>CM021101.1:749883228-750589526 GCA_007115665.2 Sequoiadendron giganteum
AAGTTGCAATTAACATCTTAAGCGAACCATTTTTTTTTTTATAAAGTGCATTTAACATACACATTCACTTACTAATTAACAACAACCTCTAAGGTTACAAGGTTAGGATTACTTAAACCCACATATACATATTATATTAACCATAGCCTTATGAACTTTATGAAATAACCATCATACATCATAAGAATACCACATAACATAATAAGATAATCAACCAAAATACAATCACATAAACATTATCTTAATCCAATAGTTACATCACTCATTTCCAGAATGAGGCAATAGTACTCAAGGTTACAATTACAAACTTCCACCTCATAAACATAAGAGGGATAAAATAACTCATACAAGTTAAAATATTACAATGCAAGTAATTACCACAAGAACCGTGAGTTGTCCATCTAGATGTCTCACCACCAAGTACTGAAGATAGATGGGGACCCAATGGTTTTGGTGCATGTTCCACCCAACCAATATGGTACTCAAAGGCCCACCCCCCATGCTAGAAGATAGTAACAAAGTAACATGGACAAAGATTCTACTACCTCTAACCAAAGGCAGACTCATACTATTATAGCCAACCAAATGAACTAACAAGTACAACTCAATTACCATACAAGTACAAATCAAGTACAACTCCAACATCACTCACATAGGTCACATTGCTTCCAGACATAAAGTAGATCAAGTATGTTCACAGAACCATACATATAAAACAATTAACAACAATTGTCCTAGAGAGAGTGTCATCGCAAGGTTTGTCATGAGATTTCCTCTAGGCATTCTTCATAGGCTCCGGTACAAGTAATCCTGGTGGCCTCAACCGAATCCCGGCACTCATACTCACTCATGCGGAATCAACTACCTCTCGTAAGGACAAGATAGTTGATTTTGCCATTCCAGGCCTTCTCACTCATCCCAAGTCTAAACAAGCCCTTGTGTCTATGAGTGAGGATTAAATTATCTTGATTAGTGTGAATTGCATCCTAATCATCTAAGTACATTAATTTAATTATCACTTGATTAAGTCACTTCTGAAGGTTACCCGGTTTACCACTTTGGGCTCCGACCCCTATCAAAAGTCACTCTTCTAATGGACAACACACTCACAACCAATCACCAAGGGAAACACAAGTGCATACAAACTAGGCATCATAACCACTCCAACACAAGGAGGATACAAATAATAGAAACTCACTCCAAACATCTTGGAGGCAACAATCACATAGTCCACTCCTTTCAAGGAGACAGGGATCCCATAATCCGCTCCTAAACCAAGGAGGTGCAAACATCCCCGTTCATGAAAATTGGGTAAAACTGAAAAGACGCCATGCACTACCCAAGGGAAAACAACTGGATGGCATAAAGATTCAACAACCCTTATCCTCTAAGATCTTCTAGAAGACTTATAATTTAGGACTAACACTAAATCCCAAAACCAACAATGCAACTTGACGACATTGCAACAAAAGCATTCAAGTCATCAATCAAATCTAATATTTGGATTTTCTAAATCCATACTCATTCAATAGGTAGTGTTGACAAAGTCAAAGACACGATAACTAGATCATCTAAAATAATCATAACCCCTATTTCTCTTTTCATTATTGGAAATTTAAAACAAATAAACTTACTTCCTTTTACCGAACACAGAGAATTAGATCCTTTAAGATAATCATGAGGAAGATACTACTTTTGGATATACTAAATCCATATCTCTTTCATAATCCAATCACAATGATTCAATTAATCTAAATAGAAATTAATAAATAACATAATTGATTGCCTCATCAATAAAACTTCTTAATTTACTTTTAAATCGACACAAATCCATGCAAGTAAACTCTTTCCATTTCCTAACCAAATCTTACATCTCATTCAATTTTCTATTTAAAAGATTTAATCACTTTAATATAATAACATATTGTTTCTCTATCCATTTTCCATATATACTAATCAATCCATTTTTAAATCTCTATTCAATAATATATTGCATGCATCTCATTAAAATAAAATACGATAATGAATTTTACACTTAATATATATATATATACGCTCCATATTATATAGACACCAAATATATATATTAATAAATTTAATTACATATATTCTTTAATACTCCATTCACAATGACTAGATTACTTTATGAAACTAAATAAAACATAATAACTATTTGCCTTTTTCAATATAATTAGTTCCTAAATTTACTTCTAATGCAACCTAACACTATTGCAAACAATCTTTTCAATTTTCTATCCGAAGTCTATGTCTCTTCAATTATCCATTTAAAAACATGCAATTTCATCAATGTATAAAAATATCTTTTGGCTTATCTATTTAACCACGCATTCATATTGTTTCTAATTAAATCTCATTACTTAAAACAAACATTTAAATATAAATATTTCTATAATTATTCAATATATTTAAATATCTTTTTTTCTTATCAATTTTGACCATACATTCAAAACTTATTATTTAAATTCTTCATGCAAAGCTAAATTACATGCATTTAAATAAAACAAGGTAAATACTGATTGAAAATGCTCATGGATATATATATATACATTTCAATATATTTTCTTCAATCATATTAACAAAATAAATATTTCCTTTTAAATCAAGTAATTACTTCTATTAAAAAATATCTTTCTCTATACATTTTCTACACATACTAATCATTTCTTTTAGAACACTAATAATACCCAATTTACAAACAACAGAATAAAATAAGATAAAATATTATTTATTCTCTCAAATGGATATATACCTTCAATATATATATACTAAATATAAATTAATATATTTAATCATTAACATATTTTCTATTCTTTACAGAATATCAAATTGTTTAATTCAAAATAAAATATCCCTTATCATCAATTTTCCAAAATATATATATATATATATATATATATATATATATATATATATATATTTCTAATTAAATCAAATTAATAATTGGATCTTTTACACATGAATTTAAATTCCACAATTAAATTTAAATTATGCATTCTTTAAATCAAATATTTAACTCCTTCAATTAAACTTTAACATGCCATTTAAAAAAAAACAATAATTTTCTCATATGTTTATAATTTTAATTCCACTAATCTAATATACAAATTTTATTTAAAATAATATAAATAAATATAATACTTTAATATTATAAATTATAATATAAAATATTATTAAATAATATTTTAATAACAATATCTAAAATATTAATATTTATAAATATCAATTTATTATTATTATTTTATTTTCAAAGCAGTCATGGGAAAATAACTTAATAGCAATCTCATGTTTCAAACATAACTCAAAAACTACAATCTGGGTATTTGCGATTTTTTGACAGAGATAAGAAAATTTTAAAATGCAAAAACCCTTTAAATTTTCTAACAACCCAGTTTGTGTAAGTGGAGTTATAGGCAACGCAACCAGACCATTTTACCATGAAAAATATAACTATCCTGCAAATTTTAAAATCCGATTTTTAATAATAAACAGAGGCTTTCATTTTCTAAAACATTCTAAATGCATTGTTCAATCTCTATGTTTGATTTCAATAACAACATAATCGATTTCCCCAAATAATTTAAATTCAACTGAAATTTTCACAATTTTCACTCAAGAATTTTCACAAGTAAAGGCTGTAAATTTATTTAATTCTTTTCTTTTAATATCAAATTTGTTTTCTAAAACAGATTTAACATACAAATCTTTAATCACTACTATTTTTAAAAAAAAATCAAGAACAATAAAATACAAAGAGGAAAACCTGGTACAAGAAGCTACAGGAAGAGATGGATTTCTAATGCAAGCCTCCTCCAAAGATTTTCTGAATTTTCTTCAATCCTCCAAAGAATCCAATCCAAAACCCAACAAATGCAAACAATCTTTCCTTCAATCAATTCTACAATCAAAACTTTCTTCAAATCCTTCTTGTGCAAATTTTCCAAATTTTTTTCTTTGTTGTAAAAAAGAATTTTTCTAAAAACCCTCTCCCCTAAAATTAAAACATGTATTCTTTATAAATCAAAAATACCTAATACAACCCTAATTCACATTACATGCAAATTAGATATTTCAATTTCAATTTCAATTTCACTTTTCGAAAACCCACTTTCAATTTAAAATGCAATTTCAATTAATAAATTAATTTTCAAAGTTGTAACTAATTTCTCAAATAAACATTTAATTACAATTTCTAATTTAATTCCCACACGTTGAAATTAAATTCCAAATTTAATTTTAATTCTTTTATTTCCTTTCATTCTCTTGCATCACGTTTAATTAATTAATTTAATTATTTAATAACTAAATTCAACCCATATGGATAAATTTAATTAATTAAATAAATTAAATATAATTAATTAATTTAAATATAAACTTTTATCCACATTGCATTATTTAAATTAAATCACCATTAACATGATTTAAATGCAATTATTCTAAATATCTATTTTCAAATCAAGAATCTTTCAGAATTAAATAACATTAAAACAAGACAGACAATGACTCGACACACACAACTAATGACACACTAAGGCTGGGGTGTAAACTTGACACATGTTACCTAACTACTATCTCCCATTCAACTTAATCGTTGGATCGACACGCTCAAACCTATGAAACCAGATGGAGTCGGTGTCATGTACCTGCAATCCTGCAACCAAGTAAACAACATCATATAATATATCCAACATATAATACACACCGTGAAGAAAGAATTACGGATTCGTAGGGCACTCGCAAGCGAGTGATGTGAAACCGTCCTCTTCACCAATACACTCATTGAAACTGACACTTCCATCATAATCCAGTAATCTCATAATAACATCTCATGTTAACTCTACAACATCATTAATCCATAATGCATGTGAAACAATAATCAAATAACTACATCCCACAATAATAGTTGTCGCTCAATAGTAACGATCAAAACATCATAACAAAATATATCCAGTATCAAAGTAACTACAACCAAACATAGCATAAAGCAACTTGAACAAGAAATAAAACGAAGGGTATTACAATAACAAATGAGATATTATATCTAAGTTGTGTTGGTGTGTAAATGTCTTGTACTTACTTAATTTCCTCACTAGGTAATTAGGATACATATTCACAAGTTATGTTTACTTAGAATTATAAGATTGTTTCTAAAAGTCTTAGTTGTCATATCTAGAACTTATCTTTTCCTAGGTAGTTATGAGTTAGTTGCCTCATGTGATAGGATTAAGACACTTGTTACAATCTTGTCTAATCATAGAGGGTCCAATGGGTCAAGGTAAAGAGCAAAAATTTCTTGGTCTATAATCCACAATCCATAAGTCCAATATTCAATGTCTAAGGTCCAAGGATTTAAGATATATGATAAAAGGTTATTGGACTAGGGCCGATATATAACTAAGCCATGGCCTATGGTTGAGTTTGATTTAATTTAAATTGTCCAAGGTTCAAGAGGTGGGGGAAAATAGTAATTTCTTTCGATATATGTTTCATAGTTTGCAAGTCTACAAAAGTTTTAAGTTCTAGGGCTGCAAATATCCATTACACAAGGTCTACACAAGAAGGGGGAAAAAGGAAAATAAAGAAATATTAATAAAAATAAAGAAATAGTAAAACAATAGAACTTAAAGGTAGGGAGAGACTAAAAGATGAGAAGAAGAAAAATGAGTTGGAGAAGGAAAGAGAGATTTAAACAATGAGATAAAGAGAGAATAATATAGGCAAGGAATACAATAAAAGAAAAAAAAAAGAAAAAAAGTAATAGAAATGGGGAGAGATAGTATGTGTCTAGTGCCAATTATTTGTGGCAAGTTCCAAGGTTATAGTATTCATATTCTAGTGTCTAGGGTCAAAGCTCTAGCCTTTGAGGTTAAATAAATTGAAAATTGATAGAGCATCAATTAATTACATAGGTTTTTACACATAAAATAATATTGAATATTCTATTATGATGATTTACATTTGTTTGCATTGGATTATATAAGCCTCTTCCCTTCAAACCACTTCACAAATAACTATGCAACCTACATGCAAAAAGTAACTCACACTTAACTACTAAAATTAATTTATTTACTAGCCTAGTATTTATTTGTAAATTAAAATTAACATAATAAATTATTAATTTATGTTTGTCATCTAACCTATGTCCTATACTAAAATATAATATTCCAACATTTTCCCCCTTATTACATCAATCTATACCCAGGATGAAACACTAAATAGATTGAACAAAGTAGTCCGTCTAGAAATTTGATGAAACACGTAAACTAAATCTCCCCCTCACTCAAGATGCAACAAATTGATTGCATTAGTGGATTCTTTGACCATCCAACAATACATTGATTCAAAACCTACTCAACTATTCACATGCACACCTCTCCTCTTGTGAATCAAGAAATACTTGAGTATCTAAAAAATACCACTTTATGTGTGAATTGAGACACACTCAATTATCCATAACAACAACATTTCTTATGTGAATCAATCCATGCTCAACTAACCACATATGCACCTCTCGATCTATCATTTGAGACATAATCAACCACCCATTGATAAAAAACACTAAGTTTGTGGATCAAAACATAATCACTTATTTAAAAATATAATTAAATTTCCAAGCCCCTTGCTTCAAGAATAGACGCAAATGCAGTGGTGCTTCTAAAACAATCTACAATCTCCAAGTGAAAAGCTACCTCAAGATTTCAAAAACTTTCAACCCCTCCAGCCTCCTTTGTTGACTTGTTATCTTTACTTACTTGATGTCTTATTTGAATCTTAATAAATTGTGTTAGGTATAGTAATAAAAGGCTATTGAAGTTGGCATAGTTAGTTCTCTTACCTTACAAATCATATCCTTAATCTATAGGTAATTGATTCCTTGCTATCCACTATAGAGTAAGGTATGTTTCACAGAAGTTGCAAACCCACCACTCAATTACAAACTAATTGGTTTAATGCTTCAATGCAACAAATTGATTCTATATTTGTAAAGAATAAATTTGTGTTTTATACATGTGGGAATCAAACCCATAAAGATTATATCAAATTACAAGTACTCTAGTTTAAGCAGACACGACCACTAAGCAAGCCTATTATGTAATGTATAAATTTGCAATCTAAACTTTGATACTACTGTCAATGAAATTATTTTTATTTTGACTCAAACCAATTTACTCGCATTCACAAATAAGAAAATGCAAAGCATTCTAGCACATTTTATTCTCCATTTTGGTGTTTCCATGTGCATCATATTGGCAAATATTGTTTTCTAGAATAATAGTCTTTACCATCAAAGACAATAGGTATTCATGGGTGACACTCATCGACATACAATTTGGAAAGAGAAATTCATGAAATCCTTCAAATTCCTTTCGTATGGCTTTAATATATATAGCAAAAATAAATACAAACAACCCTACTAAACATTTGAAAAAATATGAAGAATCCTCAAAGACATGTCATTAATTTTCCTCAGAAATCAACCTGAGCTCTCTTTTTCTAAGCTCATTCTAATCATTTGACCCCACACAAATTTGTCCCTTTTTTGCCCTATGTGTTAATAAGTCATGGTGCCCAACTTATGAACTCCCTAGATTGTGCATTATGTGTTTCCCTCTAGCTTTATTTGCATTTAAGTATGTAGGATTTAACTTATTCAAGCCTGCACGGGAAGCTTCAACAACATTTTTATTTTTCATATTTCCTACTAAGGTTGATAACTTGTTTGATGGCCTTACGAATAGGTTTTTCTCACCCACCTCGATAAAAAATGTATTAGTCTCCACATGTTGGTTGGGACTGCCTGTTTGGTTGGTCATTAAGCCAAGGCTTGGTCCCCAAAAGCCTTTGGCTAAAAAAGGTATAGTTGAATTTTTTTTATCACCAAATATAATCTTATACATAAGAATTTGCAACTGTATGGAATTATTTTCAAAATGCCATTATTATTTTCTTACAAATACATAGAATTAATTATGCACAAAAATCTAATCCCTCCAAGCGTTAACAATATTAAGGTTATCTTCACCTACAACCTAACAACTAGACTTTGATACCAAAAGAAAAAAAACTTTGCATCAATATAAAACTATTCCCACAAAACTCCATGAATGAAAATTATGCAATAGAATAAACAAACATACAAATAAGATAACACAAGATATATTGTAGAAAAATTTGCACGAGAGAAAAACCAAGCCTCTAAAACTATCCACACAAATGTATTATCTCATAAATAAGGATTACATTGCAAACACAAAATCTCCATGAATATGTCCAAAACATCAATCTCTCTACTTGCACACCATTTGAACAACTAAATGAAAATTATGTGACATACAAGATATGTTCAATCAACCTTAGCCAACAAGAAAAAACATAAAAAAAAATTTAATAAATAGAGGGAGGGATAGAATGACAAATCTACATACAAAGATAAAAGGAAGAAAATGACAAAAAAAATGAAAAAAGTGAAAGATAAAATATATATGGAAAGAATAAAACAAATAGAGAGTGAGCAACTAAGTGAGAAAGAAAATAAAGAGAAAGAAATTGAGAAAAAATATAAAAATGTGAAAATATAGAAATGAGCAAGGAAGATAGATAGACAAATATAGATAATTAAGAGGATGAGAAAAATAAATAACAAATAAAAGATAGAAAGACATGTATGGAGAAAAAATAAATAAATAATTTTGGTTCATGAAACCAGGGCTTCTAAATTTCAATCATATAATAGAATTTTTTGGTTTTACCTATTTTAGTTCATTCTTTTAAATCTCTCTTTAGTTTCAGGTTGATTCCATAATACACATTTATTACTCTTTGTAATATTGTTATGCAAATATCATGAAGGAGGATAAAAATTCTTCTAAGGCACTTTTGATTCAAGGGGAAAAAGAGAATGGGGCTATGTTATTTAATGCAAATGAATTGTTAGTGTATCAATCAATAAGTACACTAAAATCACATTATGATTTTTTTGTAAATTGACCTCCAATTAATCAAGATATTTCAATCCAAACCTCTTTTAAAAATGATAAAAAAGTATGAACTTCTATTTCTTTTATGTTTTTGTTGAGTCCAATTAATCAAACTATTCCAATCCAAACCTCTTTCAAAGATAATAAAAAAGTATGGAATTTTCTCTCTCTTTCTATTTTTTGTTGACTTGGGGGTATCCCCACAACCTAACCTGACACCCAACCTGCTCTACCTCGGTCTTACATTTTGCCAAATTGGGGTCGAGAAAGGTGAGTTGAGTCATAAATATAAAAGTTCTTCTAAAGCACTTTTGATCTAAAGAGAAGAGGAGAAGAATGCTACGTTATTTAATACAAATGGGTTGTTAGTGTATCAATCAACAAATACGCAAAAATCACATCATGATTTTTTTTGTTGACACAAGGGTATCTTTGTAACCCAACCCAATGCTCAATCTGTTTTACCTTGTTCTTCCATTTTTCCAAGTTGGGGTCGAAATGAGTGAGCTAAATCATTAAAATAGAAATTCTTTTAAAGCACCTTTAATCCAAAGGGCAGAGGAAAATGATGTTTTTGATTAAGGAAAAAATAGGTTTTGAAGGGACCTCAAAACCCTTTACAAACAAATTTTGAATGGATTTGGAACCCTCAACCAGAAGGATGTCTAAACATAAAGACATGAAAGCACAAACAACCAAGGCTAAAAAGACAACCAAGGCCAAGAAACCACTACTGACTACAAAGTCGCAAAACAACCAAAAACCAGCCCCCAAATAAGAGCCTTTAAGATTTACATGTAGAATTACTCTTGTGGGAGCAGAGGGTCATGCCAAAAGGAGGCTTAGAGGACTTGTCTTTCTTGCCCTTTACAATAATCCAACCCTCTTCCACTTGCACTGCGTTATCAAGCCAAGCCAGCATACCATCATCCTGAAGAAGAATGCCTATAGCCGCCGTCTTAGAGATTTGATCCGTCTTCCTCCCTGCAGGCGTGGCCAAATCAGGAGAGCCACCAGAAATGATACACGTAGCACTATTGATACCAAAAGTGGTATTCATAGGCCCATTCTCTCTCTCAATAGGGGTTTCGATGTTGTAGTCTTGCATAGCATCAACAACCCCACCATTAGAGACAACCGGAGAAGATGCCCCAAGGTCTTGTGATTCCATAGCAACCATCTTAGAAAAACTCCTAGGTTGCCCAACTTTCTTCTCAACAGTATAATGTTGCTGAGAAGCACCTTTCCACCATGTAGCTTTCATGGATTTTTTCTCAAAACCACATTGTGCAACGACATGACCTATTTTAAAACATCTTCTACATTGGAAGGGAATCCCTTCCTAGTCCACGGCCTAGACCCAAGAGCACTTAGAAGTTTTAAGTAAAATTTCGACAGGCAATCCTTTTGAAACATCCATTTCAACCAATATGCGGGAAAAGGTAGAGTGAAACATATTATAGGATGCATCATCCACCAAAAAAAAAGTCTCCAAGAGCCTCACCCACTTCCTCTAAAAGGGGATTAGTCCATAAATGAAGAGGAAGATTAGGAAGCCGAACCCATATTGAGATCTTATTGAAAGTTTCAGAAGACGGGTTGAAATCAACATGCCAAGGCTTAATCATTAGCAAAAGTTTATCCTCCCAACTAAAAAAGTTATTACATAAAATTTTGTTTCTATCTTGATCAAAGTCAAATTTAGCAACAAAAAACCCCTTGGCCATTGGAAAAATGTGAACTTTACTAGTAATTAAAGGCTCCCATTATTTTGAGATCTAGGAGTGCAACTGAGGGAGGGAAGACCAAAAATCCTTAAACTGACAGATCACCCCATGAGAGGAGAAGGTAGAGGCATTATACTCAATTTTCTCTTCTGTCTCAACCTTCAAATCAACAAATATAGCCTTAACCACAAGGATAAACCCACCATTCGGCGGTCTCCATTGTGCCTTGGTATTCTGCATCCGGTTCACCCTGTTCTTGCCACCAATGCAACAAAACCCATGTTCTCCTTGCCAATGGCCATTTTGGCCCTTCTGCCCTGCATTTTCTCTTCGTTCAGCTATGGTCTTCACACCACCCGTGACTAGTTCCGTCGTGTTAACCAGCGCACACCCCTTCAATCCCTCTGGGCCCTTTTCTGCCATGAACACAACCCTGTTCGTGCCTTGGCTATTGGCCTTTCCAACCTTCACTACCTACTCCTACAAATTTTCCTCACCGCGGAGGTCAACGCCCACGCTTGTGCCAAAAACACGAGCCGAAGACGTGACCGCTAGAGTCGCATCCACATCCGCCTCCGCAATTAGGGTTTATTTTTTAGCAAAGGAAAATGATGTTATGTTACTTAATACAAATGGATTGTTGGTGTATCAATCAAAAAGTACACTAAAATCAAATTATAATTTTTTTTGTAAATTAACATCCAATTAATCAAAATATTCCAATCCAACCCATTTCAAAGATAATAAAAATGTATGAACTCTTTTTTTTTTTTTTTGTATCTTCGTGACCCAACTCACTGCCCAACCCGCCTTACCCTGGTTTTACATTTTGTCAAGTTGAGGTCGAAAAATGGTGAACTAAGTCACAAAGATAAAAAAAAATTTGAAGGCACCTTTGATCCAAAGGGAAGAAAAAAAAAAGGATGTTATGTCATTACGAATGAATTGTTGGTGTATCAATCAACAAGCACATTAAAATTACATTATAATTTTTTTGTAAATTGGTCTCCAATTAATCAAAATATTCACCAAGTAATCAAAACATTTCACTCCAAACCCCTTTCAAATATTAACTCAGGGGTACCTCAACAACCCAACCCAACTCTTAGCACGCCTTACTTTGGTCTTACATTCTGCCAAGTTGGGGTTGGAAAGGGGTGAGTTGAATCACAAAAAGAGAAACTCTTATAAGACATTTTTTATTCAAAGGGTAGAGGAAAAAAATGTTATGTTAATACAAATGGATTGCTGGTGTATCAATTAACTGGTACACTAAAATCACATTATGATTTTTTTGTAAATTGACATCTAATAAATCAAAATATTTCAATTCAATCCCTTTTTAAAGATGATAAAAAATATGAACTTCTATTTCTTTTCTTTTTTTGTTGACTCAGGAGTATTCTTACAACCTAACCCAACACCCAACCCGCCTTACCTTGGTCTTACATTTTGCCAAGTTGGGGTCGAGAAGAGGTGTCACATTAGGGTGAGACTAATCCTTCGATGATGTATGCAACAAACTACAAACCATGTGAAATGATAATTTTTTTTTTTGATTCAGGAATATTCTTACAACCCAGCCCAACACCCAACCCACCTTACCTTGGTCTTACATTCTTCCAAGTTGGGCTCGAGAAGGGGTGTTACACTAGGGCAAGACTAATCCCCTGAGAATATATGCAACAAATTGCAAGCCACGTGCAACTAAAAAAAGTATGCACTTCAATTTCTTTTATTTTTTTGTTGACTTAGGAGTATTCCTACAACCTAGCCCACCTTACCTTGGTCTTACATTCTACTAAGTTGGCATCAAGAAGGGATGTCACGCTAGGGAAAGACTAGACCCCTAAGGATGTATGTAAAAAACTACAAACCACGTGCAATGATACAAAATATGAACTATTTCTTTTCATTTTTTGTTGAATTAGAAGTATTCCTGCGACCCAGCTCAACATCCACCCTGCCTTACTTTGGTCTTACATTCTACCAAATTGAGGTCAAAAAAAGGTGTCACATTAGGGTGAGACTAATCCCCTGAGGATGTATACAACGAACTACAAATCAAATGAAATGATAAAAAAATGATTTCTTTTGGACTCGAGAGTAATCCTACGACCCAACCCAACACCTAACCTACCTTACCTTGGTCTTCCATTTTGCCAAGTTGGGGTCGAGAAGGGGTGTCACACTAGGGCAAGACTAGTCCCTTGAGAATGTATGCAACAAACTGCAAACCACGTGCAACGATATAAAAATATGCTTTTTTTTTTTTACTTAAGAGTATTTTTGCGACCCAACCCAACACCCAACCCACCTTACCTTGGTCTTACATTCTGCCAAGTTGGGGTTGAGAAGGGGTGCCACGCTAGGGCAAGACTAGTCCCCTAAAAATGTATGCAACAAAATACAAGGCATGTGCAACGATAAAAAAATATGAACTTCTATTTATTTTCTTTTTTTTTTTGACTCGAGTAATCTTGTGACCCAACCCAACACCCAACATGCCTTACCTTGATCTTATATTCTGCCAAATTATGGTCAAAAAGAGGTGTCATGCTATAATCAGACAAGAGGGTTTCCAAATTGTTAAAGACATATATTACAATTACCTATAATCAAGAATCTCAAAATTAACGAGAAAAATCCATATTTAGGATGACTTTAAATATAGAAAACATCAACTATTTCTCTTTTAAAAAAAAAAATTCTACTACATTTTTAGGGTCTACAATTTTTTTCCAATAACATCTCAAGAAATTAAAAAATAACTATTGAGAAATTCTTGAGAATAATATTTTCTTCTATATTTCAAATAAGTATGGTATACAATACAAAGGATTTTTGGACCTCACTATCCAACCTTTTTCAAATAAAAAAATTCAGCCCTTATATAGAAAAGAATTTGGCATGCATCATTCAAAGATCGCAAGATGAAAAGCCAAAAAATGACCAACCTCCCATGTCAAACGCTAAGAAAAACCCCACAAGATCTACAAGAATGGAGGTCATGAAGACCATTGAGAATTACAATTACAATTGCTACATTAATGGTTGCAAGGGTCATTTCCCTTTCCCACCGTTGCATATGAATTTGTGCCTTATAATTGCAAAGCCTCAATAGAATTTTAATGGTGCTTTGGGACATCTGGGTGTAGTGCAATAGGTTAAATGTTCCTTTGACACACTTTCTGCACTTTAAAAATTATTAGTGTAACCATTAACTCCCTCAATTTTGCTTGAATGTTGATCATTGATGTCTTTAAGTGAGGAAGATCAATGGCTATTAGGCATCACAATTTCATGTATATTGTATTTCTTTAAAATTGTGATGTAAAGAGCCTTGGCAATGAAAAAACTTACCAAGCATCAAATTTATGCTCCTATCTTTACACTCGGTGACAATGAAGAGACATGTACACATCAACCAATACAAGCACTGTATTTGTTGGGTGATTAATATGTGGCCCAATAATATCACATCATCAGGCCATCTACATTAACAACTAAGCCATTATGTGTGATAACATTTCACCTTTTATTCCCATCATGCATCGTGCATATGATAATGGGAACCACATCTAAAACTTGTTGGAATTATTGTTGTCATTGATGTCGAAGGGAAGAAAATTACTGCTATCATCTACTATCATTTTTCTATTGTCAAAGGAAAATATTTATTGTGTTTTAATATTATATTTGTGGTGTTAATGGGTTGGTCGACCCCATTCATGTGTGGCGCCCATATTGGTGAAATTGGCGTTCCTTAATTTTGGGCAAACCAATGAGAAAGATATAAGAAATATTTATTATTTATCTTGAGACTTAATGCTAGCCAACCTTTTTAGATTGCTCCTACTTTGGAGAAAATAAAATAAATCTAATTTAATTTAAATACTTCTAATGTGGTCGACCCCCATTATGGATAGTCACCTCCCTTGGGTAAAGGCATGTTAAATGGTATTAAAAGAGAAGAGGTAGAAGTTAGAAATGCATGCAATTAATGAATATCCTTCCTACTCAATGCAAATACAAGTGTAGGTTATAATCAGACTTCAGACTTTGTCTGAAGATCTAAAAGAGTTTTCTCAGTAGATTATAATCAAACTTAATTAGCAGATCTATAAACTAATTTTGAGTATAACTAGAGTAGATTTACAAAGTGATTTGGAGCAAAATTAGAGCATATCTACAAGGCGATTTGGAGTAGAATTAGAGTAGATATATAAACTAATATGGAGCAAACCTTTAAGGCAGATTTGTAGTAGTTTTAAGGAAAATTGGGAGGCCAGTGCCTATCATTGCAAGAGATTAGTGTCTCTTAATGGGTTGGTGCTTAGTTGTGGGGATTGGTGTCTCCAGTGGGTTGGTGCTTACAAATATTGTAAGAAGATTTCATATAAAGGCAATATTTTTCCATGGTTTTCTCCCATAAGGGTTTCCACATAAATCATGTGTTCTCGTGTTGCATAATTGTTGTATCTTGTGTGATTTATATTGCTATGGTTGTTAATTTTTTTTGAAAAAGTAAAAGATTATCTTATACTAATTCACCCACCCCCCTTAGTATAAGCATGTGCTCATTAAAACTATGATGTGAAGAACCTTTGCAATGCAATAATAATTTTCCATTTTTTTGTACCGTTACATATAATACTACCTAGTTGGAAACCATATCAACATTTCCTCCCATAAGATACAAAGAATTGTGCATCACAAGGGTGAAGGTGATTTCTCACTCAAAGCCACAATGTGAAGGAGTTGCATGATGCAATAGAGCACCGCCAACAACCAAACCATATCAAGATTTACTTGGGAAAGATGAATCCATCACGCATCATGAGAGTGAAAGTGGAGGCCTCACTCAAAACCATAATGTAAAGGAGCCACCTAATGCAATGGAATTCTGCTAGTTGTCACAAGCTGACTAGAATTTTGCAACTACGCCATGCAACACACACATAAGCATTTATGGGCCAATCATAAGCCATCAACTCAATGCAAGGACAAGACAATATTAAATGAACTAGCAAGTACAACTCCTAACTCAAGAACACATGGCATGATATTGCTAGCTCATTGTTTTAGCAAAAGACTTCAAACAAAAACTATGATGTGAAGGATTCTCGTGATGCATCAAAAAATAAACACATGGAATGCCAATCCCAAATTTTTAAACTTAAAACAAACACAACTATTAAAAAAATTCAACTTACAACCACTAACTAAGGAACATTTGAGTTCCAAAATTAAACTAAGATTGATGACATTACATTCACGATATCATCTCATCATTTTAATTGCCCTAGGTTGTTTATTTCCCTAAAAGATTCTAATACAAATCAAGGGCTTCACTTTTAGCTACAAATAATATTTCCTTCCTATCCTAGTTACAATCCATTCCACTAGTATAGGATAGAGTGACAAATTGAAAGAAATAAAACTTAATTATTGAATGTTTTAATTGATTAATAAAACTAAATTAAATTAAACATTCGAGCATGAACAACTTCAACATTACTATAGCACTAATGAAGAAAGCATATTCATTCCATTATCATAATCAAAATTAGAGGGTTGATAAACCAAGATTTAAGTAATATTCATTAGGTTCGCCTATAGGTTAAATTCAATAATTCTTGTAGTGTTATCTCTATAACCTAAACTAATATGTAGAAGTTGTTAGAAATTGATCCCAAAAGCTTATTTCCTTATTAAAACTAATTGATTCCCTTGGTCTAAATACTTGTCCAATCAAGGTGGATTTCTGGATTTAATTCAACTAATTATCATTATATTATTTATCCTCTTCAACATTAATTAATTCCTTACACTATTAATCAAACAAGAAGTTTTTTAGTTAATAAACCCTTCTTTAGAAAATCTTAGTCCATTCATTCATTAAAAGACGCTTCAATTTAAATGATTAGGTGACACATTTAACATTTTCAACAAGATAAATCTCTTTAACCTTTTTGTGTAGAATTCTAACTTAATAATTAGATTTCATTACGGATTTCTTAGAAAACTATTCCCAACTCTACACTTGATTGATCCTAATTTTTGAAGACTTCTAAAAATTAATCCTTTATTAATGACTTTACTTGAATAAATTACTACCACTTTTTGTACAAATTTAACATTTTCAACAAGATAAAACTCTTCAACCTTTTTATGTAAAATTCTAACTTAATAATTAGATTTCATTAAGGATTTCTTAGAAAATTATCCCCAACTCTACACTTGATTGATCCTAATTTAGGAAGACTTCTAAAAGTTAATCCTTTATTAATGACTTTACTTGGATAAATTACTACCACTTTTCATTTGTACTAGGTTATATGTATAGTGTTTGTGCCATAATGGATTGAATAAACAAAAGAATCTAAATTGCTAAATATTTGTGGAACCGAATGAATGTATAAATTATCTTCATCCTCACATGACTCCTCAAGCATTAATAAGCGAAACTTACAATACTTAGGGGGTGACCAACTAAAAGATGATACCAACACACTTCTAAGAGGAGTGGTAAACCGTTGCACTCGCCTACCAATTTTTTTTTTTCCAGTATTAGCCTTTGTTGATGTTGTATACCTCTGTAATTCATGAGAATTCCTGATCTTTTATTGTACAATTCCTGAAAGAGAATTAGATCCACCCTTTAGAGTTTTAGTGAGTAATCAGAATAGACCAAAATTATGGAAGACAAGGATCAACTTTCCAACAAGCATCCTTCAAGTCTTTTAGATGAAGACTCTAATTTGCAATCAAGAATGCAAAGAACTATAGCCACTAGGCTTGGCTTGGGGAAGCTCATCCAACACTATCAATAAGAGGCACCATCCTCCCCTTTCAGCGGAAAAACCTCTGAGGACACTCTTGATTTAGAGTGGGAAGGCGGTCATCCATAAGGAATTTCTATTAATAACTCAGAAAGTCTCCTAGAGCTAGGCCAATGTTGGTTGCGGTATTTCTAGATGTGTGCTATCGTTCAAGGTGTTAGAAAATTACACAAAAGCTACACTCTAAATTTCCCACTTTTAGTTATGATTCCTACATGATCTCTAACTCTAGATATTACATTACTATTACTATACCTAATGCTAGCTGCTATGTTTCTATTATTGTTCCTAATGCTAGGTGCTATGTTTGAACATGTTATTGCTACCTACCTATGGACAACTTGTGTATCTGAACCTTAACTATCCTAATCTGAGTTTTTTAAAGATGAAAAAAAAGGTACACATAAGCTGGTGCAACTTAACATATATTCACAGACATGCTTTTATACATCACATTACCATACTATCACACTCTATATCAATTCCACCAAATCTCTAATTACTCTTAAATCAAAGAAAAAAAAGAAAAGAAAAAATCAATCCATGGAACCATAGTATCATTTCTGCAACAATGGGCTACACACATATTGCAAAGAAAATAAACAGTAAAAGGAAGAGAAATGAATGCACGAATAACACACGTACCTGTTTCGTAGTCTGGGCATACTCCACCATATACCCAGAAGCGTTAGCCTACACATTGACTCTGGTTTCGGTACCCTCCACATGAAGAGAAAATGCATCCATCACAAAAATGGTGCCCCATCCGTCTTTCCCTGCATTAATCCCATGACCTCAATGGTGCCTCCTGGCCTAGAATGTACCACCATCTTCAACAATGCCAATGCAGGCACCTTCACCTTCTTGAAGTAGAGTGGGCCTAGAATGTACCACCATCTTCAACAACACCAATGCAGGCACCTTCACCTTCTTGAAGTAGAGTGGGTACCTGCTCCATGGCTTGTCCTACTGCACTTTGCTTAGACCAGCCTCATCATATCTATATATGGCATCACACTCTGCATTGGGGGCATCCATATTGACTACGTTTTTTTCTAGCTCTCGTGGAAGATGAAGAAGCAATTACCCAATATATCCATCTGATAAAAATCCACTTCAAAATGCAAGCACCTTCAATGAAAACCTCCTTTTCCCAATTCAAATATATATAGCTTCAACAAATATTTCCAACACGCAATTGACTCTGGTTTCAGTACCCTCCAAAGGAAGACAAAATGCATCCATCACAATTATAGAGTCCCCATCCGTCTTTCCCTGCATTAATCCCATGACTTCAATGGTGCCTCTTGACCTAGAATGTACCACCATCTTCAATAAGGCCAATGCAGACACCTTCACCTTCTTGAAGAAATGCGGGTCCCCGTTCCATGGCTTGTCCTGTTGCACCTTGCTTTGACCGGCCTCATCATATCTATATATGGCATCACACTCTACATTGGGGACATCCATGTTCACCATATTCATTTTCCAGCTCTTATGTTTGTTGTGCTATTGACTAAGATGAAGAAGTAGAGTTACCCAATATATCTATCTGGTCAAAACCCATTTCATAATACAAGCACCTTAAATTCAAATATATATCGCTTCAACAAATATTTCTAACACACAATTCAAACCCTAAACCCTCCAATGAAAATCTCAGACAATGATTTCAAATAAAATTTCCTTCCAATAAAATCGGAAACACCGAATACGAGTTCAAGGGAAATTAATCAAAAAATCTTCAATGCCCAAGAAAAATAATGGGCACCCACTTCAGTAACCACTCTCCAAATTAAATGCTTCAACAGATTTTCGAATGACAAAAATAGCTTACACTTATCACTGCAAATTAGAAAATTTTGAAATTCGACCATTGATTTGAAATAACGTATTCACAAATAGGGGAAACGTACCAGTAGCCACTAGGGCTAACTTCGCGCATTCGTGTAGAGTGCAAAATAGATCCAATTTCAAATTATTATTTTTGGCCTTCTTTGTAAGCGAGTTAGGACCTTAAAAAGAAAAAATTGGCTTGTGGGTATTTAAAATGTGTTTTGTAGAACTCGTCAAATGAAAAGTGCGAAAAAAAGGTGTTTTTAAACCTCCGCCCGTTACATTTTCATGACTTCGCCCATACCCGTTCATTCTAAATCCAATTTTGTTTTATAAAAAATCCTTCTTACAATTATCAATTAACCTATTTAAAATTACGTTTGTATGTGGGCCCGGTCAAAATATCACGTGGGTTCACTAGGAGGTGGTCACTTTAATCTCAACCTCACCACATTACATTGTTAACCACATGCCCCATATGCTTCATCAAGCCACGAGTATGATTCTACCTCGCCACCTGTGCTTGTTAACCACGTGCCCCATTTGCCTTCATCAACCCACCTTTACCTTTTAACCTAACCGTGGGTTGCTAGGCAGCTTTAAGCCCTAAACTCATCATCTCCCGCGGTTTTTTCATTGTGGTCTCCTCTCTCCCGCCGTCAATGTGAGCTCGTGCAACCATGGGGACTTTGTCTGACACCCAAACGCTACAGGTAACGTCTCCACCTCTCTTCACCTACAAATTTGTTTCTAGAACACTGGATTTTCCTTGGCGTCAACGGTGTTTGAGTGAATTTTGGTGTGTTTAACAGTCATTTCTCTGTATGGCATTAAGATAACTGACTGTAATCATTTCTATTTACATGTGACCGGTACAAATTTGATCCCTCGTGGTTTATTCTATCTATGCCATCAACGGTTTGTTTGGGTTTGACTGTAATCATTTCGTATTACATGTGACTGGTACAAAATTGATCCCTCATGAATTATTTTGTCAATGCCATCGAGGGTTTGCCTGGGTTTGACTGTAATTATTTCATTTTACATGTGATTGGTACAAAATCGATCCCTCGTGAATTATTCTATCAATGCCATCGAGGGTTTGCCTAGGTTTGACTGTAATCATTTCTTTTTACATGTGACTGGTACAAATTTGATCCCTCATGAATTAATCTGTCTATGCAATCGAGGGTTTTCCTGCTATGATTTTATTTGACATTATTTTATGAAAGGGTTTCCAGTTTTAACCCCAAATTATTGAGGGGTTTCAGCATATGGGTTAATGGGTGGATGATTTCTATATTCAATAATTATAATACGCACATGAAATTAAATGGATTTACAAATTTTGTTGATTCTCTTTGAATCCTTGCATTATCATGATGAAACTTGATGGGTATACAGTATTTTTCCCAAATTATACAACGGTTTTAAGATTATAATTTGTAGGCAAGCGATATATTTATATATACAGTCATGTTGTGTAGGGTTTCATTATATAAAGCCATCCAAGGTTTCATCACAATTACCTTAGCAGATAATGATATTTTTTATTTTTATTTTTATAGATAAGTGTTACCAAAGGGGATAACTCCCATGTACATTCAGATTTGGCTTTTACAGGTCAAGAACGAAATTACAAACCCTGCTCATTCTATGAGCAAGAAAATTTCTAGAAGGATGTCTCCCATCCTGGTCAATCGTTGCAAGCGGATCCCATTGAGCCAAGCCAAGTCAGATCACATGAATTTGGAGAAGGCATCCATGGCATTTTTTACTCCTACTCCAAATAATTCCCATGCGTCAATACGGAAGTTATCTGCTGCAACTTGGTGGGCACTAGCTCCATCTTCGTCCACATCGTCCTCTTCAGATTCTGCCTCCTCCTCATCATTTTCTGAATCATCTTTTGCCACGTTCAATATTTATGGGTTGAAATAATACTTTAGGAAACTGACCCAACCCTCATTACTTAGGTTCAAAATGGCATTGGCTACGGCCTCGACATTACCGATTTCTATGAATCTGTCAAGCCATTTAACCATGACTTTCCTGGCCTCAGTTATGTCCACTAATGCGCATAGTATGAGCTCATAGATCCTGTTGACGTACCAATGCTCATCAAGAGACAAAACCGCAAAGACCAGGTCGACAACTGCATTCCTTATTGCTAGGTCTGGAATGTTAAAAAGCCTTCTGCACTGGGTCATTCCTGACTCCTTAGTGCAATGGCACTCGACTCTGAACATGAATACCATCCTACTTTTCTAGCAAACTTGGGGCTTTTGTGAAGAGATGGAGGTGGAGATCATATTGTTTAGCTACTAATAGCCTTAATCCTGTAACGATAAGGATTGCTTGAGAACCGGGCCCGTCGATTCATGCCATACCAAATCCGAACTAAATTTGTCCTTAGATTTCACACATGTGAATCCAGTCCTGATTTGAGGTTCACAAAGTTTTTGGGATGAGAGATCTGGGTATTTTGACTGCCTCCATATCAACAATATATTTATATATATAGTCATGCTGTGTGGGGTTTCATTATATAAATCCATGCAAGGTTTCGTCACAATTACCTTCTCAGATGATGATATCTTTTAATTACAATGTATATATATTTTAGCAGAGAATGATATATTCTTTTCAGACAATGATATGTTCTTATCAGATTGTATATATGTTTTTGCAGACAATGATATTTTTTTTCAAACAATGATATATTATTTTCAAACAATGATATGTTATTATCAGAATGTATATATATGTTTGCAAGCAATGATACATTCTTCTCAAGCAATGATATGTTATTATCAGATTGTATATATATTTGCAGACAACTATAGTTATATATACATATATATATGTGTGTTTATATATACACACACACACATATATATATATATATGTATATATATATGTATATATGTATGTATATATATAGGTATATATGTATGTATATATATAGGTATAAATAGGTTCATGTGATGAAATCCTACACGACTTTATATGATGAAACCCTACACAACATGAGGCTTCTTATATATATATATATAATTTGATAATAATGTATCATTGTATGCAAATATAATGATATATTATTATCAGACTATATATATACGCACAATCTGATGTGAATATATCATTGTATGCAAATACAATGAAATATTCATATAAGATCGTGTGTGTATACTCATGCCCTATAGTGTTTCATCATATGAAGTCGTGTACGGTTTCATCACATGGACCTTAACATGATCCTCATACGGTTCCAGTCATATTTTGATATGTTTCAAGTATTTTTCAGCCATGTTTTTTGTCACAACACCCAATGAATTATTGCAGTTTGATAAAAAAATATAACTATGATATGATTATAAAATATCCTAATGTTATTGTTGTTATATATTCAAAACTCATAGCTAAGTCTCTTATATGTTTTATGAGGGTTTCAACCTTGTATTTTCTATGGTATCACTAAGTACACTATGTTTCAGTGTTTTTCAATAAAAAAATCAGAGCACTTTGATTGCAAACAAAATTTGCAGACATTGATATGTTATTATCACATTGTATGCATATATTTGCAGACAATGATATATTCTTATCAGATTGTATGTATATATATTCATATATACATACAATCTTATAAGAATATATCATTGTCTGCAAATTGTAATCTGACAAGAGATCTACGGGAGATGATGAGTTTAGGGCTTAAAGATGCCCAACAAGCCGTGGTTAGGTTAACTCATACGTGTGGTTTGATGAAGGCATATGGGGCACGTGGTTAACAATGTAATGTGGTGAGGTTGAGATTAAAGTGACCACCTCCTAGTAGACAATGATATATTATTTACAGACAATGAAATATTCTTATCAGATTGTATATATGTATTTACAGACAATGATATATACATACAATCTGATAAGAATATATCATTGTCTACAAATAGTGATCATTGTATTTGCAGACAGTGATATGTTCTTATCAGATTGTATGTATATATTTTTAGACAATGATATATTCTTATCAGATTGTATGTATATATATATATACAATCTGATAGTAATATATCATTGTCTGCAAATTGATACGCACAATCTGATGTGAATATATCATTGTATGCAAATACAATGAAATATTCTTTTCAGATTGTGTGTGTATACTCATGCCTTGTAGTGTTTCATCATATGAAGCCGTGTACGGTTTCATCACATGGAACTTAACATGATCCTCATACGGTTCCATTCATATTTTGATATGTTACAAGTATTTTTCAGCCATGTTTTTCTGTCACAACACCTAATGAATTATTACAGTTTGATAAAAAATATAACTATGATATGATTATAAAATGTCATAATGTTGTTGTTGTTATATATTCAAAACTCATAGCTAAGTATCTTATATTTTTTATGAGGGTTTCAACCTTGTATTTTCTATGGTATCACTAAGTACACTATGTTTCAGTGTTTATCAATAAAAAAATCAGAACACTTTGATTGCAAACAAAATTTGCAAACATTGAAATTTTATTATCACATTGTATGTATATATTTATAGACAATGATATATTCTTATCAAATTGTATGTAGATATATTCATATATACATACATCAGATAAGAATATATCATTGTCTGCAAATTGTAATCTGATAAGAAATCTGCGGGAGATGATGAGTTAAGGGCTTAAAGATGCCCAACAAGCCGCGGTTAGGTTAACTCATATGCGTGGTTTGATGAAGGCATATGGGGCACGTGGTTAACAATGTAATGTGGTGAGGTTGAGATTAAAGTGACCACCTCCTAGTAGACAATGATATATTCTTTACAGACAATTAAATGTTCTTATCAGATTGTATATATGTATTTGCAGACAATGATATATTATTATCAGATTGTATGTATATATATTCACATCAGATTGTGCATATATATATATATATGTATATATATATAATCTGATAATAATATATCATTGTATTTGCATACAATGATACACTATTATTAGATTATATATATTGTAGACATCCAAATTTGATCACTTCCATATGATTAAAATCGTCTACTCTATTCATCTATTTAATTAATAGTGATTAAATAATTTATTTAATCATTATTTCATTTTCTGCCTAAGGTTCCTAAAGTATGTAATTAAATAAATTAAATACTTTGCCTTATCCCTTTTCCTCTCTAAATTAAATAAATATGACAAATTATTTAATTTAGTTTTTTAACCCATTTGAATTAAAATCAATTTTTAATTCCCCTTTTTCTCTTTCCTTGTCACATTTTCCATAACCCTCTTTTAATCCAGATTAAATTAATTAATCTGTGATTAGGATGTACACCACTTAATCTTGATTAAGTGTCACATCCTCCATAATCTCCTTGTCTTTAATTTCTCATTAATTATCCTAATCCTTGTGTTTGCACAACCTTAATCAAAATCATTAGCCACATTTAGCTTACCTTTTCTAGTCAATCTTCCCACTTACCATTTTTAGCCTGGACTCTCTTCCCCATGTGAATTTTTAATTCACATTTATTTGCCCAAGGTTCCTCACTTCCCCATGTGAATTTTTAATTCACTTTTGTCTTTTCAAGGTCTTCCTCATCCCCCATGCAAAACTCTAGAAAGCTTGACTTGTCACTTTACATGTGCCAAGGACTTCTAGAACCTTAGACTTGTCACATCACCCACATATGACAAATCTCTAAATTTTTGGACACCTTCTTTTATCCAATAAACTCTCCAATTTTATTCTTCCAACCACTTCCCCTTTTCCCATGGAGATTTTTGAAGAATTCTAAAATCCTTCAAAAGTCTCTTTCATCCTCATTTGGAGACAAGAAGTTCCCTTTTGAAGAAATCTTCTCATCCCCCAAGGTACCTCAAAGGTACTTGTCCTTCATCCACCTCATGTACTTCTCTTCCACCTCTTGTCCTTCTCCTTCACCTCATTTCCACATCACTCCACCCTAACATATCTCACATTTCACATGTCAAGATGTGAGGGCTTATGAGTCTTCAACTCGCCATAACCCTTCATCTTGATCTTGTTGGATCAATCTCAACCGTTGAATTCTCTAAAGAATTCCAATTAGCCTATAAATACCCCCTCATTTCCCTCAATTTAGGGATCAAGTATTTTGCAACAAAACTCTTGCAAATTTACTATTTGAGCTCTCATCCATCATAACACTTAGCATTCTCATCCATCTTGCATCTTGCATCCATTTAATTCTATTGCCATCCAAGGAGCACACAACTCTTCAAGATCAAGGGCCAACCAAGGAAAGAGCAGCATAGAAAGTATAACAAATAACATTCAATTTGTTTTATCTTACTTCCATGTTATCCATTTTCTTAGGCTAATCATTGAGGTGCCATTTTATCTTGTTATTTCCTCTTGTTGCATTATTATTTTTTATCTAGAATTTCACATTAGGAACATTGCATTTTAATAGGATCACATTTCTGGCATGCCCGGTGGGACCCACAAAAGGGTTTCTTTATTTTATGTTTTTTGTTGTTTAGCTTGTTTGCAGATTCAGGTCGTAGAGGGGCGGATTTTCCCTCTCGGGCGCTGCAGAGAGGCGGATAAGCCCTCACGATCCAACATTTCTGACAGTTTTTACTGGAAAAGTGCGGATACACTCCCGCTGTTCAACGTTTTTCTTAACTGTTTTCTGCAGAAGTGCGGATACGCCCCCGCTGTTCAACGTTTTTCTTAACTGTTTCCTGCAGAAGTGCGGATACGCCCCCGCTGTTCAACGTTTTTCTTAACTATTTTATGCAGAAGTGCGGATACGCCCCCACTATTCAACATTTTTTTTTCTAACTGGTTTCTGCAGAGGGGTGGATTTTCCCACCCGATTCAACATTTTTCACTACAGAGGGGCGAATTTTCCCTAAACAACACATTCCAGAAGGTAAAAAAATGCATTTCAGCTTCGTTTTTGTCCCTTTCTTTTGTTGTTTTGTGCTCTAATCCTCTAACCCTGTTTGTTGGTAGGTGAAGTAAGATTTCTTGCTAATATCTTGAGTGTGTTGCTGAAAATCACAAAGAAAAAGGAGATAAACCAACTAACATTTGCTTGCAAGGCCTTTGTTTTATTCTAATTTTTGAAGTATTTCCTTACTCTTTTATCTATTTACTTACTATAAGTAGGGGAAAGTAACATTTGTTGCTTGTTGTGTTTGTTTTATTTTTTTTACCCTAATGGGGGATTAGTTTGTTTTCACCTTCTTCCTTTGCACTTTGTGTGGATCCGAAGGGGGTAGTGGGAAATGATTAGTGTCTTCTTCTTAGTGGGACCTGCTTGGGGATTTCATCACCCCAAGGGATGATCCCAACCACGCGTACTGAGGGGTATATAAAGGGGGGAGAGCCAAAGTTGTACCCCAATCTAGTTGCATCATAATTGACAAAACGTTGAAGCTAGGGTGATACCTAGATTTATGTGAAGAGTTGGTTCGAGCCTTTCAGTATCTCACTGGGGTTCCTGACTCACACTTGTGATGGACTGGTGTTCACGGTTTGTGCCTCACGTATCGAACGTATATCGAGGACTCCTTAGAAACTTTGTTCATCCTAGAGTATGACCTTTGCTAGCCATACCCCTTAACACTAATCATAGGATTGTGCTTGTTCAAAGTGTCTTTCTATGAAGAACCAGTAAATTTTGATAAGTCAAACCGTCATTGAATCATTTTAAGTCCTTGCCAAAATCCCTCATCCAAATGAAATTGCATTTTCCACTACAGAGGGGCGAACTTGCCCCCCTGTTTTAGCATTTTCCACTGTAGAGGGGCAAACTTGCCCCCCTGTTTAAGCATTTTCCACTACAGAGGGGCAAACTTTCCCCCTGTTTCAACATTTTACACTATAGAAGGGCAAACTTGCCCCCCGTTTCAGCATTTTTCACTGCAGAGGGGCGAACTTGCCCCCCTGTTTCAACATTTTTTCTACAGAAGTGTGGATACGCCCCTGCGATCCAACATTTCTAACAGTTTTACTACAGAAGTGCAAATACGCCCCGTTGAATGGATAGTTTCATCCATTTGACCATTCCAAACCTCTATTTGAACATTCAAAGTCTCTGTTTGATCTTTTGGTCATCCTAAACACTCATTTGACCAATCCAAACCTTCATTTAGCCATTCCAAGCCCCCGTTTAATGTTTCCAAAACATCCATTTGCCACATTCACATTGATCATTCCACCATTTGGGATACCCATCTTATCGTGAGACCTAAACATCTTCAACAACACATCTTCCATTTGCATTCATCATCATCTCTCAACACAAAATCCCTTAAACCTTGTTTTAGGAGTTATTTCCCGAATTGACCAAGGTGTTAAGTTGATCATTATCCTACATAATCAATCCTTGTCTTCAACCTAATCAATCTACTTCTATCTTGAGGTGGATTTTTGTTGTAAGTCAATGTCATTGGCCCAAATCAATCCCCTTCCATCTCAAGGCGAATTCGGTGTCGTGATCATTGATTTAGCTAGCTCAAATCGATCAACCAATGTCATAAGTCACTTAGGGTGATTTCCAAATCAGATTTTAGGATCCCCTCCAATCAAATCAATCCTCATCCAAATCATCCAATTGATATATCATCAATTGATCCAATCAAATCAATCCAAATCCAAATCATCAAATTGATATATCATTAATTGATCCAATCAAATCAATCTAAATCCAAATCATCCAATTGATACATCATCAATTGATCCAATCAAATCAATCCTCATCCAAATCATCCTATTGATATGTCATCAATTGATTCAATCAAATCAATATTTATCCAAATCATCAAATTGATACATCATCAATTGATCTATCAACCAATCCTTATCCAATCATCAAATTAATTGATACATCATCAATTGACCCATCATCCAATCCCAATCTGAGCTTTCATCCAATCCCCATATGAGCTTCCAATACATCCTAGTTTTCTATCCATCATCTATTCTTTCCTTCTAATCTATATCCATTATGAATCTTTATCCCCCTCTCAAACGACCAATAATAGTAGTCAAGGGGAATCCTAACTCTGTTGATGACGATAACGAAAATCTTGTTGATCATGAAAATTGTTATATAGATCCTCTTAACGCTATCATTGCTAGTAAGCTCTCTCCAATCGCCTCCCAAAATCCCACTACTTCTTCAAACTATCCCACCATGCCTTCATCCACATCTAATAACGGTTCTTCTACTAACCTTGACAAGGGATATCCAACATCCTCACCATCGACATATTCATCATGTCCTCCCTTTCAACCTCTATCATATCCAACATCCACGTCCTCTTATCCTCATCATCATCAACAATCCCAATACCTCTACCTTAATCCCACTTCCCAATCTTCTCATCCTAATCCAACACTCACACATTCCTATCACAATCCCCCATACCAATATTCCTCCTATCCTAATCACCATCTCAATCCTCTCATCCTAATCTACCATCCATATCCTCATGTGCCAACCCACCATACATGTCCTCATACGATGGTTCACCACCTCAATCTTCCTATTCTAATCCAACATCCACACCTTCCTATCACAATCCCCCATCCCAATACCCTTACATTAATTCCGAATTTCCTTCATCCACATCTTCCTACTATCACTCACCATCCCCATCTTCCCAATCTAATCCAACATCCACATCCTCCTACGTCACTCCCGCTTTTCCCGCATTATATCTTAATCCTTCATCTAATCATAATCCTCCATCTCCTCCAGCCACTCCTAATTCCCCATCTAGTCCCATCCACTCACCTAATCATAATCCTCCATCTCCTCCAACCACTCCTAGCTCCCCATCTAGTCCCATCCACTCACCTAATCATAATCCTCCATCTCCTCCTAGTTCTACATCTAATCCTCATCCACACATCCACTCATATAATCCTCCAATTCCTAATCCTAATCCTACATCCAATCCCATACCCACATCTAATCCTAATCCTCCATCTCCTCCTAGTCCTACATCCAATCCCATCCACTCCTCTAGTCATAATCCTCCATCTCCTCCTAGTCATCCATCCATTCCCATCCCTTCATCTAATCCCAATCATCCATCTCCTCCTAGTCCTCCATCCGTTCCCATCCTGACATCTAATCCTTATCCACCAATCCCTGATCCTCCATCCATTCCAATCCCCTCATCTAATCCTAATCCAGCAATCCCTAATCCTCAATCCATTCCAATCCCCTCATCTAATCCTAATCCACCAATCCCTAATCCTCCATCCAATCCCATCCACACATCTAATCCTAATCCTCCATCTCCTCCTATTACTCCATCCAATCACATCCCCACGTCTAATCCTAATCCACAAATCCCTAATCCTAATCCTCCATCCATCCTTGATCCTCCATCCCTTCCAAATTTTGCCCAAGGACTCGTGACAAAAGAGACATCATGCCCTCCCACTCTATCATGTACTGTCACTAGTGATGAGGCCCTCCTCCATCCTAGACCTATCCCTCCCATCACCATTCCTAGCATTGTCCAAATGGTTGAGCTGGTCAAACCCATCGAATCCATTAAATCCCCATCTTCTACTCCTAGATCCACCCAATCCATTGAAGACATCCAATCCCCTCCTCCTAGTCCTAATATTCAAAAACTTCAATCCCATAACCTTCATAAATCCTCCCTCCTCCTATCTCTTCCAATTGTGGCGTCCCTCCAACACTCTTCCATCCTCATACTCCCACACAAGATGATTCATGCCAAGAGCTTGATCCAAAGGATGCAAGCATATCCCCTTCTCCAAATCCAGATCCTCCCATCCCATCCACTACATCCCAAGATCATAATCCCCCATCCATCCCATCTCATGATCCTATCCTCCCCTCCACCTCATATCAAGATCATACTAGCTCATCCATTCCATCCCATGATCCCCTTTACATTCAAGATCCAATCACTCCATCTCATGAGCCCTTATCATTCATTCCCATAAATCTAGATTCCATCATAATCCCCAATTCCTCTCATGTTCCCTTATCACTCATTCCTCCTGATGCGGCTATCCCCTCCTCTCCATCACATGATCCTTCATCACCAATCCCAATGCCACTTTTGTACCACCTTGGTTGCATTACACTTATCCGTGGTGGCCTTCTTACAGAAGCAAAACAAAGTATAGGCACCACCTTTCCTCCTCCACTTGCTAACACACTTGCATCATGCTTCCAAAAGAATAAGAATCCTACCATAGATCACATGCTCGAAAACATGAGCTATGAAGGAAAAGGTTTAGTCCTTCATGAGCAAGGAATGTTAGAGCCCATTCAAGTCAAATAACATCCAAGCACACATGGTCTTGGATATATCTCCCAAAACCCTCACTCTAAAGATGTTGGTACAACCTCCGTACATCCTAAACGATCCTCTTCTAAAGGCACGAGAGGTAATTTCCATCATTCTACCAAGTCATTTGCCACCATCCCCCCTCCTCCATCATATTACCTCAAAACAACCATCCATCTTCCTCCCTCATCCTCTAAATCCATTTTGGGTCCTTATGTTCCTCTATCCATCATTTATCATCCTCCATCTACTATGGGTTCTTATATCCCTCCATCAAAACCCACACATCCTCCATATAAACAGTCTGTTTTGGGTCCTTATATCCCAAAATCACCCCCTCCATCTTATCCTATTCATCCTTTCATTCATCCACCTCCTCTCCCTTGTACACAACATAAAAATCCTACCTTCATAACTCCTAATCAAGATCAACAAAGACACATACCTACACATTCTCCATCTACACGTAATCCCTATAACCCTACCTCCATCAATCCTCATCATCCATCTCCTCGCATCTATCCCCTTGCTAGTAAACACACTTTGGATGCCAAAGAAAAAATGTATAAATCCAAATGTCCACATGAATCTAAAGCTCCTCATGTCCCCTTCACAAGACATGTTGAAGAAAAGAAAAATCAAGTCCAAAATCCAAATCAATCCAAAAGGCCACAAAGGCCCACCAAAGCAAAAATAAAAACCATGTGGATCCCAAAGAAAAAATGTGTCATACCCTCAATTGAAAATTCCATAACGACATCCAAAGTTGTTATTTCCCCACAAAATCATTCACCTCCTCCATCTCCTAAATTTGTTTTGGGTCCCTACATCCCAAAATTCACTATCCCAATGCCTCCATTATCGCCACACTCTCCATCCATTCATCCACCTATCTTTTCGCATCCACCATCCCATGTGCCAATGTTGGCCCTGAACAACTTCCCCCATCACACATCCACTCCATCATTCCATCCATACACTTTCTAACATCCCATCCACTATCCCCTCTATCTCCCCCATCAAATCCCTTTAATCCATCCTCTTGCATAATCCATCCATTCTACTAAGGTTGTACCAACATCTACTGATCACTTTACACATGGGCTCTTATTACCTCATATAGAACTTGATGTTTGATTCCTTCATCCATCTCCTTATCAACTATCCTCTAAAATTCGCATATCCATCTCCCTATATTTATCCATCTTCATCCACATCCTAGTCTAAACAATACGAAAAAAAATTCAAACAATTAAAAAAAAAAAAAAGTAAGGAGAAAATCATTCGTCGAATGGTGAAAACTTGGAAAACAAGCACCTTGGATTAGTACCATGATGAAAACCTGGCAAACAGGAATCATGCGTAAATTCCCCATCTAGTCTCCTTCCATGATTGGGGGCAACATCCACTTACACATTCCTTTCCTCCATATCCTACATCTACCTATCTTCTGCATCCTATCCATCCTATCTCATTTATCCCACTCCCTCCATCTTCGTTGTGATCTTGATACATGTAGGGGCAAACCTATATACATGCTTTGGACACCTCTTGGCATATATTCCCCTCATCCATAGACTATCATATTCATTGTCCACCTCTCTCTATCTTCCATTATCCGTGCATCCTATCCACCTCTCTCTATCTTCCATTGTCCATGTATCCTATCCAGCTCTATCTATCTTCCATTGCCCATCTCACTCCCTTATCCACCCATCTTGCTATCCCTCTTGCCTCGTCATGCATGACACATCTAGAGTGGGGGCATCTCCTTATTTGCAATTGGGTCCTTGGAGACATCGTCCATCCATTCTACCAAGTAATCCTCTCCATCTCCCCATCTTTCCCATCCTTACCTCCCCATCCATTTATCCATCCAATAATCCATTCCATTTATCCATTTACTTATTTTTCCTCCTATCTCATAATCCCCTGTCATTGGTATCTAGCTATAGAATACCCTCATGAAATCCTATGCCATTTTATCTCACTATCATCATTCCTATCTATTTCTCACATCTTTCCAATCTTCATCACTCTTCTATCCATCATCTATCCACCTATCCTAGCATCTTCTTATCCATCCATCCATTTCCCTCTATCATCCCTTGTCATTGGTATCTAGCTCTAGGCTACCTGCATGCACTCCAATGCCATTCACATCCCAATTCGTCCCTCCTATCTATTTCCCACATCTTTCTGATATATTATCACTCTTCATCATTCATCTATACATCCTCTCATCCTCCCAATTCATCTTCTACTAATCTAGATCACTATCCCATCCCTGAGCTTCACATATCCACCATCCCATCCACACGGCCTATCTTGTCTCATCATATCACCATCCTTCATGTGTCTTCTCATCATGGTCATTCCATCATTTTTCTTTGGCCTTGTGTTGAACTACATTGCCCCTGTGCTTTCATGTAGGCAAGGTTGATCATTTGATCCACCCCCGGGGTTTTTCCTTTTGTCTATCTTGTCCTCTTCCATCATCTATTTTTGGCCTTGTGTCGAACTACGTTGCCCCTGCGCTTTCACGTAAGCAAGGTCCATCATTTGATCTACCCCTGGGTGTTTTTCCATCTGGTCTTTGTCATTCATCGAGGTCTTCAGTGTCCTCTTTCCGCTTTTATCCATGGTCTTTTCTTGAATTACGAGGGCTCTGCGCTTTCACGTAGGCAAGGTTGATCTTTGATCAACCCTCGAGCCCCTAGGTCTTTAGGGTGTGTTAGTACTATTAACTTGTCATCTTGTCATCTTGTCATGTCATCAAGTATGTCCCTATCCTAGTTGGTGCTTACAAACAACAGTCATCTATATCACAAGATCCAATCAGTTTTTGGTCAACCCCATCCATCATCTTGATCCTATGGCAAAGGACATTTGAAATTGATTGTGATCTTTTGATTCTTTTGGCTTTTTTTTATCATTTGAGCTCCCTATCATCACTTTTCATGGTCACCTTGATCCATCATATCATGGTGTGCTTTGACTAGTCAACATAGGGGCATATCTTGCTCATTTCTTTGTTTTTGTATTCTTGGTTGTCCCACGTAGTACCCACCAAGATCCCTAAGGTCTTGTGTTACACTGGGGCATCCTTTTGTGCTTGTGGTTATTCCAATACCTGGCCCAACCAAAGTCATCGCGACTTTGGGGTGTTGGGATAGCCTTCTTGTTTGTTGTGTTTCTTTTATGCATTAGACACTAATTCGTCTTGGTTTACATACCCTGACGCCCAGTTTCTTATGCTACAGCAAAAATCAGTGCTCCAACGATGGAAAATTGCATTAGGATTGCATTTCATTTTCCATTCCATCATCTTGCATGTACCCCTCATCCTCTCATCCATCAAAATCCCTCACCAATCCATAATCCTTCATCAATATCCCTCCCCTGTCCATCCAATCTCTTATCATCATCTCTTCAATCTTCTTAGAATACTATCAATTGGTTATTCTAAGCATCTTGTCCCCCATCATTTCATTTAACCATTTTGCCTCCCCATTTGATCCTCATCCATTCAATCTAGCACAAATCATCTAATCACACTCTTGGTCTTGTTCCCAGCCTTGCATGTCCGAAAATTTATGTAAACTAGGGTGTAACCGCCCTTCTGTAGCAATCAAGAGGGCATATCCGCACTTCTGCAACAATCCAGAGGGTGTATCCACACTTTTGCAGCAATTGGAGGGTGTATCCGCACTTCTGCAGCACTCAAAAGGGTGTATCCGCACTTCTGCAGCACTCAAGAGGGCGTATCCGCACTTCTGTAGCAATTGGAGGGCGTATCCACACTTCTGTAGCACTCAAGAGGGCGTATTCGCACTTCTGCAACAATCCAAAGGGCGTATCCACACTTCTGCAGCAATCAGAAGGGCGTATCTGCACTTCTATAGCAATGCAGAGGGCGTATCCACTTTTTTGTAGCTTGACTAGGGGCAACATCATCTATGTCGTCGACTCCACTTTTGCTCACCTTTACCTCCCATCGCTTATCATCATTTCTTATCATCACCATTTTCATATCCCCTTTCATCATCTCATCTCTCATCCTTTCCCCCATCTCTTCCTCCTTCATCATTCTCCCCCTTTTGCTTCCGGGTTGAGGCAGACTTGCCCCCGCGGTAGGGCGGACTTGCCCCCGCGGCGGGGCGAACACGCCCCTAGCCGGAGGTGGCTCCCCCGGTCGACAGCGGCTCTGCTGGCGGAAGGCGGCATCGCCACCACTCACCACGGGGCAGACTCTCCCCCGCGGTGGGGAGGACTCACCCCCATGGCGGGGAGGATCCGCCCCGTCGCGGGGGCGGATCCACCCCTCTGCAACACTGTTTTTGTCTTTTCTTCTCGGGGCCGCCATTTGCAAACCGTGCATCGGATCAACTTCGTTCAAAAGGAAAACTTGCTTATTTTTTCGAGCTCTTTCCAATGATACTTTTCATTTCTTCCTATTGCGAATTTTTTTGGGACCCCTCTCTTTTCCCTCCCTTTTTAAGGGGTATTTTTTTTACTTTTTGTTCACCGGTTTTTCTTCAAACTAATCCCTTCCCTTCTCGAGGCTGCCATTTTCACCTCATTTGTCCTATTGAATTTGTTCAAAAGGAAAACTTGCCTAATTTTTTGCCCTCTTTCCAACCATACCATTTGTTTCTTCCTATCGAGATGTTGACCGAGACCATTATTTTTCCCTCGTCACCCTCTCGAGGGGGCATACCCTTCACATTTACCAATTTTCCCTGCCATAGTCAATCCCTTCTAGGATTGGGGCACCTTCATCCATTCCCCACTAATTGGATGTCTCAGATCCTCCTCTCCACGTTGGGGCATCATTTTCTGATTAATTCCTCTATAAAGTCATCTGCACTTTCTTTTCTTCGAAGCATGATTATTCTAACGGTACTTCGAAGAGGGGAAAAAAGTAGACATCCAAATTTGATCACTTCCATATGATCAAAATCATCTACTCTATTCATCTATTTAATTAATAGTGATTAAATAATTTATTTAATCATTATTTCATTTTTTGCCTAAGGTTCCTAAAGTATGTAATTAAATAAATTAAATACTTTACCTTATCCCTTTTCCTCTCTAAATTAAATAAATATGACAAATTATTTAATTTAGTCTTTAACCCATTTGGATTAAAATCAATTTTTAATTCCCCTTTTTCTCTCTCTTTGTCACATTCTCCATAACCGAGGTCTTTTAATCCATATTAAATTAATTAATCTGTGATTAGGATGTACACCACTTAATCTTGATTAAGTGTCACATCCTCCATAATCTCCCACTTGTCTTTAATCTCTCATTAATTATCCTAATCTTGTGTTTGCACAACCTTAATCAGAATCATTAGCCACATTTAGCTTACCTTTTTTAGTCAACCTTCCCACTTACCATTTTTATCCTGGACTCTCTTCCCCATGTGAATTTTTAATTCACATTTATTTTCCCAAGGTTCCTCTCTTCCCCATGTGAATTTTAAATTCACTTTTGTCTTTCCAAGGTCTTCCTCATCCCCCATGCAAGATTCTAGAAAGCTTGACTTGTCATTTTACATTTGCCAAGGACTTTTAAAACCTTGGACTTGTCACATCACCCACATGTGAAAAATCTCCAACTTTTTGGAGACCTTCTTTTATCCAATAAACTCTCCAATAAATGTAAATTTTTAATTTACATTTATTCTTCCAACCACTTCCCCTTTTCCCATGGAGATTTTTGAGGAATTCTAAAATCCTTCAAAAGTCTCTTTCATCCTCATTTGGAGACAAGAAGTTCCCTTTTGAAGAAATATTCTCATCCCCCAAGGTACCTCAAAGGTACTTGTCCTTCATCCACCTCATGTACTTCTCTTCCACCTCTTGTCCTTCTCCTCCACCTCATTTCCACATCACTCCACCCTAAGACAACTCACATTCCACATGTCAAGATTTGAGGGCTTGTGAGTCTTCAACTCACCATAGCCCTTCATCTTGATCTTGTTGGATCAATCTCAACTGTTGAATTCTCTAAAGAATTCCAATTAGCCTATAAATACCTCCTTATTTCCCTCAATTTAGGGATCAATTATTTTACAACAAAACTCTTGCAAATTTACCATTTGAGCTCTCATCCATCATAACACTTAGCATTCTCATCCATCTTGCATCTTGCATCCATTTAACTCTATTGCCATCCAAGGAGCACATAACTCTTCAAGATCAAGGGCCAACCAAGGAAAGAGCAGCATAGAAGGTATAACAAATAACATTCAATTTGTTTTATCTTACTTCCATGTTATCCATTTTCTTAGGCTAATCATTGAGGTGCCCTTTTATCTTGTTATTTCCTCTTGTTGCATTATTATTTTTTATCTAGCATTTCACATTAGGAATATGGAATTTTAATAGGATCACATATATAATCTAATAATAGTATATGATTGTATTTGCATGCAATGATGCATTATTAGCAAATTTTATATATATATATATATATATATATATATATAATCTGATAATACAAGGCTGAAACCCTCATAAAACATATAAGAGACTTAACTATGAGGTTTGAATAAATATCAACAGTAGCATTAGGAAATTTTATAATCATATCATAGTTAATTTTTTTATCAAATTGCAAGAACTCATTGGGTGGTGCGACATAAAAACATGGCTGAAAAATACTTGAAACATATCAAAATATTACTGGGTTATTGTATTAAACTTCTTCTCACCTTAAACATATGTGAGGTTCCAAACATAATAACAACATTATCACATCTTATAATCATATCACTATTATAACTTGAAGGAGATATTTTGATCTGATATGCAAAGCAGATCAACAGAATATACTGCTACATTGATCAAAAAACAAAACTCAATGCCAACATATTTAGTTTTCCATATTGCTAGGAAAAGAAGGTGGCATGAGATATCCACCAGTAGCTGAGTCTGTTCCACTTGTAGGAGGTGATACTTGGTTAATTGAGGTTTGAAGGCATGTTGCTATTTGAGCAAGCAATGTCTAGCTTGCATCTACAATTAGTCCCATTTGTTGTGAGTCACTCCCAACTTGCATATTGTTGATAGTTGTAAAGGCTGGTGCCAATATGTTCATCATATCGAGCAGTATAGGGTGTTGGGGGGGTATAGGATTCCCCGATGTAGACTTACATTTTATCCTCTTTGCTTGTTTATCTTTATTTTCAGCTACCTTTCGTAGGCATTCAGCCTTAGCCTACTCTTGTCCGATTGCTTTCTCCAGCATTCTAATCATCTTCTCCTCATTCTAATCATCTTCTCCTCATCTTCTATCACTTTTCTTGCTTGCTTCTCAGCCCTCATTGCTTCCCTTTCAGTTGCTTTTGCTTCACGTTCTGCCTTTCTCTTCAACATTCGGTCCTTCTTACGTTGTTGCAGCTCTGCTTTCCTTTTCTTCTCTGCCTCTTGTTCACTATACATTTTGATGAAGGCATCCGATGTTAGTACTTGGGACTGCCTATTAAGGTGAAGCACTCCCGAATGACCTCCTCATGATGATCCTTGCACCCTCTGCACTGGAAGTTTCAATAATTTTCTATTTTGTCTAGTTGATTGTTGTCCATCATATCATGTGGGGTGCATGGCACAAACTCAGCTTCTTCGTCACTATATGCATTGTCATCTTCACTTTGACCATCACTATGCTCTTCCCAATTCCTTGCAGTAGTGAAGTAATGTATCACTTCAACCAGATAAATGTGTGGTGGGGATGGCATAGAAAGGCTGACTTCTTCCTCAACTGGATTTAATTACCATCCAAGGTTCATGGCTGCTTCATGCATCCAATCTGGTTGGTTGACTTGAGTTGGAAAAATCAGACCAGCTAATGTAGACTCTGTATCTTCATTGCAAGGTGCAATAAGAGGTTAGACTTCTGCTTGGAAATCTACAACAACTGGCTGAATTTCTGGTTGAATGTGTCCTATAGTTTAAGTGCCCTCATTGTGGTCTGATGTAGTTTTTGTATCTTCATTGCAGGGTGCAATAAGAGGTTGAACTTTTGCTTGGAAATTTGCAACAACTGGCTGAATTTTTGGTTGAATGTGTGTTGTAGTTTCAGTGCCCTGATTGCATCCCCACACAAAACCATCAATTTGTTCATCATTTTAAGCAAGTAGACGCAGGCATGTCTTTGATGCCATAACATCCTCTTCATCTTCCATCGTGCAAGCATCACCTTCTATTCTAGGACTTGGTACATCATCTTCAACAATATAGCTTTGACTTGGCACCATGTCCTTGTCAAGGGCTGACCGATCAAGTGGCCAAATACCTGTTCTACGAAACCCACTAATAATGTTGGATGGTGTCAAATCTTTTTTGAAAGCTTGGCTTGCTAGAGTTGCCAACTGTTCACACCCAATATCGATATGTGGGTTGTTAGCTTGTCAGATGGTTTGTACCTCTCTGAAATATGCCTTGAATGGAGCAAAAATGCTGACATCCAATGGCTGTAGCTTGTGACTGGTATGAGAAGGAAGTGTTAACAAGTTTATTCCTAATTTTCTTGCTTCTTCAATGGTTTTGAAAGCCATGTGGCTGTCATGGCCGTCAAAAATCAAAAGGGACCTGTTTGTTGGTGAAACCCCACCAGGGATATTACCTGCAAAATGGTCTAACCATTTGACAAATAGTTCCTTTGTCATCCAAGCATGTTCTTGGATTGCCATCAATGCACCTATCTCACAATTTACTATATAATTATGCATGTGCCTTTTTTATTTAAATAGGTAGAACCTAGGAATACTTAACCCAACTACATTTACACAAGCCAACACTGTGATCCACTCTATGCTCTTTGAAACCAAATGTGGTACATTCTTTACACCCATTTTTGCAATAACTCTCATTCCACAGTTCCTACTAGCTTGAATACCCGTCTCATCGCAATTCCAAATTTGTCTTGCTACATAGTGGTTAAGGTTAATCATATTATGAAGGTTGTCATAGAAAGCTTGCACGACTGAAGGACAAACCATAATTGCTCTGTCACTATCCACTCCTTCAACTATTCTGATTGTCAAATCTAGGTGCCTTCTTCAAAATCCTGCCCACCATGACCTCCTGGGGACACCATTTGTGAATGGATTGGGCCGAGTTGTAGTGATTTGGGCAACTGTGGATTATAGTCGATTGACCTGCAGTCTGTGGCCCAAATATGCCATGTCCTTGCACCATTGGACAATTTCACCCTCCTCCTCATGAGATAATATGGTACATGGACCCCTCTTCTTGGTGATGGTAACTCCTAATAGCCACACCCTCAAATTGCTAGGTGGCATACCCCACTTGATTGTTGCTGCCCTGATTGACATGTTGCGTTCTTTGACACTTTTGACTGCTCCTTCCATATCAGCATATGTCCATTGCCTAATGGGTATAGGTGAGGGTAGTTGTACAAAGTAAACCCATAATAGTGGTGTACAATTTTGATGAGGAAGGAAATTTTAAAAAATGCTCACACATTCAAATTTTCATGTTTTAAAGGGTTCATTCGAACTAGGGGGTTCACACGAACCCAAAAGAGGGGTTCGGTCGAACCCCTAGTTCGAGCGAACCCCCTTTTGCATGGTGGGTTCGATCGAAACCTATGATGTCACATTTCTTCAGAGAAACAAATGGAAAATTCAAAAAAAGGGGGGGTTCGCTCGAACCCCCCTTTTTTGCCCTTCTCCCCCTCTTCCACCAAATTTTAGCAGATTTCTGCCCTTCGAAGCTCGGGTTGAGGATGAAAATGAAGGAGACTCCACAAACCCAACTATAAGATGGTAGTCCTCAGAACGAGCTATCCAACGAATAAAATTTTAATATGTTTTGGTTTTATTATGTATGTGTTTTTTTAGTTTTATTAGGTTTTTCACCGAAAATCAAGCTCTTTGTTTTGCACATGTGGAAAAATAGCAGATTATCAAAATAGTTTTTTTTTTAAATATGTATGTGCTAGGTATTGATGTCCTTGGTCTAGATTAAAAAAAATAAAATTGAATTTCGATACATACAGAAAAAGTTATGTTGTATACAGTCCACCTATGTGTGAATTGCAATTGGTTTGACTTCAAAACTTGGTTAAGGAAAAAATATTCAATAAAAAAATATGAGACCAAACAGAAGTGCTAGATATTGTAGTTACAAATCTAAATTCGAAAAAAATAGAATTTTATCCTTCATACAAAAAAGTTATGTTGTATACGGTGAGTGCCACTTTTTAAAAATGCTATTTTTTGAAAAAAAATCGGTTTTCATGGGAGATGGAAAAAGAAGTGCAATCTGATTCCAAAAAAATTGAATTTTTTTTTTTTAGAATCTATAGACAAAATGTGATGAGACTCTAGTTTGTATCATCTTCAAATTCCTCATGGTTTAACTGCTATAGGTGCCCAGATGTGAAGATTTAGTTAAAAATAATAATTTCAGTGTCCAGTTTGGCCAAAAATTGTAAACCGCTATTGTGGGATCACCCTACATCGGGCTGAACATTTGGCTGAATAGGTGGTTCGACTTTTGTTGTGTTGGTGGCTTCATCCGCAGAGTCAGGAACGTCTTCTTCTGTGGGAATTGCATTCACTTCCTCTACAGGCTCTTCATCAACGAAGTGCACCCCCACGAGTGACTCTAATGGCACGTGGTCCTCTTCCTACAACCCTTTTAGAGAGTCTTCTAGCAGGTGCCATTATATTCCACTTAACCTGCACAAACAGTAAAAGTTGCATAACTTGGTAGTGCAACAAAGAATATATCATTGTCTACATAGATATGTATACAATCTGATAAGAACATATCGTTCTCTGCTAAAATATACATATAATCTTATTACAACATATCATTCTCTATGAAGCTTGAAGTCATTGAATTTCATGATTATAATGAAGGGATTCGAAGGGAATCTAACAAAATCTGTATACCCATTTATTTTCATGTGCATATTATAATTACTGAAAATAGAAAACATCTACCCATTAACCCGTATGTTGAAACCCATAACATTTCATGATTATACTGGTGTTTTTCAATATACCCATTAATTTTCAGGATTATATTTGGTCAAATTTTCATTAATGTTCTGCTTGAATCACATTACATGTGATTTATTCATAGAATAATGTCAAATAAAATCATAGCAGGCAAACCCTCGATTGCGTAGACAAATTAATTCACGAGGGATCAAATTTGTACCAGTCACGTGTAAAAAGAAATGATTACAGTCAAACCCAGGAAAACCCTCGATGGCATAGACAGAATAAACCATGAGGGATCAAATTTGTACCAGTCACATGTAAATAGAAATGATTTTAGTCAAACTCTTAATGCCATACAGAGAAATAATTTTTATACACACCAAGAAAAACCCATTGTTCAACAAACAATCTTGTAGGTGATGAGAGGTGGAGACGTTACCACAATGAAAAAACACATGGCATGACTGTGTATATATATATGTAATCTGATAAGAATATAGACAATATATCATTGTCTTTGCATATTCTTATCGGATTGTATATGTATATATATGAATGCATGTATATATTATGATAAGAAAATATCATTCTATTTACAGAGAATGATATATTCTTATGAGAATGTATATATATGTATGTATACAATTTGATAAGAATATATCATTGTATTTGCAGAGAATGTTATATTCTTATCAGATATATATATATATATATATACAATATGATATGATGAAACCCTACATGCCATGACTGTATATATATGTATTTGTTTGCAAATTGTAATCCATCAACTGCTCAATAAATTGGAACAAAAATTATAAACCCATTAAACTTCATGATTAGTAAAGAGGGATTCAGAATATAACTATGATATGATTACAAAATGGGTAATGTTGTTGTTATTATCTTGATTAATGATGAATGTAGGTGAAAAAATGTAACTATGATATGATTAAATAATGGAAAATGCTAAGTTGAACAACTGACTAAAAACATAATAATTTGTATGCCTGAAAAGAATGTAAACGTTAAGTACGTAAATATAAAAGAGTATATTGAATAATGAAATAGGCAACATAAATGTAAAACATATTGCCTGAAAAAAATGTAAAGATTGAGTACGTAAATACTAAACAAAATATTGAATAATGATCCAGACAACATAAATGTAAAATAGTATGCCTAAAAGTAAATATAAAACAGAATATTGAATAATGAATCACACAACATAAATGTAAAATAGTATGCCTGGAAATAATGTAAACAGTGAGTACATAAATATTAAATAGTATCTTGAATAATGAAAACAAATAAAATAAATGTAAAACAAAAAACTAATAATAAAAAACATGAATTTATCTATTCTGGGTGTACCGACCTGAATAAGCTCCCTTTAAAGATGACTGCGTAGAAATTACCTTAGGAAGCTCTGAATTTTGCAGAGGATATTCAGTGAAAGTAGAGGATAATTCGTAATGATAATGACCCTAGAAATTCCGTCTTATAAAATCATTCAAATGTATAAATTGGATGCATTGAATTATAGTGGTTGAATTTCAAATACGAATGCATTGAATTATGGTGGTTGAGTTTCAAATTTGAATTTTTTGTGGGAAAAAATATGTCATTTCATTTTGCAGTGGCCATTTATGCCTAAGTTCTGTCGTGGCCTTTGGGAGATCAATTTTATATTTGGTTTAATAGATAAAATAGGTGGCCTGCATAAATTCAGTCATTTATATGAATTATAATATGTTTTTTGGTTTATTAGGGAGCCTTACACCATTAACTGTGTGTGCAGGTACCAGAAGTTGATGGAGATAATACATGAAAATGTGATAGGAAGTGTGGGTGAATGTGCAATTGGTAGCTCATAAAGCTGATCAATGTTTGCTATTATGTCAAAATGTGCACCATTAATTGTTCATAATGGTTTATATAATGTGAAATTGTGCACCATTAACTGTTCAAATATACATTTATGTATAATGTAGTTGAAGCTTTGAGCCACTTGCATAGAGTGGTAATTGTAAACATCAATTTACTTAAATAAATGCAAAAATTACTTTATTTTCTGCAACTTGTCTTGTATTCAAAACATATATGTACCAATAGATGTTTAGATTTTTTTTTAATTGGTTAGCTACACATTTAGTAGTGAACATATATTGGTGTCATGTGTAAATTTTTATTGGCATAAATAAAATAATGTAATGACTAAAATATAAACAGTTATTGGGGGGTCAGGTGAGCATGGAGTGAACGGGTATTGGATCATGGGCGGAAATTGGGGGTTTTCCCCTAGTGTGATGGTGGGCAATTTGAAAGAGTTTGAAAAATACATATTAAAATTTTAAAAAAATTTAGTTTGTTGCATCCATATATAGTTTTTTCTAATTAAAATTTATATATGCTTACTTTCTAAAAATCTAAAGGATCTTGTTGGGTCCATGTATAGTTTTTCTAATTAAGATGGATATATGTGTTAAAATATTTTTGATCATATCAAATATGTCTAGTTTTTGTAATATTATATTCAAGAGATCAATACAAAATATATTTTTAATATTATATTCAAGAGATCAAATAAAAATTATTAAATTTTTAACAATTAATAGTACTTGTAGAATATCAATTCCACACAAACATTAGGTTAAACATGGTTTTTCAATTAGATTTTTATATGTATCATCAAATCAGTCTCATAAATTATCTTTACTAAAATATATGCATTACAAAAAGGTATGGAATAGTAAATTTGTTTTTCAAAAATTAAAAATTCTACTTTCCAAAAGTTTACATTGTTACCAAATTCTAAACAAATATATCATTTATTAGTAATTAAAGTTATATAAAAGTTTCCTTCAAGCCATCATTCTCTTATATAAAATTATGTCACATTGTCGTGCTTTCACATTCTTATTATATGATTGCTTTCACTTGAAGTAGATTATGTCTAAACCTAAAAGAACAATTTTAAAACTTGAAGGACCACATTTATTGTATACTAATCTGTTACACAAAAGACAAACTAATAGAGCATCATATTAGTGTAAAAGTTTGCACTCTAAATGGCTTTTAACTAGTATATATATCTTCAAGATAATTATATTCACTTTTCTTTCTTTCTTTCCCTTTTCTCTCTCCTCATATTTTTTCTCTCTTCTTGTTTATGCACTTTATTTACTTATATTACCTCTCTTTTTTATATCCTTTCTTTAATTACGTCAAAAGTGTTTCTTATATGAACATTATCGCCTACTTAATGATCAACCATTGAGAATATGTTATCTAATGATGGTTGACCATTGAAAAAGATCTACCATTCAATGAAACCAGTATAAGATAAACAAAAATAATATTAAAAAATAAAACACTTTATACAAAGAAAGGAAGCAAAGAATTAGATATTCTTTCTACATTTCCACTAGAAATAAAATATATTAAAAAAAAAACCACTTTATACAAAGAAAGAAATTAAAGAATCATATTTTCTTTCTACATTTCCACTAGAAAATATGTTATACATTCATATTATAAAGGTCAAAAATGAAAAAAAAAACCATAATTATTATATTTTATAAATTAAAATAAGAATTATTATATTTTACTACTTTGAATTTACCTTATCTAATTAACCATTGCACTTTATACAAAGAAATAAAGCAAAGAATTAGATATTGTTTCTAATTTTTCACTAATATTCAAAGTGTATAAACCATATTATAAAGACATCAACAATTGAGAATGTGTTAGCATTATGCAAGACTATTGAAAAAGATCTAATTGTTCCATAAACCCAATATAAAATAATCAAAGAAAGAAAGAAAGAAAGAAAGAAAATAATCAATATTCTTTCTACATTTTCACTAGAAAATATGCTTCACATTCATATTCTAAAGGTAAAAAAAACAAATTATTATGTTTTACAAATAATTTTTTTATTATATTTTAGAAAAACATTTTTAAATACACTGAATTTAGCTTATCAAAATAATCATTGCACTTTATACAAATAAAGAAAGTAAAAAATAAAATATTGTTTCTAAATTTCCACTAATATTCACAGTTTATAAATTATATTATAATCATTACTAAGCACTTTTATTTCATCTTACTACACGAAACAAACAAAATTTATTTCAAATTACTTTTGCTCTTAGTTCAAAGCATTTGACAATTACATTCTACTATATTTAATGTCAAATACTAAGCTATATCCATACAAATTCTAAATTAACAAAAAAAACCATCAACGTATCCATTGCACACCAAGGTGCGATTGGTAATTTTAAATAATTTCAAAGTAAAATAGAACTAGTATATCTATCTTTAATATGCTAAGAGATATCTTTCTTGAGGTGTCAATTTTTACGACAAGAGGCATCTTATAGTCGTAGATACGTCAAAGAGCCTATGCCAATGAATAAAAGCTCAATTTATTTTGATGTTTTTTTGCATTGATGGTTGTGTTGGCGTCAGTTACATTAAACCTCAGTTCTAGTAGCGGTTACATTAAACAAGATGGCAGTGGGTGGTAGTGGAAGAGTTGGCTGTAACATAACATCAAGAAGTATTTTGTATGTCTTCACTCGCCATTTTATGTTCACCTTACGTCTATTCTTATCATTTTTAAATAGCAATAGATTACATTACAAAGAGGTCGAATCGAGCAAGGTCTGATATAGTAGATATGAAACTGTAGGAGATAACATATCACTGAATTTTGTGTAGAGGAGTGATTTTGTATATAATACAATCTTCATAGTTTGATGATGAAATCTTTCGAAAATATCAGGTAAGTGATATGTTTGCATGTATGCTTCGATAATGAGAAATAGATGTATTTTTTTTTGGGATGAATAAGGGTAAAGCTCCAAGTCTTTTTTTGGATGGTTTTGTTGTTGAATTTTTTCAAGAATTTTGGGATATTATAAGTCTAGATGTGTTAGAGGTTGTTGAGGAATCTCTTCACAGTAAGCAAATGTTTCAAGCCTTGAATTCTATTTTCTTGGTTTGCATTCCTAAAAAGGAAGTTGTTGATCAACTCAAATTCTATAAACCTATTGCTCTTTGTAATGTGGTGTATAAGATTATTACAAAATTGATTGCAGAGAGGCTCAAAGTTTGTCTTCCTTCTATGATCTTTGAGGAGCAAGGGGGTTGTGTGGCTGGTAGACAAATCTTGGATGGGGTGGTGGTTTCCTTTGAAGTCATTCACTCTATGGTGACTTCTAAGAAGAAATCTATATTCATCAAGCTGGACATGGCCAAAGTTTATGATAGAGTTAAGTGGTGCTTTTTGTGGAGAATTCTCTTAGGCTTTGGTTTTAGTCCAAATTGGGTAAGTTGGACTATGAGTTGTGTTACCTCTTCCTCTTTTTTGGTTATTATGAATGGGAAACCTTCTGAGCTTTTGGGGGCTTCTAGGGGCCTTCGTCAAGGAGATCCTCTCTTCCCTTTTTTATTTATTATTATGGCCGAGGGTTTAGCCAGATTTCTTAAGTCTTGAGTTTCCCAAGGCATGATTCAAGGTTGATGTTGGGGCAATGGGCTGCCACAACTTTCTCATCTTTAGTTTGTTGATGACACTACTCTTATGGGGAGGGCTTGTCTTTTGAAAGTTGTTTCTTTTAGGCGAGCTTTGGATATTTACCTTGCTGCTTCGAGTTAGAAATTCAATGAGCACAAGTCGTCTATCTAATTTTTTAATACTCCTCAAGCTATTCAATGGTGGATTGTAAATATTTTGAGGTTTCAAATTGGATGTCTTCCCTTTGTCTATCTAGGTATTCCTCTTGTTGGTAGGCAACCAGGTCTTCCTAGCCGAATTTGCTTGATAAGTTGTGTAGTAAGGTCACCCATTGGATTCATTATTGGTTACCTACTGCCACAAGAGTGACTCTTTTGAAGTCTATTATCCAAGCTCTCCCTATTTACACGTGTTTCATTCAAACTGCTCTTTTGTATTTCCTTAGGGAATTTGATGCTCTCTCATGAAAATTTCTTTGGAGTGGTAACTTGCAGATGGCTAAGTTTAGTCTTGTTAAGTGGGAAACTATGTGCAGGCCACAAAAAGATGGGGGCCTTAACTTACGATCTATTATTTTGAATGGGCAAGCTCTCGCAACCAAGTTATATTGGCATTGGTGTACTAGTTAGGATCAATTGCGGGCCTGTATTCTCACCCATAAGTATCTTAAGGATGTTAACACTTTTGATGTTTCTGGCTTCCCTTTAGAGGGAAGGGGATCTATGATTTGACATACTCTGAAAACGGGGGCTCAGTTGGTTAAGAATGGGCTATTTTGGATTTGTCATACGGGTTCTCAAGCTCTTTTTTGGTGGGATTCTTGGGATAGTTATCCTCCTCTCCTTTCTTCTTATCCTCACCTCCAACCACTTTGTGATTATTTTACTGTTGCAGGTTGGAATACGATTGAGCATTATAAGATTGTTCAGAATTTTGGGTTGGTTGCTAGTTTTAGATGGAAGCACTCTTCTGAATGGCCACCAGGAGGGTCAAAAGAGGATTGGAAAGAGCTAGCTCAAATTCTTGCCTTGTGTGAATGCAACACCTTGGTGGGGAATGATGTCTTGGCTTGGAGTAGCAGTGATTTGTCTGGTAAGTACTCTGTTTCGGCAAGTTATGGAGAGTTGTTTAGGCAAATATTTGGGGACACTGAGGTTCCTTGGTGGAAACACGCGTGAAACAAATTTTCTTGGCCAAAGTGCAATTTTTTGTGGTTGGTGGTTCAGAATCGGTTTCTTACTTGGGATAACTTGTGCAAGCATGGGTTCCAGGGTCCATCAATGTGTGTTTTGTGTTGCAATAGTGAGGAGAGTGTCTCTCATCTCTTCTTCGAATGTTCCTTATCTAGGGAGATATGGCTCTTCTAGTGGGGTGTGTGGAACCAGGCTTGCTGACATGTTTCCTCTTTGGCTGAGTTGTTTGCTCGATGGGGCAAGGCCCCTATTAAGACTTAGTTTCTTCAAGTTACTTGGGCTCTTGGATTGACCTTTATTATCTAGCATATTTGGTTGGAGAGGAATCATAGGATTTTTCAAAATGTGAAGTTAGTTTTCCAAAACTTGTGGTGTAAAATTATTCATTCTTTGGGAGAAACTGTTTCAGCTAAGTGCGACTTGGATGAGGGTGTGGATCCATAAGATGTTGTTTGTTGCAATCGTCTCAATCTTCCTCTTCAGAGTGGTGTTGCGAAGGGTGTTGGTTAGATCATGAGAAATAGATGTAGACATCCTCTTCAAAAGTTAAATAGGGAGGGGCGTTGGTGTCCTCCCCATAGGGTGTGTTGAAAATCAACACAGACAATTCTTCTCGGGGAAATCCTGGTCATGCTGGTATTGGGGCTGTTGGGCAAAATAGTTTTGGGACTATTCAGTTGATCTTTTCTATTTATAAGGATTTGCATACTAACAATATAATGGAGGCTCTTGGCATTTTATATGCAGTGGAGCATGGTTGCGCTCTTGGTTGGAGAAGGATCATTTGTGAATCTAATTCTCAGGTGGTGGTGACTTTGTTGAATAGGCAACAATTAGAAGATGTTAGTTGGCATTTAGCTTTGGTTATAAAACAAATTCTTAATCTGTGTGCTTCCTTGGAATTTGTTACTTTCTATCACATTCCTAGATAATGGAATGAAGTTGCAAATTTATTGGCCAATGGGGCCTTGATCATTTAGAAAATTGAAATATTGTGGATAAGGGTCAATTACCCTTGAATTTGTCACAAAAGTTGGACCACTTAGTGGATATTGATAGGGTTATGTAATGCCCTTGCTTTGTATTACTTTGTTTTAGTTTCAATAATTTTTTACCCCTCTTTTAGTGTCAAGAAATAGATGTACATTAAAACAAAATTTATGCTTTCAAAATCAGAAATAGATGTTTACTTTTGTAGTTTGCGTGCATCTATTAGCGCCATTAACAATATATTTTGTGTTGTTTCCAATATGCAACTGTCGTTTCCAACATGCAACTACTCTTATGCATATTGTTACTGCTACATGTTACATTTTGAATATGTATAGGGATTGTTAACTCTTGCTTCTCAGTTTAAGCTAACTAAAAGAAACTCTCTGTTGTTTCCTGATTTTCCTCCTAGGATTTGTCTCCTACGGTGGTTATATATTGTAAATTTGTTCATTTTATTTAGTGAATAACAATGAAGTATGTTTGATGCAAATTTGTTTTTTGTGCTTGTTAAATGTCTTTTGGAGATCTGCAAGAATTTAACATGGTATTAGAGCCTTGCAAAGACATTTTTAGGCCATAGATGAATGCATCAATCGACTGGCATAAAAAATGCCCACGAATTGACCTTTCTTTGCAATTTGGATCCCGTGAACCGAGCACGAGGCTCGATTTACATTTGCAGAGGTGATTTTGAAAGGGCCTTCACTGGCAGTATTTGCGAACAGAGAGGAGCGTCCAATTTCTTCGAAGCAGAGAGCCCTCACACCCTCATGTGATTTGCATCCATATTTTCAGGCATCAAGCTGCCCTGACATCTGTGACAGGCCTTAGACAGGTGATTTCCTTAACTCAAAGCCACAATTTCTGGGCGACCAAGGCAATTTGGGCATTTTTTTTGCTCACAGTTGATCTGCTCAGCATTGATTCGATCTGCATTTCCTTTGGAGACCTGTGCCAATAATCTCCTCCATCCAGGATACACCCTTCAAGGTAGCAACCATTCGCTGGGCGGTCAATCACATGATTCCTTGTACAACATGCAAAGTAGATGTTATATCCAAGCGTGAAATTTTTGCAACTGTGTGAAGTTTTTGCACCCACCGCTTATACCTATGAGGCAACATCTGATAGAGGTGTTTTTTAAATTGGGCGAAAAGGCTCTGCTCATGTAGACCAACATCGACCCGAGCACCATTGTCTCGTGGCCATTCTAGGAAACACTCCATTTGGCATTCATCGTTCAACATTGGGAACAAAGTCTCCCAAATATCACCACAAGATGTGGTCAACTTGGCGTGCTTGGTTGCCACACATGGTGTCATCCTCCATTGACCTAAAGAACCCAAATGATGTTTGGAAGGTGAATATGGTCATTTGAAGGCAGATTGGGGGTGAACTTTGGAAATCCCAATCGGTAGCTCAAAGGCACGCGATTCTCTTGTTTGGAGGTGTGATTTGGGCACCGATTCACCTTTGCTCACTGTTTTCTGCCCTTCTTCTGTTGTTGACATTGGAGTTGGTGTGATCTATTGTTGGATAGGGCGACTATCAATTGGGAGGTAGTGGTTGGAAGTGTACAGGCTCAAAAACACCTTTGCAAGGCCGTGATTTAGCTCTCCTAGCCGCAATTTACCTTTTCCCTTGATTGCAGATTTATCCCTGGCGCGATTTGCTTCTTTGAAGCATAATTCAGCCTTGCAGACCAAATTCAATTGTGAAAGCTATGGTCTAGATCTACAATAGCATCTGTATGTGAAGGATAATTTTTTTTGCATTTATTCTTGGGGTATTATACATGTACTTTGTAATCATGAACTGAGATAAAGTTCTATTTTAGGGGGGGTTAATCATGTCTCTTAAACATCATTTTCATCATTCTATTGTTATCAACTATTTTTCTTGGAAACAAAGGATAAAGAATCATTGCCTTGAGCATGATCTACTACCCTATCTCCTCAGACTGAGCCAAGTGACTATGATGAAAAGAATGCATCATTTAATAATAATGACATAGTCTATGGACTAATATGTCTTACTATTTTTGAGGATACTCTACATCACATAGAGCATACTGAGTGCCCTTTTACTGCTTGGATCACCATCCAACAGTTGTGTGGAGACATTGAATCTTCATTTGAAAGTGGTGTTTTCTTGGAAAACCGGGTTATTGATGATATTAGGACTTATGTTGCCTCATCTAATGTAGACACATCTTGTATGGATGATCAATTCATTGATTCTCCATCAACAACACCTATTGCATATCTTAATCTCAAAGATGCTTCTTTGAGAGCCTCTAATGATTCATTGTAGCAGGATCATTTATGTCTTTTGGATTCAATCCATTGGGAGTAATTTCTACTAGACATTGCTTTTTTATTTTTAGAATCTTTCATTTCGGATTTAGATGACACTATTGAGGGCATATGTCTTCTCTTTGAGGAATACTCTTTTGTCCTTGCATTTGCTACTACCTTTGAGTTTTGTGATGCTTCTTCAAAGGCTTCCAATGGATTCTTGCAACAGGGCATCCATAGCCTTCCCGATTCAACTTTCTAGGATGATCTCTTGGCAAGAGTTTCAAACTTGTTTATGGAGAATCACATTTCAAATTTGGAGGACACATTTGAGGGGTTATCTCTCCTATTTTTTGATAGCCACATCAATGTTGTGTGCCCACCATCTTCATCGTCTTTGCAAGTTGCTCTATACCAATCTTCACAATATCTTGGATCGTCATCATCACTTTCTGATATGTGGACATTTCAGCAATTTTTCAGAGGAACACATCATCTAGATTTGGATTCTAGTATCACCCATATTTTTGGATTGGCTTCTCCAATCACCAGTGGATCCTTTTTTTCCTAAGGGAAGAAATGTTGTTTGCGAGCAGTGGATCATATTTTGTCTTTCGATGTTCATCATTGGTGCGGGAGCTCTTTTATTTGGGGGGGATTCATATCTTCTTTTCCTCTCTCCTTTTCCCTCTTTTATGTCTCCTTAGTTAGACTTAAGGGGGGTGTTAGCGTAATTAACAATTTGTTTTGTGATGTTTCCAATATGCAACTACTATTTCCAACATGCAACTATTTTTATGCATATTGTTAATTGTTGCTGCTACATGTTGTTTTGAATATGTATATGGATTGTTAAATCTTGCTTAGTTTAAGCTAGAACTAAAGGAAACTCTTTGTTGTTTCCTAATTTTCCTCCTAGGATTTGCCTCCTACGGTGGTTATATATTGTAGATCTATTCATTTGATTTAGTGAATAACAATGAAATTTGTTTGATGCAAATTTGTTTTTTGTGCTTGTTAAATGTCTTTTGGAGATCTGCAAGAATTTAACATCTTTATTTTTATTGACTATGTTTTATTTCTTTGGTGTAGGTTAGGGTTTGCATGCTCTACATCAAAAAATGTGTAAAACCTATGCAAATGTTGAGGGAACATGCAATTTTCCATCAAGTTGTTTGGGACCATGATTTTTGTATGTGTTCATGATGAATCCTCACAATAGGAGAACAATGCAAGCAAGTTGTGTTGTGAATGCTTCAAAATCTTTGAAGATGACATAAAATCTTCATTAAAAGGGTGAGAATTTATGCAATTTGAGAGACAGAGGAGAAATGTCTTTAAAAAATATTCAAGAAAAAAGTGAAAGCCTATGTAATTTAAGCGATAGAGGAGCAAAATATTTGAAGAAGGTGGAAAATTGTGAAGAGAAAAGCATAATTTCTAGCAACATTGATGAATCTGAGCAAAAACCCCTGCCCAAGCCCAAAAAGCCAGTGGTCTGCTTGCTTTGCCACAACTTGGAGATGAGATTTTGCTACTTCAACAATTATAACTGGAATCAACCACGACACTTTTGCAAGAACTACAAGCATTACCTGATTGCTAAAGAAAGCATGTGTAATAGAATAACAATAATAAATATTAATAATCTATTAATATAAAAATATTTTTAATAAACAAATTAAAAATATAATTTACTATCAATTAATTATTAAGGAAATGTAAGGAAACAAGAAGTACCACAATGCTCATATTTTTTCTTTTGGTACTTGGTCAAAATGGTAATTAATGACATACAAGGGGATGGTGTCTAGCCAACGTGAACTATCAATTCAAAGAGTTTAAACATAACCATGCCTTGTTTATTCACTTCCAATTATTATAGTGCATTTAAAATGGCTTTAATAATTGCATTTTCAATAGTAAATGTCTCATGATCACATTTTCTTCTAGATTGGCAAGAGTGTGAATTACATTACATGAACGGTGAATAGCCAGTGTTACCAACTTAATTCAATGGTGAAAAAACAAATTTAGGTAAAGGAAAATCTTTGTTTACATCAGCTTTTGCTTAAAGATCAAACGAGTCAACTTCAAATAGGACTGCTTACAATCTACAACACCTCACCAACTAGTCTTATCATAAAAAATGAAACAAGGCAAAAAACTATCTAAATCAATTGAGATCATGTTTGGAAATATAAAAACAAGCCTACCAAATCTAGGTATATATAAATAATTTATGTATGGATTATTATATAAAGTTCTTAATATATATAATTTATATAAATTTAATTATGTAAACATATAATAAAAGATTTAAGCATATAATAAACAATTGAATATTTTTTATTACTATTATTTATAAGGCCAAAAATGTATAAAAATAATATTCTAATTTGACTATTTCATATAAAAGAAAGTTTCTAAATTAATATACTTTAATTAAATATTCAATATCTTCTTACAACAAGATATCCCTTGAGATTTTTATATAGATTTATTTAAGTAATCTTTTCTAATAAAAAATAATAACTATTTATAAAGACAAGATATAAAAAATATATGTTTAAATTTCTATACATAATTTTTTTTTCTAATTTTTTTAAAATTAAATATGAAAGAAATTTCCTAAATTCACCATTGCATATAAAAATAAATTTCTAAATTAATATACTTAAATTTAAAAAATATTGTAAAAAATTAAAAAAGAAAAATATTCTTTGATGTTGCTTAAAATGGTTTTTAAATAATAAAATATAAACAAAATTATAAAGGAATGAAACACAATTGTTAATTTAAAAAATTCTAAACTAATGTTTTTAATAAGATAAGCTTCATTTACAAGGTGCAGTACCATTAAACATAAAAATATCCTAACCCTAACCATTAAATAATGTTATTTGTAATTCTAGATTAATGTTTTTGATTCGAGGAAAAACGGGTTTTGATGGGACCCGAAACCCATTACATTACAGTTTTGAAGGGACCCACAACCCTATCCAAGAAGAACATGTTGCAAAAAGGATAAAACATATACAAACAACAACCACTCAGTAGCAGCATTAAGAATATAACAAAACTAACAAGTTGCACAAAGAAAGGCAAGGGCCAAGGCCCCTTAACCGAATACAAACAGGTTTTACCTGGGACCTTAAACCCTCAACCAGGTTTTCTAGGACCAAGAACCCAAGAGAGAACTATTCGAAATAGCTCCCAAACCCAACAAGTCCAACCCGACTAAGACAAACCAGCTGAAAGTCAACACCCCACCAGCATAACTCCTTACCACCTCAATATGAAGGAGACCCACCTCCATAGGAGCTGAAGGGAAACATACATCAAGTTGAACCAACCAAGTACCGTTCAACCCCCCCAAGTAGCACCTCCCAGTTTCTTTAGAAAAAACCATCTCCACCTCAATAGAAGATAGCACCACCTCAATAGGAGTTTCCAAAGAAGACCAAAGATGCTGAAATAAGAAAACAACCCAGCCCAGCCAAGAACTCTCCACCTCAAAATAAGAGATTGAAGCTAGACCAATAGAAAGGGTAAAAGAAACCCCCTTCACAACCATACCAGCATGAAGATCCCATCTCCAAGGGGCCAAAAAGTAGAGTTGCCAAAGTAAGAGCATAAAATAAAAAAACTATGCACAAAAAGGAGTAGAGGACCCACACAATGGATCCCAAAGAAGCACGAACAGGGGTCATGGAAAAAACCCACCATTTCCCACCATAAATCCAAACCCTCGGGCCTCCTCTGCAAAATAACAGGCAATCCTCCCGCAAAAAAGGAGCCATAGCACTAGGCAAAAGGGGGGGCTCCTCATCATCAACAGTCCACTCCATAATAGGCAAAACAACAATCGCATCCAAAAACCACCAATGCACCCTCACAAAGGAAGAAGATCCCAAAAAACTTGCTGACAGAGCAAGAAAAGCAGAGACACGACAATAAGAAACCACTTCCAACCCAACATACCTGTCTAGGTATGAGATAATGCCATCCAACTCCTCAAGCACCCCATCAAAAAGAACCCCAAGCCCTACAACCAACACAACAAAGGAACCCAAAAGATGAAGGAACATGTTAGAACAACCACCGGGTAGAGAAAGAAGATAGTCAACCAAACAATAAGGAACACCCTCCAACCCTGCTATCCAGACAAGTTCTGAAACAAGCCATAAACTGTCCACAACCCAAACCGGAGGTAGCCCAACATCCACTTCTCCAAAAAAATAATGCCCCCACACAAAAGAAAAAAAGCTCCCAAAAATCCAGAGAAGACTAGGAAAAATTGCAAACAAAAAGTGAGGAGAGAGGGCACAACAAAAAAACACCACATCCGACTCTACACGCCCAACAAAGTCTAAAGACAGGCCACCACACTCCTCAGAAAAACTGTCCATAAGAAACCCCAATGAAACTTCCAACCCCACACACCAAGGCTCAAAGTTCCACACCACAAAGGCTAGTGCCCCACCAACACGCCACAGAGGAAGCCTCTGCTAGAAGCAACAAAGAGCGCAAGAACTCTGCACAAAGAAAATCCTCCACCCAACACAAGAAGGAAGGCCAACAAAAGACACCCACCATGGGTAGTGACGGGAAAGAAGAGAAAGCCCATCGCCATCTCTCTTCACAGTCCCCACTAACAAAGTAGAGGCACATCCTAGGAGAGAAACCTCCTCCAACCATAGACAGCTCCAGATGTCAAGAAAAATGCCCAATGCCAGAGCACAAAGGAAAAGACCCGCACCAAGCAAAGACTAGCCAACATCATCATCCTCAGAGTCAACACACACCCCATCTCGCTGACAGAGGATACAACTAGTCCAGAATGCGAAGGGAAACCTCCAAAGTATTCTACCAGGGTCATCGTCCTCATCATCTGCAACAACCTCCTCTGAATTTGAATTTGCACCACGACTACATCTCCCGCTCAAACACTCCATTCTTCTTTAAAATGTGTTATTGTATCTATTCCCTAACTCATTCTAGATTAATGTTATTTAAAATTAGAAAATAAAATAAAAATGAAATATCCTAACCCTAACCATTAAACATAAAAATATGTTTCTAAATGAATATATTAAAAACATAAGATATATTCAATAATTTTAAAAGAATTAAAAATATTTCAAAAAAGACACATCATTAATATTCTATTTTATTCAAAACTAATATGTATTGGTTAGAGATATTATAAATTTAAGGTTTCACTAAAGATTTTATTGTACAAAAACATAGTAACTTAAATACATAGCTTAATTAAAGGCTTTTCATAATTAGTGCGCATCTAAAATTAATTTAAAATTACAAAATTAAATAAAAATATATAATAAATTTATTATTAAACATATATAAAAGTAATTTTTTAAATTATTATATTTAAAACTAGCATATATATCTTTAAAAAATAATATAATCAAGAATTAAATTTACACTTAACATTTATCATGGAACATTATCATTATTTATGTATTTATTATTATTTAGAATTGGATTATGATTATGATTATGATTAAGGTTAGCGTTAGGGTTCAATGAGTATATAACTAACACATATAACTAGCATATATATTTTTAATAATATTTATAAAAAATACCGAGAGATATCCTAGTGTTAATATATATTTTAATATATAGTTAATATATGTTAGGGTATGGTAAGGGTTGAACTAGGGTTAGATTTCAATTTAAAGGGTTAAAGTTAGGGTTCAATTAGATCTTAATTATATTGTAACCTTAATTCTAACCATGATACTAACCATATTTCTAATCCACCATAATTTCATAACCAGCACTAATTCTAATTGGAACCCTAACCCTAATTCTTAAACTAACACTAATTCTAATTAGAACCCTAACCTTAATTCTTAAACTAACACTAATTCTAACTAGAACCCTAACCCTAACCCTAACCCTGATTCTTAAACTAACACTAATTCCAATTAAAATCTTGACCCTAACCTTAATTTTTAAACTAACACTAATTCTAAATGTAACTCAAACCCTAATCCTACCTTAACTCTAACCTTACCATTTCCTTCAACTCTAATCCTAACCCTAAATTTAACACTAACTCTAATTCTAATTCTGAAGCTAATTTTATCTCTAATCATAGTCCTCATCTTAACCCTAATCCTAACCCTAACCCTAACCCTAATCCTAATCCTAATCCTAACCCTAATCTTAATAATAACCACAACCCTAATCTTATCCATAACCATAACCATAACCATAACCCTAACTATAACCCTAAGTGTGATCCTAATCCTAACTATAACTCTTACCCCAACTATAACCTTAATCCTAAAGCTAACCATAACCCTAATCTTATCCCTAGTCCTATCTCTAACCTAACCCTAACCCTAATCCTCTGCCTAACTGTAATCTTAACCCTAAACCTAACCCTAAGCATAATCATAATTTAATATAACCCTAATTTTATCTCTAACACTAACCCTAACCCTAACCTTAGCCCTAATTCTAACCCAAATCTTAAAGATAAACTTAGCCCTAATTATGGCCATAACATTCTCTAATCCTAACCCTAAACCTAATTTTTCTTTGATTATAACCATAACCTTAATCCTAATTGAAATAGATAACCCTAACCCTTACCATAATCCCAACCCTAACCCTAGCCCTAATTTTATCTCTAACTTTAACCCTAACCTTAACCCTTACTATAACTTGACCCTAAACCTAACCATAATCGTAACTTTAACCCTAACCATAACCTACTGAACCATTAATAAGTGTACCCTAACCCTAATCCTCTCCCTATCCCTACCCTTACCCTAATTCTAAACCTAACCCTAACCCTAACTATAACCATAACCCTATCCCTAACCCTATTGTAATAGGCACCTTGAGAAGGATATCTCTCATCATTTTTTATATATATTATTAAAAATATATATATGCTAGTTATTTAGTTTGTTATATAAATTGAATAGATCATGAAGAAAGACATCTCTTGACCATCATTTTTTTAAAGAAATATATTGTTTTAAAGAATAATTTTTTTTAAAGATATCTGGCTGCCTGATCCTTATGAATTTGTAATATTTTTGTTAGAATTTTCAATGTATTTGTTTGTGACTTCCACCTATCCATTAGCTTGAGAGTGATAAGGTGTAGACTTCCTATGTCTGATCTCATACTCTTGAACCAATTTTGTGATTAACTTTGATGTAAACTGGGGTCCTTGGTCTATGACAATCTCTCTTGGAACTCCATATCTTTTCAAGGCCTTATTTGCAATCTAATTTTTTACTTTTTCCTCTTCCTGGTGATGGATCACTGAGTGTGATTTGAAACGTCAATTGAAACTCATACATAGTTTAATTCAAAAGCTTATTGCATTTTATTTTCATAGACTGTTGAAAACTCATACCAACTAAGACCTAGCTTGTTCACCATTTCATTTGACACAATATTATCCATACTACCATTATCAATAATAAATTTGCAACACCTACCTTTAGTCTTGCAATTGGTCTTGAATAAATCTCTCCTTTGCATAGGTTCTAGATTATCCTTTGGTGGCTTCAATAGTACTCTTTTGAACAACAAAGACTCTCGTGTCTCAAGTTCTTCTAAGTTATAATAGGGTGACCCCATGCTCTATTGGTCTGCTTGCACAATATGATTACTCCTCTCAAGCCTTGTGTGGCCTTCTTGCGTCAACTCAAAACACTCCCAACTTTTGTGACCAAACTTGTTACACTTAAAGCACTTTCTTGGAAAGCCTCTTTTACTTCCTTGGTAACCTCTTCTACTAGATGGTCTCCTTCTATTTTGGAAACCTCCTCTCTTTGGATTATCTTTTCCACTAAAAGTATTGACTTCTTCACCTTGATGGTGTTTTTTTCCTCTATTAGATTTTTTCCCTCTTCCTCTTGCACCTCTTCCTTTACCTCTTCCTTGCTGATTTTTATTTTTCATAAGCTTCTCTTCTACTTTAATAGAAAATTGATATGCTTCCTCAACAGTCCTGGGTGACAAAAGACTCGATTCATCTTGCAAAGTATCACAATCCATTGAAGTACCTAGCTACCTTCTCCATATCTTCTTCACTATGGCTTGATTGAATCACAAGTTTATAAAACTCTTCTATGTAATCTTTCACACTCATCTCTTTTTTCTTAAGGTTTTGTAATCCTTTAAACAAATTAGTGTGGTAATCTTTAGGAAGGAACTTAACTTTTAGCTTAGCAACCATTTTATCCCAAGAAGTTATCTTCCCCTTGTTCTTATGTCTTCTTTTAGATTAAACATAATCCCACCACATAGCAACGTGCCCTTTGAGTCTTGTGCACGCAAACTTGACTCATTTATCCTTTGCCACTTCTTTGTATTCAAAATACTTATCAAGATCATTGATCTAGTCAATAAGTTCCTCTCCATTGAGGCTTCTTGAGTAGATGGGAACTTCTATCCTAGGCTTGGCTCCAACCCCCGTGATTGCTCTTAGTATTCTCACTTCAACTCCATCAAGGTCTTCTCCTTCTCCATGAGCCACCTCTTCTCTGGATGGCTAATCCTCTTCATCGTTGCTTATATCTCCCGTAGGTAACCCTCTCCTCTAGGCCTACTCCATGGCCTATATTCTTGTCATGAGATTCTACAACATTTCAAGAAACCCTTCCTCTATGCCTCTTCTGGAACCTCCTCTTGGCATTCTCCTTGGTGGCATTTTTCCCAAATCTACCTTGCCCAATCACTTACGGATTTGATACCAAAAAATGATGAAAATGATTGCAAAACCAAGAACACAAATATTTGACTTGGGTTTTTAATACCACCTTCCAACTTATTAATACACCACTATGCTTAAATTAGGAGGAAATTAGACACTTTCAAATTAAAACATCAACAAAGAAATTACTCTATTGTCTTTTGAAAAGAAAATCGAACAAAGGCATTTACACAACCAATCACAAATTTCAAGTACTTATATCAACACCACTTGAGAAAGTGAGGAACAATTACAAAATTGTAATGTCAGAAATTGTACTCCTTTACATTTTCACACTATGTTTGGGTCTCTTATTTAATTGAACCTAATTAAGCCTCTAATTGCCCAAATTTTACATTTAGAAGCATAATTAATTACAATTTCCAAAGGGGAGTTGTGATTTAATTACTGCATTTATCATTATTAACACCAAGAAATGAATAGGTCTTGATTATTTAGGTCAGGACTCATTCACCCTTGGGCGAATGGGTCCCCCTTAAGATCACAATTTCAAATTGTAAACATGTTTTTGGTGGCATCTTAAGGTCCTAAATTCAATATTTAAGTGTTGGATTGTAATGTTTAAATTTCGGGATATTAGAAAATTGTGTATAAAAGCAAGGTCTTTTATCAATTCAAATCCTAGAAGCAATCTATATTTTGTATGCAAACATTCCTAAAGCTGAGATTATTGCCAAGGTGTTCAAGAGAAAATTTCTCAAGCATTTGTTGCAGCATTCATGATCTCAAACATCATGTCAAAGTTATCAAGCATCATGCATTTTATTGGAGCTAATATTGTGATATAGGTTTCAAGCATTCAAGTCATATTTCAAGCATCAATATCACATCATCAATCAAGCCATTCATGCAAGATATAGACCTTGGAGATCTCTACTAAGTTTCATTCCTTCAAGGGTTTCAATTAAGGGCTTGCTAAGATGTAACATAGCAGTTGTTCATTCATCATTCCTTTCAGGTTTCATTGTTTCAACTCAAGGTTTGATTATCAAAATGGGGTTTGACCAAGGAAAACCTCCCATTCACCAAAGAAAAACAATATTTCCCTCTTGTATTTGTGTTACAAATCTTAGGTTGAAGAAGGCTTGAAGATCTCTTAAAGTGCAAAATTGGAAAAGTTGTCAAAGTTGCAAAAGTTGTCAATCCATAGAAACTCACCTACACGATTTATTTTTGAACTTTCAATTATGAAATCTAGAGAATTCAGAAGTGCAAACACGAGACTAGAGGACCTAGTGACTGATTTCAAATCCCATTCGCCCTTGGGTGAATGAGTCCCAAAGGACACTTACCAACAACATTTTGATGGCATGTGCAAAACTACTTAACCTTCTCAGATCTTTCTGAAAATTACAGGTTCTGATAGATTAAGGTTTAATCTCCGTATTTCATGTTTCAAATTGCATTTTTGGATTTATTTTCCATTTTTAGTCTTCCTACCAAAAGTGTTGTTTCAACAGATCTGCCCCATCCTAGATCATAAGGAAACAACAAGATATCCTTCAAATTTGACTCACCTAAGGGCTAAAAATCAACCTTGGCCTAAGAGCTCTTCTTACTAATTAAATAGAGGAAAAATAGGTGCATTATACCCCATTTTTCCATTTTTTAGTTATAGTAAAAATCGTGAACCCACATTCCAAAACAATGAACCCATTTTTCTTCATTTCATTTTGGTGAGGCTGACCTTCTTGCACTATAATTTTTTTTAATTTGGAGTCCATTCAAACCCTAGATCTAGGATTTATATTCCTTTGCATTGCATTGATTTCCATCTCATTTAGGGTTGTTAACTTGCATTACTTTGCATCTCATTTAGGGTTTTAGGTTTGCATTTTGCATGCTTTAAAGTATGAAAAATTTAAAACTTTGCAATAATTTTGCATAGTATTTGCATGTTATTGTATGTTCAATCATTCATATTCAAAAATTGAGTCAAAATTGCATTTCAAAAAGTGTCATATTGTAAATCATTTCTCATTCATTGCACTTGCATTTAAACATCAAATTCTAGAAAAATCAATCACTGAAAGCATAGTTTATAACTTGAAACAAGAAACCCTAGATATGAACTTCAAACTCAAATTTAAATTATTGTAACCCCTGTGCTAGAACGCATTCGCCCTAAGGTGAATCTATCCTTGTACAGGTCATGTTTTAAACTATTGGGCATTGATTTGTCTCTATTTTCTTCATTCTGATATGTTGTTAAATATGAGTTTTGGTTTCAGAAATTAAAAAAATCAGTCATTGTTTGCATTAGGTTTAATTTGTCTAATTTAGTGCATTGTTTGAAAATTCAAATTGGCATTCAAAGAATTTCATTTCCAGTATCTTGCATTCAAAAACTATGAAATCTGAAAAAATTACATAAAATTCATCATGGACATGTGTATGGGTAATATATGGAAGTCCTTAATGTCTTTGGTAGATGTTTCAAATTGTGTGTTTGGTGAAGACCCTAATGAAATTGAGCCTATTAATGAACCTTCACCTCCTAATGAATGTTCTCATGAGGTGAATATCTTAGGTCAAGATGAAGATAGCATGCAACAACTCATACAAGACTCCCTACATAACCTTGAAAATAATACATCATTTTATCCATCCATGCAAACACCACCTATAATCGCATCACTTGATATGCTCAACCTCTTACATCCTAAAATTGAAACACAAAGAAAACCTCAACCATTAATCATTAATAAACTTGGTCACAAGGGCAATAATGATACTCTTCTATTTTATGTTCATTGAATTACTAACACGCCCATTAGCTTAGAAGAGAGTTATGGTCAAGGATTTAATATCTTAAGCAAACAAGGATGTGACACAAAAAATGAGCATGACATTCACAAAATTTTAGAGCAAATACCATCTGAAGATACCAAGGGGTTAGGATATCAAGATCTTCCCCCCTTTGCACATCCCCTAAGAGAAATGGTGTTCTCTTTCATAAAGATGATAGGATCACCTTAGATCCTCCTCCCCCACTTCCACCACAACAAGTCACCCAATCAAGTAAGAAATCCAAGCCTTATAAACTTCAGAAGCTACCATTTCTCAATGCTACAACCAAGATCGGACGAGCTTTATAGGCCCTTCTTGAACAAAGACTTATAACATCACCACCTATCAAAGAAAAGAAGAAAGAAAAAAATACAAATATGTCTCACTATGCATACCATAGAACCCTTGGACATACTACTGATGATTATCATGCCTTGAAAAGATCCTATATGGATATGATATCATTGAAGAAGTTGTTCCTTAGAATTCATGAACTTTGCTCCTTGCCATGTGTTGGTTGTAGGATCATACACTATTTCATGTTTTACATTTATTATAAATCATTTCTATATTGCAAGGAGTCCATTCTCATCACCCATATCAGCTCATCCTTTTCCTATGCTTAGTGGGGACATGGTATTAGATAGCCTTTTCCTAGTTTGACACTTGTTTTTGTCCCTTTGGCTAGTTTTCCACCTTCCACATATGATGAACAAGATTGGGATGCAGATGACCTACTATAGGTTGACTCACATGTTCCATGCTAATCTTATCTTTATGTTCTTTGTGATTGCATGTGCATAATGTGATCCCCCATACTGTGTTGCTTGGCATGTCTTTATATTTTTTTGAGCCTACTTTGGATGACCCTTCTCACTCCATCGGTGCAAGGATACAAAGGAAGTGAATCCATTGTGACATTCTTCTATTTGTATCTCAATTCTTCTATTTATTGTAATCTTTTTTCTTATGTTTTCCTTTTGGGGATGACGCAAGGTGTCAAGACATTCAAGTCTCTTCCATGTTGACCCAAAAGCATCCCTTTATTCTCTCTATATTTGTCATTCTTCCTTAGTACTCACTATTCCATGAGTTATTTGGGGAATGATTATGGTTCAAAGCTCGATTATATCACCGCAAAAATGAAAAATGTTGGTCCTAGATCCATGGATCCCTTATGTGTCATATTAGGATTGCATATAGGGGAAGCCCCTCCTTTATATGACATAGCTCTATTATTGGATTCCAGTTGTTTATCATTTGTGGTTTGTCCTTGATGACAAAATTGGTTTTCTGGTTAGAATTGGTTCTCTGGTTTCTTAATTTTCAACATGTTTAATGATACATGATATGATCATTTTGAGTACTCTAAGCTTGGTTAGTGACATGCTATGCAGTTTCATTCTTGATATGCAATGTTGATGTTGTTAGTGTTTATCATTTTGGCATGGTGTTGTTTAGATTGTTTCTTCAAGGTTACAAGTCAGGTATACTCAGTTGATTATTATCAGGTTTTGTCTTTGGATGATATACTAGTGCATTATAATCTCATGCTATTGCACTACTATACTGTGTTAAGGCAGTCATGATATTTATACTTGATTTATATAATGATTTTTACATCTATCTCCTTGAGATAACTTTTGGTTCAGTTGGCATTTGACACAGTTTCAATTTGTCATACATTTGGCACAACTAACATATTTTTGATTCAGTGGCATCATATATAGCACCTATTGTGCTCTATAGGCATTTGATATTTGGCATAGTGTTGACTGAGTTGATTGATTTCTCTATGATGACAATTGCAATTCTTGGTATGTATCAGTTGGGAGACATTATGATATTAGTGGCATACGGTCTCATGATTCACATGTTTCTATGATATCATGTTTGTCCTACAATTACAGCTATTGAATGTCCTTTATATAGAATATTTTGATGCATATTATAATATTTGATCATTATAAGTCTTGGTTACTTCTTGCAAGTTTTTATTGGATAATAAAGACATACAAGGTTGAAATAACTTGTAATGTCTTGCTTTCAAGTGTTGACCATGATTCATATTTGTTTACATCTCCTAGCAATATACTCTGCATTGCAAAATAAAATGTTCCCTTCAGATTTTTGAGTTATTCACCTATCGAGCAGGTTACCACACTTTGTAACAAGTTTGAAAAGGTATTTTTTTGTAAATTTTCCACCAACTTGTTTAGGGTTTATCATTGGCACCGATTGCATAAGGTAATCCTAGGCAAAAAAAAGAAAATTTGATTCTTATTTTGCAAATTTTAGCTTCGAATATGAAGCTTTCAACTTAGGGTTTCTTTTTCATTTCATATATGTGGTAATCATAAAAGAAGATGGGAACAACATCATGAATCTTTGAAGGTTTTTTGAAGAATCTATTGGATGTGACAAAGTTGGATAGTAAAGTGAAGTGGCAAAGCTCGACTGTGGAGGTTTTTAGCTGGGTAGTTATGGATCTCTTCGACAGATTTTTCTAGTATTTGTTTGTTTATCTTCCTCCATAAACAGGTATTAAAAAAACTCTCTTTTTTTACGGTCTTTGAGACATTTTGTTAAGGAAATGGTTAAGCATGTTACAAGGATTATTGTTAATGGCATGAAATTTTTTCTTTGCTTCAAAATGAATAATATTATGTGGTTATATCAGTTGTAACTGAATTTTTTTATTGGTTATGATTAAAATCCTTTAGGGTTTTTGGATGATTTATTTTTCGAGTTGTAATAGAATCCTAACCCGAGCTGGTTTACAGTTATTAAAATTGTGTATAGAGGCAATGGCTATATAAGATAATCTTCAGCCTTTTTCGAGGTTACTTGAGATGAAGTATAGGAAATTTGAGGATAATTCTTAAGAGATAATGCACAGAAGTTGGATTGTATTGAAAAACTTTTAACAATGATTATTATTCAATAAGATGTTGTCATTCTCATACAACATTCTTCAATGTGCTTAGTGAGAATACTCATAGTCTTCTATTGAGATTCTAGGACTACGAATTGCACTTTTAGGGTATTGATAGAACACTATTACTATTATGCATTGAAGGAGTTGGTGCTCTTGTATTCTTGTAAAGTTGGTGCTTTTGATTATTGTGGAGTTAGTGCTCTTGAACTTGATAGATTTGGTGCTCTAAGTGAATAAAGAGAAAGATTTTTCAAGTGGTTTTTTATTCCCCGAGGATTTTCCACTTAGGACAAATAATGTGTTATGTGTGTGATTGTTCTTATTTGTTTGATCTCAATATGTCATCAATTGCATTAAATGTTGTTAAGTTTTAGTCTTTCATCTCTACCAATGTTTAGTCAACATATCATGCATAGAAGGTTTTGTTGTGGACTTTGATACATGTGAATGTGTAAATCATCTTAACTTCAGTCTTTGTTGATGATATGTCTATTTGATTCATGGTTAATGCAAATACAATGTACTATTTTTAGCACAAGTGAAATATGTTCTATAAATAGTCATTTGGTCTTGTGGTTAAAAAGTCAATTAAAACCTTGAATTTTTAAAAGTTTGTGACTTATTTGAATCACTGATTCGCCCCCCCTCTCAATGATTCTTGTCTTCCAACATCTATCTCAAAAACGTATGTTTACATAGGGTTTTCCGAATAAATATCTCATGTATTGGCATTTTTTGTGTATGTTCTATTTTAAAGTAATTGCTCACATCATGGTGTTTATCAATTTATTTAAAGTGGGGGCATACATGTCCTTTCTCATTGTTCGCTTCAAAGTGTGGTCTTCTTACTTTGTGTGATGTGTCTTCTTGGTGGTGTCATTGGGTTTGATGTCCTTCAAGATTGCGACATTTCTAAGCATATGAAATTCCTCTTAATGGTGTTGCTACGGATTGCATTCCCTAAGTTGTGAATCATTTATCCTCAACTAGTCCTCTCTTGGAGACATTAGGCATGTTGTTCCCTAAGAGGAGACTTTTCATGAACTAAGCAAGGCCACCAAGCATAACACAACTTGCTTGTTAGTGGAGCCTTTTTCTAGCATTGTGACCATTTTTGTGTGGCACCTTATCAAATTTATCAGGAGGTATAACTTTGGTATGGTTAGTACAGTGGGAGCCTAGACTAAGGCTCAACTTCCCATTAGCCACTTTTTGGGGGCTCACCTAGTGGATAATGAATATTTCACTAGCCTGTGTGAGTGCATTTGGTTTGCATAGTGGACAACGCATTTCCATGTATAAATGTTTTTTGGAAAAATATTTAAGGCTTGATCCATATCAAGATGGACAATAGTCAAGGCTTGATCCACCCCTCTTTTCTCTTCTTTAATTTTGACATGGTATGCTTGTGTATCTTGTCTTGTTGTTGCATAGTTAACATAGGCATATGTCTCTTTGTGTCTTTGTTGGTTTGTTGTGAGATCTTAGATCTTGGGAGATTGATCATCTTCCTTTACCTTTGTTTTCTTATCTTTCCAATACTCGTACAAATAGACCTCTCTTAACATTTTTTTGACTACTTTAGTGTGAGTTTGAGCATAGTGCTCATCCTCTCACTAAAATGGGGGCTAAATGTAGTGTAAAAAAATTACTTTACATTTTCACACTATGTTTGGGTCCCTTAATTAATTGAGCCTAATTAAGCCTTTAATTGCCTAAATTTTACATTTACAAGCCTAATTAATTGCAATTTCCGATAGGGAGCTGTGATTTAATTAATACATTTATCATTATTAACACTAAGAAATGAATAGGTCGTGATTATTTAGGTCAAGACCCATTCACCCTTGGGAAAATAGGCCCCCCTTAAGATCACAATTTCAAATTTTAAACATGTTTTTGGCAACATCTTAAGGTCATAAATTCAAGATTTAAGTGTCGTCTTGTAATGTTTAATTTTTGGGAAATTAGAAAATTGTTTATAAAAGCAAGGTCTTTTATCAATTCAAATCCTATAAGCAAGCTAGATTTTGTATGCAAACATTCTTATAGCTAAGATTATTGTCAAAGGTGTTCAAGAGCAGATTTCTCAAGCATTTGTTGTAGCATTCAAGATCTCAAACATCATGTCAAATTTATCAAGCATCATGCATTTTTTTGGAGCTAACATTGTGATGTAGGTTTCAGGCATTCAAATCATATTTCAATCATCAAGATCACATCATCAATCAAGCTATTCATGCAAGATCTAGACCTTGGAGAGCTCTACTAAGTTGCATTTCTTCAAGGGTTTGGTGAGTCGTACCATAACAATTGTTCATTCATCATTCCTTTCATGTTTCATTGTTTCAATTCAAGGTTTAATTATCAAAATGGGGTTTGACTAAGGCAAACCCCCCATTCACCAAAGACAAACAAGTTTTCCCTCTTGTGTTTGTGTTGCAGATATTAGGCTGAATAAAGCTTGAAGATCTCTTGAAGTGCAAAATTGGAAAAGTTGTCAAAGTTGTCGTCAATCCATGAAAAACTCACCTACATGATTTATTTTTGAACTTTTGATTATGAAATCCGGAGAATTTAGGAGTGCAAACACAAGACCCAAAAAATAATGTTAGAAATCCTTACAAAGGCTCATTCACCCTTGGGAAAATGAGTCCTAGAGGACACTTAACAATAACATTTTGATGACAAGTGCAAAATACTTAACCTTCTCAAATCTTTCTGAAAGTTGCAAGTTCTGATAGATTAAGGTTTAATCTTCTGATTTCATGTTTCACATTGCATTTTTGGATTTATTTTCTATTTTTAGTCCTTCTCCCAAAGGTGTTGTTTTAACATATCCGCCCCATCCTAGATCGTAAGGAAAATAACAAGATCTCCTTCAAAGTTGACTCACCTAAGGGCTGAAAGTCAACCTTGGCTTAAGGGATCTCTTTTTCCTAATGAAATAGAGGAAAATAGGTGCATTATACCCAATTTTTCCATTTCTATTTATAGTAAAATTGGTGAACCCCTATTCCAAAATAATGAACACATTTTTCTTCATTTCGAAAAAAAAATTTAAAAGCTACCTCCTTTTTCATTCATATGTTTGAATAACAAGAAGTTACCATGACAAAATATGAATGAAACATAGCCAAGTAACTATCAACCTCCAATGCTGGAAGTAATGAGCAAAAAATAAATACCAAAGTTTAACAATCAGCCTCCAAACTCTATACTCAGTGATCTCTTTTGCTACACCAACCTTCACTCTTTCTAGTGTTGCTATCTTGTTCTTCTTTGTGATAAAAAATCTCTTCTCACCCTCACCTCAACACCTCCCTTAACAACCCCCAATTTTTTTTGCCACATGGAGAAGAAAATTTGTTCTTAAAACTGAAAAATGATAACTTTTATTACCTGTGCCACCTCCTCCTCACTCCACATTGAAATCTAGCTTTGATAACTGCTAATAATTATTTCTTTAACTAAAATATGATAACTACCTTCTTTATCTAGTCACGTGGGATGCTCCCTCTCTCCAAGTTTTGATTTATATTAATCTATCATCTATATGCCTACCAATTTTATCAATGCAACACTCTTGCTTTCATAACTAAAGACAACCATTTATTTCCTTTTTCCCACACACCTCATGTTTAAGTTTCATTTCTATTTACATTTTCAAATGGTCTTCCATATTAGCTCTGCCCCCACACAAACTAAGCCAAAATTTCCAAAAGAAAAACAAAATATAAAGAAAACCAAAATTTCAAAAAGAATGATGCCCCTACATCAATGCCACCCACCTTTATTTTGGGGGTTGTGGTACTCTATTCTACCAATCATCCTCTATGCCACATCCTCTTGGCTTGTTGTCACTTGCAATCCTCTTTCCCTTTTCATCATTCACATATGTCAACCCTTTTCTTAGCCATCACATAAATTTCTATTATCTTGTCTATTGTACATGTCTTTCAATATAGCTCATAACCCTCTCATTCATCTACTCTACCCTCTAGACAACTTCATTTAGGTTTCCTCTACTCTCACATTCCTTCTTCTACAATACCTCTTTTATTTATAGTGTTGCTTTTCCATCCAATAATGCCACACATATTTGGAATCAATGTTTATCACACCTCCCATATGCTACCATAGAATTATCTTGTTCTTTCCCTTAGTGGCATCAACTTGTGTTTCTAACCATTCCTCCATATAGAGTAGATGTTATCCCCCCATCATACACCACATCTCTATCAAATTTCCATGGTGTACCCAAGAAAAAATGATGTACATCTGTTGATGCAATGTCACACATCACCTCATTATAGTATGCTCTTATATTAAACCTCACCAAGCATTGTTCTTCCACAATATTTTGTCTTCATGTTGCAACCATAAAATCTTATATGGGTATAGATGCTTCATAATCCTCAAATCCAATGTGTCCACCATTTCTATAGATACCAAATTGTCCTTACTACCATTGTACACCACCACGTCACAATATTTACCTCCTACCTTGCATTTAGTTCATAACACAATCTTCCTTTGTGTCATCTCACCCCTCTAATCACACCTCAAGGCTCTCCATGAAATAAATGAGTCCCCCAATTTTAGGTTCCCTCTCCAAAGAAAATGGCCTCTCTTCTCCATATACAACTTGTGTTATTTCCTTATTTTCTTGGATTTCAAATTTCCTATGCCCTTCTCCATACTTGAAACAAGTTCCTCTAAATAATTTCTACATTTTCCTCTCACATCCTCCTTTACCCTAATAAGAATACCCTAGAATTACATACTATGTGTCTTTGTGGTACATTTCTTCTCTTTCATCTTTTTAGTAACATCCATTTCCATCACTACCTCTATGATAGGTGCCACTGTCATCTCTCCTCTTGTTGTGGTAGGAATTATTATCTTATTTGTCATTGGTGGGAAACTCAACATTCCCTTGGTTGCAATATAGGATACCCCTTCCTTGAATCCTTATTTGTCTCCTATCATTGCATCTCATTATATTTCCTTGGTTCTTTTCTTCCTTTTCTCTTTGGTGATTTTGCCTTTCTTTCAACTTTTGGTTCAAATTATCTACAATAAGAAGCAATTAGTAGGCCTATTCTACTTTCTAAATATTTGGCATACCCAACTCCTCCTTGATGGACTCTCTTCACCTCTTAATGCACTTTTCTACTTTCTCAAATTCCTCCTCATGATATCCTAACCTAATTGTCAATCGATAGTACTCCTTGGTGTATTCATTCATCTAGTCATGTTCTTGTGCCACAAATTATGTAAATCCTTTAGCAATTCCAACAAATAATTGGCTAGAGTGAGTTTTTCTTTCAACTTGTCCACCATTTGGTCTCACCTTCCAATGCTTGTCTTTCCTTTTTTATTCCTCTCTAATTGGACTTCTTTCTACCATATTACATCATGGCCTTTCAACATAGTCTTTGCAAACTTCACCTTGTCCAAGTTTATGATGTCCATAAAGTCAAAATGCTCCTTTGGATAAGTCATCTAGTATATATGTTCCTTAGGATCCAAGTATCTAAAATATTTTGAAAATTCTACTCTTGTCCTCTTACCAATGATTGTAATGCCCTTAAACTTCCTCTCCTCTGTGTCCTCTTCGCTTTCACTGGATTCTATATGATTTGCCTCTTGTTCATCATCCCTTTCCTCAACCCTAGGGTTAGGGTTCCTTTGATAATATTTCTCAAATGCTTCCATCAAGTACTACATAGATTTCAACATTTCATACATCTCCTCCACTCTACAAAAAAAATTAATAGCACCATGACATCTCCTTAGTGACATCTTGATCTGATGAAAACTACCCTTGGGTTGGAAATCTATCCTATGTGCCCCTTATAAGCTACCTCATAGTTGACACTTTTGTTTACAACTCTTATGGAGTAACCCAACTCAACAAACCTTATTTAATCCCTACAAAGTATCACATGCTCACAATACACTTCCTCTTCCTATACTTATGCCTTAATTTGCATTAGCACTCTCCACCTCTTTTTGCCAAACTCGTTCTTAAAAACTACAAGTAGGTGCACTTACATCCATACCAATGCTCCACACAAATTTGTGATCCACCTTGTTCTAATAAAAATTGATGTAGTCATGGTCAAAGGGTCCAATGAAAGACTATCCAACCATGTGCAACCTAACATCAAAATGCATGCATAACATATAAATCCTCATAAAAGACAACATATTTTTACTAAATTAATCTTGTGTGATTATCACTATGATTACAACTTATCACTTTGTTGCAATGGGCCTCTTACATAACAAGCCACAACCATTTCATTACACTTACTATGACAACACAAATTACACTACATAATAACTTCAAACTTACACACTACTCTATTGAACTCTACCATGCCACTTGTTTGTCTCCCTCGAGATCGCTATCCACATTATAAGCATTGTTCTCTACTCATAATGTCCATATTGAACCTCAACAACTTCATTTTGTTCACATTCCACTTCTATGCATCTTCCCTTAGCTTTGTCTTCTATCTTCTTCACTTTCGTTATCTCAATCCAAACCCAATATATATAACATCCTCAAGCCTTTCTACAATCCATGTCGGCTACAAGATGGCATAAAGCCTAATACCACATGTAAAGTGTCATTGAATAGAAATAACACACTTTAAATTTGAATGGTAAAACAATGGAGATCCCCCATGTAATACACCACATGCATCCTCATTAGTTATATAAATCCTTACAAATATTCCTCTATTGGCACAAACTACAAATAACCTACCGTGAATTAAAACAATCTCAATTGTAGACAAATACCCTCAAGCCAAATTATGAACATCTACTCATCATAATCACCTCAAATGCTAACATGACATTCCTTGACATAAATTCCAATTATTCTTAAAATCAAAAAGGCCAATTTAAAATATGGTGAAATGTGCTAACTTTCTCTACCACAAACTAGTAACCATAAGCTCATAAAAAAACAAACAACTGAACTAAACCACAAAATCCATTTTTTTTAAATGATGCAAGAGTACCACGCTTCTCAAGGATGCTCTTGCATCTAAAATGGAGGAACATAGAGGTTTACATGCAAAGGGATGAAATATGAGAGAACAATGAAATCTAAATAGAGAAGATGCCATGTTTACATATGGCACATAAGTAGTTAGACATTGATATGGGGACGCCTCTTATATGTTCAATCATGATGTTTTTGATATATAAAAAAAGGAACTAGGGTCCTATGCCCTTTACAAATAGAAAAATATCAAAATGCTACAAAAGTAGCAAAAGTCCAAGACAACACACAAACAACACTAAAACTAAAACAAGGAAATTACTCAAATAGATGAGCTCAAACCATGGAGACTTATCAAAGCCCCCCTTCATCAAATATAAAATTTAATTTATCATCCCAATATTTAGTCTCTTAAACTCCAATATCTTCCTTAACCATTTTTCCTTTGAGATTTTTCCTTGATTACTCTAGCTTATCATTAGAATTATACTTCTGCTTATGAATTTCAACTTGTAGAAGCACAATGTTGGTTGTTGAACAACACATCATTTCCTTACTAAAATTGATGATTTAGACATGAAATCTTCAATTCTTCTAATTTTATTCCACACAATTTCCACTTTATCATTCAACTCGATCCATTTGCTAACACATTTGAAATAGATATTGCCTTCATTCCCTTCATTAGAAAAATCATTATGCTAAGGATTCTCAAGATTCTCTTTAGATTCATTTGGAAGAAAGTCCCCTTATTTAGTTGATTTCAAATTCTCTAAAACATCAAAATTTGGGTCACTAGTAATATCACTATTTGAGATGGTAGGATCAAAGCAAGGCAAACCAATATTAGTATTAGTAGGAACCTCCTCAATGATCAATTTACTCTTAATCCCTTTACCCTCATGTAGATAAGTGGTATCCCAACCTTTTAGTCATGAAGTTTAGTGAGGGAGGATTAAGTGCATAAATTTCAAAAGGAAATGATTATAGAATTAGAGTACTACTTGTACGAAAAGGTAGCCTTGAGTACAAAGTAGATGAAAAAGTGCCTCAAATCCCAAAGGGTGGGAATGTTAATAGAATTTACATAGGAAGCAACATAATTTTGAAAGGGACCATGATGATTAATACAAAAACATATACCTAACTATTTTGTGTGATGGAAATATGAGTTGGCAAGTGACGAGTATTGAAAATGGTGTTCCAATTGTGTGAATCATTGAACAAGATTATGTTGATAGGATGTAGATTCTTAGCACTAATGTATCTCTTTTTTAAGATGAGATAATGAATATCACAAATGGTCAAAAATATATATAAAAGGCTTGAATTTTGGAATGAATTGCAACAAGCTAATGAAAGTGTCAAGCATAGTGAGCAAAATCCTACTAAGTAGTATTTGCACACAATAAAAATCTTATTTGGAAGTGATGATACCACAAAGAGCAATCAAAGGCCATGGTAATGAAGGGGTCAAGGAGTAGAGGCTCCACATTAACATACTAAAGAGCATGATCCCAACACATTGTAGGAAATCAAATTCCCTAATTTCACGTTGATAATGATTTTGCTATTGTGTAGAGCAATGCAAGGATACTATTGAAATTTGGGGCAATTCAACATCAAGAACACAAATCATTTCAACGTCGAATTGATGATAAGATTTTTTGATGGGTTTCCATGTGAGGCTAATGGTGAATGAAACAAACAATTGTACTAGAATGACAATGGGTAATTTTTATCAAACATTAGGGTTTTGTGCCTATACAAGCTCCCATATTTGAGTAAAGGAACTATTTGGTGCAATTTTTATACAATAGGTTTCACATAGGTGTCTTAGATTTTGGGGATAAGGATATCATTTTGGTGAATCCCTTACCTATTTTTTCAACTCAAATAATCAAGTAGAATCAGATGTCAAAATCCCATGCACTTTTTCAAGATCTAGTTGCAATACTTTAAGGAAACCGGAACAAGAATGAAACCTACAAATTGGCAAATAGTATGTGTGGAGGGTGCATCATTAAAGTATATGAGATGCTTAACCCCAAAGTTAGGATTGCATACACACTGAAAGGAACGAATTTTTTGTATAAAGCACATTGAAAATTACTTGTACACAACATATATGCATACTACCATGTTGGGGAGAAGGGTTTAGTCTATGATTATTACTCATTTTTAGCTAAGAACATGATTGGGAATATGAGCAAGGCTTGAGGTGAGGGTGCAAAATCCCAAAATAGCATTGATTTTATTCTATATCTATTGGTGTATCATAGAGTCCCCTAAGGAGAGAAGATCAAGAGGATTCCTAGTCAAATACCAATTCAATATTTCAAAGAGTTCATGTTGACCACAACAAAAAAATAAATGGCCAAACATGAGGAGTTAATGGATTAGGGGACACATGCATTGTGTTTGTAGTGTGCAGAGCAATATTGAGTAGCACCTACACTCATCATATCAAATCTAGATGTTGAATTTTAGTCATATTGATATATCAGCCGAGTGTTTTTTTCCTAATATTGCAAATACTCAACTTCCTCCACAATTGTCATACATGCTCATGGTGGAGTGGGCATGTTTACAAATAAGAGTGTATGTTGCAGATGTGTGGCTAATTGCATCTCATCCATTGTGCTAAATACCTATAGCATGCATTGCCATGCAAGATGATGGATTAGAACATATACCCAAAACTCAAGAGGTGTCAAGTGAGACAAGCAAGGCAACATTAGTAGGAATAATTTAGAGATGTGGCAAAGGAAAACAAGTCACAATAGTGTGATCCCCAATAAAGCACACATTCTTATGACTAGGCGGAGTAAGCATTCAAGAGCTAGGGGATAAGGAAGAGAGGCCCATATTCCCACAACACCCAAGTATTCCTATACAAGCGTCAACCACAACAAATGCTCCTACTATTACACCAACAAAAAATCAACCTCCATAGGTGCTAGTTATTGGAGAGAGAAATGCAAAGGACAAAGGAGGCACTAGTGCAACAAATTTCAACATCTCCACCACTAGTAATGGAGCTATTAGTGCAACATATAGTTGGAAGCCATATGCAAGAGGCATAAGCTAAGGCACATTTAATGTAGATAGTTGAGAGTGAAAACAACAACAACACTCCATTAACTAGACATGTCAACACACAAATGCACTACTTTCCATCAAGAGCAACTTCCTAATTTCCTTTTTAATGACAATTCCTTCATTGGGGAAGTGGTCCAACTTATGAGCTCCTAATAGAGTAGATGAGAATGTATCCATTATAAGGTCAAGTGTTAGGGGAAATGTGGCTCAAACAACAAATTTGATCTATATAGTGACAATGGCTTGAGATGCCATATCTAATGGAAGTTTTGCAACATTTTTATTGATGACTTTCCATAGTATAATCAAGTGCAATAGTAAAATGTGTCATAAAGAGGAGGTTGTTTAAAAAGCTACCATATTAGGATCTTATCGACAAAATATTAATAAATAAAACAATAACATGTGGAAAAGAATACAAAATTTAGAAAATAGTTGCAAATTTACTTATATTGATAAATATCTATTTGAAAACATAACCTCTTTATGAATAAAACTCTCTGAGAAAATATGATAATCAAATGATCTCTTTATTATAAGATTAATATAAAAATCACATAAATCATTTAAGATACAACTAATATGAAAATAATCTATCCATATAATATAAACTTATTATTTTATCACAATTTCAAGTAATACATATGAAATCAATCCACACTATAATATTTACATAATTTTGGCTAATAGTCACAGTTCAAATTTTTTAAGAGTAATTTGTGGAGCTGATGGCCCCATGAAATTTAATTTGCTGCTAATTTTTAAGCAACCGTCTTAAAAAATTGCAGTTATTGTTTATTTGCATGTGAGAATGAATAATATTAATAATTATTTTTGTAAATAAAACTTGAAGAAAAAAATTGGAGGCAAATGTAAAAGAGGGAAATAAATTTATGGAACCATTGACATTTTTCTCAATATACAGCTGCTGCTTATTTCGAAGTCCCTTTTGTTTTCAAATCCTCAACAATAACTGCTCCACTAAAATAAGAAAGATTTTAAATCCTCAACAATAACGGCTCCACTAAAATAAAAAAGATTTTAAATCCACAATTTTAAATTTGTATGGGAACAATCAAATTACTTAAATTAATGCAGAGTAAGCAGCCACATGAGACATGGAGTAAAGGGGCCTAACATTCCACGCAAAAAGTTGAGCTTCAGCTGTTCTTGCGACAGAGGAAGCAACCAAGGCAGTAGCTGAAATGGAGGTAGCTACGAAGCAAATTGATTCTTGCAGAGAATCGTCAATAAGCGGGACGCATATATAGTTCTGCTGAATCAAACGCTAGAGAACCGTCGAAAGGAACAAGAGAATTTATGGGTATTCGTCAAGTCTATAGATGTGCAATTGCAAGCATTGCAATATGCCATTCACTTTGCATGCGAAGAGATATATTCGTGCCAGGCACAACTGATGTAGCGGATAATGATTCAATCAATCAGCAGCTAAATGAGTTGGAAAGATTGATATAGCCACTCCTGATCCCCTGGCCACTATTAGGAAATTTGACTACATAGCTAGAAGCAGAGAAAACAAACACGCAAAGGTTAAGGCGGCCATGCAAATTGTTGCAGAAGAAGAGACAAAACAACCAACCAAACGAAAGCAACGAGTTGCAGAGAGGCACGTAAGGAATAGTCCATCTTACAATCACCAAGGAGGCCCATACCAGTTTGGTGGGCATTGCACAAGCACGCACAATTCACCAACAGGTGATTACAAGAGTGGTTTCATGGAGGGGCTTCAGGATCTATTTTCATGGAGCAAGGGATTCCATGAAGCAAAATAGAAATATGTTTAGAATTAATTGAAATTTTTATCTGAAAAATACGAGTGCATATTTGAGCTGGTGAAATTGAGGTGGGACTAGAAATTGTCCCTACAACTTAAAAATTGTTTCTACCACTTGTCAATCATTTGACATTTTAAATTCTTGTTAGAAAATAAAAAAGAAAGAACTTTTTTTATTTATTAGTTTTTATTCAAATATTGCAGTTTATTCCTTCAATTTTGAAGCTTAAATTTTTAAGTTGAACTGCACTATCAAATTCATGGGATCACTAGCTTTAAAATATTCTTAAGAAATCTCAGCAGCACCCCATGAGACCTTACCCTAAGTGGCAGGAATGAGTTAAGGCCCACCTTTACCCTAAAAATTGCGGTACTTAGCATGTTTCAGCAGAACCTGATACATGAGGTGGGGGTACAGTTTGTACAGATGGAGGGCCAACTTGGTCAATTGCTGAAGCTACACGAGGATGGGGAGGCGCACTTTGCAGAGGATATGGCCATTATGGTGGAAGAGGTTATAAATGCATATGCTCAGTGGCATCAAGTTTTGATCGCACAAACTTTGAGTGCTGCGCCTGAGGTCTCAAATATATTTGCAATAAATGTTTGAATTGGATTTCTATAAACTCCGAATCTTGGGTTTTGGGGTGGTTGTGTTTTTGTAAAAGTGTTCTGTCCAATGTGTTTGTTGATGATTTTGAAAGCGCTCGTTCTTGTTCTGATTTACTTCTTATATGTGCTGATGTTGCATATGATTTCTTAGAGTGCAAATGGAATCCTGGAAGCATATAGCAACCATACCACGTTACTAGTAGTGCTCAAATAGATTGTTTGAGTGCTAAAACTTTTCTTTAGACACATCTAAGTAACACTCTTTATGACCTTAAAATAATATCCCCATAACACATCACAATTTGTGGCTAAAGCACTCTCTAACATCCCGTCGAGTCATCTACTCTTACTGTGAATATATTCATAACCCTAAAGTTTGGTCCACTTTCAACCAGATCTTCAAGCTTTATTCATATTGGAAACATCTAAACCCAAGTGCTACAACACCAGTACTGAATTAAACAAGTAATCATGGACATCACAGATAACAAGTAGTTAGCACACTTCCAAAGTGTTAACCAAAGAAAATTATGCTTAAGAAGATGCCATTGATCAATGAAACATAAGGTGAGGTCCAATGTTGAAGAACTCGTGCTCTCTTTATTTCTCAAAAGTTTTTCCTCTGTACAGTTATAACTGGCAGTGCTCAATGTAATTACATTTCTGGGGGTATACATTGCAGATGCAAAACGAAATAAGACAACCTGATTTTCGTATGTATTAGCTATAAATTCCCATAAGCAAATGATGATTTATTATTTTCATTTCATATTTAAATTCCTTTCTTGCCTGATTCTTCAAACAATATTTCTTACTTCAACAACAGATAGAATTGGAGAACGGATTGCTTCAAATCGAGCTCAAATGCACAGCTATTCTTGTGTGAATGGATATGATATCATAAACCCAAGTTCAATTCACATACATCTCATATTGAGAGGCATTAAATTCAGTTTAAAAGCCATTGTCATGGAACGGTTGATCTTGTTGTCATAATGGTCATTCTATGTTTGCAATCCTCTTAACAATCGATTGGTACACAATCTGGAGCACACCTCAAAAGAATTTCAAGCTCTTTGCATGTCTGATTATTATAATATTTTATAATATATCATTCTTATTCCAAAGGTGAATTTATTTATTGCTACCAATTTCAGCCATCCATGAAAAATGTTGATTACCCACGTCTGCATGTAAAGCTTTGGAAAGACAAGAACAGTGTATCTAAAGAGGCTCCCTTGTTACACTTTCAGGTCTGCAGAGAATTCCAGAGAATAAGTTGGTATACTGGGAAGTAGGTTGACACAATTGGTTTTGATTGGAATTAACAGCTATAGATACAGTACATGGCAATCAATACTCATCTCCTGAATATATACATTTGAGTAGGGGGGCTAACTGATTCGTTTCTATTATAGAATTATTCAACTCATGTCTTTAAGCACAAATGAAAATCAATCCTCAAGCTAAGCAGACCATATGTGCAACTTGTTATGCCAATATACAATGCTTAATTACGGTCTCTCTAAGGCTTATTTTCACAGGTGTTCTAAACTATTTGTCAACTGGTTCACATAGAGGTTTATTGAGTTGAATTCATTGAACTTCACCGATTTGCATAGGCATCAATTTGTTCTAAAATGCTTTTGTAAATGGTTTCTTTATAATGTCAGGAGGTGGTTAATCTTAGAAGTTACAAGAAAAAAAAAATTCCAGCTTTGAGAAACACTACTTAACATGCCTAACAACTGTGCAGAATGTCCTAATTTTTAGAATTGAACTAGATGGTGTCCATAAATAGCATATACTTCACGCTACTTTGCAGAGGAAAGAAATCTCGATTGTCGAGTTACAATACTTAGCACTTTGCTGGATTATTTCTGCAGGCATATACTGCATATTTGTTGAGCTTTCTTTATTATTTTTGTTCTTGGAGATGGCTTATGCACTTGCTTCATTTATTTTATATGTAAATTTAAGAAACAGATGTGACAGTTTCATTGATCTCTCCCAACCTTCCTTCTATAATGCTCTCAAACCAAGTCAGCATCAGACTCCACAGGCAATTGGTCATTCTAGATATAATATGAAGTCCATTTTAGCATTGGGGAAGTGCAAACCAGAGGAACTGGTATTGGGCATATCTTGCAAGTCTTCGCTCACTATACATAACACTATAGATTTGTCTTCTTGTCTCGCTGCATTTCCATAAGCTTTAATAAAAAAGAATCTATTCTGTTAAGTTCCCTATTTAGTCTTCATTATTGAGCAAGGTCCTGTCTATTTTGACTTCTGCATTAAATAACTTGCAACTGCCGCATCATTCTGAGAGCACTACATCAATCGCATAGCTAGGGAGCTTCTTTGTAAACAATAATGCTGTTGAGATGTCTATTGCAGAGGAACAGAATTTTAATGAGAGACACTTTGCAATAAATTGTCCAAAATCAGTGACTTATTTTTGTTTCCTTGATCAAACCCTTTACTTATTTCATTCTCTCTTGTGCATTCAATATAACTGGAATAAATTCATACTTTAGGCAGCATCGTGGAGGAGACCCCACTTTACAGCATGTTATGTCCTTCACATTGAGGCCCGAAACAATTAGTTCTTATGTTATGCCCCTACCCCTATAGTGTGTATGGTGTTATGAGTAGTCAGCTTGTGGCTACCTTAACTCTTAATGAAGTAATATTATCATTTTGATATTGTTATTTAGTTATTTAGGTCAGTCTAAGGTTTATATAGGGCTATCTAAGTGGGCCTCGGTGATATCCTAGGCATAAATAGGTATATATAGGAGGTTGTGAATCTTATTTCATCATGATGTTGAGTATTGAGTTCTTATTGAAGAATATTGGAGGTATCCCCCTCAAAGTGGCATATTAATATCAAGAATTTACATCATATTTCAGACTATATTATTATTGTGCAACTTGTTTCATAACAAGTGGTATGAAAACATGATCTTAGCACCGTGAAGGCAAAGTGTTTTCTTAATATTGGAGGCGAATTTGGGAAAGAGCAAATCTTTCATATTTTGGTGATTTTTTGTCTGATATTTAAAGGGTTTTTGAAGGACATTTTCAAGAAGCTACCAGATTTTAGAAGTGGAGCAGAATTAAGGTTTCTGCCCAATTTATTTAGAAAGTGCATATCTCCCACATCTTGAAGAATTGGTTCTTGGTTTTTTGTGAAATTTTGAAAACATTATAGGAAGCTACAGTCCAATTTTCAAAGAAAATAAAGTAGAAATAAGTAATTTATTGGAAAATTAGTGTTTCCAACAAATTCACTCTCAAAATTGTAAATCACCTAATTTCTGAGATAAATTTCTATTAAAGTGCAACTTAGGCCCTGAAGAAAAAAAAAAAAAAGTAGAACAAGAAAAGGAGCAAGATAAAGAGAAAGAGAAAGAAGAAGAATAAGAAAAAGAACAAGAGTAAGAGTAAGAGTAAGAGCAAGAGAATAGAAAGAGAAAGAGAAAGAGAAAGAGAAAGAGAACGAGCAAGAGCAAGAACAAGAGCAAGCCAAGAGTAGGAAAAAGAAGCAATAGTAGAGGAAGAAGCAAAAGTAAAAAAAGAGAAAGAGAAAGAACAAGAACAAGAGAAAGAAAAGAGTAGGAGCAAGAAAAAAAAGATCAAGAAGAAACAGTAGAAAAGAAGCGAAAGTAAAAAAAAAGATGAAGAAGAAGAAAAAGAAAAATTTAGCGTTGAGGACAATGCTTTTGTAAAGAGGAGGGCAATGTTATGCCCCTACCCCTATAGTGTGTATGGTGTTATGAGTAATCGGCTTGTGGCTACCTTAACTCTTAATTAAGTCATATTATCATTATTATATTGTTATTTAGTTATTTAGGTGGGCCTAGGGCTTATTTAGGGTTATCTAAATTGGCTTGGGTGATATTGTAGGCATAAATAGGTATATATAGGAGGTTGTGAGTCTTATTTCATCATCATGTTGAATATGGAGTTCTTATTGAAATGGATTAGGAGGTTGTCCCCCTCGATGTGACATATTAATATCAAGAATTTACATCATATTTCAGACTATATTAATATTGTGCAACTTGTTTCATAACATCTTATTCTTGGCTGCCTAAATTTGATATGGACCAGAAGCACATCTTCGAGTAAAGGTCTAAAAGAGCCAAAAAAGAGTACAAACAATGCAGGCGATTGTAACATTAAACTCAGACCAAACTGAGAGTAGTCACAACAGTAGATTAAAAAATATATCTTTAAGTTTCATGGTTTATCCCTAAGTCTGATACTTTTCTCATTCTCTTAATCAAGTGATTTGCCATTTCTTTGTTGTATTTGATATTGAAAATACATTCTGTATTTAGAGTTTTCTATCTACCATTAAACATTTCTATGTAGTGTATCTTGATATTGTCTTCTCTCTCCCCTCCTTGGAGATATTCTGATGTAGTTGCAGAGGTGCATATCTTCTGCTTGCAATCCAAGATTCAAACAACTTGTCTGCTTTTGGCTCGAGAGAAAATCCTTTAGCTTTCAGTTCTTTATAGCATTTGTAAGCCTCCCCTGATGTGCCATTCAGAAAGAACCCATTCAGTAAAATGATGCTAGCACTATTATCGATGCAGATGCCATGCTTCTCCATAGAATTCAACAGCTTAAAGGCATTGTCATAGTGGCCCCAAATACAACACCTTCTGATGGACATAAGGTAAAATTCCATCGTAGGAGCACAGCCAGTTTTTTTCATTCTATCAAAGAGGTCAAAGATTGCATCACCATCTATAACAAATCTAAAAAATGAAAGATAGATTCTAGTTGTTGGTGCAAATCCTTTCTGAATCATTTCATCCAAGATTCTGTAAGCATCTTCTTCTTCCCATGCCAAACAAAGGCAATTGATAAGGGAGATGTATGTTACAGCATTTGGATTGAAACCCATTTCTTGAATTCTGTTAAAGAGATGCAGTGCCTCTTTGATAAATTTATGTCTAGCCAGAACACAAATTACTGCATTATATACCTTCAGATTTGGGGTAAAACCTTTCTTCTTCATTTCGTCATAGAATCTGACAACATCATAGAATCTGTCTGCCTTTGAGAGGCAACAAATGATAGTAGTATAAGATGAAACGTCAGGGGTGATGCATAGATTATACATGTCATTCCATAGCCTTTTCACCTGATACACATCAACTAAAATGTTGCCCCAACCCTTGAGAAGAACATTAAAGCTCTTTGTTTCCAGTGGAAAGTACTTCTTATTGAAATAAATTAATTGTTCCGCCTCTTCAAAATACTGATACCTGCAAAGAGCACGGAGTAGGTAAAGGAAGTCCTTGTAGTCTGCAGCAAGTTTGAACTTTTCCATGGCATGAAATGTCTTAATGGCTTTGTCAACAGCCTGAGTAGCAGCATACCTTTTAATTAAGAAAACAAAAAACAATTAACAACTCTGCAAACAAATCAGAAATGCGTAAACCCCAGCAGAAAATTGAAGTAAATAAAGCAAATAAAAATAAAAGTATTAAAGTTTTTAAAATTGTGCTTAAACTACAAAAGAGCTAAAGTTGATAAACACAGTAAACAAATACAAGGCATATCGGTTGAATAGACCTTGCAAATAGTTCTCCTAAAAATATGAACAAAAAGCTTATACAATTGCTTAGAAACACCTCCAAAAGAGACCTAGGTTTAGGCCAGTTGACATAAGAAGAGAAATTACTATAAGAATTCGGCAAGTTTTCACATTTCTGAATATTATTCAACTATTGAATTGATTGACTAAATTTTTGAGCTTCGTAAGTTTATGTTCTCTGAATTTCACAGAGATAAATTACTGAGAAACTTACATCACCTCAATATAATAAACTTTCTACAAAAGCATAATATGCGATCCTTGATAAAGATAAAAAAAGAACTCTGGACTTTGTTGAATTGCTATTGCAGCCTAGAATGAGTGGATGGAATCTAAGGAATGGCCTACTAGCTGATAAGTTGCAAAGAAAGCTTTTTAATTTCGGTTTCCTAATTGATTGTGTTCTATGGAATTTCAAATGTTTGGTCCACTATGCTTCAGGCCTGGTCAAATATTTGGAATTTGCCTTTGAACTAGTGGATTGGAGATAATTATTGAAATGTAATAGGTTGATGATAGGCAATTGACCTTTAAGATGATGCCCATAGGAATAGGCCAAGGCCTCTTCCCAGGTAAGTAGAAGTGAGATTATCAAGCTTCATTCACAAAGGGTAGACGTAATCCACAGATGACATGTATTGCCTGGCCTCTGATGACTAGTGCATATGCCCTGCTGCAAAATTACCCTGCAACCAAACTCTGAGTCTGAATTCCCTAATAAGTGAGGCAGTGTTTGAGAGCCAGGCCTCACCAGCTCAAACAGTAAAACAATGGCTGAAAAGATAATTGATATTCATAATTGTATGATTACAAGAGGAGACGAAAGCTTCTTATAAAGAAATTTACAAGACGGTGTTTCTAAAAAGAAACAATCGTTAACTAAAGCAAATTAAAACAGAAATCAAAAGGTTGCTAAAACAATTAAAACGTAACTAAAATTACTAAAAACTAACTAAAGCTAAGATGACCATTAATATTATATTTAATATTTTAACAATGGCTTCATGGAATCTGTAATAACTATGCTGTGTGGAAGAAAGTCCCTGCCTCTATGATGCTTTAGTTTATTAATTTAAGTCCTTAACTGTAAATTTTTTTAGTTGAAAATAAATTATGTGATCTAATAAAAATCACATAAACATTTGGCAGAATTTTGCAGGAATGGATCAAAAATAATTCATCAGTTGCAATTTTTTAATCTGGAGCTATTATGAATATGAAAATTTAGAATGAACACTTTATTTCAGGTTAGATGTACTTCATGGCTTTCTGTCCAGTCTTTTCTCAATAGGATCCCTCAGAAATTATAAACTTTAAAAAAAAAAAATAGAGGTCCATTAGTGAGTTTGACGAAGTTTTATGCTGCTCCCCAAGATTCCACTCCATTTAAACTTAGGCCCATCCAAATAAGGTAGAAACTATCTAACGAAATAACTGCACCACATCAACAATGCCAATGCATTGTAATTTTCTCCTAAACAATCTCTGATTCCGAATGATTAATTAAATTTTCGACCCCAAACAAAGTTTAAATAAAGTGCGGAAGCAGGGTGCAATTATTGGGAAATTGTAATGGAATAAAGAACCCTCCACCTCACTTGTAAGCTTCAAAGGATGGCCATAACATGCAGTGCAGTCCTTGAAGGAGCATGCTTAAAAAAATTAAATACAAAAACTTTAACAAGGAACATACCTTTGAATCATGATTTTAAAAGTGTGGTGGGTCACCATTGCTTTCTCATGCATTTCTCTGATCAAAACCCATGCTACACTAAACTTTTTGTGCATACCCAATATAGATATCATGGTGTGGTACACACTGACGGTATGACTGTAGTTTTTCTGTGAACCTGCCCATCGAAAAACAGTTAATGCAGCTCTCCAATTACTCTGAGTTCTGCAAAGGAGTTTTTGCACCAGACTTGACGAAGAAATGAATAGACAGTCGTTCAGTACTGTCATGCTCTCTTCCATAGAAAGGCCGATAATAGATTCAATCTTCTTAAGGATGGCGTCTTCACCATTGACTTTTTGGTCTCCACTAATGTTTGAGATGATTTCACCCGAATCATCATCATCTTCTTCTTCTTCGTCTTCTTCTTCACGGCCTGTATGTCTGGTGTCTGAAGAAACCCAGCGGTGATACGGATGAATTGAGTCATTATGAACTGATGTGAAGGACGGAAAGCAGCGTAAAATGGTGGAATTGGTGTGGAACCAAATATGGGAATTTTGGTACACAGAAGGGATGGTACAGGATTTATACGCAGACGAACGAGCGATATCTACAAGAAGAACAAGTGATCTCTTGGTAAAATGGATTGCCATCCATGGAAACTGTTTTCAGCATTCACGGAAACCAGATTGCTTACATTAGCTTCTCTTCACTCCTTCGCTCGATGCCCTACTAGTAGCAGAAGTTCGAGGCGCTACCGAAGAGCATTTTTTAAGACACGCATTGAGGTTAGTTAAAGTAAATATGTAAGGCTTCGTTTTGTTACTTTTTGGTTAGTTGACTCTATGGTTGTGATGTTTGGGAGGCTAGCATGCCAATTTATAAGTGGAGATATTAGAAAGAATTCAAAAATATATAATTACTAATAATCTAAAATTAAATCAACAATCTCTTAGATTTTTGGTTGATGCAGGAATGTTTTTAACCGGAGCATTATCAATAATTCGTTTGTTAAGTTACTTAAATTTTTTGAAAACATAGATAAACATCGTTGGTCCAAAATGGTTGTCGAGGAGGAAATAAATCGCAGGGAAAAAATTTGGATAAAACAAAACAACAAGTGGATGAGCAAGTGGGACATTAAGTTACAAGAATGTCCTAACACTAATCCAGAGATTTTAAAAAAAGAGAAAAAAAAGAATTGTCATGTAGACAAAATAGATTGGTCGAAAAAAAGTGCACTATGTCATAGAGTTCAACCTCACGTGGTAACATGATGAAAAAGCTTATTTGAGGGTTGCAATTAAGGGAAAACTAAAATTTTAGTTGTGCAATTGAGAATCGAATCTCATCATCTTAGATGTGAGATAGGTAGATGGACGGTCCCCAACGAAGAATGGGAAGAAAGAACTTGCATTTTCTATAGCAAAGGGGTAGTTGAAACTAAATGACACTTCATCTTTTGAATGCACAGTGCATGAGAATATTTGTATTCAATTTGAAAGAAATTTGAAGATGAGAAATTTGAATGAGCTATTTGAGGAGGCAAGGCTTCACAATACGACAAGTTTCCTGATCAAGATTCATAATAAAAGAGCCAACATCAAAAGGAACTTGAAAATGTGTTAATGTTGTGTCCATTGGCCCCTTAGATTGCTTGGTTTCATGGGCATCATTAAAATTCCTTCATTCATTCATTCATTGCTATAAAAACATTGAAATAAAAATAATAATCATTATTTTTATTTTCAAAGTCATTTTGGGATCACCATATTTTTTTGAAGATACGAGGGAGGAAAAATGAAGAATGACTGCAAATTGGTCGTGTTGCACTAGGGTTTGTGCTCTAAGTGTGGGGGGAGGCTCTCCTCCCCAGGGTGTGGCCTTTGTTCTTGCTTCTACTCCTCTTGGCAGGGTTCTAGAGGCATCAATACTAAGTATGGAGGGGGGTTCTAGACCCCTCAAGCCCCCTATGCCTAATGTGGAGTTGCAATCGGTGGCTGGTAAAAATGATAAAACCTTCAAGGAGGTCGTTGTTGGGGAGCCGACTCCTGTCGTGACGGGGGAAAAGGTTTGAAGTTGTCTTTGATGGTGGCAGTGAGGGCTTTGTCAACATTGGCAAGGAAAGAGGTAAGGAACCCTTCACCCTGCCATTAAGACTCCTAGTTTCTCCTAATAATGAAATGAAGGATGTGATCTTGTCGGAAAGGGATAAACTCAAAAATAAAGCCTTCTTTTTTTCTTTTGTCAACATTAATAATGCTCCATCTAGAATTTTTTTGGATAATTTCTTAGCAAACATATGGCATAAAAAATTGGGTATTGTTGTCTCCTTTTGTTGAATGATTCAAAAGGGCATGTTCCTTGTCTTTGTGAAGAACCATGAAATGCAACATAAAGTAACCAAAAACCCATTCTGGAAAGTTGCGAAAAGCATCTTTAAAGTTGTTTCATGGGCACATAGAGCAAACATAAATGAAATCTTGGTGTTGTCCAACCCAAAATGGATGTTGGTGAAGGACATTCCACACGAGCTTTGGGATTTCATTCCACAGTTACTTGCGCCCTTGGGCACGATAATGAGGGTTGACAGTCTAAGGTTCTCTCTCTCGGACATGAATGCAAGGGTTTTGATTGCCCTCACTCCAAGCTAGGAAGTCCTATACTTCTTAGATATTCACTTGGATCATGGAATACACTCTTGCCAGGTTGAAATACTAGGTGGTCTTAACGATTTCTTTTGTAGATACGAGGGTCACTTGAGAATAAATTGTTCCATTATTCAAAAAAATAAGCCCAAGGGTAACCTTAACCCTAGCGTACCAAAAGGATTTTCTATGTCTGGTGAAGAAAACCTTGGGGATGAGAACCCTTGCCACCCCCTGCCACCTCTTAGCAGTGTTGTCTCTATTCAAGACTTAGAACATGCCTCTAGCCAGAGCACTTCTTCGCAACCCTCTCCTAACTTGGTTTCGGACTCCCCTAACTGTAATATCCCATGTTTGGGATATCCCTAAATCTTGTCCTCTTAGGTCCTTATTCCTTGATTCTGAACTAATTATACTCTTCCCTTCATAAAATTCGTGGGTTACTCCCCTCTTCCAATCCATCGATGCCCAAGTTGTTGATTCGTTAATTATGTATTCCTTTTCAAATCTTCCTTCTATCAATTGATAACATTTCTTCTAAACTTTCTCCATACAACTCTGCCTTAAATGTATATACCCTTCTCATAAGTCTACCTTGATCATATATATATCTTATTCACAAGTTTGCCTTGTCTATACATTTCTCTTCATACAAAGTTGCTAGTGTATATCTAATTTTTCTATTTCTCTTACCCATATCTCTCCTTCTCCTTTTATTCTTCATATATCTTTGTTCTTAAATCTGCATATACCCCTTCAATATCTGCATGAACTTCACTTCTATATCGGTATTAACTTCTATTCAGTTTCTTTCTATGCAGACCTGTATGTGTCTAATTCCCTCTCCCCTTTTTGTTTTTCTCTTATTTCATTTTGTATCCTTTATGTCTCCAAGAGTAGAGACACCTTTTTGAAAGGTCATAACCCTTCAAACAAACAAGACTCCTCATTTACTAATCACAACCTTTTAAAATATTTAGTTACTCTCATTTTAACTTATTAATCACTTTATTAATGTCACCCCTTAAACATCCATTTAATTGACATATAATCACTAGTATTTGACATCAATTTTAATTTGTGCATATCATAATCTCCTTAATAGGTAATTGATGCACCTCTTCATACATAATGATTGTTGTCCCTTATTAATTGTATGACACAAGCACCACTTTTCTAAATGGTAGTATTTGTTATGAACTGTTGTCTTTAAACTTTGATTTTATTTTAATCTTCGTTTATGATATTTATTGCTTTATCTTGAATATAGATATCTTTGGTATTTATTACAATGATTAAAGTATTTAATATTATAATGATCATAATATTTATAATTTTAGTTTATATTTTATAGTTATAATATTTGTTATTATTTTATATTTGATAATTATTATTTTGTGTTTATATATATATATATCATATACTCCTAATTTTATCAATATTTATATTTATAATATTAATTATAATGGTGTTTTATATTCTTGTACCTTTAATATCTATTTTATTATCATTTAAATTTTTAATATTTATATATTTATAATTACAATATTATCTCATGATAATTGTAATTATAAAAATATTAGAATGACAATATTTCCTTTTATAATCTTATTATGTATTGTGTTATTTGTTTCAACTTATCTTATCTCGGGGTGTTCTAATTTCGGGGACATGACAGTCCTCCCCTCTCAATTTTGCTTGTCCTCAAGCAAAAATATCTTAGTTTCTTCTAGGATCTCTTCTTCTAATTTGTCACCAACGATACTCAAGTTAGTCACGTTTATATAATTTAACGTTCTATAATGATTACTCTATTTGAATGAAAATATATAAATATATTAAATGTATACTTATCTTTGAGATGGGGACATCACAAGTCTCCCCCTCTTGTTTTTGCTTGTCCTCAAGCAACACAGGGTCTTCTTCCCTTAAGGATCTTAATCTCTTGATTCTCTTGTTTGGAATGCCTACCTTATCCTAGGAAAGGATTGTAACATTTTGTTACATCTAATCCATTCCCAGGCCTTTTGGATACCTTATTCTTAGGTTTATCCAGCCTTATAACCCTGGAAAGAGATTGTAACATTTTGTTACATCTAACCTCTTCTAGGTCTTCTGGACACCTTATCCTACAAGGAAATGACTTATTAGCTCATATTGAAAGCAAAAAGAATTTCATACAATAGTTTGTTTGTTTCTTGTTCTAGTCAAGAACTCTTAGGAGTTTTCCCTTCTTGACTTTGTTTATCTCTAAACACTTTGATGGTTTCTTCTCTTTCCCATGTGAGATCTTCATTAGGGAGCCCCTTCCATTGGATTAGGGACTCGATAATGATCATGTTCCTCAATTTCCTTTCTCTAGTGTCTAGGATAAATTATGACTCTAAGATAAGTTGTCCTTTATCGTCTAGAGGAGCTAACTCGGGTAGCTCAAGCACACAAGCAAGTAGCTCAAGTAGACAAGCAAGTAGCTTAAGCATGCAAGCAAGTAGCTCAAGTAGACAGGTAGGCAACTCAAGAATGCAAGCAACCAACTCAAGCACACAAGCAATCAGCTCAAGCCTACAAGTAATCAGCTCAAGCAAGTGGGCAACTAGCTTAAGTAGACAAGCAAGTAGCTCAAGCATACAAGCAACCAGGTCAAGAAAGTAGCCAACTAGCTCAAGCAAGTAGGAAACCAACTTAAGAATGCAAGCAAGTAGCTCAAGCAAGTAGACAACCAACTCAAGCAAGTAGGAAACCAACTCAAGCAAGTAGGAAACCAACTTAAGCATGCAAGAAAGTAGCTCAAGCAAGCAAGCAACTAGCTCAAGCAAGTAGGCAACCAACTCAAGCAAGTAGGAAACCAACTCAAGCATGTAAGCAAGTAGCTCAAGCAAGTAGCAAACCAACTCAAGAAAGTAGGAAACCAACTCAAGCATGTAAGCAAGTAGCTCAAGCAAGCAGACAACTAGCTCAAACAAGTAGATGACCAACTCAAGCATGTAAGCAAGTAGCTCAAGCAAGCAAGCAACTAGCTCAAGCACACACGGGATGGTAGAACATATGCTCTGATACCACTGTAATGTACCCTGTTTGGGACATCCCTAAATCTTGTCCTCTTAGGTCCTTATTCCTTGATTCTGAATTGATTATACTCTTCCCTTCGTAAAATTTGTGGGTTATTCCCCTCTTCCAATCCATCGATGCCCAAGTTGCAAGTTTTTTAGTTATGTATTCCTTTTCAAATCTACCTTTTATCAAATGATAACATTTCTTCTAAAATTTCTTCATAAAAATCTGCCTTAAATGTATATACCTTTCTCAAGAGTCTACCTTGATCATATATATATCTTATTCACAAGTCTGCCTTATCTATACATTTATCTTCATACAAATTTGCTAGTGTATATCTAATTTATCTATTTGTCTTACCCATATCTCTCCTTCTCCTTTTATTCTTCATATATCTCCCTTCTTAAATCTGCATATATCCCTTCAATATCTACATGAACTTCCCTTCTATATCTGTATTAACTTCTATTCAGTTTCTTTCTATGCAGACTTGTATATGTCTAATTCCCTCTCCCCCCTTTTTTTTTCTCTTATTTCATTTTATATCCTTTATGTCTTCAAGAGTAGAGATGCCTTTTTGAAAGGTGATAACCCTTCAAAAAAACAAGACTCCTCATTTACTAATCACAACCTTTTGACATATTTAGTTACTCCCATTTTAACTTATTAGTCACTTTATTAATGTCATATAATCAAGATCAAACATCATGGAAAGGTAACAAATCTATCTCTCCCTTTGTTTCATGCTTCATTTCCTTATCTTTTCATCATTTGGATTTGATTATCATCAAAGGGGTTTGACCAAGGTAAACCCCTAATCTCTAACCCTAACCTTTGTCTCCTCTTTGCATGTGTGTTTGTAGATTTAGGTATTTTATAGGTGGAAGATCATTCAAAAACTCATACAAGCTCACTAAGGTTGGAGAAACCCTAGTTGAAGCTTGGAAGACTTCTACAATTCAAATTCTACATTTTCAGGACTGGATACCTGGAAGAGCAAAAAATACAGGCAGAAAGCTCCAAATTCCACTTTCGGATTCTCAAAAACCTAGAAGAGGACTAGGTTGCCCATAATGGCAACCTTATCCCTTTGAGTATGCCTTTTGGGGGTCTTCACATTTCTGGGCACCCTTTTGGCAGAAACGGGCTCCGAACCAGTTTTCGAGAATCTAGGACTAGGTTGCCCAGATTGGCACAAGTGTCCCTCTCGGCTTCTGCAACATTTTTCAGCAGCATTACAGACCTCCATCAAATCCTTCTTCTATCTCCAAGTGCACTCATTATATCTCTTTCATTTCCAGGTATAGTTTATTGTACATTCCTTAGGTTATTTGCATATCATTATGTGTTTTCCAGCATAGTTGCATTTCATAGATTTTACATTCATAGTTAGATTTCATTTCCATTTCCAGCATTTAGGTAGTTTCACACACATCACATTAATCCCCTAACCCCATCCTTCCTTTGAATGCAGTCACCAAAAAACCCATATCACAAAGGAGAAAGAGTGACATTCTTTCATCAAGTGCTCCTTAGGTGAAAAATCCTAGGAGCCTATTTGGGGAATCCTCTTTCCCTTGTTGGTATATCTTTTTGGTGGTTCATTTTGGTGAACCCGATTTTCCAACACTTGTTAAATTTTTTATTTTGCATTTCATCTTAGGAAAAATCTTGCAGTGCATTAGGCATTTGCATTGTTTGCATCCTAGGGTTTGTAAAAATTGCATTAATGAAAGCTAATGTTAACTTGCATTTTTGCATCTATCATTTCATTGAAAATATCTAACAATCTACATTTTCACCTTAGAAATCAATCATACAACCTGAAACCCATCCAAACCACTTAGAAAACTCGAAAAATTTGCAAAAAATCCCTACTGGGACTAATTCGCCATGCTGGGTGACCTAGTCCCAGTTTAGATTTTTACCAGCCTGATACAGAGTCAAACACCTTATTTATGTGTTTCCTAGACCTCATAGTACCATATAATATAAGTTTGGAAAGTTTTGTGAACATATGATTCTAACTCAAAATCATCAATTTAGGGTGGTCATTTTTTATATGCATTCATTATTAAATCTACAAAATGCTCACATTTCTGAAAATGCACATCTCATTCATAAAAGTAATTTTTATTTTTACTTATACAATATTTATATTCATAAACCTTAGCATTAGTTTGTAAAAATTACTTTTCCTTTTAGCATGTACATTCTTTACATTCTTAAAGCTTAGAATTCATTGGATAAATATGTCTTGTATTATTGCATATACATTGTTTATATTGCTGAAATATTGCATACAATGGTTACATGAAAATTTCATTTTTATTCACACAATGTTAGTAGCTTACACAACTAGACATGTTACACACACTTCACTCCCCTCTCCCTATGAGCATGATGTAGTGGACGAAGAAACAACTTTGTACATTCCTAATGATCATGATAGTTCTTCTCCTAATATCTCTTCTCTTAGTGATGAAGATATTTTTTAGAAGAACCAATTAATGAGAGTTATGAGAATCCTAGTTGTTTCTCTCCTCCTACCTCTCTTAGTGGACAAGACCTTACCAACCAAGACAAAACAAACCTAGATAATCATGACAATAACATTTTCTTTTCTCCTTGTTGTGAGGAAACTACTTTGCTATTAGAAAACCTAATTGGTGAAGGTCATGAACATTTTAGTTGTCCCCATTCACCTCAACACATCCTTATTGAGCATAACCATTCCATCATTGATCCTTTTCCTCTTATTGATGAATCCACTTTAGAAGAACCAACCTTTTATTGTCAAGTGCAATTGGTTTGTTGCTCTCCTAAACCCCTTCCTCCTAGGGAAGATATCATGATCCCCGATAAGGATAACCATAACAATAATAATATTACATCCTTAGAAGCAACTCAAGAGACACTCTTGGCCTCTTCCTTTCTCAACGATGTTAATATTATTAAACCTCAACTCATCCTTTACCCCCCTTCCACCAAACCTAAACCTGAACTTACCCTCTACCCGCCTACCCATATTGTGTTGTAGCATCGATTCATAATAATGATGCTCATACACACTACACCCGTAACAACCCGTGTTCCCAACTATCACCCTCCACTTATTTACCTTTACCTAATCCTCCCATCTTACCTGCTGCCCCTCACCTAAATTCCCTCCTTAGGGAGTATGACCTTGTTGACCAACTAAGGAATACTCCTGCTGAAATCTTCCTTTGGGACCTTATTCAAGCCTCCTCTCACTATCAAAAAATGATGCAAGCAACCTTACAACAAGTTCCTATCCCTTCTAGTGAGCCATCAAATGATATAGTAGCTATTATTCATGGAATCAATGTTGATATTTTTTTTCACCAAAGTGAGCTCCCTCCTTTGGATGTACAAAAACAAAATGAAGCTTTCATGATAATATCTCAATACAAAACAAAAGGGATAAAGATAACTCTTGTAGATACAGGATCTACTCTTAATGTGTGTAGTGTAAGCCTTTTGGATAGGCTTGGCATAGATAGATCTCGCATCTAACCTGATTCTCTCTTTATCAGAGGATTCAACAATGTCTCTAAGAAACTGCTTGATGTGATCACTATCCCTCTTACAGTTGGAATGGCCACATTAGACACAACAATTCATGTTATGCCTCGGGAGGTTTCATACAATATTCTCTTAAGCAGGCCATGGATTCATGCTATGAATGTAGTGCCTTCCACTCTTCATCGAAAGATGAAGTACATCTACAATAAAAAAGTGTACACACTTGATGTCAATCCTGAACCCAACAATTACTTACAAATTGAAAAATCCAAAGAGAATCACTTCAACACCTTAACACCAACCACCCAAGTGGAACCCACCCACCAAAAAAATCTTGAGTCAATCACTAAGCTCTTAGATGATGATTGGGGTTACTTAGACTTCACCCCTCCCTTAATGGGAGAATCCAAGATCATAGACCAAGACTCTGAAAAGGGTTACGTAGTCTTGTCCACACAAGACTCAGTCAGTCCTTCGCATGCATCCACCTCAACTACTTTAGCCACTAAAGCACATCATGAACAATCACCCGAGCCAAACAAGCTGAAAAAGCTTTATGGAAAAGGTTATGATCTCATGAAGCAACTTGGTTATAATGGAAAAGGTTGTGGTGCTAACGAACAAGGTATCTTCAAGTTTATCGAGCCTATCAAGTGACCATCCCATCATGGTCTTGGTTACTATCCTCTCATTGAGACCACCAAACCTACCCCTCCCATCAACACTATCCTTCATCACCCTTCTCAACCAACCCTCACAAGTGATCCTTTGACACCAACAAAGGACTCTTTTCTTAATGACAATGTCATCCCGCAACCCACTCTTGATTCATATTTTACACACTCCTCTCCCGAAGTATACAAAATCTCCTAATATATAAAGCCTTGTGTAGGTATGACATCCTATACTAAGCCAAACTCTTCCTTATTGCAAACCAAAGGATCACCTTCTACCCTCGATCAAGAGGGTATCTTATTGAGACTCCTCCAAGATCACTTGATCTCCCTTACTCCTCGCACTCAAAATAAATGTTTCAACAAAAAATCCTTCTGTGCCTACCACTGAGCTCCTGGTCATCACACCAATGCATGTAAGGCCTTGAGTAGTAAAAGCAGACATCTTAAGGAGCTTGGTGCTCTTCCTTATGTGGGGGAACCTCATTCCTCTAATTGATATTGATTTCCCTCCCCCTTGTATTTCCTTAATCCTTTCAGCTCACTCTTGTTCTGCATTCAGTGGGGGCAAGGGCTTAGTTAGCCCTTTCCATCGTATGTCACTTGTCATTGTCTCTTTCGGCTTGTCATTAACCTTTCATGAACATATAAGAGCAAGCTTGGGATGTGGATGACATGTCTTAAGATTGACTCACATGTGACATACACTCCTCTTTATGACACAACTTTTTCAGAACCATATGACTCGGCATAAGACTTTTCGAACGAGCTCTCATGTCCCTTTCCTCTTCTACTTTAAAGCAATTTATCATAGTACGATGTTTCACAATTCCTTTAAAGTGGGGGCATACATCACCACTCACATTTCATTGTGCGATTCTTCTTTTTTTTGTGATTCCTTCGCTTGAAAACATTACACACAATGTTGTTCAGGATTGAGACATCTGCATTTTTCCTCTTTTGCATACAAGATGAGCCCTTTCCTCTCTTGCATACAAGATGAGTGCATTTTCACTTTTCCTCTCTTGGTGAAATTATGTATAATGTTTCCTAAGATGAGACATTGCATGAACAAAGAAAAAATCCCTTTGAAACAAAATCATTACAACATCACTTTCTTTTGTGGTGCCTTATCAAAGTTATCACAAGGTATAACTTTGGTATGGTTTGAGCGAGAAGCCCAACAAGCGGCACAAATTTCCTCATAGCCACCTTTGTGAGTACATACTAATAGTGTGTATGTTTCTCACCCCTTTTGGGACTACTCACCGCATAGATGACCGATGTTCTATGGCCCCAGAGTGAGCACATCTTTTTCACCCTTTCTCTTGACTTCAAACCTTGTCATTGCATGATCATGTATCTCATTTTTTTGTAATGCATTCACCATTGAATGTATTTTGCATTGATGTCAAGTTGACTTAGAATCTCAAATCCTTGGGGGCTTGACCACCTCCTTCTTCATTCACGTTCTTCTTCTTTTTCATTCTTCGCCATCTCCATCGAGCTACTTTAGTGTGAGTTTGAAGCAAGTTCATACTCTCACTAAAGTCAGGGCTAAATGTGTCACCAAAAAGTGAGAACTTTGACACTTTTCACTTATTTGGACCTTTTCCTATTGATTTTGGACCATTTTCAGTCTATTTTTATACCTTTCCAAGCCTTATGACGAAGTGTTGAAAGGTGTTGTAAAAAAAATTCACTCTCCTAGGCTTGTCATCACTTAATCAACACCTTATTATGCCAAAATTACCCCTTAATCCTCATACATGTCAAACTTCAGTGTGTTTTGTGCTCGACAATCTCGACAAGAAACAATCATAATATTTTAATCATTGAAAAACAATGTAATTTGCCCAGGTGGACTAGGTTGCCACCTTGGGCGACCTAGTCCCATGTGGCATACAAATTGAATTAAACTTAATTTCTTTTGGGATTTTGGTCTCTAAAACCCTAAGGTCGTCTTATATGGGGTTATTTGGGGAAAATTAGGGCGTAAATTGTATAAATAAGCTCCAAAACCCTATTTTTATCATTAGGTGCATCACTCAACACACATTTTTCTCATCTCTCATCTCTTCTTCCTCTCAAGAGAACTAGGGTTTGAGTATTCTAAGTCACCAAGGAATCTCTCTCAAGAAGCATTCAAGGGTTAAACCTCCATTGCTGCAACTCAAGATCAAACATCATGGCAAGGTAACAACTCTATCTCTCCCTTTGTTTCATGCTTCATTTCCTTATCTTTTCATCATTTTGATTTGATTATCATCAAAGGGGTTTGACCAAGGCAAAACCCTAATCTCTAACCTTAACCTTTGTCTCCTCTTTGCATGTGTGTTTGTAGATTTATGTATTTTTCAGTTGGAAGATCATTCAACAACTCATCCAAGCTCACTAAGGTTGGAGAAACACTAGTTGAATCTTGGAGGACCTCTACAAATTAGATTTTGCATTTTCGGGACTAGATACCTAGAAGAGTAGAAAATACAGGCACAAGGCTCCAGATTCCACTTTCGGATTCTCAAAAACCTAGAAGAAGACTAGGTCACCCATAATGGTGACCTTGTCCCTTTGATTATTCCTTTTTGGTATCTTCACATTTTTGGATACCCTTTTGGTAGAAGCAGGCTCTAGACCAGTTTTTGGGAATCTGGGACTAGGTCACCCAGATTGGCACAAGTATCCCTCTCGGCTTCTACAACATTTTTAGCAACATTCCAAACCTCCATCAGATCCTTCTTCTATCTCTAGGTGCACTCATTCTATCTCTTTCATTTTCGGGTATAGTTTATTATACATTCCTTAGGTTATTTGCATATTATTATGTGTTTTCCAGCATAGTTGCATTTCATAGATTTTACATTTATAGTTAGATTTCATTTCCATTTCCAACATTTAGGGAATTTCACACACGTCACATTAAGCCCCTAACCCCATCCTTCCTTTGAATGCAATCACCAAAAAACCCATATCACAAAGGAGAAAGAGTGACATTCTTCCATCAAGTGCTCCTTAGGTGAAAAACCCTAGGAGCCTATTTGGGGAATCCTCTTTCCCTTGTTGGTATATCTTTTTGGTGGTTTAGTTATAATATCTATTATTATTTTATATTTGACAATTGTTGTTTTGTGTTTTTATATATATCATATGCTCTTTATTTTATAAATTCATTTTATAATTTAATTTTATCAATATTTATATTTATAATATTGTATATTATAATTATAATATTAATTATAACAGTGTTTTATATTTTTGTATCTTTAATATTTATTTTATTATCAATTAGATTGTTAATATTTATATATTTATAATTACAATATTATCTCATGATAATTGTAATTACAAAAATATTGGAACGACAATATTTCCTTTTATAATATTATTATGTATTGTGTTATTTATTTTCACTTATCTTATCTCGGGGTGTTCTAATTTCAGAGACTTGATAGTCCTCCCCTCTCAATTTTGCTTGTCCTCAAGAAAAAATATCTTAGTTTCTTCTAGGATCTCTTCTTCTAATCTAAAACCAACGGTAACCAAGTTAGTCACGTTTATATAATTTAATGTTCTATAATGATTACTCTATTTGAATGCAAATGTATAAATATATTAAATGTATACTTATCTCTGTGATGGGGACATCACAAGTCTCCCCCTCTTGTTTTTTCTTGTCCTCAAGCAATACGAGGTCTTCTTTCCTTAAGGTTCTTAATCTCTTGATTCTCTTGTTTGGAATGCCTATCCTATCGTGGGAGGATTGTAACATTTTGTTACATCTAATCCATTCCCAGGCCTTTTGGATACCTAATTCTTAGGTTTATCGAGCCTTATAACCCTAGAAAGAGATTGTAACATTTTGTTACATCTAACCTCTTCCAGGTCTTCTAGACACCTTTAGGTCTATCGAACCTTATAACCCTGGAAAGAGATTGTAACATTTCGTTACATTTAATCTCTTCCAAGTCTTTTGGACACCTTTAGGATTATCCAGCCTTATAACCCTAGAAAGAGATTGTAACATTTCATTACATCTAACCTCTTCCAGGTCTTCTGGACACCTTTAGGTCTATCCAGCCTTATAACCTTGGAAAGATATTGTAACATTTTGTTACATCTAACCTCTTCTAGGTCTTCTAGACACCTTTAGGTCTATCCAGCCATATAACCCTGGAAATAGATTTTAATGTTTCGTTACATCTAACCTCTTCTAGGTCTTTTGGACACCTTTAGGTCTATCCAACATTATAACCCTGGAAAGAGATTGTAACACTTCGTTACATCTAACCTCTTCCAAGTCTTCTAGACACCTTTAGGTCTATCCAGCCTTATAACCCTGGAAAGAGATTGTAACACTTCATTATATCTAACCTCTTCCAGGTCTTATAGACACCTTTAGCTCTACCCAACCTTATAACCCTGGAAAGAGATTGAAACATTTCATTACATCTAACATCTACCATGTATTCTAGACACCTTATTTGTAGGTCTATCCAGTCTTATAACCTTGGAAAGAGATTGTAACATTATGTTACATCTAATCTCTTCCAGGTCTTCTGGACACCTTATCTTGCAAGGAAATGACTTATTAGCTCATATTAAAAGAAAAAAGAATTACATACAATAGTTAGTTTGTTTCTTATTCTAGTCAAGAACTCTTAGGGGTTTTCCCTTCTTGACTTTGTTTATCTCTAAACGCTTTGATGGTTTCTTCTCTTTCCCATGTGGCATCTTCCTTAGGGAGTCCCTTCCATTGGATTAGGGACTCGGTAATGATCATGTTCCTCAATTTCCTTTTCCTGGTGTTTAGGATAAATTATGACTCTAAGATAAGTTTTCCTTCATTGTCTAGAGGAGTTAACTCAGGTAGCTCAAGTACACAAGCAAGTAGCTCAAGTAGACAAGCAAGTAGTTCAAGAATACAAGCAAGTAGCTCAAGCAAGTATGCAACTAGCTCAAGTAGATAGGTAGGCAGCTCAAGAATGCAAGCACGCAAGCAATCAAGTCAAGCCTGCAAGTAATCAGCTCAAGCAAGTAGGAAAGTAGCTTAAGTAGAAAATAAAGTAGCTCAAGCATACAAGCAACTAGATCAAGCAAGTAGGCAACCATATCAAGCAAGTAGGCATCCAACTTAAGCATGTAAGAAAGTAGCTCAAGCAAGCAAGCAACTAGCGCAAGCAGGTAGGCAACCAACTCAAGCAAGTAGGCAACCAGATCAAGCATATAAGTAAGTAGGTCAAGAAAGCAAGCAACTAGCTCAAGCAAGTAGGCAACCAACTCAAGCATGTAAGTAAGTAGCTCAAGCAAGCAACTAAGTAGCTCAAGCACACACAAGATGACAGAAAAGATGTTTTGATACCACTATAATGTCCCTTGTTTTGGACATCCCTAAATCTTGTCCTCTTAGGTCCTTATTCCTTGATTCTGAACTAATTATACTCTTCCCTTCATAAAATTTGTGGGTTACTCCCCTCTTCCAATCCATCGATGCCCAAGTTGTTGATTCGTTAATTATGTATTCCTTTTCAAATCTTCCTTCTATCAATTGATAACATTTCTTATAAACTTTCTCCATACAACTCTGCCTTAAATATACCTTTCTCATAAGTCTACCTTGATCATATATATATCTTATTCACAAGTCAGCCTTGTCTATACATTTCTCTTTATACAAAGTTGCTAGTGTATATCTAATTTATCTATTTGTCTTACCCATATCTCTCCTTCTCCTTTTATTCTTCATATATCTCCCTTCTTAAATATGCATATACCACTTCAATATTTGCATGAACTTCCCTTCTATATATGTATTAACTTTTATTCAGTTTCTTTCTATGCAGACTTGTATGTGTCTGATTCCCTCTCCCCTTTTTGTTTTTCTCTTATTTCATTCTATATATTTTATGTCTCCAAGAGTAGATAAACCTTTTCGAAAGGTGATAACCCTTCAAACAAACAAGACTCCTCATTTACTAATCACAACCTTTTGACATATTTAATTACTCCCATTTTAACTTATTAGTCACTTTATTAATATTTTCCCTTAAACATCCATTTAATTGACATATAATAACTATTATTTGACATCAATTTTAATTGTTGCATATCATAATATCCTTAATAGGTAACCGTTGCACCTCTTCATACATAATGATTTTTGTCCCTTATTAATCGTATGACATAAGCGTCGCTTTTCTAAATGGTAATATTTGTCATGAAGTGTTGCCTTTAAACTTTTATTTTATTTTAATCTTCTTTTATGATATTTATTGCTTTATCTTGAATATAGATATCTTCGGTATTTATTACAATGATTAAAGTATTTAATATTATAATGGTCATAATATTTATAATTTTAGTTTATATTTTATAGTTATAATATTTGTTATTATTTTATATTTGATAATTTTTATTTTGTGTTTTTATATATATATCATATGCTCCTTATTTTATAAATTTATTTTATTATTTAATTTTTTCAATATTTATGTTTATAATATTAATTATAATGGTGTTTTATATTCTTGTACGTTTAATATTTATTTTATTATTATTTGAATTGTTAATATTTATATATTTATAATTGCAATATCATCTCATGATAATTGTAATTATAAAAATATTAGAATGACAATATTCCCTTTTATAATCTTATTATGTATTGTGTTATTTGTTTTCACTTATCTTATCTCGGGGTGTTCTAATTTCGGGGACATGATACCAACTCAGCCCTTGTTCTCCCAAGCCTTGTTACCGAGGGTAATTATTTTGCCCCCTTGCTTGATTTAGAGGAATGGAGTGAAACATCTTTGGTGTCTAACCCTATTGTAAGTGGTCATATTGAGGTAGAAGTAAATGTTTCTTTTGGTGCAACCAAACTAAAAGCACAACAATTAGTAATGATATCCTTAAGAGAGAATATTGAAAATAAAGAAAAAATAAAGAACTAGGAAATGAAAAGGTTGAACCCAAGACTCTCCTGTACAAAAAATTTAAACTCTTGGCTCCCTACTTGAGTGGAACCCTCAATTTCAAGCAAGGTAAGGAAATTCCAAAACCTGATATGGATGAAAACCTAGTGAATGAGGGGGGTCTTGAAGAGGGTGGTGGATGCCCTTGGGGCACTATTGCTCATCCAACCTCGTACCCTATGGGGATTGATAATACCATTCTGGATTGAACATTGAAGGTGAGGATGTGTTGATGGGGGATAGTACCCCAAGAGAACCTACTTCCCAGGTTGCGAACCTTGAATCTTCTACCCCTAAGTCAAAAGTGGGGGACTCCGCGTCAATGAGGAGTGACAGAAGAAACTTCGATCATTTCATTGAAAGTGTGAACAAAATGCAAGAAATCTTAAAGTCCCTAATTAAAAGAAGTGATGTTGCTCTGGACTATTCAAAACTTAAGGAGGGTATTCAAGAAAGCAAGGTGAGCCAAACATTGATAAGTCTGCTGAAAGGGGGGTAGGAAATGATAATGGGTTAGCAAGACCAAGTGGGTGCTTAGATGAGGAGCATGACATTGATGGGAATCTAGGGATAACTATCAACCTCCCACTATTTCCAAAAAGGAGAGGAAGGAATAAAGGAACTTTTGTCAAGATCAATGAAGGCAACATTATATGTTGAGTGAAAAACAAAGGAAAAAGACAAGTATTGTGCTACCTACCCCTAATACCAAGAGATTAGAAAGTGGGGACTCTCCTAAATATTTTGAGATGTTTAGGAAAGACAAAGAGGCATGTCCAACTCTTGCCGCTAATGAACATTAATTGCACCTCATGGAATGTGAGGAGCCTAGAATCCCTTGACAGGAAATATCTGGTGGGAAGGTTCCTAAATTTAGAAAAGGATAAAGATTTTGTACTCCTACAAGAACTGAAGGCCACTGGTTTCACCCTTGAAACCAATTTGAGATTCATATGGAATAACTCCTTTGCTTTAGTGTCTAACCATGATAGAGGAAAATGAGGGGTTGCTATTCTTATGGCCAAAATTTGGGAGAATTCTCTTACTAAAAATGGTGTATCCCATGCAATAGGGTGGTTTGGACAACATTTGAGAATAAAGGAGCCAAATTCGGTGTTTGCTCAATCTACACTCCAAATGACGACAAAGAACGTACTAAACTTTGGAAATGGCTAGTAACCCTTCCCAAAATCCCTTGGATCTTTGAGGGGGACTTCAATATGGTGGAAAAAAAGGAAGACAAAACAGGGGGCCTTGACATGGAGTTGAAAGGTAGTGAAAAATACTTCTAGTTGCAGTTCAAGAACAAACTCAAGTTGTTTGATCCTCTAGAAAAGAGGAAGGACCAATGTAATGTTGTGTGGTATATGTGGTGCAATGCACAAAAAGGTGGGAGGATATACTTTAGACTAGACAAGTTTTATGCAAATAAAGATTGGTACAGTTTCAACCCTTTGAATGATGTTCAAAGTGTGATGGTTTAACCCTATACACTATTTGATCACCATCCAATTTAAGCCTCCCTAATCTTGAATTCAGTGAGGAAAAAAGAAAGAAAGTAGGGCCATAACTTCATACTCAATGGGAGTTTGCTAAAGGATGAGAGCTATAGGGATGTTATATGCACCCTTAGGGAGACAAACAAAAGCCTCTTGGGGAAGGAGGGGAAAATCAAAATGTGGGAAGCCAATGTTAAGGGGTGGAGAATTCTTTGTCAAACTATTGGGAAAAACATGGCACTAGTGAGGAGGAGGGAGGAGAATATCCTCCAAGAAGACATGTTGAGGTCAAAATTAAGACTACAAAATAACTTGGAAGATGAGAAGGCCAATGAGGAAATGGTATTGGCAAAGAATGCCCTTCTAAGGCTTCAAGCCCACAAGCTACAAGGCTTAAAAATTAGAGCCAAACTTAATTGGCTTGAAAATGGAGACAAAGGCTCCAAATTCTTCTTCATATTTTCAAAAGAGAAAGGAGTGAAAGAAAAAATAAACCAAATCTATCATAATGACATCCTTTTCACCAAGCAAGAAGATATTTCAAAATAGTTTTTTAACTTCTTCAAAGAACTCTTCTCATCTGAAGGTGATTTAGTGGAAGGTAGGTAGACAAGGAATTTGATAAAAGTGATGATTCCTTAAAAATAATCCCAAGATGATATTGGATCCCTAGATAAGGAGATTAGCAAAGATGAAATCAGAATGGCCATCAACTCTATGAACAATGATAAATCACCAAGGGATGATGGCCTGCCAATGGAGTTTTATAAGACCTTCTTAGATTGGATATGTGACAATCTACATCAAGTCTACTTGGAGGCCATTGAAAAAGGATCTCTAGGGGAAAACATCAATATAGGTATCATCATATTTCTACCCAAGGAAGGAGATAAAACTAACATGAAAAACTGGAGACCAATAACCTTGCTAAATGTTTCCTACAAGACACTGTCCAAAGTACTAGCTTTGAGACTGGTACACATTCTTCCAAAGTTCATAAACAACACACAAACATGATTCATCAAGGGAAGATACATCTTAGAAAACCTCATCACAAGTTGGGAAGTGATGGAGTGGAGTAGAGTCTTTGGAAAAAACTCAACTATGCTACTGTTAGATTTCCAAAATTCCTATGATAGGGTGGAATGGTCATTTCTAAGAACAACCCTTGAGGCTTTTGGCTTCCCTCCACACTTTTGCAACATGGTGTACACATTGTTGAAAGATGCTTCAGCCCAAGTAGACATTAATGGTTCACTCTTTGAGAAATTCATGCTTGGGAGATCCATAAGACAAGGGTGCCCTCTGGCACCAACATTATTTGTTATATCTTATGATGCTTTGCACTTCCTGCTAAGAGAAATCGATGCAACCCTAAAAGTAAGGGGACTTAGTCTCCCAAATAGTCATGAACTGCTGAATATTCAATTTATTGATGATACAACAATCTTTATAGATCTTGATGAGGAAAACATGGAGAAGCTATTATACAACCTGAGTATCTATTGCAAGGCCTCGAGAGAGAAAATTTCCAAAGAAAAATCTATAGTGTTGTGGTGGTCAGATGAGCCTCCTAAATGGCTACACAAGTTTGATTTTCAATGGCGGGATCTAGCAAGAAGGTTAGGTATCTAGGCATCCTATTTGAAATCATCCCATGCCTAAAGGATATGTGGTTGTGGATCAAAGAGAAAATTTAAAAAAGATTGATAGATGGCTTCAGGTATGCCAAAAATTTATCTCTTCATATTCTATCTACTTTGCCTCGGTTTGGTTTTTCAGTAATTATCAAATAAAATAAATTCATAAGAAGATTAGAAACTTCCTGTGGTCATATGGTAAAGGGAAGAGAAAAAAACACTCAGTTAGGTGGGACTGGTTTTGCTTGGGGGAAAGACCAAGGTGGTTTGGGGCTTAAGGATTTGGAAAAGCAAGGAATAGCCCTTGCTAGTAAGTGGATCTTCAAAGTGTTAGTGGGTAATAATCCCTAGAAGATCTTATTCTTAAATAACATTCAAATTGCTACCCTCAAACATGCAAAATCTTGGAAAAATATACCCTTCAATGACCTTCTCTTATCTAAGCACCCAATTGTCCCTGTTGGCTCCATGGATTTTAGGAGCATTTGGAAAGCTTGGGAATCTATCAAAAAAAGGGGTCTCCATCCCAATCTTCATTTCCCACAATGGTAATTCCTTGCACTCTTCCAGTTCTATATGGTGGAACATGGAGCACAATGGGAAAACTTTAGCATTGCTTCAAGGATGCTCAGCTAGGAAGTGGGCTCAAGATGGGGTAAAACCAATGGAATCCATCTTAACAAATGGTAGACTGAAGGAATGGGAGGAACTACAAAATGAATTCCAACTACCCCCCTCTAGCTTGAGAACTCACTCAGTGCTAAGATGGGCTTGGGAACTCACTCCCCCTCTTAAGCCAATCAATCCAAACAACAACTTGATTGAGCAGTTGATCTGGAAAGATTCCACACCTCTCAAGAACTTGCAAGAAAAAATCATATATAAAGATCTAATCTACATCAAGTCCCTAAATGAGCATCTTAATATAACATGGGGAACACACCTAAAATCCAAAGAATGGAAAAGAATTTTTAACTCAAATTGGTCTTATATGTTGGAACCCAAAAAGGCCTGTCTGAGATGGCTTATCCTTCTGCAAAGAGTGCCTATCAAACTGAAACATGAAGACAAAGAAATCTGCAACATCTACATATTTCCAGAAACAGTTAGCCATATTTTCTTTGACTGTCTATATGCAAATGAAGTTTGTAAACTTGTATGTAATAAATTGTCAATCTGGAATTCAAACAATAAAGTGAACTGGAAAGAAATTATGCTATGTAATGATAAGAAAATGGGGAAAGAATGTGATCTTTTTTTGAATTGTTTAGCTAATAAAGTTTTTTGGAATTTGTGGAAAGCTAGAAATGGGGAAAAATTCAATGGGCAAAGGAGGTTCCTTACTGAGTCTAAAAAAGACTCATCTTACTTGAAATTGTTGCGCAGGTTGTCATGACAATGACAGTTTCTGAGGACAAATTCCTTAAACTAATCAAAGTTGGACACAAGTGGAAAGGAGGGAAACACAATCTTGCAATATTCATGAATACATTAGAGAACTTTGAGTAACAAATCAATGAAAAGGCCCAAACAGAGCAGGAGCGACATGGAGTAAGGGCACCAAATTTGCACACAAATGATAACTCCAAGACTCTGCTGCAATGGGTGTTTAGTATATAGGTGTTATACATTTAATTGTCTTTTGTATATGTTGAATAGTGAGCTTTTTGTACAACCTTGCATATGGGTCAAATTTTTTTATGGCATAGTTGATGGTGTTAGAAAAAACTTTATCTGTTGCACAGTTTATGGCACAACCTCGTATATGGATAAGAAACTGTATGATGGATTAGAATTTGTATGTTACATAATTGATGGCACAACCTTGTATATGGATCATAATTTGTATGTCATAGTTGATGATCTCGACATACAGTCCATGTATATGTACAACCTTGCTAATGTATAGCAGCAGATTAAACACTTGATTATACACTTGTATTTGTACATCTTGAAGCATTCCTGTATATGGAGACTCAAACAATAAAATGTGGGGGTTAAAACAACAAAGTAAATACTTGATGATGTAACTTGTTGATTTCACTATCCTTAATACAAAAAAAAAGTACATTTTGATGCGATATAAATTTCATTATTACATTTTCTCCATATTGTTTTCCAATTTCTACATGTAGATCATACTCTTATTTTGTTAATTTGAACTTAGGTGGTTTATATGAGACTCTTACTTCAATTAAGAGAGTTGTTAGAGTTCAATTTACTTTTTTAGAGAAGTTATATATTCATTTATTTCTATTTGTTTGATTTTTTTTTTATAATTTTAATATCTATTTTGACTTTTTTATATGTTTATTGAACTCAAGCATGAATCTATTATTTTGATATGTTATATACTAATTAATAACTTTTTTAATTCTTAATTCTTATTATTTTATCCATCGTAGACAAGAGTGTGCTCACATTCTATCATATAGATTGAATAATGCATATGATTCTATCCTCTAGATAGGATCACACATACAATCCTATTCCCTTTCTCCAAAATTTAAATTATCATATTTCAAGGCCAATAATCTTTGGATATGATTGTTACCCCTTAACATGGGTTCCAAAATTTTGAATATATGCACCTAGAGTTGTGCATATAGATATATCATCTCAAGACACTTCAAAAAAAACATCAATGATGAGTTACAAATAATAAAAAATATCAGAGAAAATTTCTCAATTTTCAAGAATTGAGCATCAATCCTCATCCATTATGATCAAACATCAACAACCAACAACAATCAAGTTATCAATATCTATTTTCAAGGCACACTTCAAATAATTTTGTATCATAATCACTCATCAGTGTGTATTTAGCTTAAAAAAGAAGACTCAACAATCACCTTAGTGGGATCCACTACCACCACATATCAACATCCATTGCCAATCTATTTTCCTTTTTTATATATAATTTTATCTAAATTAAAGTAGAAAATCGTGAATCAAAAAATTAAAACTACTTTATTATTTGGTGTTGTCAAATGACTACATTATTAGAGGAATTGACATGTTATTGTAAAATAAAAAATGAAGAATTGAAAAGAAAAGATGCTACACAAACACAATATTTATCCTACGAAACACCAAGAAGGGGAAAAACCCAAATTGTGTTGTTAAATGTTCTTCTATTGGAGTATATTGCTTAAATAAACAAGTATAAATATAAAATATTAGCTATGTTGAATTTATTTCACCACTTTTAGCTTGTTTTTCACCTTTATATTGCTACATCAAATTTAGTTCTCCTCACCCTTTTCCTCGGGTTGTCAATGTCTTCTTATAGATTGCTAGAAGACTACACACATGTTAGGTCCTCTTGTATGGAATTCAAAGAGACAAGCTCAAATGATAATTTTTATTATTGTTTCTTTTGTCGAGATAAAATTGCCCCTTTTCATAGGCCAACCATTTCATTTTCTCCATGTCAATTATGAAAATATATTGGAGAAATTTTGAAACCACTCCTTAGTTGAACCAATGATTTTGAAACTAATGCCTAGTTAAACTTGTAGTTTTGTACTAGTATGTTTTGGGGATATTTTTGGTGCTTAGAACTTAATGAATATTAGAGTAATCATGCATTAGCTAATAATTAATTAATATTTGATTGATTATTTAGTCTAATTTATTCTGATGCACTTAAGCTAAACTTAGGAGTGATTTTGTATGTTAACTAGAGAGCTATTATTAGATCATTTTGTCTCATCGTATGTGATGTTGACACTTGTCATGATCTAATCCCTTTATCATTTAGCGTTGCTCCTATATAACACTCAACCCTTATTGTATTATCACGTATTTTGATGTCTCTTATAGAACTCTCAACATTTGACGACTCTTGTTTTCCTTGAAGATTCTTGAGGTTCATTCGATAACTTTTTCTTGTTGAGGAATATTGCATATTATTGTTTGCATCTCTCTTGCATGGAAGGTGTCTTTGTTCATTGTTTGATCTTGTGGCTCATGTTTTTTAGAATTCTAACATGGTATCAAAGCATGGAATTAATGAACCCCTTCTTGATTTATGAGGTTTTTTCTTCAATAAGGGTTACAGGCTTGAGATTTGGATTCTCCATTGCTTCTTTTGTAAATTTTGGAGGTGGGAAAAAATTTGGTGCATTTGGGACGAAAACAGAGTCTTCCATTAGATTCAAAGCTATCGAAAAAGTTAGTTTTGTCTTTTGTTTGGCCTAATTTGGATTCCTAAGGTTAGATCTATAAGAGTTTGAAGCAGTTATTTTTTTCTAGATCTGAAGGGTAGTTACAATTTTAAAGCATTTTGAGCCGAAAAGAACCTCAAGGTTGCGTTCAGGTGGTTGATTTAATGAATTTTGACTACAAATTTTCCCAATTTGGCATGTATCATATGGTAGATTTAAAAATAAAAATTAAAAAGCACTTGATGCTATAATATACAGTGGCGCTCACAGAGTGGCACTTTGGTAGTAGCATTTCCCAACCATGGCCCCCACTATCAAACCCTTTTCTAGCGGGCACAAAATTTCTTCCAGGTCGTAAAACCCTTTATTGACTATGAAAAAAATTAGGCAACATTTTTGCGGTCAAACCCCTGCAAAATATACCAAGTGTTTTCACATATTCTAGCGACTGACATATTTTCTAGGCAACTAAGATTTTTTTCTTGACACCGTAGGGAATATTCTATGAATATTTCACTAATGCTAGCATCACATCAGTAGTACATACATCTATCATGGCCCCTTTGAACCATGTTTGTGTCCTAAAGGGTTTTTTTATTTTGGTCATAACTTGGGCATATGATATCAAAATTGGCCAAATGAGATATCGTCAGAAAGATAGTTCCGTCAAATTTATAGTAGTGTGGATCTCATCACTATTTTTTATTGTTGGTGCATTCTACAACCCATTAAAGTTAGAGGTGTTGTTTTCTATCTAAAGCTCATAAATTTTGTCCTGTTTCTCCATTTTTCATGATTCCAGTGGCATTAGGACAGTCTTTCAGAGCTCTTAAAAAAATTCATGAATTTTTTCCATATTTCTCTCAAAGTATATTTTATTCATTTTTTTGTGTTTTCACATTCCTGGTGAGTTACTTGGACATCTTAGCTCCTGGTAGCTTTTTTTTTGCATGGGATGACTCATTTTTGGCTGTTCTATATATATTTTTGATATTTTATCCTATTTGGGCATTGTAGACATCTTTTCCATGCACTTTCTCTTTTGCAGACACACTAAGATAAAGTGTCATTCTAGAATAAACTTTTTAGCGATTTTACACCTCTTGTTGTGCCTTTTATACTCACACTATGATATAAAGTGCCATGGGGGTTGATGTTTGACTTTGGTTTGTCATAACACCTTTTTCAAGTTAGTGTCCCTTCCATGACAACAATGAATCCTGGTGATTCTTGTCTCATGTGTGTGTGTCTTACTTTGCACACCCTTTTATTTGCAAGTTGTTTCTCCTGCATGCACTTCGTGGTTTCACACAGTTTCAGTGTACCTATCTTCGCTCTCACTTTTAGCATTCTGGGGGGGGGGTTCTACTATTGGTGGTTATGCTTCCTTGGTTTCATTTTTTGGAGTGATCTATGTATCTAATTCTTGTTCCTATATATTAGGTGAATACATCGTGTACATCAATGGTTGGTTACCCTTGCAAATCGATGAGATGGAGAATTTACCATATGGAAACTCTTGCATTCCTATTTTTGGAGGTTATTCATTTCAACACTATATCAGTCATCTTTTGACAGTTATCTACAGCTTCTTCGTGCTTCAACGATGTTCTACATTTTCCTATTTTTTGGGACATTATTTTGGTTGGAGGCTTCTCAGTCCTTCACCTTCGTTTGGAGGCTTTTTCAATCCTTCATTCACCTTTCTCTCTTTTGCAGAGGAGTTTTTCCCTTGTGGTTTTATCCTTTTATCTAGTTGTGAGAGATTTGATTTTTTGTACATGGGTACCTCACCAGGCCTTGTTTGTTGGGATCCATCATGCATTATTTTTTTAGGGGTTTTAGCTACTCCCTAAGTTCATCTTAAGAGGGGGTGTTAGAGTAATCATGCATAATGATGTAGGAGCATCTAGGGGTATTGGTAATAATGCATCACCAAAAATATTTCTAATTTATTTTGTTACTTTCAATAAGGCCTAAGGTGTGTGGAAAATAAATAGTTTAATTTGCAATAATGTGATTTTCCCTTGTGGTGAAATGTAAATATAATTTTTGGAGGAAATATGTCGAGATAAATGTTGACAAGTCATTTAAATTGGAATAATCTTTTTGGGGTGACAATTTCTAGGTGGGGACCACTTTACATGCGTGTTCTTACATGTTCCTTTGCACACATTTGCATGTTGGTGCATGTTCATATTTGGAGTCGTCGGGGCCACAGAAGATCAATGAAGATGCTATAATTGACCAAATTTTATTGGACATGGTTAAGGTGCCCATGTGAAGGCCATGTGAGAATTGAATAATTTACTATTTTATGATTATTTCTCCAAATGGGGTGTGGGTTTTCCAAGGAGGTATTTTTCTTGTGGTTTTGGAAAATCATAGTGGTTTTTCTCATTCACAAATCTATATATTCAGGCTTTGTCATTTGGGAAGATGGATTTGAGAGTTTTTATAGGTGAGATGGTGAGATGCTTCCAGATTGAAGAGAGGATTTTGAAGACTTCATTATTACAAATTTATATTTACATATAAGCCCATGTTTTTGGGAGCTAGTGAGCTCCACATTTTGAGAAACAGTGAGCTAGTGAAGTCCATGTGAAGGGAGCTTAAGAGCTCCACCTAAAAGAAGGTTGAAGGAGACCAAGTACTTAAGAATAATTTTTTTTTGCAGGTTTGGAGGTGTGCTACAACAAGAAGAAGAGTGGTGATTTTATGGTTAGTTTGCAACAATGTTTTTTAATGATGAATTCAAGTTGAAGGAGCTAGAATCGGGTGAAAGAGGATAGCTTGTAGGAGACCATTCTACATTTGAACTTTGTTGTTATACAACAGATTTATTTTAGTTTTGTAATGGTTTTTCATATGCCCTTGTGGCTGCAAAATAATATACTCTAGTTATGCTTTATTGTTGTATCAATTTATGAGTTTTTGAATGAGAAACATGAGACCTTACTTGTAGATTTTTGGTGTTAATTTAAATAATTAATAAGTTGCATTTTCAAAAATTTGTGATTATGTGAATTAGGGTTGGATTTCCCTTCATCAGTGGTATTAGAGTGGTAGTTTATGAGTGTGCAGGAAGAAGCATCGATGTGAGGTAGTTTGCACCAGGACTTGTGGTGGTGGTGTGTGTGATTTGTGTGTAGAGAGATCATCAGACATGAGGTAGTATATACCAGAGAGGATGGGATGGGTCATGAGGAGGCCCATAAGAATTTTATTCTAGGAACAATACTGGGAAGAATTGGAAAATAGGAAGTACCATGAAAATTTTGAAAAGATTCAGGCTGAAGTAAACATGTTGGAGAAGAAGGTTAAGGAAGAAGCAAGGATTTGGGAAGAGAGACATGTTCCCTTGGAAGAGGATAGTGAAAAGAAGAGAATAAAGAAAGAGTGTTGCATCTCTTTGTTAGAGGTTGAATTCAAGGATGAACTTGTGGGGGTATCCCAGACAAGTGAAGAGGATATTGAGGAAAAAGTTGCAGCAGTAGCAAGTGGATGTAGTAAATAGAATCCACTAGATGAAGAAAGTTTGCAATTTGAAATTGTGAACAAAAGTGGTCCAAAGTTTGATGAAAATATTGGTGAAGATGAAGATGATTTCTTGTTGAAAAAAGAGATGAAAAGAATAAACAAGTTGTTGGAAGGAGAATTGATGGAAAAACATGAAGAGGAGTTTGAAAAAAAATTCGTTTGAGGTGAGAAGATGGATGTTGCAATGAAGAATGAGGATTTAAATATGTTGGGATAGTGAACAATAATGAGGTAAATTTTAATTTTGAATTTAGTTGTGATGATTATATACCTTCTTTGGTGAAAGTAGAAGAGGATTTTGAGCAATAAGAGAGTATACAAATGGAAATTTTTAATTTCCATGGAGTAGTAATTGCAAATCTGTATAAGGATACAATAGATTTTGATTGTTGTTTAGATAAACCATATTTGGATGTAGAATTTGTAGAGGATTTTGTAGGTTAAACTGGTGGAGGTGGTTGTTTTGTGGTGGGTTGAATCCCATAAGAGTAGAGAAGAGAATCTTTGGTATTAGGAGGAGGAGGACAATACATAGTGGATACAAGTCCACGAGAGGAGAGAGAATGGAGTGCAAAGTTGTTAGAGGAGGAGGTTGTTTGTTCCAACTAAGTGTTGGAATAGGAGAAAGAAGACTCAAATACAAGTACCAAATTCAGCGATGGAGTTTGTTGAGGATTTCTTGTAATCCAAAAGGGTGGTACTACCACTCACTCCATTTTGTGAATCCGTATTCAAAAAAAAATTTGTACCTCGGGTGTCTAATGTAGGAGCATCTAGGGGTACTAGCAATCTTGCATCACCAAATTTTTTTCTAATTTATTTTTGTTGCTTTCCTAAAGGGCTAAGGTGTGTGGAGAATAAATATTTTAATTTGCAATAATGTGATTCTACCTTGTGATATGTAAATGTAATTTTTGGAGGAAATATGCTGAGATAAATGTTTCCAAGGAATTTAAATTGGAATAATCTCTTTCAGGCGACTATTTCTAGGTGGGTACCACTTTACATTTATGTTCTTGCATGTTATTTTTCATTCTTTGCATGCATTTACATGTTTGGCCACCGACTTTACATGTTGGTGCACGTTCATATTTGGAGCCGTTAGGGCCACCGAAGATCAATGAAGATGCTAGAATTGACCAAATTTGATTGGCCATGGTTAAGTTTCCCATGTGAAGGCCATGTGAGCATTGAATAATTTTATTATTTTATGATTATTTCTCCAAATAAGGCATGGGTTTTCCAAGGAGGTAATTTTCTTGTGGTTTTGGAAAACCATAATGATTTTTCTCATTCACAAATCTATATATTCAGGCCTTGTAATTTGGGAAGATGGCTTTGGGAGTTTTTGTAGGTGAGATGGAGGGATTTTTCAAGATTGAAGAGAGGATTTCAAGATCCCATTGTTGCAGATTTATGTTTGCATATGACCCATGTTTTTGGGAGCTAGCGAGGTCCACATTTTGAGAAACAATGAGCTAGTGAAGTCCATGTGAAGGAAGCTTGAGAAATTCAACTAAAAGAAGGTTGAAGGAGAGCAAGAAGAATTTTTTGTTGCAGGTTTGGAGGTGTGCTACAACAAAAATAAGAGTGATGATTTTATGGTTTGTTTGCAGTAGTGATTTCTAATGATGAATGTAGGTTGTAGGAGCTAGAATCAAGTGAAAGAGGATAGCTTGTAGGAGACCATTCTACATTTGATCTTTGTTATTAAACAATAGATTTATTTCAGATTTGTAATGGTTTTTCATCAGCATATGTGGCTGCAAAATAATGTGCTTCAGTTACGCTTCGTTGTTGTATCAATTCATGAGTTTTTGAAGGAGAAACATGAGACCTTACTTGCAGATTTTTGGTGTTGATTTAAACAATTTATAAGTTGCATTTTCAGATAGTTGTGAGTATGTGAATGAGGGCTGGATTTCAATTCATCACATTAGCTAACAATTAATTAATATTTAATTTATTATTAGTCGAATTTATTCTCATACACCTAAGCTAAATTTAGGAGTGATTTTCTATGTTAACTAGAGAGCTATTATTAGATTATTATGTCTTACCGCATGTGATGTTGAAACTTGTCATGATCTAATACATTTATCATTTAGGGTTGCTCCTATATAAAACTCAACCCTCATTGTATGATAATTCCTTTTGATGCCTTGGGTAAAACTCTCAATCTTTGAGGAATCTTGTTTTCCTTGAAGATTCTTGAGGTTCATTCGGTAGATTTTTCTTGTTGAGGAATATTGCATATTATTGTTTGTAGCTCTCTTGCATGGAAGGTGTCTTTGTTCATTGTTTGATCATGTGGATCATGTTTTTCACAATTATAATAATGAAGTGACTTCATTTGATGATGGATTTTCCTCCTAGATCTCATATGGATCATACCTCCATTCTTAGAGAGCTTTTGGTACCACAAAATCATACTTTCCAAAATATGGAAAAATGTTTCTCCCTATATTTGAAACTTTCATGCCCTACTAACTCAAACAAAACTTCCTCACACTCACCTTGTTAAACTCCAATGTGGTACTTTATACTCAAGTGCCTTTAAATTGGTACTCAATGTATAAACCTCTTATGTTTGAATAAAAAAATCCATCACATCTCCATAGTGATACTAAACACCAATAGTGCTATGGCATAAAAGATAGTGAAAATCTTATCATGCTTGTACCCTAGACATGTAAGAAAGAATAATATTTATTTATGTACTTCTCATGGTCAAATCTATGAAAACCACTAATTCCACCCAACTCACTCTTTTTTTTGATTCCTCAACCCCTTGTGATGCATCTAATATGTTGCAATGATTGCTATGTAATAGCATTTATCTCTTCATGCTACAACATCTAATATTATTGTAAAAAATGATTTTGCTTACTATGTAATCCAATTTACAATGAAAGCCATATTACAATTTCATGAACGATAGTACACTTTACAATACAAATTTTTATCAATAGTTATTCTTCCTATTTTATCATTGTATAATGAAGGACATGCATCTTTGTTATTTTCATAAAAAAAAGAAAATGAGTCCTTGTCCTACAGCCATACACATGGTATAGTTGTAATAATATTTTGTGTAAAATACAATAATGAATACCATCATTATGATTCCCTTGGTTATTCCTATGCTCATCTAAGATTAAAAAAATGTATTACATAATCTCCCATACAAGTAGTATTAGTCCATTTTCCTTGGACCATATCATATAACAAGTGAAATTAGTGACACTCTACAATGTCAACATTACCATGGGAAGAAAATATAAATATTAAAATCATCCAAAATGTGTCTGGAGTCTTTTCCATATTATCAATTAAATGATTTATCTAAAATCAGTATATCATTCAACTAATCAATTATGCTTATCTCTACTTACCCATACAAGTGGTGTTAGTTCCCTTTCCATTCCATTTAACACAATAATTAGAAAAATATTCATCTTCCAATACCGATATTATTGAATGAAATAAAGGAATAACCTCTTTTAATTTTAATGTTAATATAAGGATAAATGAAGGTTACTAGAAATAAACCAAATTTGAGACTAACATAAAATGGTCTAGTAATATACAAGGAAAGTGAACGTTAAATTGAAATGGAGAGGTTAGAGAAGTTTTAGCTCCTTTAGTAAGCATGTGTTGATTTAATGATGTGATTTTAAACAATTTACATATTCCTAACTTTATACTTGATATGCCTCTTTCAAAAAAAATTATTAACCGTTGTAAAATAGATAGATAGAATCATTGGTATGATTCTAGCCTCCTAATATGTGATTATATCAATTTTATGATCATCTTCCTAATTGTTGCATACTCTTAAATATGTGTGATCATGTTGTAATACTTGAGCTAAAGCCAATATAATGTTAATGAATGCTTTTGGGGATTTTATGCTAGGTGCAAGGAATGTTTTAGTAATGCTTTGTCAACAATCATATTTATTCTTTTCGAGGTCTCAAAATGGAAAATATAGAATGTGTTGGAAACTTAGGCTTTCCCCCAAATCTGATATTATATTCATGTACATAACATTAAATTACTATTGACTATATTTTGAATCTATTAAAACAACATTAGATTGTCCCATTATTTAATCTAGTGTGGACCCCATCACTAAGAAATTATAGAGGAAATTTTTAATATGTGTTTAATCATATGCCATTTGATTTTTTGTGTTTCAAATGTATGGTTCAATCACCCATTTTTTCATTTTAATTTATTCTTGTTTGAACTCTATGACATCACCCCTAATATTATCACTAATTTAGGGCAAAGTGTGGTATAATCACCAATAAAATTACAAGAAATTAAGGGTAAATAGTGGTGCTATTGCCAATGATATTATAGGTAATTAAGGCTAAAGGGTATGGTGATCACCAATGAATAGTTAATTTAAGGAAAAAATCTATAATCAGCATGAAATTATAGAAATTTTAGGGAAAAATTATATTACCACTATGTGATTATAGACACTTTAGGGAAAATGCATGTCATCACCTCTAATTGTAGTAACTTAGGTTTAATGTTATTAATTTTCCATGCAAAAATTACTACATTTTTGTGGACTATATGACCCAAAAATTAGCATGACTATGGATTAATATTTAAGAAAAAAATCTTCACTCACTATGCATTCACTTCGTTTATTTATCATATTGTGATATTATATATTTTAGATTTACATTTGATTGATTTGTTGTTAATTATGAGATAGGAGAGAATTTTCTTAAATTTTAGTGAATAAACATACTAGAACTCTACTTTAGATTCTCATTCATTTTGACTTACAAAGAAATAGCATATTTAATTATGAATGTATATTATATTTTTTATTGTATATTATTTGATTAATCTATATAACTATTTCTCATGTAGACTTGCATATTTCTCACATGTTGATATTGATAAAAAAATTTATAATTGATTCATTACATGTGCCTATTTAGTTCTTTTTCCATTGTTTTATATTTGATTTTATACACTATTTCAATGCTTGTAAGCTATTGGTTGAGTAAAGCCATTATTATTTTTACTTTCAAATGAATTCATCCAAGATAATACTATGGGATTTTCTTTTTTTTATTATTGAATCCTTGAAATTTAGAATCTATACTCTACATTTACACTTTTTGTTTGTATCCATGTTTATCATTTTTTCCTCAATGTCACTAGGTTTCAATGGGCAACTAAATTTGTAGGAGGATTCCTTCTTTGTGGGTGCTAACCTAGTTGATCTATTTTTGCCTTCCCATTGCCCATAAATAAGTATTTATTACTACATAAGTTTTTCTTTAAAGAGCTTCACTACATAATTCATTGTTCACTTAGAACTAGTGATTACCATGTCATTTAAGTAATTTTTTTGTTGCTTTGAGAAATATAGCATTGAGTTTTGTGGATGGGTCTTTATTTGCCATTAGTAATGATAGTAAAACTAGGAGACTAGATCTTAGAATGAAAAGAGGAACATTCCTAATAGGACTTTCAAACATGTGCATAAAAAGGAATTCATTGAAAAATATAAGGACTGGTTGAATTATCTTTATCCTCTATGATCTTATGTGTCTTTCTAGAGAATAGATATTTTTCCACTTGCTCAAGAATTCTTCTTTACTGTTGGTGAGGTTTATTCTTGGTTTTAAGGAAAATGTTGGTATGACTACACAACTACAGGGATATTGTGATCTTGGATGAAAGTACACCATAACAATGGCTACAAGTTGTGATCCCTAGTTGTTGCAAGCATTAATTATCTTAAAGAAAATATTTATCTTAAGATCATCATATGACTAATATGAAATGCTATTTTATTTAACTAATTAACACATGATCATTTAGGTAAAAATCCTAATAAAACATGGTTCTTTTATCAAAATATTATTTTTTAGATAGAAATGTCTATAAGAATGCATTTGAAAATAGGAAAGTAAGAAGTAGATCGAGGTAATTATTGAGCTCACCAACACCTCCTAGCTAAGCATGTTGCTTGTTCTCAAATGAATTAACGTCTTTGATTGTACATGAGGGTGATGAGTATTAATTCAATCTATTTAGTAGATCATTCACACTTCTTTAAAATATTTTATCTCCCTCTATTCACTCTCATCTAACATCCTCATCCTTTACAAAAAAATATTATATTGTAACGCCAATGAGGGATGGGGAACCATAAAAGAGGGTTAAAACATTAGTGGAAGTTATGCAAGACAATTTTATTGAACCAAGTTGATATATCTATGTGCCTTATTGAATGTTACATGATTATTATTCACTAAATATGGATCTTTTTTGCATAGTTCAACAATTAGTTCTTACACCTTGCCTTGCTGAAATTAAAAGGTTTATGTCCAATTTTTGTAACCAAATGTCTAAACATAAAGTGATCATGTTTTTGATCATGTAGAAATTTTCCAACCACTATAAAGATACCCTTAAGATTCATCCATTCATTTGCCACTTGATTTGGATCTCTAGCTTCTCTTTAGACTTGTAAAGGGATTGAGTTTTATTTCTTTGTATATCTATGTGTTTGCTCTCCTTTGAGATTATATTTCTAATAAAAGAGCTTAATTATTTTAGTTGAACATCTCCCACATAAAGGAGTGGGTTCTATTTTTAATTAAATTTAAATTTAAATCATGAAGATAAAACTCACATAGTTGGATTTGAAGCTCAACTTTAGATTCCTTGTAAAATCTAAAGAATAACCTAGGGGTATGAATTTTATAGGGAAGGTTAGAGTAAATATACATAAGTTAAAAATTAATAATTTTTTACCTTAGGAAATAGCATACACCCTGGTAGGAGGGTGGCCTTCTACCAAATTTGCATTGTTAACCCTACTAGTTTCTCAATTTTCTCCCTCAATATGTTTATTTTAGCATCTTTATTTTGCATCCTTAGAAAATTTATTTTTCATTTCCTTATATTTTTTAACCCAGCTGTTCTTCATTTCGTTTATGGTTTCATCTCTTATCCATAATAAATAATCAAGGTATGGTCCATTATTTTTTGTAGCTATCGTCTCATTTTTCTTGTCAACAAAAAAATGATCAAAGCTTGAGAGATGTTTATTCATGGTTTTTATAACAAGGGTGTCTATAGAAAAATTTATCATAGATGGATTTAGTTTAGGAAACTTTTATTCTCATTCTATCTCTTCAATTATAATTTGGGCTAGCTTATAAAACCCACACCTACTATTTCTATATTCCCTAAGTTGTGCCTCTAATTGTAAAAAGTTTTGCAAGGTAGTCTATAGCTTGTCATTTTCTCTTGTTGATATAAGATTTGACGCTTCTTCAAAATTTGAGCCTACACACTTACAAGAGGGGGTGGATTATTTATGTGGATAGAAACCAAAACTACTAGAAGCATTAGATTCCTTTTTTTCTCTATGCACAAAGAGTTATTCTCTTTTGGATTATGTATTTATTTCAAGAAAAAATAACTTTAGGAGTTGATGTGGAGACACCTTGTGTCAAATACTTCTCTCTAAGGGAATCAAAACACCTAGGTTGAACATGTTTTGACAATAGAGCGACCTATTGTTTATTTTTGGCAGGTTGAGAAGAGGAAGGGGTGACCTTATATTTAGTTTGATAGGTTGAGATGAGGAAGGGGTTTTGATGGATATAGGTTGCATTGGCATGATGAAATGATCACAAGAAAAAGGTTGCATGTTGACCTAGTGAGGTTGCATGAGTAGGGGAAAATGTCACATCTTCTTTATATGAGGTTGGTTGCATGTCAGATGATGTTGTATAAGTCAAGCATATGGCTACATGTATAGAAGAGGATATTGCATGTATGAGTTATGTGGTTATAGGTATCTCCTCTATAGGTTGATCATGAGAGCCTATATATGACTAGTTCCTAAGATTATCCAATGTAAAGAATTATTCCCATGATACATTTGGGAATTAACCATTAAAACTATTTTTAACAAGTAATGAATTAAGAAATGATATGATAAAGAAAAATGTCTACCCTTCTGGTATTCTTTGTCCATTCTTTTCGGTAATTTAAATAGAAAATTTGGTACATTGACCAATATATTATGCTATAGATATGATATTTTTTTTAATGAATAATGTAAAACAAGGATTTCTTACCTTCATAGGAAATGTACCTAATGATATGAGTGACCACTTCATCCTAGAAGGTTGGAATTGAGAGTCATCTAGCTCCCTAAGAAGCGTAGTGAAAGTGTTCACCTGCTAATGCAAACTTATCCCTCACTGCAATTGCATTAGATTTCTTTGGGTATAACTCACTAATTGTGGGTAGACCTAAAACCTCTACTATGGCTTCTTCAAAATTATCCACTCTCAAAACCTTTATGGCCACTGTATTGTTAACTAGTTTTTATATCAAATGATGGGTGATTTTTATTGGAGTAATTAGACATCACTTGATAATTAATTAATCATTAATTAATTATTAAGTCCCTTATTACTCTATTCACTTAAGCTAAACTTAAGATTGCTTTTTAATTATTATATTGGAATATTTATAGGGAAAATTGTCTCATTGCATGAGATTAGGACAGTTATTTCAATCTAATAAAATCCTCATCTAGGGTTTTCTTTTTTCTTTTATAAGTATTCATTATTGTACTTTGTAATCATTCAATTCAATTCAATTACAATTACAGGTTAATCTTAATATCATATGCTTGTGTGATACTTGTGTGGATTCAGACATTCTCTCTTAGTTGAATAGAAAATTAGTTTCTTTGATTTCTCATCTGTGATGAGAATTCTAGTTACAGGTGATTTCTAGGAGTCATGGGGTTCACTATCAAATCCAACGTGGTATCAGAGCATCATATCCATAACTTCCTATTCAAATTCTAAGAGATCCAAAAATAATTAGTCAATATCTTTTGCTTAGTGTATTTTTGAGAAAAATATTTTTTGTGTTTTGTTCAAAATCACGAAAAACCATCTAGTTATCCGTTAGATTTTGCAGGTAGTCAACAAATCTTGAAAAATATGTTGTCAAAATAACACAACACAACCATTTTCCCTATAGGTGAAGTTTACTTTTTTACCAAATTGCATGTTCTACTTTTTTGATTTTTTTTTTCTAGGTTTTGTTGGCAACATCAAAATATTTTGTGGGTATCTATTCTTTTTTGCATGAACCGAGTAAACTTCTCAGAAATAAAATCAAAAGGGTCATGTATGACAACTATTGGCTAGCTAAATATACCCCACTTTTTAAAAATTAATCACTTGGGCATACAATGTCAAAACCAGGAAAACAAGATATCATTGGAAAGATGGTTTTGAGAAGTTTCTATTGGTGTAGGTCTCATGATCACATTTTTCTGCTAGTTTATTTTTTTATCAATAAAAATTAGATCTTCATTCTATGCTTTCAAGCTCATAAATTTTCACCTATATCTTTGATTTTCATGATTCTAATGGTGTTGAAAAGGTATTTTAGAGCTCTTCAAATTCATTCATGCACTTTTTCTAGAATCTTCCCTAGGTATATTTTATTCATTTTTTTTTAATTTCACATTTCTATCAATTATTTGGACATAGTGGCACTTGGAAATGATTTTTTTATGTGAGATGATTTCATTTGATTGGATTTACGTGTATTGAGGTTATCAATCTTTAATTTTATTTTATTTGAGAAAGTATCATGGGTTTTTTGTTCATCCTTCTGTGATCATCTTGGAAAAGGATAGCAATGAGTCTTGGCCAAATGACATCCTAGCACATCTCAGGTGGCTTGATATTTTTCCTTATCTTTATGGAATCATACCTACACCAGACACACTAAAGAGTTATTCTGAATAGGTCATTATTAGTGATTATATTGTAGGAGTGATTTGTTCTAGTGTTGATCATAACACTATGTGTGTTGTATCATACATTGATTGTCCCCACACAATTTGGACTGAACTTTCAAAGATCCATGGAGGCCCTCATATCTCTCCATACCTAGAGGACCTTGTTGTATATTATCTCATTCCTCTTTTAGATGTGGATTTCTTACCCTTAGATGATGATACTTTAGAGGATCTTGAGTAGATCATAGATCTTACATTTTTTGATGGTTTAGAGACTTTTCTTCATGTTCCCACTATTTGGATCAAGACCCAACCTTTATCTTTTATTTTTCTTGATTAGCTTGGCATCACTACATCCTTGACCCCTATTGGTTCAATGCAACAGAACATTCATCATATTTTAGACACAACTACTTGGGATTTGTATCTTGCAAACATATCATCCTTGTTTGTAGAGTCTCAAATTGAAGATTTGGATGATTAATTTGAGGACATTCATCTCCTCTTTGTTCACAACCAGATCATTAGTTTTGGCCCATTATATTCATCACCTTTGCATCTTATTCTACATCAGCCTTCATAGGTTTTTGGATTGAAATCATCTCATTTTGACATGTGAACACTTGAACTTTTTTTATAGGCACACATCATTTAGATTTAGATTCCTTATTCTTCCACATTTTGGAAATCGCTTCTCCAATCACCACAAGGTTTTTTTCTTCCTAAGGGGATAAATGTTGTTTGTGGGTGCTAGATCATTTTTTATGTTCGATCATTCATCGTTGGCACAAGAGCTCTTTCTTGATGAGAGGATTAATAACCTCATTTTATCTCTCCTATTGGGGGACATCTATTGTACTTGTTTGACATAAGTAGTCCTTAGGGATCATATTGAGTCCTTTTTCTATTCTTCTTTCACTAGTGCAATCATATCTTCTTCTCTCTTTTGGAGAGGATTTTTTTCTCATGTGGTTTTCTCTTTTTCTTTGTCTATAAGAGATTCATTTTTATACATGGGTACCTCATCAGGCCTTATTTTTGGGACCCATCCATGCATCCATCATTATAATATTCATTAGGGTTTTTCTAGCTTCTCCCTAAGTTGATCTTAAGGGGGTGTTAGAGTAATTAGGACATTACTTGATAATTAATTAATCATTAATTAATTATTAAGTCATTTACTACTTTATTCACGTAAGCTAAACTTAGGAGTGATTTTTAATTATTATATTGTTATATTTATAGTTCAATTTGTCTCATTGCATGAGATTAGGACACTTGTATTAATCTAATCAAATCCTCATCGAGGGTTTTCTTTTTCTTTTTATAATCATTCCATTCAGGTCAATTATAATTGCATGTTAGTCTCAATATCATATTATTGTGTGGATTCAACCATCCTCTCTTGGTTGCGTATAAGATCAGTTTCTTTGATCTCTTGTTTATGATAGGCATTTTGGTTGCAAGTGATTTTTGGGAGTTGTGGGGTTCACTATCAACTCTAAAAAATTCCTTCTTGCAATCATCTAATATTTTAAAATAGGATATCCATCCTACTTGTTAAAAAATAAGTAAAATTTCCTAGTTATTAAGAATTACTACATGGTATGTAGGTTCTCGATGAATAAGATCTCCTCCCATTTTTATTTTAGAGAAGCTAAACAATGCATCTAATTCCTCAATACCAAAGACTACAACTTATGTCTAGCCTCTTATGTTTCTTGTGCTCTACCACTAGATGCTACTCATAAGGCATTGTGACCCATTTGTTTAAATATGTTCCTAGTTTTTAGCAGGTGAGTTCAAATGTAGACACAGTTTCTAAAAAAATGTGATAGAAAAGTTAGGATATCATGGGTAAGGATAATGTATATGTAAATACAATAGGAGTAAGTGAGGTGGTGGTTTTTCGTGATCATTATTAAGGTGGAAAATCAAAATATTGTATTGTAATTATTAATTGATTACACAAATTAACTACAAAAATATTATAAAATTATGCCAAGCATGGAAACCATCCCGTAGAGAGAGTCACTCATCCATAAGTGACATGGATCAATTATAATGATAGGGTTGGATTATTATAATAATTATTATCATGAATAAAGCACTAAATAAGAAAATGAATCATATAATCCTAGTACAAGATCTTATATTACTATGATGTACATAATATATTTGGAGGATCCTATACTGAGACAATAAAATGACTGATGGCAATGAAACTGATGGAGTGACTACAAGAAGATCTATAGTAGTTGAAGTATTTGAAATTTGGTAGACTATTGTAGGTTGGATTGTTGTATTAATATGAAAAAATTAATAGCAAAAATAAAGGAGGCTATAGGTTATCATGTATTAGTCATATAGCAATAAGAAACATGTAGGAAGGAAACCATTATTTGTATAGTGGTTGTATTTCATCCTATGCCAGTCTTCTAATAAGAGAATAGCAAAAAAAAATCGCAAAAATCCTATAGAAAGTAATAAATTATTTGGTAGAAACTAGAAGAGTATGGCTACCAATTCCCAATGACTTTTACTATTGGATTATTTCTTTTTTATTTTAGGATAGGGAAAATAAATCATACCTAAAGTAGGACATCCACTAAGTTGGAAGTCTCATCCACCATTAATAGTGTACCATAATTTGAAATTGGTGACCAAGAGAATTTAGTTGTAATGATAATTCATTTTTCTTCACATGCTAATGGATGAATGTTTCCATGTCAAGGGTCTTCTTGTAAATCTCAAGGAAATGCACATTGAACATAGGATAAAATATGGCTAGCTCAATGGTCACCAACTTGACCACATCATTGGGTAACACTTCTTCAATTTCATATGAACCAAGTCATCTATTATACAACTTATCTTTGTGATTGGTGTACCTTGGTTCATACATCAATTCACAATCTCCTTTTTTAAAACCCTCTTGTCTTAATAAACCAATCATGCAATTGTATCCTCTATTTCTACATAATCTCTATGTGATGGACAACTTCTTTTCTCAACTCATCTACTTCATTTAGCTAAGTAATTATTTTATTTTGGGAATTAGATAATTTCGTACCTACTTCAAGTGCATTTATTAAGGTTTATGTTCACATTCAATAGGAATAACAACTTTCTTTACCATAGATTAGTTCGTAGGGTGTAAGCCCTATGGATATCTTCCATGTAGTCTTGTAGGCCCACACTACTTTAATAGGGTGTGTTTCCCAATATACATGGTGTAGAGTGACTATTTTTGTGAATAATTTATATCTCCCTATTTGTGACCTCCATTTAGCCATTTGATTTTGGATGATAGGGAGTATATTTCCTATGTCCGAGCTCATATTCATGAACAAGAGTCGCAATAATTTTTTATGTAAATTTTGGACCTTGATTAGTAACAATATCCTTAGATACTTAATAATAGGTTAATATTTCCTCATATAGTAATTCTACCACTTTTTTCATTTCATGCATTTTCAAGGCCTTGAATTCTACCCACTTTTTAAAGTAATAGGTGTACATTAGTATATACTTTTTTATGTTTGATGGAGGATCAGTTGAGCATATAATTTCTAGACCCCACTTGTCAAATGGATCTAACATCAACAATGATTGTAAGGGAATTTCATATGTTCTTATTGGTCGATACATTTTTTGATAACGATCACACTTTCATGTAAACATAATTGCATATTTATGTAGTGTTGTCTTATAGTATCCAATGGTCAATACCTTCAAGGTGGTATGCTTGGCTAAAAAAATAGCTCCACATATTTCATCATGATAGGACTAAATAATTTTAAATACCTCATCTTACCTAATACCTAGACACATAAAATTCTTAAGGCCAATATACAAGAGGTAGCCAAAGATCTATGAGTATGGAATAATATTTTGTACTAAACTACATTTTTCTCTAGGTGAAAAATGAAGAGTCTTACCTACAACAAAGTAATTAGAAATATTTGCATACCATGGAGTATGAAAAGTTAGAGAAAATAAATGTATCAATAAATCAATCATCAACTAAAATTTCATTTATATTAGGGTAAGTCTTGAAAAAATCTAGTACCACACTAGCTTTACAAGGTTTATTGACAATAGTAATATCAAACTCCTATAAAAACAACAACCATCTTACTAGTCTACCATTGACCACAGGTTTTTTCATTAACCTATTGTCAAGATTTTAAATGTTGTCCTTTTGGTTAAAAAGTGACCTCCACAAGGCTCATCATGGCAAGCTTTTAGAATGCTAAAGACTTCATCTTCCCTTATACATCTTCTCATGATATTATCTAGACCAATGTAGAATAAGTAACTAGCTACCCAAGAATATGGAAAGCTTAAATGCACCAACTGCCTCTTTTCTCTAGGAGAGAAATGTGATGGTATCTTCCCTTCCACTAAGTAATTTTTAATATCATCTAACCATGGTGTTTGTACATTATGAGATGATAAATGATCATCTAGAAAAGAGTTATGCACAACACCTTCTTCTATTTGTGTAGGCAAACTAGACAAAATTCTACCACCACATTAGCTTCCCCTGACTTATCCACTATTGTTATATCAAACTCCTATAGAAAGAGCAACCATCTGACTAGTCTCCCCCTAAATATAGGTTTTTTCATTAGGTATCTTATAGTTGTGTTATCTTTGTGGATAAATACTTGATAGCCAGTGATATAATGCCTAAACTTGTTGATAGCATAAACAACTGCCAACATCTATTTCTCTATGACAGTGTACTTAAGAACAACTCCTTGTAATTTTTTTTTGATATAGTAGATAGCATATTCCTTGTTACCTTCTTTTTGTACCAAGATTACTCCTATAGAAAAATTTGAAGCATCAGTGTGTATGTGGAAAGGTAGTGTCCAGTTTGGCCTCTTAAGATAGGTGCTTGTGTCAAAGTTGTCTTAAGTGTTTTAAAAGAACACCGACATTCTACAATCCATTTAAATTCTATGTTTTTAATGAGTAGGACAAATAAGGGTGCTGAAATTTTATTGAAATCTTGGATGAATCTCCTATAGTAGCCTGCATGTCCCAAAAATATCCTAACATCTTTTTGCTTCTAAGGCACAGGAAGTGTAGAGATGATCTCAATCTTGTTAGGATCCACCTGAATTCCTTCACTTGAGATAAAGTGTCCTAGAACAATCCCTTGAGTCATCATCATGAAAAATTTCTCATGACCCAATGGTAGGTTATGTTCTTTACATAATTTCAAAACCTTTTCTATATTGTTGAGTGCATCCTCATAGGTGTCCCCATAGGTAGTGAATTCATCCATGTAGATTTCCATGGAATCATGAGCATAGTCTGAAAATATACTTAGAATTACCCTCTAGAAAGTGGCTAGGGAATTAAATAGTCCAAAGGGAAGAATATAATAAGCATAATTACCCCAAGGGAATGTAAATGTATTCTTATCCTTGTCCACTAGAGCTATCTTTATCTGGTTATAGCCACTAAATCCATCTAGGAAAAAGAAGTAATTTTTCCCTACTAAGGAATCAAGAACTTGGTCAATGAAAGGTAGGAAGAAGAGATCTTTTCTAGATGCCATGTTCATCTCCCTATAGTCCACACATACCCTCCATTTTCCTCCTTCCTTAGGAACAATTACAAATGGTGACACTAATTGGCTACCAGAAATGGGATAAATGAAGCCTGCATCAAGTAGCTTTTGCAACTCATTCTTAACTATTTCTCTTAAGGCAAGGTTCATTCTCCTTTGGGTTTTTCCAATTGGCTTGAACCCAACATTTATGTAGATCCAATGCATGAATTTTTTTGGATCAATCCCTTTCATATCATGGTATTCCCATGCAAAGTTTGTTGTTTGTGCCTTCAGCATAGTTTTCATGGATTTTTTTGTTCTTCAGTTAATCCATTATTGATGTTCAGGGTTTTACCTGAAATGATTCCCATGTTTTGGATTCTAATTGCACAAATGAGAGATCAAGTCCACTAATAATAAGAATAAATTGTTGTAGTAAAATAAAACGGAATAGTTGGGATACCTCTTCTGATGAATTTGTAGGTATAACATTTTGTAGTGGGTCCTACAAACATGAAAGATAGTCTTGTTGATGCGAGTCCCTATAGTAGTTGTTCTTTATAATATGGTTAATTAGGTCATCCTCATCTTGAGTTTCTAATAGGGGGTTGAATTCTATTGTCATGAGAGTTTGTAGGGAATAGTGGTTTTCATCATCCAAGGTAGGCCATATAGTCTGCTCTAGATTTTCATGAGGTTGGGTTGGTGGATAGAGAACCAATTTCTTGGTTACAATCCTATTTGATAATATCATGTTCCCAAACCTACAACCTATGAATGAATCAGCTATAGCTAACCATGGTCTACCTAAAATAAGTGGATACCTTGCAAGGTTGACCTTTGGCTACAAGACTATAAAATTTCTAGGATACTCCCATGAATATAAGGCAATGAATAAGTCCTCAATGACCCCCTCAAGCTTCACTGTTGACCTATCTACCAATTGTAAAATATTTGGTCTAGTTATAAGGTTAGCTAGCCGAAGTAGTTGTTGCGAGTATGAACGTGTTGTCATTGATGTCAATAGGAAGTCTATTGACTAGTGTTTTCATTGATGTCAACTATGTGTTGAGGAAGTTGTTACATGATGAAGATGTCGAAGATATTGAAAAAATTGTGAAAAAGAGGAAATCAAGTTGTTGTAGGTTGTGCATGTATAGTTGAGATATTGAGGAAGTGTTGTGAATAAATGGAGCTATATTTTGTTGTAGTTTCTGAAGATGAGTTGGAATGAAGTAATGAGCTAAGATGATGTCTCTAGTACTTGGTTTCCAAGTTCTTTTGAGAAAATTTGATAAACAAAGTAAATTGAGTTGTGCAAGTGTTCATAGTGTGCTCTTCATTTCTTCTGTATTGAGCCTATGCATGTGTGGATTTTTTAGGTTATTCAAGGCTGTCAGAGTTTGCTATATTCAAAATTTGGGTTTTTGGATAATTCTATAGTGTGAGATATTCTCACCAGTATGTGAACTAGTTTTTCAGTGATGTTTTTTGTGGCCTGGGAGAAATGTCTTTGCTCTGCATTTCTTTGTTGTTTTGATTCAAGTTGTGTGGATTTGGGAAGTTTCTTATAATGTTTGTATCTTTTAGATTTGAAGGTTTCACTTGATTTGGTGTAGAACAGAGTGAGTTTCATTTGTCAGTATGCAAATAAGGTTTACCAAATGTTTTGAGTTGAAATATTTGTATTATGCAAGCTTGGATGAAGTGTTTGATGAAGCTCAAGTATTTTGTGGATCATTCTAGATCGTGTTCAAGTGAATTATGTTGTTTGAAAGTTACAAATTGATTTAAGAAAGAGTGTACTTAATGATAATGGTGGTTAGCATGGATATTGGTCAACCTTGTGTTAAGACTAACATGTGAGTCTTATGAAAGCATTTTGAGGTGTATTGGGATCTATTTGGGTCCTACTTAAAGATTTATGTAGGTTACCTGCATTCCTATCCATGGCAAGAATGTTTAGGTGTTGTCCTATTTTGAATTTGTATGTATAATAGCTAGTTCTCAACATTAGAGAAGGATTTTGAAGTTGAGGATGATATAAATAAGTGTGGTGTTGTTGTGAGATGCATGGGAGAATCAAGAGAGAAGAAAGATAGATGCGAGATCAATGTGAGTGATGTGTGTGATGTGAATTTAAGAAGAGAAGTGTGAATTTCAATGTTAGGGTTCCTAAAGGCAGTGAGTTGAAGGCATCTGAAATCATTCAAGAAAGGTTACAAAAGTGTACGATAAATTGTGTGGATTCCTCTTGCATTGAGAAAGTGTTCTCTATGTAACATTTCTCTTCTATATTCTTGTATTTCTTTTTGTGGCAGTGAGCCCTGGCTATGAGCCTTTTTGGATAGTGTGTCCTATTCTGATAGTGTTTCCTTGTACCATTTTTGCAATTAATTATATTGTGAGCTAATCCTCACCATGGTTTTTACCTCATTGGGTTTTCCACATAAATTTGGTGTTCTCTTGTGTATGGTGTTGTGATTTTAGTTTATATTATTTCTATTTCAAGTTTAATTACATTAACACAATAAAGTTTTAATGAATGAATGCGGATCTGATTACTGTTGAGGGTTTTGATTAGATGCAACTAATTCACCCCTCCCTCATAGTTGTCTTGTTCATTCAACAACAAAGCTTGGTTTTTTGGAGAAGATTTTAACTGATTGAGGTAGATCTAGGATGGAGAACAAGGTTTCTTTGGAATTCCCTAGGCACATGTTATGCATTTTGGAAGACAAATATGGAAAGATATCTAGCAGAAAAATGATATGAGACTGAAAAGGCTTATTAGACTACATATACTCCACCTCTGAATGGTCTGATTACAAGTGCAAAGATCAAGGCACATGAGATCAATGCTAAGGAAAGATTTATTATTGTGAATAGTCTTTCAAATATTGAATTATTAAAGGTTATGAGTCTGAAGATTCCTAAAGAGATTTGGGATAAGCTAGAAAGAATTTATGAAGGAGATCCAAAGGTCAAACAAGCAAAGTTAAAGAATTTGAAGGAATAGTTTGAAATGATGCGAATGTTTGAGGATGAAACAATTAAATCCTACATACAGAGAGTTGATGAGATGGTAAGTGCTATGAGAGATCTCAATGCAACAATTAAAAAATGAACTTAATGGATTTGTCGTCAATTGGAGCTATGGGTGGTGCTACGGGTAAGTTTTTTTCAAATTTTTTGAAGGTGGGAAGTCTTGTTCTTGAGGCTAGTGTTAATGGTGGAGTTATAGTTGATGTGAAAGGGGTGTGGAACAGTTGTCTGACGGATGGGACTACTTGTGGGTTCTTTTCATCAGCTAATTCAAAAGTGCCTCATGTCTCTGGTAGTTCAATTCTTGATGGTACTTCCCTTGGCAAAGTGGGATCTCTTTATGTGGCTCCTAAGGCTTGTCTTTCTATGATTTTGGAGTCGGTCAAAAATTTGTTGACATTTATTTGGAGGGGAGGAGTTGGTCAAATTTGTTTGGGTTGAAGCTTAAGGAAAAGAGTTATTCTCCTCTAGTGGATTTCTTTGTTGAACCTTCATCTAGTGAGTATTCTATCTCAGTGTCAAATTGTATTATTGAGAAGGGTATCCTATCTATGGAGAAAAAATTGGTGGGAAATTTTTTGGGACCCCGTCCTAATATCGACTTGGTCTCTAACCTTTCCAAGAATTGTTGGCATTTAAAGGGGCAGGTTGAGGTGGTTTCACTTACTAAGGGATTCTTCTCTTTTTTGTTCTCTTATGAGGAAGAAATTTTGAAGGTCTTGGTGGGGGGCCTTGGCTTATTAACAAGTCTAATTTGGTGTTGAATAAATGGGAGGTAGGATTTAATCTAAAATCTTTCTCTTTTGATTTGGCGCCTATGTGGGTACATTTTCCTGGGCTCCCTCTCAAATCTTGGGATGAGCAAGTCTTTAAAGTTATTTATAGTACCTTTGGGCACCTATTATCTATTGATCATTTGACTTCTTCGAGGTTTCAGTTGGTTTATGTTTGTCTTTATGTGATTATGGATCAATCTATTGATTTTTTGGTTCCTATCCAGATTAATTCAAAGTTGGGAATTTGGGAATAGGCGGTTGAGTTTGAGTGTATCCATTTTTCCTATTTTTACTATAAGAAGGTCGATCATTGGGTGAAAAAATTCTTGTAGAAGCCCATAAAGCCTCCGCAAAAGGTCTCGGCCCCTAAGCCAGATTTTGTTTTTCCCGCAAAATTTTAGGAGGTTGGAAGGTGTCTTGATTAAGGGGCTTTGTTAAGATGTTGATCCTTTTGTTAAGCCTTTGGTTGTTGTTGCGTTCAAAGCCAAGTTGGCTTCTAGTGATAAGTGTGAGGATTTTGCTAGTTTTTTTGGTGTCATATTCCCTACTTTGGAGGTTTTTAGGGTCAGCCCTGTTGTGGCAGTTGATGGTCTCCATGTGGAGGCTAAGTTGAATGCCTCTAGTGCAGTGGATGGGGAGCCTATGTTGGGTTTGGATGAGGATGTGGTTGATAAGTCTTTGGCTCTTGTGGTGGCTAAACCTGAGAATATTGGGGTCTTCCATGTTGTGGTAGTTGAAGGTTTCTCTATGAAGGTTGAGTTCAATGCCTTTGTTGTGATAGAAGAGGAGCCTCTGTTGGGTATGGTTGAGGACATGGTTGATAAATCTTTGGCTCTTGTGGTGGCCGAACCTAAGAAGGTGACTACTTTGAAGATGGTCATGAATTTTATGTATTTTCCCTTTAAGGAGGTAACTAATATGACCGTTTCTCTTGTGGATGACTCATTTGTGGCTTCGGGGGTGGTTGCCTCTAGGGATTTGAAGGTAGATGAAGGCATAGTATCAATAGTGTCAGAGAAAGAGATGGTGTTCACCTCTTCTGTCAAATTGGTGGAGGTTGGGGATCCTCTTCGCTCAGCTTCTAAAACTTAGAATATGACGAAACCTTCTTCTCCTTTGGTGGGCATGGCTACAATAAATCGTTTGAAGATGGATTGAGGTTCTGATCCAAGAGGTAGAGGGAGACCCTCATTGCTGCAACTATGGGAGGAGAGTAAACTTGGTATATTTGATGGTTTGCAGTCAACTCTGCTTGAGATGGGCCTTAAGGGCTCCTCACAGACTTCTTTATGAAGATCCTTTCCTGGAACATCTGATGGTTAAATAATCCTTGCAAACATGATCTTCATGCCAATATTGTAAGAGATCATCATCCTAATATCATTTTGATTCAAGAGACTAAGATGGGGGTGGAGAAAGTGGAAAAAAAGAATAGGTTCTTTAAGGATTGTGGTTTTCAGGTGTGTTACTCTAATGGGGCTTCTAGTGGTGTGGCTAATTTTTGGAATCCTAAGGTGGTTTCTAGTTTTCTTTGTTTGGTTTTGGTAATCATGTTTCTACCTCTTTTTTGAGTCCTAGAGATAATTTCTCATGGGTGATTTCTAATATCTATGCTCCTAACTCAAAATGTGTATGAAAGTGTTTTTGGGATGGCTTGCATATTTTTAAATCTCAAATCTCTTTTCATAATTGTTTGGTTATGGGGGAATTCAACACCCCGCTCAATGATCTGGATAAGTTTGGGGGTTCCTAGGTTGAGGAGGATAGTCGTTATGATCTCATGAATTTCATCAATGATAATGATTTGTTGGATTTGGATTTGAGTGGGGCATCCTATACATGGTCTAACAGGCGTGTGGGGGATTCTCTCATTCAGGTTAAGTTGGATCGGGCTCTTATTTTGCCTGATTGGTTGTAGTCCTTTTCTTGTTCCCTTTCAGGCCTTACTAGAATTGGCTCAAATCATTTTCCTATTTCCTTGCATTCTGAACTTTTGGGTCAAAATAAATCATTCCCATTTAGATTTGAAAATATGTGGACCATCCACCCGAAGTTATGCTCCAGAATTGCTGATTGGTGGAATATTAATATTCATGGCTCTATGATGTATAAATTTGCTAAGAAGCTTGCTTCTATTAAGTAGAATTTAATCCAATGGAATAAATCCTCTTTTGATAATATCTTTAAGGATAAATCTAAAATTAAGGCCAAGTTGGATATCTTGCAACAAATAATTCAATCTAGTGGTAATGATTAGTCTACTCTCCGGGAGGAAAGTAACCATTTAGCTATTCTGCACAATATTGTGGCTAAGGAGGAGGAGTTCTAGAAGAAAAGGTCTAGAGATATCTAGCTTCAGAGTGGGGATAAAAACACCTTCTTTTTTCATCTCGTGACTTTGAAGTATAGATCCTCTAATAAGATTTCCAAAACTGTTGTTGATAACCATTCTTTGGAGGGGGATGATGAAATTAGGTCTACACCGCACTCGTTCTTTGAGGACTTTCTTTCTGTGGATTGCCCTCTTGATCCTATTTTCTAGTAGATTTTTCTTAATGTCATTCCTAACTTGGTGACAAAGGAGGAGAACAAGGGTTTTCCAGGTATTCCTTCTGATGAGGAAGTTAGGAAGGCAATGTTCCCCTTTGAAGGAAATAAGTTTTTAGGGTCGGATGGTTTTCCTATGCTCTTCTTTCAAACCTACTGGGATATTATTGCTAAATATGTTATCAATGCCACTAAAAAGTTTTTTGGTATTAGGAAGCTTCTTAAGTATTTGAACTCTACTTTTATTGTGCTCATTCCTAAGAAGCCTAGGGCTTCACTTTTTGGTGATTTCAATCCCATCAGCTTGTGTAATTCAATTTATAAAAATTTCTCTAGAGTTTTGGTTCTAGACTACAAATGATCCTTCCTCATATTATTTCCCCTCAAAAAATGGTTTTGTTCCTGGGAGGCAGATTTTAGGTTTGATGCTTATGGTACATGATAACATCCACTCTCTCAAGGTTAATAAGAAGCCTAGTTTCATTTTGAATCTAGATTTGGTGAAATCCTATGATCGGGTTAGTTTGTATTTTTTATGTAATATCTTGAAGGTGTTTGGTTTCTTGGACCGAGTTCTGCAACTGGTTGGTCAACATATCTCTTCTCCTTTTTTTGTCTTAGTGAATGCGCCACCTTCTGTGTTCTTTAGAAGGTCTTACAGGTTGTGATAAGGAGATCCTATTTCTCCCTTCCATTTCATCATTATGGTGGATTCTTTTGGCATATTTCTTCTTCAAGTGGTCTCTAATGGTGCTTTCAGAGGTGTTTATCCTTCTTTTCTCTAGCATTGTTGTTCACATCAACAATTTGTGGATGATACTGTTATTCTTGTTAAAGCTTTAGTTGTTGCGGCCAAGTCCATCTGCCTTATTCTTCACCGGTATGAGGAGGCTTTTGGTCAAAAGGTGAGTCTACCTAAGAGCAGTATGAGAATGTGGCATAGGGGATCTCCCTTCTACCTATTTAGGGCTTCCTCTTTGTTCTAATGTGGTTATGGATTCCTTTTAGAATGGTACTATTGAAAAATTTAATTTAAAACTTGTTGGTTGGAATGGTGCTCTTCTTAGCCAAGCTTGGAAAATTCAATTAATCAAGTCTACCTTGCAGAATTTTTTGGTCTATGTTTTAAGCCTTTTCTAGATTCCCGAGAGATTTTGGGAGAATATTGAGAGTATCCAAAAAATATTTCTTTGCTCTAGAGTGGAGGAGAAGAAGTGGTTGCACTTTCTTTCTTGGGAGGAGGTTTGCAGGTCCAAAGTTCAGGGGGGGTTCGGTCTCTATAAATTGAAAGACTTCAACTCTGCCCTTATTGCTAAATAGTTGTGGACTCTACTTTTGGATGGTAAGGAATGGACTTCTATATTTTATTTGAAGTATTTGAGGGGATTGGATAAGTGTAGAGACCTTTTGAGGGATAATTTTTCTCCTCCTTTGGGTTTGACCCTTTGGAATTTCATGTTGAAAGCTCATCCTATTGTTGCTACTAGTTTGCGCTAGGTGTTTGGGAATGGTAGAAGGATTTTGTTTTGGGATGACTGGTGGATTGTGCATGGTCCCTTGAATGATGAACCTAACGTGGACCCTTTAAAATATCTATGTATTAGGGAATGGGCCCTTCTTGTATCTAATTATATCTCAGAAGGTAATTGGATTAGACTTGATTTGGTTAATAGGGATCTTGAACCTTTGTATCAGTTCTTATCCCTGATTCACATCCCGACCTCTTCTCCTATTGACTCTATGGTGTGGAGGTTTGCTTCTAATATCCAGTTTTCAAGGTCTTCAGCCTTCTCTTTTCAAACACGGATTTGTGGTCCTTCTCCCTTTTGGGGGAATTTGTGGAACTTGGAGCTTTTGCCTAAAATCAATATTTTCTTTTGGCTTCTTTGTCAAGATAAAATATTGACTCTCAATAATCTCTCGAGAAGGGGTATTGCTTTGCCCAATAGATTTTTTTTTTTGTAAAGAGGTTGCTAAGGATGTTTGTCATCTTCTGGTTGGATGTAGTTTCACTTGGGATGTTTGGGCTCATATTTTTCAAAGGTGGAACTTATCATGGGTTTTTCTTGCTTCTATTTTGAATCTTTGGTTTCAGTAGATGGCGCCTTCTCAAAATTTGGCTCTCTCAATGTTATGGTATTTATTTTTCCACATGTGGCTTGGGGAGTATGGAAGGAACAAAATAACCATGTGTTTCATCAACTACAACTTCCTCCCTGAAGGCTTGCTTCCAAAATCTGTGAGGCAATAAAGGAAAATTTTCTTTTTAAATATTCAATGCTTCTTAATTCGGGCCCTAAGGTTGTGGTTTCTAATTATGATTTGATGGTGGTGAATTGATGGAACCTCTCTTGTGATCTTTATATCTCGGTGAAGAAGATTAAGGCTTCTAGGGAGGGGGTTAGGTGGAAATACCCCTCTCAGGGTTGGTTCAAATTTAACTTTGATGGTGATGCTAAGGGGAATCCGAGACCTGCTAGTTGTGGGGGAGTGTTACGTGATGAGAATGGTAGGTTTGTCTCTACGGTGGCCCTCCCTTTAGGAACCCAGTCAAACTACTATGCAGAGGAAGCAACAACTTATCATGTCCTTTTACTCGCTAAAGTAGCTGGGGTGACTAGGCTTTGGTTAGAAGGGGACTTCGTCAATATCATAAATTATCTCCTTATGCTTATTCCCTCGTCTTGGTTCATTTCTCATTTAATTGAAGATGCCCTTTCCATTATTGATTCCTTTGTTGAGGTTAAAATTACTCATGTTTTTTGGGAGGCTAACTCTCTTGCTAATGGGTTCGACAATTTGGGAGTAATGACTCATAATTATTGGTACTCTTATGATGCCATTTTGTTTAATATTTAGAGTATTTCTAATAATGACCAAATGTCATGTCATGGTTGCAGATACATGGGGAGATAAGTTATTTGATTTCCTATTCCTTTGGTTTTTGAACTTTGAGTTCAGAGCTTGCTCATTTAATTATTGCATATCTTTTGATTACAAGATCATGGTTTGGGATTTTATGGCTGGTTGTACTCGGTGTGTCAGGCTTACATGGATTTTGGGTGTTATTTGGTTTTGCTTCTGGATTATTCGTTTAAACCCTTTTGTGCAAAGGAACAAGATGAAGGATATGAGTAGGATATTTAAGGTGGAAATGGGAGGGGATCATTGTAGAGTTGAGTTTCCTTCATGTGAATAATTCAGTGGGAATAAGATCATTTGGGAATATCTAGAGAAGGGTGGTGTTTGCCCCTATATGCTCAATCTTCATGGTTCTAATTTGAAGGTGAAGAAGGCCTTTTTGAATGGTTGGAATAATAGAGTTTTGCGCTACCAAGGTGTGGAGGTTAATATCACCAAGGATTTCATTGCTAATATTACCAATTTATCTACTAAGGGAAAGAAGTTTTATAGGGACCGGGCTGCATCTGAGACCATCTTAGCTAATTTTTTCAAAGGAAAGGAGTAGCAGAGGCTTAGGTGCATTGGTACTAGAGGGTATGATCAAAAATCAATTAAACCACTCTAGAGAGATGTTGCCCTCGGATTATGTAATTCTTCATGTTGGAAGGAAATTACTTGTGATTTATTCCTATCATTTTTTGTTGCTTAATCATTTCCATCACAAAAATTTGGTTTCGTTCCCCTATTACTTGCTTGTTTCTAAGGAAACCAATATTGATTATCACTGATAGAACCCCAGTAAGGAAATTCTTCATGAAAGCCTTACGAATCTTATAATTGACCACATTAAATCAAAGTTATTACCTAAGATTCCTAAGCTCTCTTCTACTAGTAAAAAGAAGGGCATTATGTATGGTTATGATACTAGTGGGTCGGTGGAGGAATGGGATGATGATTGAGAGGAGGAAAATACTAAAGATGAGGATTCATTGGAGGATAAGGGGAATTTGGAGTCCTTTATGTCCTAGTTGAAGGGCTACAAGACAAATTTTGAAATCAAAGAGGTTGTTGCTCCTACTGGTAAAAATATTTTGAAGGGGAACAAAGGGGCCCTAAGAAGGAGAAGTGTGCTCTTAATTCAGAGGAAGTTGGGATGAAAGGAGTGGAGGAGACTCCTCTTCCTTGTTTCAAGGGTATTTAGGGGAATGTTCAAGAGGAAAATGAGCAAGCTATGGTGGATAATGTTCCAGAGGGAAATGAGCAGGCTATGGCAGATAATGTTTTGGAAGGTGAGGCCTTTGTGAATTCTGGGATGGCTCTTCCTAGCCATGGTAGTTTGGAGACCCATGTTTGCAAGAGTGATGAGCAGGTTAAGCAAGTTGAAGACAAGGCTGGGCGGCTTGAGTTTTTAGAAAAATCGATTGATTTCTTTGAGAAACATAGGGTGAAAGTTGAGGTAATTGATGTTGAAGACTCTCTTGTGGAGGAGGATGTGGAGGGAACAAGTGCGGAGTGAAAGGACCTCCATGAGAATGCTGATGTTCCTACTATTGAGCCAATCAAATGGGAGGAGATCAATATGGAACATTTTTGTGGAATGGAAGAAGACGACAATAGAAACCTTCTCTCTCTTGTGAAATGGCTATTTTTGGAGGTTAAGGACCTTAATACCAAGCTTAAATATTGGAATTATGCTCCATGTTTCTTTTGCATTGATCCTATGCCTGTGCGTATTTGACAAGTTATTCAAGGGTGTTAGAGGTTTCTATATTCAAAATTTGGGTTTTTGGATAGTTGTACAGTGTGAGATATTTTCACCAGTATGTGAATTAGTTTTTTAGTGTTGTTTTCTATGGCTTGGGAGAAATGTATTTGTTCTGAATTTCTTTAATATTTTGATTCAAGTTGTGCAAATTTGTGAAGTTTCTTATAATGTTTGTATCTTTCATATTTCAATGTTTCACTTGATTTGGTGCAATACAAAGTGAGTTTCATTTGTCAGTATGCGAATAAGGTTTACCAAATGTTCTGAGTTGAAATATTTGTATGATGCAAGCTTGGATGAAGTGTTTGATGAATATCAAGTAGTTCATGAATTATTCTAGACCGTGTTCAAGTGAATTATGTTGTCCAGAAGTTACAAATCGATTTTAGAAAGTGTGTACTTAATGATTATGATGTTTATCATGGGTATTAGTTGACGTTGTGTTAACACTAACATGTGAGGCTTATGAAAACATGTTGAGGTGTGTTTGGATCTATTTGGGTCATAATTAAGGATTTATGTAGGTCATCTTCATTCCTATCCATCGCAGGAATGTTTAGGTGTCGACCTATTTTGAATTTGTATATATAACGACTAGTTGTTGACCTTGGAGAAGGCTTTTGAAGTTGAGGTTGGTATAAATAAGTGTGGTGTTGTTGTGAGATGCATGGGAGAATCAAGAGTGAAGTAAGATATATGTGAGATCGACGTGAGTGATGTGTGTGATGTGGATTTGAGAAGATCAATGTGAATTTCAATCTTAGGGTTCCTGAAGGCAGTGAGCTGAAGGCATCTAAAATCATTCAAGAAAGGATGTGAAAGTTTGTGAGAAACTGTGATGGATTCCTACTGTATTGATAAAGTGTTCTCTATGTAAAATTCCTCTTCTATCTTCTCGTATTTCTTTCAGTGGCAGTGAGCCCTAGTTGTGATTCTTTTTTGGATAGTGTGTCCTATTTTGGCAGTGAGCCCTTTGTACCAATTTTTCAATTGCTTATATTGTGAGCTAATCCTCACTATGGTTTTTCCCTCATTGGGTTTTCCACATAAATTTGGTGTTCTCTTTTTTATGGTGTTGTGATTTCAATTTATGTTATTTGCATTTCAAGTTTAATTACATTAACATAATAAGGGTTTAATGAATACATGTGGATCTGATTACTATTAAGGGTTTTGATGTTTTGATTAGATACAATTGATTTACCCCACTCTCAGTTGTCTTGTTCATTCAACAGTAGCTCCATTGACTCCTTATTCATGACATTAATTGTTGCCCTTAATTCAATCAAGGTGTTCTTGATAAGGGTCCCATTAATCTTAACATCCACTACTGGATTCCTAGGGTATGTGTATTTAGGGATAATTATATTCCCTGGCATAATATCTAAAAGGTCCCCTAGGACATGAACTGTCTGAGGGTCCTTACTCTTTCTCCTTTATTTCTTAAGATAAACGTCTCTTATTGTCTTGGTATAGATTGGTATATCCTTGATAGCTTGAATGAGAGGGATTTTGATATAGACATCCTTGAGTTGACCCAATAGGTCTATCTCAGCTTGGGTATGATGTTTTTGAATGGATAAATTCTCAAGGAAAGGAGGCTCTAGACTCGAGGTGGTCTGGTTTACCTAATTTGATCTAACCTCCAAAGGTGAATTGTCTAGAGCTTCATATGTGGGTTCCTCATCCTCCATCTCAATGATTTGGGGGGATGAAGGTCTAGCTAGTTTTTTTCCTAACCTGAGGTGGACATCACTCACCTCTACCCCATAAGTGGGGTATTGCATAACCTCGTTAGTATATGCTTTTTGTTAGGCTTGTTACTGGGGTTAGGTGCAGGTTGAGCAGGTAATTATGAAGCTCCTTGTGGTTGAGATTGTGGGTTTTCTGTATTGGGCGTAATAGCCTATTGTTGAGGTTCAGAAGGCAACAAATTTTGTTGGTAATTCATATTTTAGTGTTGCCATTGCTGGCCTTTTTTCGATTGTGGTTGCCACTGATTTTGCTACACTATCCATTGAGGATTGTAATTAGCACCTTGGAAATTTTTTTGTGCCCATACATTTGGTTGCTACTAGTTCCAATTTTGTTGAGGATTTTTCCATTGCTTTTAATTATTTGGCCAGGGCTAAGAATTCTAACCAGAGAAATTTTGATTAACAATTGGAATAGATGTATTGAAATTTAGAGGGTCTTGTGGCATACCTTGTCTTGGATTCCATGGCCTTCTTTGAGTAATGTAAAATATTTTTCCATCCTGTCCTTCCAATGGTTGAGTATCTAAATTACTTATGATATCCTCATTCATCTTGAACAATGGTTCACTTAACTCCACTCTTGAAACCCCATTAGATGTCTTGCCAATGGTAGACTTTCTTTCCTCCCTTGATCTTTTGGTAAAGGTCCTAGAATAGTTTCTACATACCTTTCAAATATCTTCAAAGATTAATTGTGACACATCCCCTTACCCAATAATATTGAGGGCATCCATGCAATCATCATTGACTCCTCTTAAAAATACTAGCTTCAAGGATTATTATGAGAGTCTATTATGTGGGTTTTTATTCAAGAAGAATTGGAACCTTTCTACATAATCCTTCAATGGCTCATCCTCTTTCTAAGTCATTCTAAAAATATCATCTCTTCTCCTATCAACTCCTCTACAATAATCTTGGTATTTCTCCCAGAATTTTGTTTTCATGGTGTCCTAATCTAGAACATCTCTGCCTAGTCCCACAAACCATCTCAAGGAAACATCCTTTAAAGTGGTAATAAATAGCTTGATTCTATGAGCATCGGTTGTAGAGTCATAAATCCTACATAAGACATCAAACTCGAAGAAGAATGTGTTTGGATCTTCAGTTACCAGCCCATAGAAGATTGGTAATGTTGGAGGAGGAATATTCTTCAACATAGTAGCCCTCTCTTGGTTGGTAATTGGAAATTTCAAAGTCACATATTCTAGTGGATCATCCACTACTGCATCAACCATTGTTTGGAAGGACCCCTCTGTGTTTTCAGTAGATGTTAGTGAAAGGGAATATTCTTCTTTAATAATACCCTCACTTTGATCAATGTAGTCACTAATATTTTCTCTGGCTTATTGGTTTGAGGGGATAAATCTTCCCAAAGAGTCTCTATACCTCCACATATAATAGATATGACTTTGTAAAGCAACAATCCTACACAATGTTAGTGAAATTCTCTAGTATTCTGAGAAGATTAAACCTAATATTCCTAATACTAAAAGAAAATTATAAACTAGGAAAGCTTGGAAATGACATAAACTAATCTTTGAAAGTAGCACCATCCCTGGAAATGACACCAAAAATGTAGAGTCCCTACTAATGTCTAGTAAATTTAGTGGTAATCACACAATTCAGAGGGAAAATCTAACTGAATAGGCCACTTAAACCTTTGGAAAGACCTTAATTGAATTACTGACCAGTGCTAGTAAGCTTGTGATTGTATTGGCACTGCATGTGCTTTCAAAGACTTAAGGTTAACTAATTCATCCTATTATAGATGCTAAAATTGTTGGAAAATCATAAAACTATAAAACAATAAGAAAGTAAAGTTGGCACTATTGCTATAGGTACCTACAATATAAGACTATAAATAACTACTATCAAGAAATAAAGGTTGGGAATTAATTGAACTAATAACTAAACCTATACTGCACTCTAGAGTGCAACACATTCAAACAATCACACTATGATTATGAGAATAATTACTCATGAATCCATTGATTATTGTAACATAAATAATATATTTGACACAATTTGCATTTATGAAATAACTACTGAAAATAGAAATGAAATAATAGGAAATGGAGTGAAGGATAGTTACCTTGAGTGGCCCTTTCTCAAGTGGTTGTCTTCACTAATCTAAACGAAATCTAACTTCTTAGATGAATACAATCATAATAACTCAATTCATTCATTGCATAATCCAAAAGATCACATAAGATTCTAATATATCTTATTCATTAAAAACCATGATTGAACAATGACGTTATATTTGTAAGGAATAATAGCTAACTGAAAATTATTTGGCAACTATAATTTCTCTGGAAAAAAATCCAATTAACCAACTAACTCTCTAAACTTCAACCGTCGAGTTATACATATAGGCACGAGGGATTTTGTTGAAATGGGACTCTAAATTGAAACCATTAACCACCACTCCCTAGATATCAAAGTATGATAATGAATCAGTAATATAAGTTGCAACCGAAAAGGAAGAAGATTCTTAACAATATTATAACTTTGTTGTAACATAACTAAAACATTGAATGCTCAAATCAGTTATGTTAGAATCCCAATTCTAACAAGGTTCTCCTCTAGTATATTTATTGGACATCATAATGATACAAAACCATCTTCATTAAGTTCCTCAATGTTGTGGTTGTTGCATTCCATTTATTCTAAAACTTCCCCTATTTTTTTTCCAAGAACTCCTTTGGTTGTGGGTTGCACCTTGTAGTTGTTGTGGGCTACTATCCACCTCCTTGAGCTACAAGAGTTATTTCAAAAAACATGCACACAATACTAACAACCATAGCTAAGCACATATATCAATCACATTTCAGTCATATCAACACATAAATAATGCATTAACCATCACATATGATCATATTTCCATATACTTTAAATTAGGTTCAAGTTTGCATAATAAGTATAAAATATAGCATAATGTATGAACACGTATAGGACAAATGTCTTGGTAATGTCTATGAACTTGTATAAAAACATAAGAAAACTAACTAATATTTGGTCTCATCAATGGCATCTATAACCTTTGGCTCACTACCTCCAACAACTTCAAGCACACTAAAAATGTAGACCCTTCTACTCACTACATATAATTCACAGGTTTTAAGCTCACACTCAAGTTATTACACTTAATCAAATTCACATCTTTCACACACCTTCTAAAGATCCACACACATATCCAACAATTTACCTCACATTTATACCATCCATGACCTAAACAATCTCAATTAGGTCGACCTTAATGAAACATATGCACCTAAAATGTGCAACACCAAAATAGGTCAGCACTGAACACCTTCATGGTGGAAGAAGTGAAGGATGACCACACCAAGGGTTAACTAGGACCCAAATATACATCACCACACTACTCAACACATTTACAATCCACGAGGTACCTCCACACATATAGCATGCTAGGTCAGCCAAACCTGAACTAAAACTATAAGCAACCACATACATGCTTCTCCAAATCACACAAAACACTTTAGAATATTCCATCATCAAAATATTCTACAACTTTTCCACAACTACCTAAAACTAAGAACATCATTATTTTGTGCAACTAAACATACTGCCATAGAACACAACTTACTAACCAACCTTGTGGAACACCTCACCACCTAAAACCTCAAGGGAAAGTAGATACAGACAATATAATCACATTCCCAAATCCACAAGCCAATAAACTTCACTATAGAGAAATGCAAAGCAATCTCATTTCTCTCAAACAACCTTCTTCATAGACATACAAACTATCAAAACAAATTTCACTATAGAATGATCTAGAACCTACAACTTTGGATATAGGTCACCTTTGAACACCTCTAATCATCACGTCCAAACCTCACAAGCATATCTTCAACCGTGAAGAAATGTGAAGCACAACATTGAACACACTGCTCACTCTTTTATTTTTTTCTCAAAAGCACTTGGAAACCAAGTGAACCAACTGCAACTACAACACTTACTCATTCCATTCATCAATGACAACACTGATGAGAACACCACAACATAGTACAACACACACCAAAAATCTCCCTAACCAACCTAGGCTTCCAAAAAACTCTACAACTATATTATAGGTTGACATCATCAACACCAACAATTTTCCAACACTCTCTACATACAAGGGGTTGACATCAATGACAACACCTAAACAACTCAAGCTTCCAACATTTTGGAGTGGTAAATCAGGTCTTAGGGCTTTTATTGTGCTTCCAATTAGCCCCCACCTCAAGGGTATAGACCCTAGGGGTCTATTTTTGTATTCAAAACTAGAAAATTGACCAAGCATTATCTTATAAAGACCTATTTAATTTCCCATCTGAGTTTTAAACCTCACTAAGGTTTTCCAAACCTTAACCCTCACACACCCATAAAATCACATGGCTTTACAAAAAATACCCTAGCAATCATATTTGAGCTTGATCCATATCATTACACCCCAAAACCACAAATAATCAATAATTTACACCTTATTACTTCTTGAGTCTTCAAGGGTTAAAATTATAACTTCTTAAATAAGTATATGATTTGGTATGGATGTTTTCTCCTTTCTCCTGTTGGAACACTTACTTTCTTGCACAACACAACTAAGTACAATAAGACCACAATAATAAATCACATGATTTGTTAATTGAATCCTTATAACTTTAATTGTGAACCATTTATATAGCTAATTACTCATCAAATATAATGTAGCACAACAATTTGTCTTATAATTTCAAGTCATATCCAATAATTTACATGTGCATATGTCTTCATTAAATAGAATAATGACGATAAATCATAATGAAATACAAGGGTTATCAACTCCCTATTAGAGGTCATATATAAAAAAATTCCAATTTACATCCTAATTTAAATACATTCTCCTCATGGTGTTTCAAAGAAAGAGATATCCTTAACTTCCAACATGTTTAGCAACAACATCAATAATATTTCCAACATGACACACACACAATCACTTTATTTACAACCTTCAATCTACCCAACTAAATATCCTAAAATTTAATTGTATAACAACCCATTTATAAATTTCAATTCATATTCCATAAATTACGAGTGCATAAGACCTTCATGGTAGTGATAATAAAGCATAAGGTCAAAATGAAATACAAGATTGTTGCAACACAATCACCTTATTTATCACCTACAATATATCTAACCATCTATTTATGAAAAGTATATAAAAAATTAGGGTTGTATTAATCACATGTGAGGTGGGGCCATACAGTCACGATCTTTTATTCTCATCTAGGGTTTCTCTAAGGTAGTTTTCTTATTTTTCATTTTATAATGATTATTTATTGTAATTTCATTATCCAAGCACATAATGATTCATAGTTTTTTTCATCAATCAACTCATGGCATCCATAGCTTTAAATTTATCTCTTTTTGTGATAGGTGTTTGATTGCATGTTATCCTTAGGAGCTATAGGATCAAGTGATCAACTCCAACAATTATCTTTTTTATTTCATTGGGAAGATTATAGCAAATCTTGATAATACATTTTTTGAGTCCTACCTTGCAAATTTGGAAAACAATATTCTTCAATATAATTTCAAAGGCAATTTTTGTCACTACATCTCTAGCTCATATTTCATAGTAGTATCTATAGTTCTTTGATTTTCCACCATCAATACATAAGCCTTAAACACCTACTATAACCCTAGCACCTTTCAACACTAAATTGGGAATCAATGCATAGTTTCCAAATATCTATATTTTGTATCTTCTTCCCACATTATTTTTTACATTGGGAAGATCTGCGTATTCATCTTTGGATTTAATTCTCCCTAAGGGAAGAAATATTTTTTGGAAATCATGGATCATCTTCAACATTCAATGTCAATAATTCACCATTGATGTAAGAGGCAACACATTTTAGGGGGCTATGAAGTGCTTGTCTTCATTCTCTCTCTTTTGGGGGGTTCTTTTTTCTCTATTTCAATAATGTTTATCATTGTATGTGGGTACAAGCATATGGCTTATTTTGGGGTACCTATTTTTCATTTCTCACTTTCACTTTTACTTTGGATATATGTATCCCATGTGTGATACTGCACCTAATTAATAAGTTTACTTAATATATTAAGAATATTTAAGTATTCTCACTTGTGTGTTTAATAATGACATGTGTACTCTTTAACTTGAGTTACACAAGTGCCACCACTACCTCACCAATCCTTGATTCATGATAGTTAGGTACCACCTCTATTTTAGTTAAATTAAGTTAACTCACCTCCTAGTTGGAAGTATTTGAAAATTAAACTTATCTTCTCCTAGACATGGCATCTCCCTAATTCATACATTCAAGAGGCCTATATATTTGTATGAAATCCTTTGTATTATATATTTTAATATTATCAAACTTGAAATTTTTGATACTTTAATTCTACATTATTTGTGTTTTCTTATAATTTTTGTAACATGTCTCCTCTCACCTAGATCCAGATCATGTGATTGGATTCTCATTTAATCTTATAGGGAAACCTTGTTGGAAGAGTATAGCATTGTATAGCATCAAAAGTGCATTAAAAATTAGATAACAAGTGAGCAATTGTGAACCAATTATAGAGAACAAAAAGGGCACACCATAGACAAGTTCATTAATCAAGACTAAACATCTTGTCTAGGTCAAATAACCAAAGCCACTCAAACAACATAGGAAAATATTAGAAAACTAAAAAAATTGGGAGGTGCAATCAATGCACTCCTAAATGTTGATTTAATGCAAGTACCAATGCCTAACTAAATCCAATAGAAATAAGACCAAGGGAACTTATCTACATTCAAGATTCGGGAAGAAAACCATTTCTCCAAGCTTGTTGACCAATACACCACAGAGGGGTTGATCTATGATTTTGAAAAGGACTATAGAAAATATGTGAATGGAATATGCAAGAAATATCTTTAGTGAAAACTAAAGTGCTAAGAAATTTTCCCTATTTAGGAAAGACAAAAAAATGGTATGATTTTTAGTAATTTGGTTTCACAATGGCATTTTATAAATTTTTGAAGATATATATATTAAAATGAACCCCAAAACCTTTTTTTGAGTTGACCACTCTTGATTGAAATATGATGTGAAATCATAAATAGGAGGCATATGAAGACCTAGAACAATAATTGAAGAGCCTACCTAGGTGAATAAGGTTTATAAACTAGTACAAAGCCACAAGATACAAGAGGATTGGTAGTAAACAAAATTCTAGTTCCCAAAATAGAAGTCTCATGTGCATGCATCAAACTAAAATTAGTATAAAAAGTTCAAGGGAAATAGATTTACAAAGGTCCCAAATATGCAAACTATTGGATTATGAATCACCACACCAAGTATGATTACTACACATAATTGGCAAATAAAATAGTAAATAATTTCAACTTTCTTGAATGAAGGTGCAAACTTCTATTTTGTCTATCTACTTATTCTACATATATTTCATTACTACGATGATCACAAGAGAAACCATGAGGGAGCCTAACTTAATCCACATAAGGCATTTTAGGCAGCAAATGCTCATGTCACCAAATGCCTATGATGTTGCTACACACTCTAGTGTCAAAAATTGTATACCTTATGCAATTTCCACCCTATATTATAGCATGTTTCATGTTTCATTTAGCCATTTCCCTATCATCTTTCATAATCAAATTATTAATTATGTTTTTTTTTTTTTAAAGAGGGGTAAACGCTTTTGACTCGAAGCTATAAACCAGTGAGGTCACAAACGAGGGACCTCATCCCCAATATAAATACTCAACAAGTACACCCCAATGGGGTTTGAACCCTGATGACACGAATAACACTACAACAATTCAACCATCACAACATGTCACTATTGGCCCAATTATTAATTATGTTATTCTTCATGTCTTTTGTTAAATTATATGATTCATCTAGCATCTTACTTCATCATATTTATCTTGACCTCTTTCATTATTTTTGGACCTTTTTAGACTCTATCATAGTCATTTAGACATCCCCACAATCATGGTGGCATCCACCAAAAAAATAAAAACATAATGACTAGTTCTCATAAAAAAAAAAATAGTAATCACCATACTTTTTTGCATAAGAACCTTTATGACAACATTTTACCTCTTTTGATGATTCATCTATCTCTATTAAAAACTTCTTACTCTCTTGAGGATTTATTTATTTCAACCACCTCCTCTATTGTCTCAAATACAACACTCTTACTTTGTTATCTTCACATTTTGCATCCTATTTCCAAAAGCTCCCATTCTCCTCCTCAATTGATTGTAACCCATTGGAGATATACATATATTATGTAGATTCTTATTTTTATTTCAAGTTTTGTCTCCAATTTTCATTGCAACGCTTGAGGTCTTTGAGTTCATGAAAAAATATTTAATCATTGAGATACTAAATTCTCACCTTTTAGGTAAATTTTAGTTCTTCAATTTTTGTTTCTCTTGTATATCCAACCTTGTGACTTGTTACAATTTTTTTTTACAAGTTGTTCTTGTTGGAAACACAAGGGCAGACAACTAAGAGGAGGGGTGAATCAATTGTCTTAGAAATTATACTTATGAAACTTATTCTCAGATCTGATAAATAAACATGAAAGCACAAACCATAACCACATCAAAAACACACATAGCACCAATATTTTTTACGTGGAAACCCTGTTAGGGGAAAAACCACGGTGGAGGTTAGAACACAAGATTATACTTTGCTAAAAGTATTATAAATGGGGAATGCACATGCATTCAGGCACATTGCCTAGAGCTCGCTACTCAAATACAAAAGGCTCACTGCCCAAAAGAAAACTCACTGTCTTATATTCACATTAAGATTACATACGAAAGATTTTGAACTGCATAAATAGCATCTTCTAATGCCTAATTATAGTTATGGTTAAGCACATAAACACTTTCTTCCACTCACTCTTCTTCACATTTTGCTTCTTCCTTCGAAAGATTAGAACATTATTCACACACAATATACATCACACACCATTCCCTCAAATGGTATAAATAATCGATCGTATATATTCACAACTAGGGATAACATCAACTACATGCCATCCCAACAAAATATGAAATGTGTACAAACTGTCGGCCCAAATTAATAAACAATTTATCAAATCAGACCAGAAAATGTCGGCCAAAACATAGTAAGGACCCAAAACAACATGTCTCAAACACGGAACACCTTAAAAAATTATGCCTCGAAGATCTACAACATTCTACAAACACCCAGCCGGCCATGATCATGAAAAACATGAACTCACAAAAGAAAATCACCAATCACGAGCACAAAAATCAATGCGAACCAACAACACAGATAGAGAACAATCTAGAAACATCCACAAGCATCATGAATCACCATATAAGAATCTGCAACAACTCAAATTACTAGAATCACATCATCTTCTTTTAGGAACACCTACTAAAACAACAACAAAAACTGTCAGAACATAGATACTCATAACTTAATCAAATCTTCATGCGACCCTCTGAAACTTCATGTGGATAAACTAGATATACTTTTTTAACAAACCATTTAATCCAAAACTTCTTATCATCAATACGTTGAGCTAGCCATCATACTGAACTTCACTGCATCACCGACAACTTGCAACTTATTTTATTACAATTTTCTCAATATCCTCGACATATACAGCCTTAAAGACATTAATGGCAATAGTGTTGGCATCAATAGAAATCAAATATCAGCAATATCCAACAATCTCCCCCTTTGGCATTGATGGCAACACATGATGTGAAAAACACCATCAACGATACTTTCTCTTAGCACTTTCTCCCCCTTAGATTTTGACTCTTTTCTCCTTAACTCTTTCACAGTTTTTCACAAGACTCTTCTCCACACAAGCTCTAAACCACGTTTATGAACATTTGACTACTCCCCTGAGTAGCAACCACCACAACATCAATCTAGATCACAAGATATGACTATGAAATGCATAGATTGATGCAAGTCATTGCATCTTAATTCTGATTAGGAGGGGTAATCACTCCTAGCTTCCCTCTGAGTTACTCAAAATTATCCTTAAGCAAGGGCTTGGTAAAGATATCTGCAATCTGTTCCTTATTGGGAACATACTCCAATCTGACTTCCTTTTTCACTCATCTTCTCTCTCAAAAAGTGAAACTAGTTAGATATATGCTTGGTTTTTGAATGCAGCACCGTATTCTTATAAATGTTAATTGTACTTGAATTATCACATAATATAGCAATAGGTTCATCATACACAACTCTCATATCTTTCAACGTCTGCTTCATCCACAATACTTGAGTATAATTGTTAGCAACAACAATGTATTTTTCCTCTGCAATACATAAATAAATGGCATTCTGCTTCTTACTTAACCATGAAATCAACTTCTTTCCCAATAAAAATGTACCACCACTAGTACTCTTTATGTCATTCACATCTCCTACCCAATCAACATCAGTAAAAGAACTCAAAGTAAGGTCATCTTCTTTAAGATACCATAGGCCAAAATCAATTGTCCCCTTCAAGTACTTGAAAATCCTCTTCACAACTGTCACATGAGATTCCTTAGGATCAGCTTGAAGTCTTACAACAATGAATACAACATTCATGATATCAGGTCTAGTTTGAGTCAAATAGTTCATCCACCAATCATGGATATGTATCTAGTCTGATTTTTTTTAGGAGAATTATCATCTTGTGTTATCTTACACCCGGACACCATAGGTGTACCAACTGGCTTTGAATCTTCCATACCAAAATTCTTTAGCAATTCTTTCACATACTTGGACTGAGATATAAAGATCCCTCTATCTAGCTGAGTAATTTGCAATCCCAAAAATAATTTCATTTCTCCAATCATGGACATCTCAAACTCACTTTTCATCTCATCAGCAAACTTCATGCACAAACTATCATCTCCTCCAAAAATGATATCATCAACAAAGACTTCAACAATAAAATCTTTATCATGATCAATCTTGAAATACAAATTACTATTAGCAATACCTTTATTAAATCCAAGCTTCAACAAATACTTGTCCAATCTGGCATACCATACTCTTGGGGCTCGCTTAAGTCCATAGAATTCTTTCTTCAACTGACAAACCATATCTCCCTAATCAGTCAATTGAAATCCATCAGGTTGCTTGATATACACTTCTTCATCCAGTTCACCATTTAGAAATGCTAATTTGACATCCATCTGATAAACCTTGAAGTTTTTGTAAGCAACATAAGCAAGAAATAGTCTCACAACTTCAATCCTAGCAACGGGAGCAAAATTTTCTTCAAAGTCAATTCCTTCCATCTGAGAATATCCTTTGCACACCAATCTTTCTTTGTTTATAACAAATTCACCTTGCTCGTTCAGTTTGTTCTGAAAAACCCATTTAGTTCCAATTACATTTTTTTTCTTAGGTCTAGGAACAAGAATCCATGTATAATTCTTCTCAATTTGTAGTATTTCTTTCATTTCTTCCACCCAATGTTCATTTTTGCATGGTTCATTAACACTATTAGGCTCATTCTTTGAGATCAAACAATATTCTTCTGCAATTCTTCTCCTAGTTTGAACACCTTTGTTCTTATCACCTATAATCTGATCTTCTAAATGATTTAGTCTTACATACCTTGGAGTCTTAGGGTGTTCTTGAACTTTAGGCTCTTGTGATCTTACTTCTACACTTTCACTACTTTCTTCCTCTTGATTTTCCTAATTCACCGAAATGATTTGAACTTGATTTAGAGTCTGAAATTTATTTCCTTTATAAGAATTGTCATTCTAATCATTTGAATCATATCTTTAGGTTCTAAATGGTCTAATTATGTCTTCCTCAACCTTGACATTAGCACTTTCAATTACTTTCCTCAATCTCTAATTGTAGCACCAATAGGCTTTACTTTTAGTAGAATAACCAAGAAATATTACTTCATCACTTCTAGCATCAAACTTTCCTATATCTTCATCTCTTTTGATATAGAATTTACTCCCAAATATTTTGAAGTATCTAACAATAGGATTATGACCAAACTATAGCTCATAAGGAATCTTACCGATATCACCTTTGACATGTGCCCGGTTGAGAGTGTAAATGGCAGTACTCATAGCTTCTCTCCATTAGATATGCAAAACATTTCCTTCCAACATCATGGTCGTAGCAGCTTCTTGAATTGTCTTGTTCTTCCTTTCCACAACTCCATTTTGTTGAGGGGTCCACAAGGCAGATAATTGTCTCTTTATCCCATTCTCTTCACAGAAAGAATTAAACTCACCGGAAGTGAATTCACCACCTCTATTTGATCTCAGACATTTAATCTTCAAACTTGTCTCAGTCTCAACCATAGCCTTAAAAATCTTTAATTTCTCTAGAGCTTCAGATTTTTTCATTTAAGAAATTAAACCACATCAATCTAGAATAATCATCAATTTAAGTACATGAAATACATATCTCCTTGTAAACTTCTGACTCTAGAAGGACCACACAAGTCAGAATGCACAAGCTCCAACACTTCATTTGAACAATGTTGTTTGCTCTGGAATGAAACTCTAATTTTCTTCCCTAATTGACATTCCTTGCATATAGTATTAGTAGGTTTTATCAACTTAGGAAGATCTCTTACTGCCTGAGTAGAACTTATATTGATAATATTGTCAAATTCTACATGACACAATCTCCTATGCCACAACCAACTTTCATCAAATTGAGCAATCAAACAAATTTTACTAGTAGCACTTAGGTGAAAGATATTACCTTTTGTTTTTGTACCAGATGCAATCACATTTCTGGAACTCCCCAATATTTTACACTTTCCATCCTTGAATTGAAGATTGTATCCCTTGTCAACCATCTTTCCAACACTTAAGAGATTATGCTTCAAACCTTCCACATATAGGATATCATCAGTATTATGCTTACCATCAAGAGAAATTGATCCTCTACCACGGATTACACCAGCTTTGTCATCACCAAATCTTACAACACCACCATCATAATTTTCCAAGCTCGCAAATTTGCTTTTATCAACTTTCATGTGATGAGAGCATCCATTGTCAATCACCCATTCATCTTTTTCTTCAACTCTGGTAGCTAGATCTTTCTCCACATTTATGCAACTAGTAGATTCAGTAGGTACTAGATCATTTTCCTTGATAGCAATGAATACCCATTCATCCTCACTTAAATTCCCTTTATCATATTCATCATTTGTCACACCTTCATCAGTAGCATAATAACACTTTCTTTGTAATCTAGGCTTGTTAGGTCTTGGCTTAGGAACTCTTTCTAGACACCTTGAGGAAAAATGACCTATCTTATTGCAAGACAAACATTTAAGAGGCAATTTCCCTTTATACTTGTCTTCTCCTTTAGCTACCCTCTTGACAATAAGTGCTTCGAGCTCATCTAGTTTTCTCTCTTCTTCCTCAATCTCTCTCATTTCTTGTAGATACTTGGACATTTTTCTAGAGGAAGTTTCCCTCGGATCATATCTCTACTTATCTTTTCCGGAGATAGTAGCTTTGAATGCAGATTTTGTCTTAGGAAGAGATTCACCAAACTCACTTAACTCAAAAGTAACAAGCTTACCAATCAACATGTCTTTTCTTACATTTATCATAGATTGGATCTCCTCAATAACAACTTTGTTTTTGTATGCAACAGGAAAGGATTTGAGCACTTTAGCAACAATCTCTGATTCCTCCATTGTTCCACCAACACATCTGATACTACATACAAGTTCATTCACTCTCTGCATAAAAGAAGTGATGTTCTCATCTTCACCCATTCTCAACGATTTGTATTTCCCTTTTAGGCTCATCTTAGATGACACTCCATTTGAGTCTTCCACAAAGAATAATTTGTTCCATCAAATCTCAAACTATCCTTCTTATATGTTGTTATCTCGGATCACCTCAAGCGGTCAAGCTTCTCTAGAGGAACCTACTATGATGCTAATTGTTGGCAACACATGGGCAAACAACTAAGAGGGGGGGTGAATTAATTGTCTTAGAAATTTTACTTATTAAACTTATTCTTAGATCTAATAAATAAACATGAAAGCATAAACCATCACCACATCAAAAACACACATAACACCAAGATTTTTTACGTGGAAACCCTGTGAGGGGAAAAACCACAGTGGAGGTTAGTCCACAAGATTATACTCTATTAAAAGTATTATAAATGGGGAATGCACATGCATTCAGGCACACTACTTAGAGATCACTACTCAAATGCAAAAGGTTTACTGCCCAAAAGAAGACTCGTTGTCTTACAATCACATTCAGATTACATCCGAAAGATTTTGAATTGAGAAAATAGCATCTTCTAATGCCTGATTGCAGTTCTGGTTAAGCACATAAACACTTTCTTCTGCTCACTATTCTTCACACTTTGCTTCTGCCTTTAAAAGATCAGAACATTATTTGCACACAACACACAACATACATCACACACCATTCCCTCAAATGGTATAAATAATCAATCATATATATTTGCAACTAGGGATAACATCAACTACATGTTGGCCCAACAAAATATGAAATGTGTACAAACTGTCGGCCCAAATCAATAAACAAATTATCAAAGTGGACCAAACAATGTCAGCCAAAATATAGTAAGAGCCCAAAACAACATGTCTCGAACACGAAACACCTTAAACAATTATGCCTCAAAGATCTACAACATGCTACAAACACCTTGTCGGCCATGATCATGAAAAACATGAACTCACAAAATCAAATCACCAATCACAAGCACAACAACCAATTCGGACCAACAACACAGATAGAGAATGATCTAAAAACATCCACAAGCATCATGAATCACCACAGAAGAATCCACAACAACTCAAATTACTAGAATCACATCATCTTCTTTTAGAAACACCAACTAAAGCAACAAAACAACTGTCAGAACATAGATACTCATAACTTAATCAAATCTTCATGTGAACCTCTAAAACTTCATGTGGATAAACTAGATATACTTTGTCAACAAACCCTTTAATCCGTAACTTTTTATCATCAATACACTCAACTAGCCATCATACTGAACTTCACTGCATCACCGACAACCTGCAACTTATTTTATTACAATTTTCTCAATATACTCGACATATACATCCTTAAAGACCTTAATGGCAATAGTGTTGACATCAATCACAACCACATATCAACAATATCCAACAGTTCTCACATCTTGAAGTTTCGCTTACAACATCAGCATTATTAGACAAAAATTATTAGCTTTTCTTCTATGTTTGGAATAGATGTTGTGGGTAGTTGCTCCTCTCTCCTTTAAGTGAGATACCTCATCTTCACTTCTTTTTTAATTTTGGAAAAATGATACGTAAATTTGATCCTCTCCTCTTTTCTTGAGTAAGAACCCCTCCTCTTCCCTTCTTACTTCAAAGAGTTTCTTTAGCCTTAATTTTTTCTTGACTCGAGGGAGATTTCTTTTGATTTCCTCTCCCTCAATGTCCTCCTTGACTCAAGGATATTCTTCATCTTGCTCACATCTAACACTAAAAAGATATTGTTATGTTTAGATTATTTTAAATTTCATTATGTCTATATTATCATACTTGACACTTAAATCAAATTATTCACTTTCTTTTTTTCCTTTTATGCCTTGGCATAGGGATAAATCTCAAGTTTATTATGTTATTATTTCACATAACCATTTTATTTGCTAACCCTAGTCACAATCTCAAGCACACATACAAAATATATTTGGTTACCAGTGAAGGTTGAAAGACCAGAGTAGGTATCTAACTACTTTAGTAGAATCCTATGTAGTCATCCTCTTTTCCCCTATCCTAGATGGTGGTTTTTTATTGAGCTCTACACTAGATTCAATATTCTAAATGTCAATTTGTACCTCTAACACTCTTTTTGCATTTAATTTATTCTCTTCTTCTTTTTTGGTTTATAATATTTTATAATATTACTCATCGTCATCATGTGTTCATTTTGTAGACCTTCAACAATTTTTTTTTCTTATTTATTTATTTTTTACATAGAGGACTAGAGTATGGTTGTGTTGACATCTCTCCAAGCATGCTAGTATCTTTGGACCAAAATCAAAATTTTAGTGAATCATTGAACACGCTCTTCATCCCTATTTACATTGTTAGCATATTTCCTTATGTAATCTAATTCAATTATCAAAACATTATTCATTTTTTGAAAGCTTAAACCACAAATATATTAACTAAATTAATAATTCAATTTTAGCTTCTATACTTATTTTCTTAACGAAAATAATTTGATTGTTATTATAATTAACACATTAGAAAGAACAAAAATTAACCCCCCTTATGACAAAGATAAGACCAAATATTGTCTCACACACACAAAAGTGGTGGAAGACTAGACTAAGGCACTCAAGTTATTGTTAGTGGACCATTGGAGGTGCTACAACAATATCCCACTGCTAAGTTTGAAGTTTTTCAACATTTCATTATAGTTCATTTTGTGGATATTCAATCTACTAGTATGCCTTATGTCAACACAGTGAAAGATGTGTAAGTTGAGTGGCAATGCAAGTTAATAGGAGTGTATGTTCCTATTGTGTGCACACCAATGGTGATGTTCCCACTATACACACAAAAGCCAACCACCTCATGTGATAGTGGCAATGATGATGGTGATGGACCTAGTCTAGCACTACCCACCAAGTATAAAGAGGAAGTACCAATAGTATTGACAAAAGGAGGTATAAAGTTTTCCTCGAAAACCAAACAAGAGGCAATGTGTCAAGGACATTGAAATCAAGGAACTAGGAGAGGAGTATCCATGATCTCTTTTGTAGCAAGTACCTTTTTCTCATCTCTAAGAGAGTTTTGACACAAGAACGAGCTCACAAACCTTTGACTACACAACTACTATTACAAATAACCTAGACATGAACAACTCCTTAACAAGAAGTAATTGCAATATTTGATTCTTCTATGCCTCTACAACAAGCTCTACCTACAAAGACTCCAAACGAATAAGTACATGACCAAGCCCCAAACAAAAGTGCATGCCATTACAACCACCATAACCAATTATACCTATGAATAACTCTAGGTGCAAGACTCTTCCTATAAAGAAGCCATTAAAGCATATACAAGAAGTCAACCTAATGTGAAATAGTTGGAGTCACACATTAATAAGGCCTATGAGGGACTCCTAACTAGCAAGTTTAATGTTGAATATGTGTCAAGCCCTAGAGAACAAATAAAACCATGGTTAATAGAGTTTGTTAATTCACGTGTGTTCTCAATTAAAAATAGATAGAAAGCAGATCTGAAATATATGAATGACCACACATAAGTATATTATGTGATGAGTGTTAGTCAAAATGATTTGAATAACCTTTATAAATGCTCATAAAAATCCACCATATTAGAAATCTCCCATTTAACTAGCCATCTTCTTGTACGGGAATAAACTATTTTTCTAACTGCATGCTAACATTTTCATAGATCTTAAACAAATTCATCAATATTGTCCCTCCCACCTGCCTCTGAAACCCTTCTTGAGCTTACAACAGAGATTTTTACACCACTGGTAATTAGCATTCACGTGGTCTATGTCGCTGATTCTTCCCTTGTAGGTTCCTCTGCTCAAGGTGGCACCTCTGGATATGTCAATGGTGCAAGTTCTCTAATTTCTCATTCCAACGAAAATGTTAATGGCGTTGACGTGGGGGATATTGTTTCTCCAACTGCTGCACAGGCCTTTCATAGGGTCAATGACTATGACAACGGCATTGCTGGTGTGCTTCCAGAGGCCTCTAGTATGGGAGTCATGCTGCCCCCTCTGGTTTCTAACAAGGGTTATTCTCTGCCCCTTTCTCATGCCGATTTAGGCAACGTTTTTGGATCCAACCTCCACACCCCTGTTGGTGTTGGTTTGGTTTCTGGGAGTGGTAATGGAGCCACGAGCCTGCGAGCTTCTACTCTCACAACTGAACTTTCTCTTGGTAGTCGTGTTGGTATTAGGAAGTGTCCACACGCAACTATTGCAAGGGAAACAAAAAACTAGGTAAGGGAGAAGACCCTATCGTGTGTTGAGCATCATCGTGGTTATAGATATGGACAGTCATCGTGGTTATAGATATGGACAGCTTGGGGCGGAAATTTTTATGTCAATAAAAATTTTAAATATGTTTTTAAATATGATATGATAGATTCAAAATATGTCTTTTATAGGTAGATTTTTTTGTTGCCACCTTCTCGATTGTAGGTGAATGTAAGTTGACATTTATTTGCACTTTCACAATATTAAGTGAATGCATCATGATAATCTTATTTTCACAATATAAATAATATTTGCCACCTTCCAATAAAAGGTTGTTGTAAAGGGATATATTTTAATCCAAAATATAAGTCTTATTGCATTAAAAGTGAGTTGACATGTACACAAGACATTTCCAATTGCTTTAATTTTAAATATATTTGAACAAAATACATTTCAACATGATCCATTTCTTATCTTCTTTTTACAAACTATTGGTTCTCGGGTGTCCATATTAACTAGTATTTTTCTAAATTTGCTTGCAAAATTGAAAAAAATGAACTCTCAGACTCACTATGCATTACAATTTTTCATTAAAACACTTAATTATTAGACTACTATTTACAAATGAACATAAAAAATAATAATCATTAAAAAAAATTAAAACTGGTTAGAATTCAAAAAAATATTAATATCATTTCTAATCACCAACCAGAAATCCTACGTACCCATCAACCTATCACTTCTACTGTTAATCCATTGAATGCGGATCAAATTTCCTCTCATAATTCAAATTAATCCACGTGCTACCAATTCAAATTATATAAACCTATTTATCCAACCAATCCTCAGTTGTGTGATGAAAGTTACAACTGAATAATTTCAAGTTTCTCACTTTTTGTTGGATACTCTTGAGCGACGATGACCTCCAAAAAATTGATGCAATCTCCTCATTCAACTTCTATGATAAGTTTGTATACCTACCTTCCCAATAATATAAATTGCATTCCATATACCTGTCTTCCCATTAAATGAATTGAAGACTTGTTCATTTTCATAGAAATTCTTTATGTTGTCATTCGCCAATCTCCCTCAAAGCTTAGTGTTATGGTTCAAATATTTTGAACCCTTTCAAATACAACATTATGATACATATGGATATATTGCACCGAAAAAAAATTACGTATGTTTCCTATAGCCATGTCCATTTTCATGAAACTTACGCATGTTTCATATACCCCTATCCATTTTCATGCAACATACACAATTATTTATATTTGTGATATATATAGGCTCATATATAAAATGAATAAACTTACATGTACTTATCTATATCTGCAATAGATATGGGTTTATATATAAAATGAACAAACTTACGCATTTATCTATATTTGCAATATATACATGTTTATAAATATGTATGTTTGTATACTTGAACTGGGTTCTTAATTTGAAGTGGGTTCTTCCTTGCACTACGTTGAACAAAACAAACATATATATATATACTAAAATTTATATATAGCCCTCTTCATTTTCATTAAAATTACGCATATATCTATCTATGCATAATGAAATTTATATAATATTGTACAGTTCATCAGTAGTATGGTTCAAATTTATCAAACTTTGTTTGATACAGCATTGTCATACATATATACAAAGAGATACATAGATGTGTAAATTACTTATAGCCTTGTTCATTTACATTCTATTTACGTATCTATCTATCTCTGCAAATATATATATATTGCAACGATAGATGGATATGTATGTCACCCATATCCCGCTTCATTTACATTCAACCTAAGGGACTGCAACGAAACAGGGTTGCAAGTTGGCTGAAACAAAAATATGAAAGTGCTTTCCAAAAAAGGCAGTAGAAGTGTTTCTTACATTATCCCAAAGATCTGGGAGTGGATCACTATTCTAGCATGTGTCAACGCTGCAGGTTAGAAACTTCCAAGTTTTTATTTATTCAAAAGCAAAAAAAATGTGCAAAACTACATAGCCAACTGTGAGGCAGGAGCATTGATGGTTGCTCAACCTCACGCATGGATGACCAAAGAGATTTTTATCAAATGGCTCAATTTATTATCTATGCAAGTATCTGGGGTTGCTTGCCCAACCATAGACACCTCTTGATATTTGATGGCCATGGTAGCCATGTAGCCTTCTCTACCATTACCCAAGCAAGGGATCTTGAAATTGACTTGCTCACCCTACCGGCCCACACATCACACAAGTTGCAACCTCTTGATGTGAGTGTCTTCTCATCTTTCAATTCTAACTTCAAAAAGGAAAGAACAGCTTTGAGTATTAGACAAACAAATCTGGAGATCAGAAGGGCAGAATTGGCCACACTTGTCGGTCTAGCTTTTGAAAAGTCATTGATTGTTTCAAAAATAACAGTTGGCTTCAAGAGGACAGGTATTTGGCCCTTTGATCCAAATTCTTTGGAGAAGGAAATGAGGGTTAGCGATACTTTCCAGTTTTCTGCCCTTGAGGAAGCATCAGCTGGTGCAAACATTCTAAGCCTATCCAGCAATGGTTTGGCAGTGAATGAGGGTGAGTGTAATGGTGGAACTGCAGAAGTTGGAGAACAACAAAATGGGATGCATGGTTAGTATGTTTTTCAATTACCCATCTTCGTTTCTAATCAAGTCAATTATATGCATGGTTATTTTGTTCTTCAATTACTCTAAAACTTACATGTTTGCATTTGTTGTTTCAGATTCCAATGAACAACTTGAAGTAGCAGTATTGGGAGACCAAAATAGTCGGGGAGACATATCTCTCTCCCTACCAAGTCCACCCGAGTAGCCCTCTTGGTTGTTAGATGGGGTTGTTAATCTTGGTATGGATATGCATGTGGACGAAGACCAAATTCTTACAATGCCATCTCCACCGCACAACATGGGTCCAAATACATTAGTACATTTCTATGTTGTTTGTGGAGAGAGTGAGTGAGCATTTAGGAGTTGGATTGGATGCTACAGATAGTGAGGTGCCACAAACAAATAATTTTGTTTTGATTGAGCCTTTGGGAGGCCAACCGACTTCACGCATCTCACAATTCTTGAAGATACTAATTCATGTAGTGAAAGACAAGACTTAAAAGGTAGTTGATAGTGGGATCAAATTACAAAGAGGATCCCAACTCCTAACTATTGATGACTACATGGCCTTTCTAAGTGAGCAAGAGGAAAAAAAGGAGCTAGAAGAACTGAAATTGAGGAAGAAGCAACAACTTGTAGAGTGCAAGATAGAAAGGATTGCAGAATTGGAGGTAAAGGCTCTTATGAGAATTGAAAAGGAAAAACAACAACTAACATCAAAGGCTGAAAAGGAGCTGCAAAAGAAGGAGAAGGATAAAAAAAGGGAGGAGAAAATGAGAGAAAAGGAAGTTGCAAAAAGGGAAAAGGATTTGGAGAAGGCACGAGCAAATGTTGCAAGGGAGAGGCGACTCAGCAACCTTGTAAATCCCTTGCTTGACCGCCATAGGATCTTCACAGATTTTGTGTCTATACAATGCCCCCAATATTGTTCATCACCTACCTAAACTAGCAGTCAAACATTTCAGTCTTGGATCCCTTCACTTTCGCATTCCTATACACAGTCACCTAGCCCTACCATTTCCCAACCATTTCAGAGTTGGAGTCCTCGTTCAGAGTCAAACCAACCCTCACCTACCCCAAGCCTAATCCAACCTACTCAATCTTGGATTCCTTCTTCGTCACAAGCGACATCCAACTCAAAAGATAGCATGGCATCAAATTTTAGTTTTCCTAGCTTTTCTATTGATTTGAATGTTTTGTTGCAACTATTTTGTTCTGAAGGTTTTGATGGTTTTGAAACAATGTTTGAAATTTTGTGTTTTGAATGTTTCTAACTTGAACAACAGTATGAATTGAATAGAAACATGTTCCATCATGTTACTATCACATTTTGTTTGAGTTATTGTAATTGATTAGCCAACAAGGTATACATATAATTATGTGCAATGTAAATGAACAAGACTATAGGAAATGTATCTATCTATCTATCTCTGCAATAGTTTTTTGTATATATATATATATAAACATATATACATAGCTATAGGAAACTTATCTATCTATACATGTAATTAAGTTGAATGAAAATGAACAAGACTATAGGAAACATGTGTATTTATCTAACTGTGCACATACATGTATCATATTGTTGTAACATACTGTTGTTTGATGTTATTTATAAGTTTCAGTATGTTGTATCAAAAAGGGAAAATATTTATACTATAGTGTTGTTTGAAGTTATATATAAATTCAGAAATTTCTGTATGTTGTTTGACAAATGGTATGAACATTAGTAGGAGTCAACATATGCATATACATATTCCCATATGCATATGCATATACATATGCTCGTATGCATATACATATATGCCCATATGCATATGCATATGCTGACTCCTACTTATGCTAATACCATTTATCAAACAACATACTGAAATATAACTTCATACAACATAACACTTTCTTATACAACATTATCAAATGTATATATAACTTCATATCCATATACATATAGAAATATGCATATCAAACAATGATACAAAGTGTAACAACAAATTAAGACATGTAAGATTGTGAGTAATTGATGAACAAACTAAGCATGCATCTATTTGAGTTGATTGCAAATGAACAAGGCTTTTTGTGCAAGGAAATAAAAAAGGCATGTTATACTATCACATCTCCAATTATAATTGACACAAATCAAACAATGATACAAAGTGTAACAACAAATTAAACATGTAATATTGAGTGTAGTTGATGTACAAACTAACCATGCATCTATTTGAGTTAATTGCAAATGAACAAGGCTCTTTGTTCAAGGAAAGAAAAAATGAATGTTATACTATCACATCCCCAATTATAATTGACATAAATCAAACAATGATACAAAGTGTAACAACAAATAGAGACATGTAAGATTGAGTGTAATTGATGTACAAAATAACCATGCATCTATTTGAGTTGATTGCAAATGAACAAGGCTCTTTGTGCAAGGAAATAACAAATGTATGTTATACTATCAAATCCCCAATTATAATTGACACAAATCAAACAATGATAAAAAGTGTAACAACAAATTGAGACATGTAAGATTGAGTGTAATTGATGTACAAACTAACCATGCATCTATCTGAGTTGATTGCAAATGAACAAGGCTCTTTGTGCAAGGAAAGAAAAAATGCATGTTATACTATCACATCCCCAATTATAATTGACACAAATCAAACTACGATACAAAGTGTAACAACAAATTTAGACATGTAAGATTGATTTTAATGGATGAACAAACTAACCATCCATCTATACCATAGTGTTGTTCGAAGTTATATATAAATTTGATAATGTTGTATAAAGTTATATTTAAGTATCTGTATGAGAAATGGTTATATCATAAGTAGGAGTCAACCATCATCACAGGTAGTTGTAAGGAAGAGGGGCCGATATTTACAATCACTTTAATTGAACAACAAACAAATAATACATCTAATTAGGTTGAATGTACATATGCATATGCAATTGTATATACATATATGCATATGTATATGCAAATTTATATATGCATATGCAATGAATTTTGGATTGAGAGCGTAATGAATGGAAGGTACAATGCATAGCTTAAGGGAGAGTATAATGGTGTTGCTTCAAATTATGCATGTTCCTTCCATTCGCTCCACTCTACATCTAAAAAAACTTTATTTTGTGTTTGCATATGCATATATACATATACATGTACATATGCATATACGTATATATAATTGCATGTATATGTATGCATATATGTATACAATGCATATGCATATACATATATGCATACATATACATATACATATACATATCAAACAATGATAAAAAGTGTAAAAAAAAATTCATACATGTAAGATTGAGTGTAACCGATGAACAAACTAACCATGCATCTAATTGAGGTGATTGCAAATGAACAAGGGTCTTATGTTATACATGTAAGATTGAGGTGTCTTAAGTTAATAGGAAAGAGCCCTTATTATGTAATAAGAAATTAAAAGGGATATACATTGGAAGAAGTCTTATTTGTTGAAGATATACAAATAAACCATTCATGCCATTATGAACAGTAGTTCGGTATATCTTAAGCAGATTAGACTTGTTTCAACGTATATCCACAATTGTAAGTCTTATATCCTGAGGTGATGAAGGGCATGTTTGCAAGGAAAGAAAAATTGCATGTTATAGTATGACATCAAGAAATCATACTCTTAAAAATAATTGAATGATACAAAATGAAACAACAATTTCATACTTGTAAGAGTGAGTGTGATTGAAGAACAAACTAACCATGCATATAATAGATTTGAAGAAATAACAAACCATACATATGACTATTGTTAATTGTGTCTATATTCAGAAATTTTTTAGGGAGAATTGAGTGTAATAGATGAAAAAACTAACCATGCATATAATTGAGTTGATTGCAAATGAAGAAGGGAATTTGTGCAATGAAACAAGAAATACATGTTATAATATCACTTCCCCAACAATAATTGACAGAAATCAAACAATATAAATTATAAATCAAACTTTGTCACACTTGTGAATGTAATTGAATATAAATAAAATTATGCATTGAATTCTTATAAATATAAATGAACAAGGCTATATGAAACATCAATTTCTATATATCTGACATATGTATTTGTAACCTGCAACTTGCATATGTTTAATGGTAGTATTAGAACATTATCATACACTCCATAGTTGAGGATGACATGCACCTATCGTTTTGTCCAAAGTATGTATGTATGTATGATTGGTTTCAACAAATACATACATTCATCATAGTAAAGTAATGTATGTATATTACATATAAATTTCTTAGTATGGCTAACTGCATGACCTTCATACAACCATAGAAATGAATTATCATATGTATTATTGTATGTTTGTATAGTATACACACATACATACATGTATGTGTGTATAAACTATGTAAGTATATATGTGTATATTAACTGACATATTTCCATGCATGCATGTATGAATGTATCGTATACAAACATACATATTGTGGTACTATGTATGTATGTGTGTCTACTATACATACATACATGCATATGACATAATATGTAAGTATGTATGTGTATGTATCATAAACACACATACATACATACATAAATAATAATGTATGTATGTATATATGTTAGTATGTATCATATGTAGACATACATACATACATAATTAATTGTGTATGTATGTATGTATACATACATAATATTTTAATTATTATAATATTAGGTTGATCAGTATTATATAAATATATGTTATTAATAATATTAAAATGTTTACTCAATTAAAAAACTAAAATGATTACTAATTTGATTAGGAAAATCTTATAAATGATTAGTCAATTAAAAAACTAAAATGATTAGTAAATTGACTACAAAAATCATATAAATGGATATGAACTATTCCCAAAAACTCCACCATGTAGGCAGAGACGATGAACATGATGGAGGAATAGTAGACGATGGGGGTCGGGAATTCTTGAGTGAGGGGTTCACGCCAACGACGGAAACAGACAACAAAAACTAGGTGCATGAAACCCTTAACAGTTGAGTTGTACAAACCCATGAATGGTATGTCTATGTATACACACAGTCAGCCAAAAATATAGGTGCAACAAACCCTTAACCAATTGTAAATGACCAACTATGTGTATATATATACATACAAACACACACATAGACACACATATATATGTAGTGTGTTTGTGTGTGTATATATATACATACAAACACACACACACACTCGGCCAAAAATATAGATGCAACAAACCCTTAACCGATTGTAAATGACCAACTATGTGTATATATATACATACAAACACACACATAGACACACATATATATGTAGTGTGTTTGTGTGTGTATATATATACATACAAATATATGTAGTGTGTCTGTGTGTGTATTTATTTGAATATATACATAGTCGGCCATATTTTACCTGCAAGAATTTATTTGTAGTGAAGAGTAGAATAACTTCCAATACTGCCACTATACATATACAAATTACAAAGGTATAAAACGAAAACAAAAGACTATATTATGGCGGACTGTGTGTATATATGTATATATATTTTTGTATACACAGATATACACACAGTCGATCATAAATGCATAAATATATTTGTATACTCACATATACGCACAATCTGCCATAATATAGTTGCATTATTGCTGCAAAATTACATTTGCTCACCGTTTTTGTGTGTATGTGTGTGTATACACAGAAGTATATGCATATATATCTATGTTTACACATATATACACATAGTCGGCCATATATATGCATAAATATATCTATATACTCACATTTACACACAATCCACCATAATATAGCTCCATTATTGCTGCAAAATTACATTTGTTTGTCGTTTATGTGTGTATATGTGTGTATACACAGATATATATGCATATATATATATATATATATATATATATATATATGTATACTCACATATACACACAGTCGGCCATCATATAAGTGCATTTTTGCTGGAAAAATAAATTTTCTCATTGTTCCTGTGTGTATATATTTGTATATGTATATGTATATATATCAGTATACAGATATATATACACAGAAGCGGCCATGAATAAGCTGCAACAAAGCTTCATTAGAGGAAGAAAGAATTAAAACTTGGCAAAAGCTATTTAAATAACAAAAAATCAGAAGAAGAAACTAGAAAATTTTTGCAATGCATAGTTATTGCATGTGTGAGGTTGGAACACAACCTCACCTACGTAGCAAGAAGTTAAATAGTTTCCTTGATCTGAATGTGATGTTGATAAACACAGATAGCTCAAAAAATGCATCACCACCATTCGCCCATGGCCTCACCACCATCAGCGTCCATCCTAACCAGTGCTGGTTTTGAATGCAACTGCTCAAAATGAATGAAGTGTTCATCAATGGATGTTTTGTGAACCCAAAGCAAGACCAAGCGAATGAAACGCATGCCGAGGTGGTAGGTGTTAAGACTGACAGCGAAGGGATGGGTGGCAGTTAATGTGCATTTACTAGCAGTGTAATGAGCCAATACTGGCATGGTGCCAAACAACCATCGATCATATAGATGTCCATGATAGGTATCCACCTAATTTTTAGACATTTTTGGTAGTTTTTGAAAATTGCCCCCAAAACATTAGAAGATGTGCTCGAATTTCCCCAAAAAGAAAATTGGAGGTTGCCAGCTCGACAGTTAAGGGACGTGGAAAAAAAAATTATGCCGACTCAGCCGCTAATAACATGGACCCCTCACTCAAGGTTACCCTACCCACCATCGGGTCCTCTCCCTTATTGCAGGTTTTGGGGGGCATTCACGCCCTCCATGGGGTAATTAACAACCCCTTTGTGTGATCTTCCTTTTTGGTACTTGACAACAAGCTATGGATGTGGGGAGAGCATTTTCTCACAATCAAGCCTTGGTCATCTCCTTCAACACCCTTTATGAACCTCTCAATGTTAGATCTATGCGGATTTGACTTCTAAATCTTCATTCTTGTTATAATGCCATTGTTAATGCTGTCATTTCTTGGAAATTAACTCCACTACTTCCTACATGGATGAGTGAGTATGTTTGTATTCTAGTGGGCATCAATATCTCCAAGCATCTTCATGGGGATACTATTTTGATGGTGGTGGATATGCCTTAGACTCACTCACTTGACTCTAGGAGTCTCCTCTTCAAATATAGACGATGCTTTTCCATCGATCATGCGGCTTTTGGTTGCCCATCTCTAAGTGAAAAGATGCAATGTGTTAGAGAAATTCTTATGAAAATAACTGGGCTATTCATGCTTTTGACTTTGGTTCTTCTTAGAATGATGGATCTTCTTAGGATGTTGGATCTTCTCTTCACATTCCCCTTGAGGCTCTTGAGGGTGGCTTTCATGTAATTGATGTGACTTCGTTGAATCTAGCTCCTACTGCTTTGTTGGCTCCTATAAGCAAGGCCTACCCACCTTTTGATCCAGTTTTATAGTTTTCTATTCCATTAGCTTCAGTTCTACTTCAACCTAATCTTGTGCCTATTGTTTGACTTTTGGCTCCTTTATATTGGCATTCCTCTATTTTTGTTGTGCCCATGAATGGGCCCTCTATGGGGGAATCCCCCCGCTACTTCTCCTAGGATTGAAGACTTGGAAAATAATATTTTATGGACAAATTTACAAAGGCAGAAGAAAGGTCTTCCAAAATATATATCATAATCTTATACTAGAGTGAAGGGTGTAAGATTGAATATAGTTGAATCTAGCATTGTTTAGGCTAGATCTTTATGTCATCTTTTGTTGCATGCATTTTGGTTGTAATTGTGTTGGTTAGTGCTTGACAACTTGGTTGTAGTTGTGCCTTACCCCCATTTGGTAGGCCAGTGTACTTATCTTTACCTATGGGCTTGCTTTGTAATAGGGTTAGGACCAATATTTCCCATTTTGTCTAATCAAAAATATAAAATTACTCACATACTACTAAAATGTTAAATATAAAGGTGATGTCTCAAAAGGAGATTGCATGCCCCATACAATTATTTGCTTCAAACTTTATTAATATTTGAATCACAAACCTAGTAACCCCCCTTTGATCCAAAAGGGAATAGAAGATGATCTAGAGCATACGACTATTGTCATCCAATAATTTATATTACAGTTGCAAATTAGCACACTATACATCTTAACATTATGATGAAAATCATGTTTGCAAGTTCATTCCCTCTAACCATTATGTGCCCATAATGCAATATAAGGGCAATCATATTTGCTCAAATACATCAACCCATTTAGCACCATACAATATCCAACCAAACTATTTGTTAAAATGTGGTATATCTACCCTATTTCCCAATAATGTTGACTTCACTTTGCTCAACAATACTTGTCCTTGTGAACTGATCATTGGCATGCGGTCAATGTATTCCTTGGGCATTGCCAATTTCTATGTCATCAACTACAAATACGTTTCTTTCACATTTTGTTTCAATGTGCTTCAAATATGAATTCTACTTTTTCTTCAGCATCCACAAACACATTTGTTGAAGTTTGCTTTTATTTCTATCATGATGTATTAGATTTCGCAATTCATTTGTTGACATCTTTTTCAAATACCCCTTCTATCTTCTTCTATTTGGTTGGTATGTCAATATTCTATTTGATGGTCCCCACTACAATTCCCACTCCCACTCCAATAGCCCCCAATCTATATAAAGGAATTGTTGGCCCCTAATAGCTAATGCCTTTTATGCTTTGAAATATGCAAACTTCTACAAAGTTTTCTTTTTAATGTGTCTTATTTGCTCATCAAAAAGCTTTTCATAACCATTTACAATATTTGTCTTTCTACTCATAATTCATTCATACTCTCAAAAATGAGGTCACAAAACAATCATCCATCTTCCATTTCCCAACCCATTTTTATAAGGGCTCTAAGACCATTTTTTTCTAAATTAAAGATTGATATAAAATTACATTACAAATAAATGGATGAACACACAAAAATATATTATGCAAGGAGGGCTAATCACATTGACTTCTAACTCTTATAAAGGCTCATAAAACATTATCCAATGAGAAAAATCATATTTAATCACCCAACCTTTTATATGGAAAAAAAAACTATTTCCTCACTAATATGCTAAAATAAACTTATTTGCATATTAATAAAATACTCACTCTAAAGGGGTCTCGCACAAGGAGATGCATGCCCCATACAATTACTTATTTCAAATCATATTCATATTGTTAGATAATTGTTGTATACTTTCCATGTTTAGTAGTCTAGATGGGATCAATCTCACAAGTTCAACGGAAAACCAACTTTTCAATTCAAAATTTATTTCAAAAAAAATATGTGGTGTTATTCTAGGTCTTTTTATTTCACCCATGCATTAAAACACCTATGCTTGTATTTTACATGATTTCATACAATGTGAAAAACTATTTTTGATGTGCTTATTTATATCCACACATGCTTAAGAGTGTAAGAGAGATTCATTATTGTATTGGAGAACAAGTGATTTTTTGTAATAATGAAAAAATTTACTATTTTGAGTTTTCTACTGGAAAGGATTTTCCAAGGTGAAAATACTATGTGTATTGTCTTTACTTTCCATCATTTTGTTTTTTATTTCAGATTGTATGTACACTAATTTTTTGTATAGCTTTATCGAGCTTCCTTTTCCAAACAAAAATTTAGATCACAAACCTAGCAACAAAAAGATTATGATGGAGATTTGATGTGCATGAAACATTGCATGTCTTGCTTGACACAATGAAACTAGCCATGGCACAAGCAACAAACTAGGGTGATCCAATAGTTATCTAGAAATTTTACACATTCAACTACCCAACTATGCAATATTGAGGCATTGTTCTAGATAAAAAAAATAAAATACTTAACGCATGCTTCAAGCTAGACACCGCTTACAGAAGTTGCAAGACAAAGTCAACATGGTACAATCAAATGGGCTACATGACACAACTATAGTCAAATACATTGCTAGGCTGGTAAAGAGTTTAGAAGCCCATGTTGGTAGATTTGAGGCATTCACAAATCTATTGCTAGTTCCCTTGTTAACTCGCCAAGATCTAAAAAATCACTTTAAGGAACTAGACAATGAGAACCACCACTTGTCAAAGGGATGAAGGGGCACATTAGAAGAAACAATGATCAAAGAATAGAAGAAGAGAAAAGAGTAAGAGTGAAGGAAATAGGAAATATACGCATAGGAGGAAATTAAAGAAGAATTGCACTTAACGTAAAAACCTATGTACACAACAAGGTGCAAATTTGGCTAAGGCCAAAGAAAATTTGATGCAAACATTGCAATTATAGCAAAAATATATGCTCAAACAATTACGACTACACGTAAATTGTTTAAGGCATAATGGTTAACTCCCTAACTTGCTCTTATGATTGCAAAGCTCATTGTCATCAAAAGTTCAATGTCACTAGAAGTTTAATGCCCTCAAAGGCCAATTGATTTGACAAGATACAAGTGATGCACAATTGGATGCACTCAATCAACGGATTACAAAATTACTTTAGCACATGGCAGCCATAAGGGGAATAGACACTAAGTACTCATTGCCCCAAGTAGACTTCAAATTATGCATGCACAAACTTGTTATCCACCAAGTTGAAAACATATAGAAAGGTGTTCATGTCTATCCAAAATTCTAGATAGGCATTTTACACAATTATTAATTATCAGGGAAACCCGGGGATGCATCTCCCCCTCAAAATGGTTCGTCCTTGTCCCCGAGACGTCCCAGGTACAGGAGGATGACTGGGGATAGTCCCCTAGCGTCCCCCTTTTTTTCAAAAGCTGGGAAACGTCCATGAAACGAGGAAACAATCAACGGGGAAAGGGGGACGGTCAGCAGTCCCGAGGATGGCCAAGGGACACCTGAGTCATCCCACAATCGTCCCAAGGATGCGTCAAAGCATGTATTAAAATTAAAAAATACAATATAATAGTTTTCAATTTTCTGGTTTTAGAGTTGTTGATTTAAATTATTTTCAAATATCTTTCACAATATTAGGAACACTCGCAAGATAAATATTTTCTGCTCTATTAGAGATATATGAAAATAACAAAAAATTATTCCAAAAGTGTGTAAACTTTAATTTATTTGCTTGTTGTTCACTAACAGGTTTTAGAGACATAGACTTAGGATTTGGAGCTTTCTAAACGGTTCTTCAAAATTGGAAATAGGCTGAATATTAAGGTAATTTGATGCCCAAAACTCCTTGAGTGCAACAATTCCAACATTTAACTGCTCAAATCCATATCAGACAATGCACCAACATTGAATTTACTTCTAGTAATCCATACTCCCACCAAACTACAATAATTCAGATGCCTCAGCTATTCATTATTGTTATGTGCCAAGTAATCAATAACCTAGGTGAAACAATCTTCATTGTAATCACAAATGTTCACTCACAAATAACCTTATGTAATTTAATATAAGTTTATAAATTATGACTTGGAGGTTGTATCATGATTCATGTATGTTAATTCTGAATTTTCAATGTGTATTGAGTATTGACAAAGAATGTTGAACACAAATGTTATATGTTAAGGTTCTATAATGTATATTATGCATGCTTTATCCATGTTTTCATTTGAATATTTAAAATGTCCGTATATATTTTAAATTTTCCCTAAATTTTATATAGTCGTCCCCAAATTTGGCCTCAAAAATCGAAAACTTGGGGACTCGTCCCACCGTCCCCGTCCTGAAAACTTGGAGTAACACTGTTAATTATTAAAGTCTAATGGATGATACACTTCAATTTTAATTAGTAATTATTTTCATAAAAAGTGCATTCAAAATACTCGATATGTATTGCTCATTATCTTGAGTTGGATAAGGGTAGCACTTCCTACAATGATATATTGAAAGGTGAAGAGCAAGACGAAGGTGGTGAGAAGGGTGAAGTTAAGAAGGTCAAGTACAAGCATAATGCCACTTCTACAAGGGACAAATGTAACGAGAAATTTCATGGTAACAATTGTTATAAAGTTGGGCACATAGAGGATGGATGTTAGAAATTACACCCAAAGTTGATCCATTATTGGGTTAAGACAAGGTAAGATAAACACTTTGTATGAAGGCAAGTCAAAGAGGTTCAATGCAACTCTAAAGTGGATGATAGGTCAGCTTGTGCTATTCTTTGCAACAATACTTTTAAGGTTGGTGTTGGCTCACACAATGGAGAGGAGGTTACTCAATTTTTCCACATTTAAGTTCAAATGAGAGGTAAGAAAGTTGGTGCCAAGTCTGATACAATTTCACAAGCAAACCTTGTCTCTCATAATTTGGTTAGTGAACTTGATTTGGAGATGATAAACCATCCACATCCATATGTTTTAGGGTGCCTACAAAAAGGAGTAGAAAGGACCATGACCAAGCAATGTAAGTTGTCTTTGGACTTCTCCAGAGTTAAAGGATGTAGTGTTTGTAGATGCCATTACATTATATACTTGTGATGTCATATTTGGGAGCCCATCTCTTTGAGAGAGCTGATGTCTACTATTGAAGAAGAATCAATATAGGCTCAACTTGACCAAGACAATGTTTATGTAGCATCCTTATGCTAGAAAATCCAAGGTCATATTGGCAAGTACTCCTATATACAAGAGATTGATTACTACATATATATGGGTTGTTCTTAGAAAGGTAAGGTTGAGAGAGAAAACAGAATGAAAGAAGAAGGGCAGCAAATACATCATATCAGTTGAAGAGAGAAATGTGCCAAGTTTTGGATGACATTTGTCTTGTGGTGCAAGTCAAGATGGTATCTTTGTAAGACGAAGGGTTTATCAATCCTTTTCTCTTGAATCCCAAAAGCCTCCTAAAGGGGGGATTCTAATCCAAAACTCAAGTCAAGTTGAAGGACCGTCAAGGTCTCAAATACCATTAGCAATACTTGTATTAATCTTATGCCTTAAATTCATGGAACAAGTCAAGATGGTGTCTTTGTAAGACGAAGGGTTTATCAATCCTTTTCTCTTGAATCCCAAAAGCCTTCTAAAGGGGGGCTTCTAATCCAAAACTCAAGTCAAGTTGAAGGACCATCAAGGTCTAGGATACCATTATCAGTACTTGTATTAGTCTTATGCCTTAAATTCATGGAATGCAAGGCATTTGAGGCTATGATAAAATCAAGAGTATATGGAGTGGTATGGTACATCTCTAATAATTTTTGAAAGCAAGTTGCAAACCTCAAAATGACAAAGAAAACCAGGTTTGGTGAAGTTGTCGCTTTCAATATTCGACAAACACATATTCTCCCCCTAACAAAGCCAGTAAACATGTTACTATTCAAACAAGCAGAATATGCGAAATTTGAAGCGTATCAAATCCCTTTTCTGGAATTTATTCTTCAATTCTTGATGTATGGGAGGTTACTAAAGAGATAGGTCTCATGACAAATGGGGTGAATGCTCCCTTTTAACATTGAAGAGTTTGAAATCCTCATTCTAAGCCTTCTTGAGTTCATTTTACAAGATTGCATTATGAAAGGGTCGATTGAAGTTAAGACTGATCGCATGTGTTGTGGGCTAGTGTGGTTCATCCTTGAGCTATGTATACACCCTTTGGGCATTGTACACCCTTTGGGAATTGTTATCATTTCTAAAGACTACGAGATAGTGACATGAGGAGCTTTGCTCTCTCTTACTGGATTTTTCTCCTAATTTAGGGTTTCTCCAACTAAAATTTGTGTCTCAATTGTTTTGTCTTATTGCATCTTTATTTTCTCCCTCGTGCTCTTATACAGATGTTGCACATTGATTAAAATAGAGATGTACATTTTAACCATTATTAGTGGTGAAGACTGTGTTTGAAGGTTGTTTCAAGAATTCATGAAGTGATGATATATGTTATTGAAGAACATGTGAGAGGAGCATCCTCCCTACTTGCAAATCATCCAAACTGACAATCTCATATTAGATGACCAACATTCCCATCCCACTTGTGCCTAATTGTGCATACATCAATCTCAACCTCATATTTCAGGGTTATGAGTCATACACCTAAAAGGGCATTGAATCAAACCTTGCCTCCCTCTTCCAAATAGAAAGAAACCATGATAGAGTAAGATTTTTAATTAACACAAAGTTGTGGGGCATGAGTCACACAAGACAGGGCTGATGGGTGCATGGCATTAACAAAGAATTCAGGGAAAAACCCCCTTAATTGCACAGATGTCGATCAGATTGCAGCAGGTCAACAAAAAACTAATTAATATTAAAAATCAACAGCCACTATGGAGATAGGACCTGCACAAATCTATGTTGAATATCCCATTATTTGAACATTCCCTGCCAGTACAAAAAAAAGCTGCAAAGCTTGGATCTTTAAAAATTATCAAGACAGATTTGCATAACAAGAAACAAGCTAACATGCTGCTGCTAAATGGAAAAGGTAATTTGATCATTTCTCATTGCCAATTTAGCAGTAGGCTAAGCAATTGCCTGCACATGCAACATCATTGTTTTTCAGAGTGGCTGCTTTACACTCCTTTCAAATCCACTGTCAAATTGCACCTGATCTTTTAACCATACAGGATTTATACGAATATAAATCCAAGAAGAAATCCCAGCATACAATGTGACGCATTAAATGATTTGGTACTTGGATAAACTTCATATCTTCCAACAATTAAGAAACCAATTAATTACCATCATCCAGAATATATGTTTCGAAAAGTTACAATCCGATTCCTAACAAGCATGCCTACAAAGGCAGTCTTAATTTTTATCTGGCTGGACAATAACACCACAAATCATGTCTGTGTACAGACTTAACCTACTGAGCTAGGTGGTTGTTCATGATCACCCTGGCATACAGTCTCCTGAACCAATCCTAATTGATTTCCTGCATAATGTACCCAGTATATAAACCATCAATACACAAGCACATTAGCACACCACAAACCTAATAGGACCAAAAAAAAAACTAAAATGGAATCTGCAAATGTGGTCAAACAAATAGCCAACAAGCCAAAGGATTCAATTATACCCTGATTTGCTGGTGTGGGAAGAGTTTGTCTAGCATATATCCCTCCTTGGTTGGCTGTGGGAGCAGAGGCCACCTCTTGTGTTGAATGTGGAGCTGTAAAGCCTGAGACCGTATAATGCCTTTGATCCTGTTGAACTGTAGATGGCAAGCACACGGGCATTGGTTGCTGTGAAAGCCCACACCAAAAATTCACAATTGTCAAAACTGTATGATTGAAGTATATAAAGCAGATATATTTATGTAAAATTAAAAAGATAATTAAATAATAAATGACCGGAGACATGAATATGAAAGAATTTGGATGAAAGGATTAAAGCAGCATTATCACCAAACCTGGCCAAACTTTCCATGTAGCATGAAAGCAAATAATACAGGAAACAATTGGAAGATATTCATTATCCAAAGATCAGTACAAAATTCAAATAAATTATAGAAAGTGAACATTCAATAACAAACTCTGTGCCTACTAGAGCAACATTTATTGGGGATTCAAATAATAAAAAATGGGCCATACCAGAAGATAAGCACATGTTCAAAATATAACCTATAAAATGTTGCATTATTCTAGTGAAAAGGATTCTCAAAAAATTCAAGAGAGTTAGAAAAAGGAGCACACAGCCATCCTAAAATATGTTGCTTCAACAAGAGTATATATGTGGAAGAAGAAATCAAATCCCCGTGCAATCTCAATACATGATTTTTTACTGACCTCGTGTGGTTGAAAAAGTTTTGTTGAATTGACCAGTAAATAGATACGGACTAGGCCTATCAATCAGTATCAACCTAGGTGGACCATGATTGAGCAAACATTGTGATTATGACTGGGGTTCAAATCCTATCAAACAGGCTTCCTCTGTTGAAGTGATCATGACAATATAGACAAAAAAAGGACATGTATGGGTGCAAATTCTAAGTGAATAATGACAGAAGGATACCCCAAGATGCAGTTAACAATTCAAATATTTATCTAAATCTGATAGTACCCTCTCTATACATTAAAAGATGGAAAGATGGAGAGAAAACAATGACCAAGGTAACTGAGTAGTTAGAAAGCAAGTCATTATAATTCCTGTACTCTCTTTTGCCTCACCTAAATAAATCTCTTACCGAGACATTAAACAAGGAACTAATTTCCCCTTGCCCTCCATCCACACCTCACCCCCTCCTCCCTCAAAAAAAAGCCTCTTCCAGCTAATACAAGAATTATCTATCCAAGAACAAACATGATGCAGTAAAATGGGATGCAATCAAGTGGTTAATCATCGGGGATTTCCCAGTGAAGACTTCTGTTCAAATCCCCCCGACACACGTTAAAGCTAATATATATAAATGTTGTGTTTAAATTGGTTTAACTACCGCATTCAATTTCAGGTGTGATACCCCAACCGATGAGGCCAGGTTCAATTATTGAGCAGATTTGAGATACCCCTTGGTTGTGGCATCTAAGCCAGAGGCTTCTCCATAAGGAGAGTTTACCAATTGGAAAATAAAAAATAAAAACAAAAAGATACTCCCAGATACAGCTTCCAATTCAAATACTCATTTAGATTCTAAATCTGATAATTTCCTTCCTATGCATTAAAGATGTACGGGAAAAGAAAAGTGTTGACCTAGGTAACTGAGTAGTTGGGACATGAGTCACCTAAATTCCTCTACTCATCTCACCCCATCTAAATTCATCTCGTACTTACCCTAATTGCTGCCCGCTAGCTTATACAAAAATTTCTTATACAATCACCTCAAGTGGTAAATCTCTGGGATTTTCAAAGTGGAGAACCATGTTCAAATCTCTTGGAGGCATGTTTAATTCTAAAACATACAAATGTTGTGTTTAAACAGTTTAACTATCACATCCAATTTTAGGTGTGGTACCCCAACAAATTAGGCCAAGTGAAAGTTTTGGGTGAATTTGACAAAAGAGTTTACCTTCGCTCATGGCATTTCAGCTGAAAGACTGCAATATGGGCATCTAAGGATAACTTACCAACATAAATAAACAAAATAAAGAACACAATGTAGCAAAGGCAAGATATTTGTTCTTGAAGTCACAGTATCTGCTTGCCTAACTTTTTGAAAGTATGTTGATCTCAGCTTCTACTTTCATGATAGCAGTATCATCTATTAGGACTTACCGCATCTCTAGCTTTGTTTATATATGTTGCAGGTATCGTTCAGCTTTATAAAGCCAACATCGCCTGTTCAATCTAATTACTCTCCATCAACTTCCATTTCTGCACCCTCTGCATCTCCTTTCCCAATTCCTGACATCTGTACTCTAGATGACAATTTGGGAAGCATTTACCTCTATCAGCATATAACTTTGTCATCGAGACAAAATTAAATTACAACATCATTTAGGGCAGGATTACTTCTATTAGAAGGGGAAACCCTCTGATCATTCAATATCTACAAAGAGATATTCACAAACATACATTTCTCAACAAAGTTTAAGAAATGAAACTCTTTCAAGATAGTTTACAGAAAAAGAAAAGTTGCATACAATAATGAATAATGAATAAATACAATATTCAAGATTGCATATAGAGAAAACATTTCAAATGAATAAACAAGGCCATTCAAATTTCTAGAGTACTTCAACATTAGTTACTGTGCATGAGAACCAAGAGAATGTAGCATCAATGAAGAGAATGATTGGCATTCGACCGTAAAGAAAAATATGAAACAAAGTTCAATGTTGAGTTCACATAATTCCCAGAATTCAAAGTTTCCAAAATACTAGTTACTAATTCAAAATGATAAAAAACTATAATATATCCCATCAAAACCATTAATAATAAGTCTTGACATAATTTCAAGGCAATTACCAACTGCCACCACAACTAACTAAATTATCAAATATTACAACTTTTTTAAATGAAATAAATTATCCTTTTCTAAAAGTACCACTCTGAGCCAAGCCATCTTCAAGTGCCACATCTTTTGCCTCATCATCACTATGGGTCCCACTTGCAGAACCTTATGTCAATTGTGTCCTTTGCATCCACTCTCTTGCTTTGAATATGTCTTGAAACACTTAATGGCCCTCTTCACATCATCTTCAATAGGAGACATGCTATAATTCGTTATGGCAGTCCACTTGTCTAAAATCTAAAGATTCTTTGATACTTGCCACGTAACCCTCAAAGGTTTGGAATCAGATTCATCAGTGATTCTACGAATTCCTCCTACAGTCTTCATGGATCCCTTATCATAAAGCAAGATGTAATGTCCCTTACCCGGTTTGCCCTAAAATTCGCTTGTAGATTAGGTTTAAGGTTTCTTCTTTTCCAAATGAATGTTCTCCTAATGCAATAACCCTAGATTGGAATCTTGTATTCACCAACATATTCGTTAGCATTAATATCTAGATATCCAAAGTATAAGCATAATCACAAAAGTAATAATGAAGACAGAAGATGAGTGGCATGGGTAGATCCTCCCGAAGCTATCCATCTAAGCCCAAGGGCACAAGCATCCCCTTAGGACAACCCACCCCTTGGCTCCAAGTTGAACATCCAAACTAAGACCATTCCATACTCGGAGTGGCGTGCTTAGTGGAAACACTGGTACTTGTTTTTTCTACCCATGTCAGCACCTCGGACGACACTTGACTTATTGGGGATAGTCGAGAGAGCGAATAAGTGGCCCGGGCCTACCACCCCTCCATGGTCGTAGCGGACTATGAGTGGAACCCCCACCCCTCCATGGCCCACCCAAGCCTTGGGACTAGGCGGACTATGAGTGGAATTTCCACCCCTCCAGGGCCCATCCCTGCCTTGGGTTCCGGGGGCGGACTTAAGTGGGGTTTTTAGGCACCACTTCCCTCACACCCTTCCTCCCAATAAGCTTGCAAACACAAGGAAGACAATCTTTTAGAAATCAAATACATTTGTTTTTATTACTAATTCTTGAAGTCAATATCAACATCATTATCATCATGATAATATTAAAAAAAGCATTACGCCAATAATCAGACTAGTAGTATTTGTTTCTTATATTCAAAATATGCTAAATATTATTGCTAAGTGAGTACAGCACCTGAGTTGCTATATCTCTCCATGTTTCCTTACTCGGATCCTTCAACCTTATACTGAATTGATTATAGGATAAGGACAATTCGTAAATATACATAATCTACTTATGTTTATATTAAAGAGTCATCATTCCTTATAAGTATCATTATTGCATAATAGTGTATATATATATAATTATTCTTTTACTTATATCCATTAGTATTCATATATATATATATATATATATGTTTATATAATTATTCTTTCCTTATTCATATATATTTTTTATTCATTGAATATTATTCATAATAAAATTTATCTATATCTATGCATGTATACTTGTATGTCTATTAAATTATATATATATATTAAATGACTCTATATTCCAATGCATAACAATCATTGTTGCTGCTGTTCTGAATTGCAAATTGTATTTCTCAATGTTTTCCCCTCTTCCTTATTTTCCTTCCTTCTATTTATACCATTCAAGGTAGGTGACTCATGGGGGGAATGTATTGTTTAGTGAAGGAGGTGAATTTTCATAAAATATATCCCTTTGTTAGATTTAATTGCTGCCTTTAAAGGCTTATTATCACAATAATATCTATAATATATTATTATTATTAATTATGATATTTCAGATTATATACTTATTTTATTATTTTATTTTGATGTTTTATTGAACATATTTTAACATTAAAGTATAATAATAAAACCAATTTGCTAATATCTTATTATTATTTTATTCTAATGTATTACAATCTTTGATGTGTAATGATTAAAAAAATTTATTTATTATTATTATTTTTGATATTAAGTTATTTAATACTAGAATGTAACAACAATAATTTTCCTATATATTATTAATATATTTGTTATTTCATATTTATATATTTCTATATTGATATGGTACACATTTATTTTATATTTAATAATAATATTGCTATTTATTTTATTTATTAATTGATTTGTATTTTAACACTTGGTTTTTATGGTATTGCTATTTCAGGGATATGACAGTCCTCCTCACCCAAGATTGCTTGCCCTCAAGCAACCATGACCTAAGATGTGTGATTTTAAGATGTTTCTTTTGGTGATGCTATTTTCTTTGATAGGAGTTGGAAGTTCTAACCCAAGTGATGGTTACTCTGGTTATGAGGACAATGTATTGACTAATATTCTTAAGTTCTACTATTTCACCATAACTCCCCAAAAGCAATGAGTCAAAGTTTGTATTGACTAATATTCTTAAGTTCTAAAAATTGTTTGTATTGATTGATAATCTATGGATGCAATGGAATTGACTAACCCTAACAAGCATATTACATATTTGCATATATTGTTCATATGGTGAATGCAAGATTCCGATCCAAGAGATTTATTTAATAAGGTGAAACCCTAACCCTAATTTGTTGCAATTTGTGATCAATAGGCGAATTCTAGAGCAAACCAGGATAGGGGACATTACAATATTGAATCCACAACTCCCAATTTGATTCATTACATGGACAAATTTAAATTCACGAACATACCATATACTTCCAGACTTATGCCAATGACTTCACTTGGAACCTTTAAACTCTTTTGCCAGAGTAAATTAATATTACAGCTGGATTTGCAAATGAACAATTTGACTGATCATGTATTTTAATATTTTGCCAAAATTAATAAAATTAAACTTGGAAATTGAGTTGTGGCCGTGTAAAACTGCAAAGTGCGAATTAAAATTTTGTGAATTGCAAATTGCATTAAATTCTTGAAACTGCACCTGCTTATCAACTGACATAGCTTTGCTCATGCATTATCTGACTTTTAATCAGCAAGAAAAAATTGAAATACTGCTGTAACCAATTGTCAAATTCCCCAAGGAGAACATGTACTGTGTGATAAGCTTGAGAGCCATCTTGTGACTTTGCAAAAATGCCAACTTGTAAAACTCCATCGGGGCTCTAAATATCTAATGGTAGCGAATCTAACAGATATTTAGACATGTATGCACAGGATTGCCATACCGGAATGGTTTATGACTCAACTCTGGTGTTTTGTGACACTTCAAGATGAACAAATTTGACACCAGATAGTAGATGCAGCATTCATGCAAAAAGAGTGCTGGAGGTTTGTGAGCAATATAGGTGGAGTGACAAGGAGATAAGATTGCATGCAAGAGGAGAAAGGAGGCATTCAAGCATAAATAGAGTGGCATTCCTGCATATTGTAAGTGGAGAAGGTGATGCTTCCAACCCTTATAATTAATAACTAAAAGAAAGAAAGTGCATTCCACAGTTTTTCTAACCGCCCCCATATCTTTTTTCTTACTGACATGAGTAGTAAAATTCAAACAATTAAAAACTTATTGTTTTTGTTCAGATTGTCAAAAGGTGCATACTTATTTGCCTTCATAGAAGTTAGAAATGGACATGACGCATAACAGCACATAGTTTAAATTATGGAAACTCTCGGAAATCAATATAATTGCAAAACCCTAGAGGCAAGGCAAACTAACCATGTATTGCTGGTACATATCTGATGAAGCCACAGGTCGATTCGATGGTGAGACGAGTGGCTCTACAGGATTCCCTTTTGCTGTAGATTCTACATCTGTAACTACATGTGCTTGTCCATCTGCTCTTCTCACAGACTGCTTGACAGCACGAGCAATCTTTAATTTAGGCTTTCGTGTTTCACTCGATTTCACGGCACTAGCTTCTGAGGCCAGTTGTTTTCTAAACATGATAATTAAGTTAGAACTTCTTTGCAAAATATGTACATGAGAAATCTAAAGCATAATTATGCTAAAATGCCAGTAGCAGTATGAATGACATCATTTAAGTATATTCACAAGAATAATCTTAAAGTTTGAATGTATTTAACACAAAGCATCAGGCAGAATGAGCAGATTCACCTGGTGAGATAAGCATGAACAGCATGTGCAAAGCCTGGCTTATATGAGAACAATAGACCTCGTAATGGTTTCCCATCAATATTGGATTCGATAGTATATCCATAATGAAAAACATCAGTTATTTTTGCTTCAAAAATCTTCTCTTCAGGAGGCTTGAACTGAACTAAGGAAAATTTTTCTGGACCTGCATTTCCAACTCTAAAATAAGTCATACAATACTGTCTTCCAATCACTTGATTGACCCCTACCACGTATAAGTTTTATATGCCAACACCAAAATTTAAAGGAAAAAAAAAAATCTAAAAGAAATACTAATCTGACAGTTTGAATCCCAAATTATATCATTCCAATGCTCCATAAAGAGCTAGAAGTGTATATGGAAAAAATAAAACAAATTATGAAATCGTTTTCGTACAGCAATCAAATACAGTGCACCACCTTTCTATAACACAATGATGGAAGAAAAGAATCCTTTAGACCTGAGCCAACCTCCTTATGAAACAAATCTACATTGCACAATAAAAACAAAAAAATATCCAACAAGCACAGTACTCAAAAAAAATTAGGTTAACATCCACTAAATATGCTATATGCATGGTTTTATGCAGGGTCATATGTATAGTCTATTCATAGTTAATGCATGTTTACTTGTGTATGTGTGAGAAGCATAAGGGGATTAAGCAGCTAGTAATAAATAAATCTAGAGGTGAGGGGTGATTATGTGCCTAGTTTCAGCACTTAACCTTTTGCACCTAGAATTGGATTGGCATTAATTTATTCTTACCTTTGATAGGAGATCTCAAAAGTAATATGAGGAATGATCATGTGCCAGTACAATTATAAGCGAGAAGCCAGACACAATCCCCTAAACACAGAGTGGCAAGCAACAGAAGAGGCATTCACCATAGGAGTAGGGCTCTTAAGGGAAGTTTGTGATGGTTGTAATTCTTTTGTTAATGGTATGGGATAAAAGAGGAGGCCAAAGCACATAACTTTGTGCTTAAATGCCGGGGGCATGTGAATCTCTTTCCAGGTGTATAGCTGCACTATAATAGGAAATTGTGGATTCCGTACTTTTTTTAAATATAGAAGGCTAACTACTACTGGTGGCATCTCCATGCCCAAACTGTGGAGATATCCACAAAGATATGTCTCCTTGAATACCAAAAGTCAGCCCTTAACAGAATCCACAGAATACAAGGAGCAAAGAGCTTTGCCCTAAACCAGTGTGCACTGCGGCGGTTCAAATCTGTTTGACAACTACCTCATAAGTTACATAAGCGATAACCTCGTTGAGTTTATGACAATCTAAGCCTATACAAAATAGATGCCAATCAACCCTGTTGAAGATTGTGAAATTCTACAAAACACTAGTATTCTTTATGCCAGTTATGCTTATTTGCCTTCTCCTCCTCAGCAACAGACATCAAAGTTTCAATAAATATTTGCTTGCCTGAGATTGCATCTGAAGAAAGCTTTCCATTTTACATGAGTATTCCTAAATTTAACAATTTTGAGACCACAAGTGCTTTGGCAAATAGCTAGGCTAAACTGTGTTTGATATGATAGTTTAATAGTATCAAATATTGTTGATCTCTAGACTAGCAAAAAGGATGGATAATGTGGGATGATAATGCAAACGTAAACTCATGAGAGGCAAGTACATTGAGAAGGCCAACTATATGAGTTTCAACTAATGCAAGGCTATGTTCTGGGAATTCAATTCTTCAGTTCTATATGTTGCTGGTCTTACAAAAAATCAGTTAAGCACCAGAAGATCAATGAAGACTTCAAGAGTCAACAATTGCATAATGAATAAATTGGTTGAGGTTGAAACTTTGTTTAGAATGTTGCATACAAAGAACGCATGGGTGAACAAAATATGAGGATTAGAAATGGTTCACAAGGATTACCTTTCTATGAAGATGCACAAATACATTCCATGCTCTCTTTTTTTAACTTTCAAGTCGACCCTTTTTAATGTCCACTTAGACTCTTGAAAAAGAAAAAACATAATGGGACTGATGAGACTGAAAAAGCTTCTCAATAATTATCAAACCAAGCATTATAGAAAGAAAGAAAGAAAGAAATTATATTAATGTCCATGGATGAGGAAAAGAAGGTCAATGGGACTAGAGGTTACCCTAGAATCAAAATGTACATAAGACATTAAAACATTGTACTGCTAACAAATAGCAATAAAAATAGCATTGAAGGGTGAACAAGAGCCCCCAAAGCATGTGCCACTGAAGATTGGAAGGTAATCTCATCAAACATCAATTGCTACATTTGAAATGGAGGAGAAGTGTCAGCCATCATTGGTTACTGAAAGAAATAATGCTCCCAAGTGAGTACCCAAGGTTGGAATGCCACTCTAGGATAGTCTAGGAGGAATCAAAGCATTTCCTCTAGAAAATCCCCTAACATCCAACGTTGTAGTGGGAAAAAAGTTTGTAATGAGTCTACCCCTATAGTCTAGGGGGCAGCCGATTAGTACATCCATGTTGCGGAAATGCAGCTGACTCATGCCAATGGGAATGAGAAGAGCTATGACACTAAGGGAGAGCAAGATAGGGAATTTAAGTAATCTAAGTAGTAATGGTGGGTTAAGAGAAGTGCCACCAAACTGAACTATCAACTCTAATAAGTTAAGTATTGGTATCCAAATGTTGTTTTGTGTTGGATGTTGTCCAAGTGGGCTAGGGAAAAGAGATAATCAACATCGGGTCTTTGGAGCCTCGATACTCCTCCCTCGTAGTGATATGCATCATAGAGTGACGACCTCACGAAGAAAATGAGCTAAACACTATTAGTATGAATATCTTAAAAAAGTAGATAGATTGTTTGTCTTAGTTCTTGTAAAGGCAATGAAATCTTCCTTGGATCTGATTGTAAATATTGCATCTTAGAATGAAATATTTAGTCCAAATAGAAGATGTGATATTAAATTCCAACTTGTAACTACTGATAACACACTTTCAATTAGCCAAAGGGAAACCTCAAGCCTTGGGACCAATGACAATAGAGATAGTAAGGTCAATGAATAAAATCATCCACCATCTATAAGAAATGCTCAATGTAGAAAATCAGCTCGGAGACGAACAACTTGTATTGGGAGACCTAGGTGGTCTGAATATACTGCCTATAGATGTCCTTTTGGGCATTTATTGTGATAAAATCCTTCATGGGAAGGAGCCAAATAGGGGGCATCTAGGGAGCACACAAAAAGGGATAGCCTATTAATAGAGATGCCATTAGAAAGAAGAAGCAACCTAGTCCCCAAGTACCAACAATGTTAGCATCTAGTAGGGACCAAAGAAGGAATGGGGACAAGTGAACCTATCCTTTCAAAGAAGCAAAGTGCTAAAAAAGGATATCTCTCACGACCAAAAGTTGAGGCCCCCATGAATCAAAATTTATGGATGTAGAAAGTAAAACTAAAGATAATCTCAAGGTGTAGCAATTGTGTGGCAAATTTAGCTTGGATGATGCACTTAAAAGCTATTTATGCAACGTATCATGCACTAAAGCATAAGAGTCTAGACCTGCCCAACATGGGCCCACTCAACAACCCCAAAGTTAAATCCTCAAACCTTTGAACCATATCAAACAATAGACTTGATCATTGTCTCAAAAAAGTGCAATTGGGAGGGGATGTCCTCAAAGTGGATTTGAAAACATTGACATTCCAAGATAGAAAGAGAGGCATAACCCTTGCAAAGGCATGAGTGAGACAAACTTCATACTAAAGGATGAACCAAGAAAAATTGACCCCAAGTATATGTACGATGATGTGATCTCTAGAAGTTCCTTTTTTATATGAAAACTAGATCTTGGAGAGAGGGTATTCGGTGATAGTAAAAACTAAGGTCATGATTTTGACCACAAACTATTGAAGTTCACAAAAAATGAGCAAGAGCATCAAGTGGTTGTTGCAAGTCCTTAGCAAAGTGTGAGAGGAGGACATCATTGGAAAAATGAAGAATAGCTATAACCACCTCATGTAAAATACAACTATCATCTAAATATGTATGCTACCAAAAAAATTCCTCTAATTCATCAATGTAAATGCTAAAGAGGGTTGATGAGCAAGGACACCCTTGCTTGACCCCAACAGTACCCTTCACAAAAGTCAAGAGACCGAGAGAAGTACAAAAGTGCCCAGTGACTATCTCATAAAGCTTGCAAACAACATCAATCAAAGAGTCTAGGATGCAAATATCTCTCAACTTCTAAAAAAGTAGGCGTCTCAAAATCAAGTTAAAAGCCTTATTGAAGCTAACAAACAGCAAAAGACTTTCAAAGACCTATGGCAAGCCTTCTCAATGATAGCTCAAAGTGTAAAGATGTGGTCAACAACCTAATAGTCCTTGAAGCATGCCCACCCCTTACCTCAACATTATTCCTTTCCAAGAACCCTAACAAATGCATTTCCAACATTGTGGCATAAAGTTTAACGAAAGTATGCCCAATCATGATGGTCCTATATTTGCTAGAGATAAAAAGATCCCTAGTCTTATGAATAGGGTGAATGATATGTTGGGACCATGACTAAGGAAAATCTAAACACACCACCTCATTAAAGAGCATGACTAAAGGAAAGGCAAGGGAATCCAGACCATATTTGTTAAATGTAGCTTGGAGACCTTCACAATCAATTGCTTTCTTGCTACAAGGCTTCAAAATAGCTCTCTTGACAAATGAACTAGAGAAGATAGAGAAGGATGGCAAAAGGGTGGGGACAATGATAGCAAGATGGTCAAGAACATCATAGAGGGAACTAGCATAGAAGACCCATGTGTTAGGGATGATGAAGCAATGGTGGATTTTTCAAGAGAAAAGTATACCAAAAGGTCTTAGGTGAAAGGTGGGGATCAGCAAGGAATGCAAGCCATCTAGATGCAAGAAACTCATGTTTCTTACGTCAAGAGTAGATAATGATACTCCCAATGAGGGATGAGTATGAAGGTACTCCTAATGAGGGATGAGTATGGACGGAAGGTCATGGGCAATGGAAAATCGAAGCCTCCGATGAAGGGATTTACACTTGTCATACGATCAATTCATAGGACAAGATCCATGTTGGGAAGGGGATTTGGGGTAAAATGTGATTTGGGGACAAGAGTCAAGGGCAATGTCTTAGAGGGTTCGACATAAGATTTCATATATGGATTTGGTGGTGGGAAGAGGGAGGGAATAGAACCCACATGTGAGAATGTGGAGACAGGCAACATAATCAATGGTGTAATCATCATCAAAGTGGATTGTGCTATGTCTAATTTTGGGGATGGGAGGGGATGGAATAGAGGGATGAGAACTATATGGAAGGTGAGTGTCAAGAGACCATGGTCAGCAAGGGGGAGTTGAGGAGAAATAAGGAAGCTATAGATGTGGGGGATGAGGACCATGCTAGTGAAAATATAGTTCACAATGGTCACACCACTACCATGCAGAAAACAAGTGAATCTACCAAAGTCGAGAAAGTGAGGAAGCCCATTAAGAATGTCAAGGCTATGAGATTCGCCAAACTAGAGAAGGTGTCTCCCATAGGTCATAACTGTAGAAATCTTGTCAACAAAGGTTCTATGTAGCCAAATTCCTCAAGGTCCAACTCATGAAGACATAATTCATCTTGTGTAAGGTCATGAATAGGCATCTAAAGGTTCCATGTACAAGCATTGAAATTACCCAAAAGAATGACATTATCAATAGTGGAATACTATGAGATCTCAAGATTGAGGTCAAGGTATGGGTCCCCATTAGCTTGAATAGCGAATGGAGATGTGGCAAGGGGGAAATAGCAAACTGAATGGAGATATAGAGATGGATCCATCTAAACTTGTAACCACGTGTATCTAGAGTGAGCATTGAAATCCATGAGTTAAAAATTAGACCTTAGGCTATCCCGAATGAGGCAAGCTACACTACCACAACCACAAACCCCACATAATCTACAAGTCTCATGAAGAGAAGCCAAAACCCATGAGTACCCCATGACAAGAGGGGGCGGCCATTCGAGGTTCTCATGGATCTTAGTGAGGAAGATGATATCTCAAGAAGAAATAACTTCATGGAAGGTACCTAGAGAAGACCATATAGTTCCATTGCAACTCCAACGAGCAATGAAGATGCCACCACCACCCACCAAGAGCAAAGGTCATCATCATGTTAATGATCTAGGGCATGACCAACCAAGCAAGGAGAATCACAAATGACAACCCTATAGTACCTAAAAATTACATTAGAGAGATATTGCAAAAATTTGACTAAAAGAAACTTTCTCCCTTTTAATTGGGTTTTGTGATCTTTAATCACTAGACATATTTATGAAACAATTCACCAACACAAACTTTTCACTCTATTTTATGCTTTCTTAGTATTACACATGCTTTCTCAATGTTATACATCAAGAATTGTGCTTAAATGAGCAATGGAAACTACTAATATCATGCTGCAATGGATATATACTCAACCTACAACAAATGGAAATGTAAAAAGCATTTAATATAATGAAATACAACATCAAACACGCAAGAATGACATTGTGTTTACACTAAATCCCACAAACGGAAAAGCTACATCAAGAAATAATGACACCCTCTATTTTATTCATTCATTAGGCAAATGTTAAGACAATAAAACAATTTATTTTGCTAATGGTACAATTGCACACCATGGCTTCATTGCTTGAAGCTTCTATAATAAACACAATCCTCTCCTTCTTGCTAACTCCAACATGTTGAACTATGCTTGGGACTAGCAAAAGAACGCCTACTCATTCATGGCACTATGTTTATGCAAAAGAACAAGACAAATTAACGTAATGATGGATCTAGAATGCCAAACTAAGATTGGCAACAAAAGTTCCATAAAATATGCACCTTGTGGGCAAGTCAAGAAGATATATAAACTCATCTTGATTATTTGCCAATAGACCATCCCATCCTTATAAATTCGTAGTTCATGTCTCTTTTCAAAATTTATTGATTTGGTGATTTGTCACTATGGCGAAGTTTGTTCATTAATATTGTCCTACTAGATTTATTTTTAATTCATTCAACTACAGAATCAAAAAATACCCAAACAATTGTAATTACTTTCTGCTTGCCCTATTTCCTATGCCTAGTTTAAGTCAGTACTAGATTCAAGCTTCACAAGATCACATGTTTTCATGCTGATTTTTTCCAGCATATTCTCTTTTCTTTATGTCCTCTTCTAGGAGCATTGTGTCCTTTTTTCCACCATATTCTCTTTTGATCATCTACTATTCTTATATTTTTTTAGCTTCCTCTAACAATGGCCCACCGAAATCATGCAAATTTGATGCATTAATCTCTACACCAACAATAGTCAATTTACTTATCAACATATCCTTGTACGGGCTGCTCACCACATTCAATGGTAAATTATATAATACAAAAAAATTTACTAACCATTTCTACTGTCATGGTGCTACTCTTGATTCCAAGAAATACCTTTGAGCAAAGGTTGTGCACCTAGAACACTTCAAGGAATGAAGAAACTAGGAGAATTAATACAACTTGAACTCTCTTTAGTGGGAGTGAAGAATCACTACATTTGTGAACCAATAAAAGAGTCACTTGATGAATCACGGATGAAGTTCACCACAGATGCAACAGCTTCCCTTGTCCTCTTCCTTTTGTTTTTTTCCTCTTCATAACTAGAAAGTAGAGCATTAATCCTTAGAGGATTCAAGCAATGTGGTATTTGAGGCAATTGATACCTCCCCACATATTAAACGACAAATAATTGCAAATAATTGTTCACTTGATCACATCAGTTGTCACATGCTTCCATATGGGGTTTTTTCCACCTTGAAAATTGTATAAAATCTAGATGTTGACAAAAAAGGAAACCAAGTAGCTAGGTTTTGAAATAGGAAAGAAAAAAAATACAAAACACAAACAAATACCTTTCAAATCACATTTCAATCATCAATAAATCCTTCCAATCACACAAAAATCACTTCAAACAGCTGAGATTCAAAGTGCACCTTTCTTTGCTTGCTGTTCTCTTTTTCCCTCAGATGCATTTCACGTGAATCTTAGTACACTTCGGTGGAGTACTAACATGGTTTTGTGTAAGAACCCCACTCAGATTTGCACAATATTTTTGATTATTTCCCGTTTGACATATGTGCCATTTTGTCAAACACATAACATATGTTGCAAAGAGTTTGTAATAACACTCATAAGGAATACAATAAAATGGCATTCATCAACTCAAATATCCATTCACATTCATATAGCAAATGACAGAGATAAAAATCATATAGATAAACTCAAACTACAACATCACTGAACTCAGACTGTGCACATTGGAATAGCAGGTTACAAGATATTATTTCAGACCTGGAAACTACTGCTGATTTACAGCAGACATATACAGTTTGAGATTTCTTTACAATAACTTCTGAACGTAGTTAACCAGCAATAAATACCTGGACCCCTTTTACTAGGCGGTACTCATGAAGATGTGCCATGGCTACCTGGAAGTGACCATGACCCAAGGTAATGAACAGGTGTTTAAAGGAGCTGATCAACACTTCTGGAAATCACACTCAGCCATAGCTAAGTGCCCAGCAATCCTCATGTTTCCTTTTAGCAGAGCTTGAACAGTGTCAAAAAGCAACAACAATCTGGCTCCAATTCGTCAAATGAAGTTGAGCAAATCAACTTGGGAACCGAAGAAAATCCTAAGATGGAGAATATAGGCAAGTGTTGCACTCCAGAAGAGAAAGAAAGTTTGCTGAGTTACTGTGGCAGTACATCGATGTACTTGCCTACTCTTACGAGGATTTGAAGTCTTTCCGGCCAAAGGAGGTACAACACAAAATTCCACTGGAGGCGGGATCTTGGCATCACAAACAAAAGCAGAGGTAGTATAATCCTAAGATTTCTGGTACCATTCTTTCAGAAATCCAAAAGATGCTCAACGCGAGGATCATATTTCCTATTCACCATTCAATGTGGATAGCAAATAGCATTCCGTTTCACAAGAAGAATGGGGAAATTCGTATATGTGTGGATTTCAAAAATTTGGACCAGTCATTGTTGAAAGACAATTACCCCCTGCCGATGATGGATCAAGTCTTGCAAATGGTAACTGGATCCAAGATGCTATCTATGCTCGATGGCTTTTCGGGATACAATTAGGTGGAGGTTAGCAAGGAAGATCAGCATAAGACTACCTTCACCATGCCATGCGGTACTTTTGCCTACTACAGAAAGTTGTTTGCTCTCATCAATGTTGGTGCCGCGTTTCAACGAGCAATGGACTTAGCTTTCTGTGATGTCATGGGTAAGTTTATTGTTGTTTATCTTGATGACTTGATGATCTTCTCCAAGAAACGTCAAAAACATTTTCATCACTTATGACAAGTCTCAATCAGGTGTCGACAACATAGAATTTCCTTGAATCCCAAGAAGTCAATTTTTGGGGTTACAGAAGGCAAACTTCTTGGTCACATTGTGTCCAAGAAAGGTATAAAGATTGATCCTGAACAAGTCAAAGCAGTTCAAGCTCTTACTCTGCATGTGAGTAAGAAAGCAATTCCTTCTTTCTTTGGAAAGGTGAATTTCCTGCGAAGGTTTGTCCTCGACTTTACGGAAAAGACACGTCATATCATGAATATGATGAAGGGAAACACCACTTTTCATTGGTCTGCAAAAGGTAAAGTTGCGTTCAATGATATCAAAGAAGCTATTGTGCACGCACCAGTGTTAGTTAGCCCAGACTACACTAAAGAGTTTATTATGTATAGTTATCGGCCATTTTGGTGCAACAGAATAGTGAGGGGTTTGAATCCCCTATTTTATTCATGAGTTGCCCATTGAAGGCTCATGAATTGAAGTACTCCCAAAAGGAAAAACATGCATTTGTTGTGGTTAAGGTAGTGAAGCACTTTCAATTCTACATACTTAACTCCCATATCATTGCACTAGTGTCAGATTCTATAGTCAAGTCAATCTTGACACAGCAAGTGTTTGGTACAAAACGAGCCAACTGGATTGCCAAAATTCAAGAATATGATAAGGAGATCAAGCCCTCCAAATTGGTGCATGGGAAAGGTTTGTGCTAGCTCATTGCTGACAACACGCCTGATGAAGTTTCCAATTATGAAGAGGTAAGCACCGAAGATATTCCTATTGTTCTATTCGTTAGTACAACTGACAAATGGTATTCCAATATTGCTTACTTTCTAACATATGGAGAATGTTCGGAGCATATGACATATAAGGAGAAAAGAATGGTAAAGCTCAAGGCTGCAAATTTTTTCTTATGGGACAATGGTTTGTACAAGAGGTCTCTTGACGGTACTTTTCAACAATGTGTTGATAAAGCTCAACAAAGCAGGTTGTTGGAGTCTTTTCATAACTTGGCATGCGCAGACATTTCTCTGCATCGGTGACAACTCACAAAATCTTGCAAGCTAAGTACTATTGGCCTACATTGTTTCAAGACACGTATAATTGGGTACGCAAGTGCAAACTATGCCAAAACTTCGTAGGAAAGCCTAAACCAATTGTCATTGAAGAGCCTTTCTAGAAATCGGGTATCGACTTCATTGGCGTTGTCAATCCACCTTCTAGTGCAGGACATGTTTATGTTCTCACAGCCACTGATTACTTCACGAAGTGGGTGGAGGCTATCCCAGTGAAACATGCTACTTCAAAGGTAGTATGTATATTCCTGAAAGAAAATATCATTTCCCGATTTGGTGTTGCGAACAAAATCATAGCAGACAATGCTATTGCATTCTCGTCAAGTGAGATCACAAAGTTCTATTTTGAACATGGAATCACATTGTCACATTCTTCAAATTATTACCCTCAAGGTAATGGTCAAGCAGAATCCAGAAATAAGAACTCGGTCACTATCATTCGAAAGTTGGTTGACAAGAACCAAAGATCATGGCACAAGGCATTGTACAATGCTTTATGGGTTGATAGAATTACCCCCAAACGAGCAATAGGCATGTCTCCATTCCAACTCTTGTATGGATTGAATGCAAAGATTCCAATCACTTTGGAGTTGTCTGCAATGAAATTGACTAAGGCCATAAAAGACGAGACATTTAACAATTCCATCAACAAGCGTATTATGTACCTCTCTGAATTGGAGGAAAAGCATGTTCAAGTGGTGAACCGTATTGTGGAACACCAAGATCAAGTGAAGAAGCTCTTCGACAAGAAAGCAAAGTCTTGAGATTTCCAAGTTGGAGATCTAGTTCTTTTGTGGGACAAGAGAAGAAAGCCCAAAGGTATGCATGGGAAGTTTGACTCACTGTGGAGAGGTCCATTCAGGATTCACCAACTTTGTGGTGAAAATAGTTTGTTGTTCGCATACCAAGATGGAACTCCATTTTCGCTACCTCACAGTGGACAACATCTGAAGCACTTCATTCAGTGAGGTGACAAATGAGTTTTGTAAATACGTGTACAGTCTTTGCGTCATTTTCTTTGGGAGTCTTTTTGTGTCTTTTTGTTTTGTCACCTAACTCTAAACCCAATGGATGGATGAAGGCACTTAGAGACTAGAATTCTTTTCCCTTCAATCGTTTTTAAAGAATGATCGAAGGAAGCTCCTCAGTTAGAGCCAGTTGTTATCCTTGAATTCAATTGTGCTCAATTCATGGGATAACCCCTACGAAACTTAACAATTTGTAGCTCACGAACTCTAAGCACGCAAAACGAGGCAAATTGCATTGGTCCTCATGAGTGGTCCCCTAGCCTCGGAAAGTCATTCCAAGCTTTTTACCCTTTTCGATTCATCGAAATTCGCATTTTGGTCCAAGTTGTGAAAATTGATTTTTCAAAGTTAGAAAAAATTTAGCACTTGCAAGAGCGCTAAATTTTAGCGCCCATGCAAGTCAAAATGCAAAAAAATAAAAAGTTGCAAGAGCTCAAAAATTCAATGCCCTTGCATACTATCTTGTGCCTTGGTCATTTTTCTCCATCTCTGCAATTCCAGTGTCGGAGAATTTTTGAGACTGTGCAATTGCAATGTCGAGGAATTTTTGAGACAATGCAAACGTAGTGTCGGGGAAGTTTTGAGACAATGCAAATGCAATGATGGGGTTTTTTTCCTACATTGCAAATGCAGTGTCAAGGATTTTCTGAGACATTGCATATTTTCCATTTTTGTGCCTTAGCTATTTTCAAGCAACTGCAGTGTCAAGGAATTTTTGAGACTCTACAACTACAATGTCAGGGTTTTTCTCCACCTTTGCATCTCAAACCACTAAGTCACATGCAATAGCTCAGAAATTCAACGCCCTTGCACCAAAGTGTCCTTCCCACATGAAGTAGCTCAGAAATTCAACGCCCCTACATCTAAAAGTGAAATACCCCATGTAATAGCTCAAAATTTCTCCACCTTTACATCCAACATGCAATATCTCAAATTTTTTGAGCCATTACATCTGAAGTGTAATAGCCCATGCAAGAGCTCAATTTTTCTCCACCTTTGCATCTAAATTGCCAAAACATATGCATTTGCTCAGAATTTTCCCACCAATGCATAAAACTCTTTTTTTTCTCTAACACTGGAAAATATGAATTTTTTGTAGCTACTCTCACATGCCATTCTAATCTTTTGTGTCCAGATTCCTAAGTGATTTTGATTGATTTCTTGTTGTTCCAAAAATGTCTAATCCATCTACGACAAGAAAGTCATGAAATACAACCAGAAAGTTCTTCCCATCAATTCAATTGTCCAGGAATATACATCCATGGTTTAGAAGGAATTTGAAGACACAACTTTCTTAGTAGCTTCAATGGACAAAATGATGGATATTCAGCTGACTCTAGATAATTTGAAAGTTGTCTTGAAAGGCACCGGAAAGCGTTGAACACTATCAAGGGCTCAATCACAAAACTTCTTGCCATCTCCAGACATACCACATGTCCCAATGATAAAGAAGTTCAAGCAATCTTGAAGAAATACGAAGACTTCTTGGGGAAGGATGGTGGAGAAAGTTGAACGTGCCTTGATTTTCACTTTGTTTATTTTTCAGTATCTTTCAATGCTTTTTGTAATTAGTTCAAGACAATTTACATGTCTTTTTCAGAATTGTAATTACATGTAAAAACAAGGAAGTCCTCCAATAATTTTGGACTCCAATGTTGAATAAGTCAAAGTAATTATTTATTTCCTAGATTAGCTCTTTTGCTTTCCTTTATAAATATGAGAGAGCTCATTTGTAATTAGTACCTTTAATCTTATGCAACAAAGTGCTGCCTAAATTGTGACTCAACTTTGAAACTTTGTGTTCAAATTGCAAGATCAAATTCAGTTAATAAAAGCAGGCGAATTTTGACTTCACCCTTTGTTTTGAATAAAGTTTGTATGAGTGAGAATGTTCTTATGTTGTTCTTGCTGATTTCTCTTATTGTTAATCGGATAAGTGGTGATTCATTCGTATGATTGGAAGGACGTTCAAGATAGTTTATGTAAACTTTGAGTTATATTGATTACTTGGAATTGTGTGATGTAAGTGTGTCTTGGTGAAGATTATCAAGACTTTGAGCTTGGATTTATTCACTTTGTGTGCGGATCTATTGGTGAACTGGGTTGATAGACTTTGTGCTACAACGTGCATCACTTGTTACTACAGAATTATCATAGAGGGCAGCAAGAAGACTTTGTGCTTTTGGTGTGTCTTCCAGTTACTTACACAATATAGTTATACTAGTACTCTTTGATTACTCTTACATTTAATCAAGAATGTTGGTGATTACTGCTTAGGTAGATATTTAGAAGTGTAGAGCATTGCAAAATATTAACGTGGAAAGTTGTAAACGCATTTTCTGAAAGAAGAGAAAGTGGCGAATGTAACACACTCATCATGTTTAAAGCTAGTATAAAGAGTTTTAGATTAGCATAGTTTACTTTTGTTCCAATAAGCAATAAGAAGGGAGCCTCCCCTTTCAGAGAGGAGAGAACATTCTCATCATAGCTGTGTCTAATACTCCTATTTTGTAATTTGTAAAGGAATTACAAAATATTCACCCAACATCTATCAAGGCAAGCATCGTGCTCTCGGGCCTATCAATCTTCTCTTCAACATTGGTAATCCTTGTATCATCTGATTTCAACCTTCTGAATAATGCTTTTCCATCATCCTCTGCCATACTCACTGTCCTCACTCTTTTCAACCAAACTCTTGACGCTATCTTGGGCTCAAAAGGCACTAGACTTGTTTTTCCACTTCACATTAAGGACGGCATATAGTTGCACAACTTGCAAATATCAATTTCCCAAAGAAAATAACAGCTCCAATACCACTTGATCCATAAATCACTGGACTGATATCCTAGTGATGCATCATTAATGGATTCCTAGCAAACTGCCCTATAGGCTTCTATCACACCCATAGCAGCATTTTAATGTGTGTTAAAACTTAAAACAATAATTGAATGGGTGGAACAACCAACTAAACAATGTACGAGCACAAAACCAGTCACATAATACAATAGTTCATCTGGAAAATCTGACAGGGAAGATAAACTCTAGGAAAAGTATACTTATAGCATCTCATTCACTAATTAGTGTTATTACATGTGAGAATCTGCCAACAATATGGTCTTATGGGTCTGTGAAACAGTAATATAGCCTCTTCTATCTCCTCTCTGCCCTTGCACTCCACAAGAACCCTGCAACACTGCCTGATTTCCCTCCACACGGCCAAGAAAGTGTTTTTCGTCTACCCTCACCTCTTTTCATTCATTTAGAAATGTGAAACAGCAACAAAAGAAGGGCAAGAGACACTCTCTTGAATGTTTCTCCAAATATATTTTTAACCCGTTAAAAAGGTTTGTTGGACAATTCAGCTGCATATCAGCAGATTTAGGTGAAATAAAATAATTATATTGTCCAATAAGCTTCCCAAAGTAGCCAATCATTATCTATATGTTAAATACCACACGTGAAAGACAAATCACACCTTTAACTAACTTAGAGCAAGTGGAAAGATGTGCCAAAAAGTCAAAAAATTTGTGGTTGTGGTAATCTTGCCATCAATACGTATCCTCAAATTCTGATGGCCATGACTTTTGCATATGGACTTGAAACAAAACGATAGTTTTTTCAAAATCACCCCACTTTTCACGAGGAATCCAAATATGTAAACATTTCCAATTTGGACAAAAATTTATGGCTTTTTGATGTCTACAATAATCTTTAAATTAATGAGTCTAACAGTGACCCCAATGGTCCAACTTCTTCCATGAAGCTTCCTAATGTTCAAAAAGCATCGATTGTCATGCCCCTGAAATTATAACACTAAGATATAAAGCATTGAAATGCAAATAAATAAATAAATAAAATAATAAAATACATATTAAAAATATAAAATAGAAATATTAGCAGTTTAATATTATTATAATTATCAAATATGTTAATTTAATGATCAAATTCTTGTTTCAGCAACTGTCGATCCTCACAGGTAAACATCTATTGATTTCCATGTCTTCCAAATGAGAAAGGAGTTGATATAAATATCAATTTGGGAGACACGTCCCATGAGCGGATGTGTCTCCTCATAGAGGAGACATGTCCCATGAGCGGATGTGTCTCCTCATAGAGGAGACACGTCGACTCAAGGGATGTGTCCCTTTATATAATATTATATCTTTCACATTAACAACAATCAATCATCTGACCAATGCTAACTATTTTCAACACTCCCTCTTAGCTAGGGAAGATAAACTCCAAACAAGTATAAAGTGATATTACCTAACTTGTGAAATTAGAAGATATGGTATGCATCTGAAAGTGTCAAGTCACATGACATTCTCCATAACACATCTTTGCTATTCAATACTCCTTCTAGGCAAAGGAGGATGACTTCCATCAGGTAAAAGTGATATCACCTAACTCGTGATATCAGAAGATATGGTATGCATCTGAAAGTGTCAAGTCACATGACATTCTTCATAACACATCTTCATTATGGTATGTGCACTAGCATCAAGTCACATGATGTCTACCATAATTCATGGCATATCCACGGATATCAATATCCACCATGATTATCTCTTAAGGACCACAATGAACTACAGATGGCATCAAGTCCCATGATATCCATCAAAATGTCCAAGAGATACTATCATGACATGTCCACAGATATCAAGTCACATGATATCTATCATGATAGTTTATCATTGTAGAGTCGTCACTTTACAATGTTACATACAAGTGTTCATTATTAGAAAGATCGTCACCTTTCAATAATGTACACAGGGGGAGTAGGCCCATAAGGTCATGGAGTCACACACATGACAAAAGAGTTTACACATTTAAACATCTTTATATATATTAGTACAACTTATAAACAATTTGAATTTCAACATAATATCAAATTACATTTCAACCATACCAGTTTCTTCCTGTAGTGTTCTACCTTGATTCGGGAGAGAGGTGTGGTGAGAATGTCTGTTGTTTGATCATTTGTACTAACATACTCCAACTGGATCACATTCCTTTCTACCATGTCTCATAATGGTAGGGGATCTCAATGTGCTTAGATCAAGGAGTCACACAAGCAATTTACGAAGCCAACCTGCTTCTCTTGCCCTCATAAAAGCTGCAATGTATTTAGTTTTTGTCGAGCTTTGTGCCACTGAAGACTGTTTTCTGCAGATCCAAGAGATCATAGCCGATCCTAAACTAAAGCAATATCCTGATGTGCTTTTCTGATCGGTTACACTCCCAGCCCAATCTGAAACAAAGTATCCAGGTTGATCTAGTTGGTCATTTTTGAAAAGAAGATTGTATCCAATAGTGCCTTTGAAGATATCTCAATATGTGTTTTACAACCATAAGGTGAATTTCCTTTAGCTCACACGTGAATTGGCTTAGAGCATTCACTAGGACCTTCCATTTGTTGCTGGAGTGCTCTATCAACTGAGCTACTGGCCTCTTGTGGCCAGCCCATCATCAGTCTGGGTGTGGCTTATATCCAACACCCCCTCTTAAGCCATACTGCGGGTGCTTGGGGCTCTTCTGAAGTTAGATGTTGGGACCTGTCGTCATGGAGTCTCTCAACATGACGCCTCATCTCAGTCTCAGAGATGAACAAGGCTTTCACCTCATATCTCTCTATCTCAGAGAATTAAGCATTACAACAAGTGAAGATGTGACTCCCTCAAAAGCTCTAAGTACTTGCATTAGCCTCTTGACCTCCTCGTCCAAAAATTGTCTGTAAAACTTGCTTTAGAGAAATGGTTTCCAACTCACACTTTTGTAGAGATTCTGGTTGTTCTCTTCAACCTCATCCCAGATCACTCTATTATGAATAGGTTTGCGGAGCTACCAATGTTAAATCCAGGTTGACAGACATGAGCAATTTTGATCTCAATTGTTGAAGAGGTACTTCAAGAATTTAGCATCTGTCCTTGCAACTTTGAATCATAGAACTCCCTCTTGATCCCTACTTTAGAGATTGCAAAGAACACTTATGGAAGTGAACTCCCTCTAGTCACCAACTCAGTCCCATGGCTGCAAGTTGTGACTTCATGTTTGATCATTTCTTTGGTCGGCATGACTTTCTTACAAGATGCTTCAAGCTTTTCATCACTAAGCAATCTCTCATCACCTTCTTGTTCCTAGATCTGTCCAAGAAGCATTTAGAGAGAGATTACTAACAGTTTATAACTATCCAAAAAATATCAAGGCTAGAATCATACAAGGTTTACTATCTCAAGTTATAACATGAATGCATAAGAATTTTATGAGCAATATTAAAAACATGAATAAATAAATCAATTTATAAGAGAAATATATCAAAAGATCAGAATGAAGGGATAAGGAAGCTTATCTTTAATAACTTCTGATATAACTCTTTCTTCCATCTTTTACTCTTCTCGAGAGTGCTAAACTTAGCACAATAAAAGACAATCTGAACAACCTCTCCAAGAGTCAAGGCTCTATCACAGTTCATGCATTTAGAGAATGATATCGATGTGATCAACTTATCACCATCGAAATTGCAATTCTCTTTTTATTTCAGAGTCACACTCAAAAATCTTCACAACTAGCATGAAAAAATGACTTGCAAATAATAATTTGAATTTTCAAGGGATCTTATGTCAATGAACACATTTCAAGAGAAAACATGATCTCTCTTTACTAATCACACATGATCCAAATAAATGATATAACAGAAAAATTCAGCCTAGAAAGGTGATTTCAAACAAAACAAAGAATACTTATCCTTTTAAATATTCTGATGGGTGCAATTACTGGACACAGTATTATACATTGCTCTTGCGCTCAGATCAGTCCACAACCTTCACGGCTTGAACACAGTCCCCTGGCAAGGTTAAATTTGAACATGGTCTTTGACCGTTCAAATTTACAATGCACTCCATTTTCAGCTGCAATCCACCAGATTATGAAACAAATGCAACAGGCTTACTAGCAACACCGAGAGAGTTAGAGATGGATAAGATCATCACTCATAAGTTTTATCAGATCTATACAACTCAGCAGACTGAGTTTCACATAGAAATATAAACAACAAAACAAATACTTATCTTGATGAAGTCAAACTCTCCTTTTTAGGTCTGCATTTTTCTTGATATAGGACTTCTCAATTTGCTCTGCCCTTAGCAGTGGCGACGCCTTTGATTAATTCCAAGCAAGATCGTAGTTATTGTTAGCTGATCGACATCACATGTTCGAAGCCCCTAACCTTAGTCCAAGTAGATGCATTCAGCCGTGATCCTAATTACTCCTTACTGACGCACAGAAGACAAGCTACAGATCATTCGTGACCGTAGTCTTCAATAAGGCCAAAGTTGGAGGCTCGACCAAGGCTTTACACGAAGATCTCTACCTAGATGGTAGAAAGCTAGTAATGTTGCAAGAACTTATCAAACGCCTTCAAGTCAATGATTGGCAATAGTGCATTGTGATAAACCTAGCATAAGTTGCAATTTTTAGAAGTGTTCACACCTCCTTCAGACTTCAACGGCACTCCAATAATGCGGCAGACCCAAGTCCTAGACTTCCTGGTGGCAACTTCTCCACAGTAGCGCTAACTCCTTTACAAATAACATACATTAAAGGGTGGAATCATTATAATTGTTTGTCTTATTCCAAGTGAGTATGTGCACTTAGCAATTACAACAGACCAACGCCTTTGTTAATCCCATTCTTCCGTGAATATGATGTATGTTCCATACAGCATACTAGACAATAGCATATCCGGTGCTTGGCATATATATATTCTGGGACACTTCCGCCAACATTTGTATTCATCTCAAAACACCGTAACTTCACGAGGATAGCAAATATATATTTCCATTCAATGATAATTGGTTGAGGACTTCAGTCGGCATAAAGATGACGACAAGATCCTATTCGCTATACTTCCCGATTTATCTCCCGCACAAAAACATGCAAATTCCGGTAATATACGGCAAGGCCTAATAATCTATATTGGGTCACTCTAATATACTCTACAGGTAAGAGAAAGCCTGATTTCAAATATTTGAATGTTCTCCGATAAAAATAGAGATGTGATCAAGATATGAGACGCACAAATTGATACAAGCTTTGTGATATAACTTGCTTAGGTGGTTACAATGATCACGGGGCCTTTGAATCTGCAATAGAGAAAGACGATTTGAAGGTTGCAACTCAGTATCTGTGTGGAATGTCAAACCCGATATCTCAGAGACTCCTATAGATTTCTCACGTCACCCGACCGAAGCAATAGAACTCCAAGAATCATGGTGCTCGTTTTTTTTCTTTTTTTCTTTTTTCTTCAATTTCTAAATGAAATGCCAATTCTCAATGTCGATGAGTATTCACAGGTTCTGCCGATCTCCTCGACTCCTTGCTCCAGTACATATGACACAGACAACACCAACCAATGCTCCCCGGGAGATATACGAGAGTATACGAAGAAACGGTCAAATACGAGCATTCAAACGTCTGGTAGCAACGAAACCACATCAAGCCAAATGGAGACCATTCTATAATAATTTTCCATGATGAATAACCAGTCCGCTTCCCCCATTATAATACGCCAACTATGATTAAAAGACATTGCTAGCGGAATGTTCAGAATCTGAAATACACGTCTATTTCCACAAGTATAAAAGAGACGTCGGTGATCAGTCAATCGAACACCACAATAAAATTCAAGAATTCAATTGAATCTTTTCAAACGTGGCTCTAATACCATGTTAAATTAATGATCAAATTCTTGTTTCTGCAACTGTCAATCCTCACAGGTAAACATCTATTGATTTCCATGTCTTCCAAATGAGAAAGGAGTTGATATAAATATCAATTTGGGAGACACGTCCCATGAGCGGATGTGTCTCCTCATAGAGGAGACACGTCGGCTCAAGGGATGTGTCCCTTTATATAATATTATATCTTTCACATTAACAACGATCAATCATCTGACCGATGCTAACTATTTTCAACAAAATATAACAATATAAATATTATAAATATAAATGAATAATAAATAGATCTATCATGTTCCCCAATTTGTAATAAATTAAATAAAATTAAATATAAACAAATATATGATAAGTGGCAAAGGCTGTGATTCCTCTCTAAGGGGAGCAGCGCTTAAACCATAGATGGCAATAAATAAATAAAAAGAAATAAATAAACGGAACCAGAAGATGCTAGTAAAAACAAGGCAGCGCTATGTTCTCCCGGGCAGCAATTAAAATAAGGCAGTGATTACTATAAACAAAAGGCACGATCGAGGGAGATGATTTTTAAGGCTGTCCTATTCAAGCAATGCCTCTCTCAAGGATATAAATGAAGGACAAAATATTGTAAAAATACAAGAAGGATAAATCAGAGAAATTAAGAGTAGATCTAGTAAAAATACCAATAAAGAAGAATGAGTAAAGGAAGAAACACAATGAACATCTTCTGAGCAGAAATATATGTGACAGATGTACAAGTAGATAACAAGCAAATGAAGAGCAGATGAAGAACAGACTTGAGCATATATATATATGCAAAGGCAATTTAGATTAATTAATAATAGTCTAAGTTGCCGAATCGGGTACGGGTACGGTACATCAGTACGGCAATTTTCTTTTTTTTTTGGTGTGGGTACGTTTGGGTGCGTCCGTACATAAAACATATAAAAATCATAGATATAGACATATTTGCAGCCTAAAAAGTAAAAACAAGAATTAAATTTAGAATACCACATATCATGCATATGCTAAACAGAACTTAGAACTACCATAAATATAACAAATATGAAATACAATTATACTAAATTAATTTGATATCAAATTATCAAAACTTGAATGTTACGATAGGAATATAATTATATTGAATTCATTGTTCATTGGTTCAACATTTAAAACAAAATAATACAACTAACAATAGGCATCATATGGATCATCAGAAAGATTAAGATCAACATCATCATTGACATTAGATGATGTAGGTAAATTAGTAGAACCACATGCAGCCCCACTAGCACTTCCACTGGAAGCATGCTGGGCATCTGACTCCACAGAAAGTAAAGATTGTGTGCCAGCTGAAAAATCCAAATCAGTTCGCTCTGGATCTACATCCCATAACCTCGTGCCTCCTTCCTTATACTCATTCTTTTTATGAGTAAGAAGGCGCAAGTTGGAATGCACATAAACAAGCTCTTCCGCCCTACTTGCTGCCAATCGGTTGCGTTTCACCGAGTGGATAAAGGAGTATGTACTCCAATTTCGCTCAGCTGAAGAGGAACTAGCAACCTATTGAAAAAAACTGAGAGGAACTTATAATTATAAAATTGTAAATCAAACTTTAAATTTGAAGTTAACCATTTTATTATTTTTAAAATAGTAAACAATATAAATTTAGAGAGTGCAATAAAAACTAAGTTAACTTACTTGCGATAAAACTTTGATCGCAAGAGTTTGGAGATGTCATGTTGTAAAACCATTGATATACCACCAAGAATGAGCATCCATCCTATACTTGTCATGTGAAGCAGCACTACTTTGATTTTCGCCGGCTACAAAATCAGCAAACTCAACTCTAACTAAATACTCCATTTCTTGTTCGAGGAAGAGTCTACCAAGTGCTTTCAAACACCCCACACCAACTTCTTGATCTGAATATGGTTGCACTCTTGATGGCAAAGCAAGAATCTCATCACTATAAAATTTGGGAGTTAATGCAAATGAAAGAAGATGTAGTGGGGTGGTCATTTTGTTCCACCGGTCAACACAAATTGTTTGCACCTCTTTGAAGAAAGTTTCATCAGGATCTTGCTCTTTTTCGTTGATGACGATTTTCATTTGCTCAATCATTGAATCAATGCCATCATATACCTCTCCCAAACATGGCTTATCCATGTCAGTAAAACGAATCATACTCATGATGGGCTCTGTGAATCGAAGAAGATATTCTGCTTGTTCGCACCAAGTGTCATCTAGGATCATCCGTTTTACATTTGTTGCCCTTTCAGTATTGGATTGCCTCCACAAGGACCAACTTTGACTGATAACCATGCTAGAAAGTGCCTCCCGCACCTTCACAAGTCGTCTCAAGACAATCGTGTTCAATGCAAATCTGGTTTCAGCAACCTATTCAAAAATTTAAAATTAAGATATAAAGAAGACATGCTTGAGTTTAAAAAATAAATTAGTAATTACTAAAGTGAAATGTAAAATTTAAAAGTTGAAGTGTTTCAATTACCTTCAACAACTCCAATGCTGAAAATGATCTAAAAATGGCCTGTGATATTTGATGGTTTGTAATGAACATTTGGATCTCTTCACCTTCATCATACATTTGTTTGATCCAATTTATTTTTGCACCCAACTTTTGTAGCATGAGGTTGAGAGAGCGAATAGCACAAGGTGTCCAAAATATGTGCTCAAACCGTGTCTCAATCAACATACCTGCAGCTCTACAATTCTTTGCATTGTCTATTATTACTTGGACAACATTTTCAAAACCCACATCTTGAATGCATTGTATAAGGATGTCAGCAATAAATTGTGCATCCTTCACTTGTCCTTCACAATCCACGGCTTTCAAAAACATTGCCCCTTTAGGGCTCACTGCAATCACATTGATTAATGGTCGGTTTTTGGCATCCTTCCATCCATCTGAAACAATTGACACCCCTGTTTTTTTCCATGAATTTCTAATGGGAGCCAATGCATTGTTTATGCCTTTTACCTCCTTTGCTAGTAAGGTGGTATGCACCTTCTCATAACCTAGCCCTGTGTACCTTGTTGGCGTTTCAAATCGCACCTCTGGAATGCATTATGGAAACGGACAGCTATGTGCAATAAACTGCTCTTCGAATTAGGAGGGGAAGCTCCCTCTTTTGCTGAGTTGCATAAAGAAAAGTAATCTAAACTTAATTACGCCTATCTTTTTGGTTCAGCTGCGAGAACACAAGGTTATAGAACACTAGATGTTGCGGCTGAGGTTTTCCCTTTAATGAAACTAGACAGCTACAACTTAACCTACACTTAAAACGTTTCCACCCTCTCAAGTAAACGCAGAGCAAGAGAGTTTGGAAATGGACGAGTTTGATTTCTGACAAAGATACTTAAACAAACTATTCTTCAACATACATTTTAAGGCAAGCTGAAAAAGAGATCATAAAAGTATTACGAAAATATGAGACTTTTATTTCAAGGCAGACAAAGCACGCTCAAGATTTTATTAACTCATACTTCTAACACAAAACAAATAGACGGAAATTTGAGATATTTATATCAAGGTAGACAAAGCACGCTCAAGATTTTATTTACTCAAGTTTCTGGAACAAGGATTACAACTTCGGGACAGCAAGTTGTAGCAACACGCTTGCAACATGCGATCAACTTAACTATAATCAACACAACACATGCACTAAACAAGTATTTGCAGCTAAAGAGGCATGCAAACTTGCTCTTTACACAAAGTGAACAATACTGAATAACAAAGAGAAGGTACTATGACACTTATGTCTTGTTATCACAAGCACGGTTAAACTAAAATGAGCAAACACTGCTCTTATTTATAACTAAGCAGAGGAGTAGGGAACCCTAAAATCTCCTTGCTTTTACAACTAAGACTTGCCAATATGCAAGCTTTATTTCTAAATCTAGAAAAGATAAAACATCTAAAACCTAAGAAAGCATGTAAAATAGGAACTGCCAACTCATTACATTTGTTTTCCTTCTTCTTCAAAGAATGGATAAGAATTGAGATAAAAATAGAAAGAAAGCATGAGACAAGAATGGAAAGAAAGCTTGGAGAAAGCTTCTAGAAGATTGTCGCTTTAAATCTCTCACACATCCGCCAAAAAGCGGGAAACTGCCTCTCTATCAGGAGTGTTGATACTATCTTTAGCTGTATTCCGCTTTTCTAAGATCTTCTCCTTTGTTGCGATCAAACTTAGTGAATCTTTGACATATTCAGCTTCTTTCTGAGTTATGTTCTTGAAAAACATCGCTGCCTCAAAAGATGACTTAGCGGCTCTGCAACTTTATGCATTCTGATACTTCACTTGATTCTCCCACGGAAGAGTTTTGCACAACTTTTTGTGATACTTATCCCTTCGCTCATACCACTCCCTCTAACCATTCTTCAATTGAGATGATGACATTTTATATCCATGATGGTACTGAAAAGTACTTCCCAACATCATTCGTTCAAATAATTATGATATAACACTTTTTTGGCTCTGAATTCGATGGGAGAGTACTTTATGCTGAAAAACTTGAAGATTGACTATAAACTTGACTATACTCTGACAAGCTCAGCGTAAACCCTAAAAATAACTTGCTGATTTTCTTCGTCCAACGGATGAATTTTTGGAATTTTTTTCTGAGACATGGGTTTTGTTTAGAATCTCATTACAAGCAAACCCAGATCGTCCGATTTTGAAAATCCTGAATGAAGGCAGAAAAAGCAGCAAACCTTAACTTTCCCCGAAAAAAGCAGAAAAAGCTGGCATCTAGGTATTGGTCATGAGCACATTCTGAAAGAACCCATTTGGTTAGATTCTGAAAACCTCAAAGTTTCACTGAAAAAGCAGCCATTTGAAGTTTCTCTGAAAAAGTTGTGATATGGGTTTTGTCCAGAAGAAGATTCGAGATAGACCTAGAAGATTGGAAGTTGTAAAATTTGAAGTTTTCTCTGACATGCAAGATAAAAAGCAGCTGCTGCAGCCTTAAGAAAATTCTTCAAAAATTATCCAGAAGATAAAACCAGTATAAACCAGCTCGTTGAAAATTGAAAGTAATGGCCTCCTTCTTCAAAGATTTGATGTTCTGGATAAAAAAGTGTGAAAAAGCAAGCCTTCTTGAGTGCTGGTCTGAAAATATTATGAAAAACCAGCAAGTTAAACTCTTGATTCATGAAAATAAGGGTTTGAAGTTGCAACTCTATTTCTCCTTGAAGACCACCTGCAAAAATAATGAATAATAAAACACAAAAGTGTTTTAAATAAGCTCTGTTATGAGAAAACAACTTTCTTTTGCCCTAATTCCTCAAAACCCTAATTCAAGTTTGTGTAATGAACTTAGACTTTTGTTTTCATCTTCAATTTTTGAAATCTTCAAAAATTTGACCAAGGCATGAGAAGTTGGGCGCCTTTTTTGAGGCATGCCATCCTTTTTTTCAGACTTAGCCAACTTTTCATTGTTTTCAACTTCTGTTCAATTTTCAACCCTATTTCAGCTCCGATTTCCGGCTTCCAGATTGATCCAATGAACGAGTTGAACATTCCATCACGGAGCCTGATTGAATCTGATGACATGATTTTGGAGACGTCATCTGCTAAAACCTTCATTTGACCCTTCGAAATGTTAGGTGCCTATCCCTGAAAAGGGCGCCCATTTTCTCCAGAGTTAGTCAATTTCATGATCTTCAATTTTATGCTTGTCTTCTGACCTTTAGATGAATCCACGATTCTGGGAGTTGTACTAATCAGATTGATTGGCTAATAGGCCCACTGGATAGCTGAGATGATTCTGGAAGGGGTCCTCTGGATAACTCATCTCTGGAAACTGACATTTGATGGCTCTAAACCCTAGGCACCCTTCTTGAAGTATGGCGCCCATGGCTTCCAGAGTTAGTTTTTTATTTTAGATTTTCATTGTTGCTTTCAACTCTGTCTTTTCTCTCACTTTTCCTCCTCTATTCGTGTTGCGACATTTGATGACTGCCTCCTCCGACGAACATGCTGATGGTTGCGTTGGACAGCTTGATCAAGCTTGACGAAGTGACGTTAGAGATGCCTTCAGCAAATTCTATCATTAAACCTCTCAAAAGTTTGGGCGCCCTTTTTCTCCAGGGGCGCCCATGTCTACCAGTGTTAGAATATTTTCATCCTTTTTCACTTCAGAGTTCTAAACACCTCTCATCATGGCCCCTGTTTGATCTAACTTTGCCGGAAACTGAGTGATCCGACAAGCTGACGAAGACATCCACTGCGAAGCTGACGAGAATCTGAACAATGTTGCCTGGGAGAGCCAATCTTAACTTCATCATCTGACCTTCCAAAAAGATGGGCACCCTTCTTCTCCAGGGGCGCCCATGTTGAGCAGACTTAGAAACTTTTTTGCAAATTTCAAAATTTTGCTTCGTTAGACGTGCCTTCCTTGTCTTTGACTGTCGAAACGGAAAATTTTCTAAGGCATGAAGGTTTGGGCACCCTTCTTGACTGGAGGCGCTTGAATTCACCAGAGTTAGACAAATTTTAGCATTTTTCAACCTTTTCAAATTCTTATCTCCTTTCTCCATTTTTCTTGCGCACGTTCATCGTTGACAACTTCTGCTTGATGCTTGAACATCTGATTCTAACACTTGGCAACCGATTGACCTCCATTGATGACCTTGGATCCCTAAAACAACTTCTGAAAAAGCAGAATAGACCCATTAGGGCAAAATTGATTTTTTTGTGATTCTGACTGCACCAACCTGATAAGGAAGTATTTTAAGCCAATCAAAATCAATCTTGACCCTAGAAGCCAAACTTTCTATTTTTAGAAATTTTCTATTTTTAAAAAATTTTGCAAGTATCTGTTTCGAAAGAAACCCAGAAAAAGTTTTTATTTTTAGAAAACTGCTAAAAATAGAAATTTTCCTAAAATTTAGGGACGAAAACTAAAATCCGGGTGTTGTCGATTTGGTCGCTCTGAGTCGACCCAGATTGTCAGATTTTGAAAATTACAAGTTTTTGACCCTCATGCAAGACATGCAAATCCCAATTTTGACCTTTTTGATAGATTTAACAGTATTTGGACTCATTTCTTCAAAATGCCTAAGTGTAGCAAAATTTTTAGTTTTGGGGTACAACATACCCTAGTGGACAGTCACTTGCCTTTCTCAACATATCTTGCCAATATGGTGATCTTACAACATTAAATGCCAAACCGTTTGCATATAGACAGCTTGCAATGGCTTGATCTGCAAGCTCTCTAGCTTCAAGCTTAAATGCTCTTTTTAATGGCCCCTTGCTTCCCTTCACACCAACAAGATCTTCTTCGCTTCTATTCAAAAATGGGTGGCTCTCTACTACAACATCAAGAAAGTCACTATGTGTTGGAGGAGGAGGCCTCTTTGATCCCCTTCCACTTCCTCTTCCTCTCAAAAAAGGATGGTTTGTGGTACGATCAACTCTTGCATTTGCTTCCTCTTGCTCTTTACTATATGCTGCTACTTTGCAAGGATCTAACTCTTTACCATTTTCTCCTACACATACTGCGATTCCTTGTCTAGGAATGCAACATAAACGGAATTTCACACGACTGTATGAGCTAGTATACTGAACTTTACAATGTTTGCATATCCAAACAAATGTTCCTCCCCATTTAACTTGTTGTATCATTTGTACATATTTCCATAGAGGTGAATTCGGGTCAGTTTTAAAGGCGGGTCGAACAGTAGAAGTAGAACCAATTGCCATTATGCTGCTACAAGTTCAAAAACTATTAATCAATTATTAAACAATAAATGTTAAATATAATAATATTTAAATAAATAAAAATACTAAATTGATGTACCATTTTCGAAAAAAATAAAATTATTTAAATTAACATTTAATATATTATAATTATTCATTAAATTCTTAATTTATTATTTAAAAAATTAAAACTAAAATAAAAATTGATGTAGTTATACTTATATTTTACAATAAAATAATAATAAATATATTATAGTCTATTATAATAATAAAATTAAAATTAAAATATATTATATTAATAATAAATAATTTAACATTTAGTGTTGGTCTATTATTATATTATAAATTTATAAAAAAATAATAATTAATGAATTCTAAAATTAAAATACACAATATTAAATAAATAATTTATAAATGAAATAATAAAATTATAAATATATTTAACTTTAAAAGTTTAATTATTAATATGAATTTAATTTATAAATTTATAAATTATAAGACTACAGTAAATAAATTAAATTTTAATAATAAACATGTTCATAATATAAACATTAGGTTTAAAACTTTTGAAGATTAAAATTTAACAAGAAAAAAAAAATGGACGAAGTGAACCCTACCTGGAAATTTTCGCGGATGCAGACTTGATTCCCAGATTCCTGTGCGCGTCGGATTTTGCCCTCTCTTGGCTGCTGAAATCGTTTGCAAAGGCCACCAAAATCCGTTTGGAAAGGTCGCGAAATTTATCTGCAACTGTCACACAACCGCAAGCAAACAAAATGCGTCCCTTTTGCAGGGAAAAACGGAGGTGAAAATTAGTTTTAGGTTTTTCTGGCCTCTTTTTTATCACGGAAATGCATCAAAAAGGTTTCGATTTCCCCACCAAATGCCTAAAATTCGTGCCAAAAACACCACGTCACTGAAAAACGGCGAGATTCGAGGAGAAATTTATTGACGCGTTTTTGACTGGGAAAATCCAAACCCTAGCCGCTTCCGCAAGAATTCCACCACGTATCAGTACCGATACGTCCTGTACCCGGAATCAGCAAGGCAAATGGCCGATTCCGATAACTTAGATAATAGTTATAGATATATATGTTCATATGAAATATATTCAATTATGCAATAATGATGCTTGCAGCAATTATTGAGCCTTATAAATTGTTATGTTAATATGAATGATAGATTCTTATGCGTTGATTTAAACTAACAATATCTTCTAAATATGTAATGTCCCCGATTTAGCCCTACGCTCTACAATTGGATTTAGCCTATTTCCAGAAACTTGTAGGCTAAGAAGAATGGAAACACTTACTATTTATCGTAAGTCATGATACCGCTCAGTTGGCATACAGATGAGGTTTTGGCAAACTTACTATTTATAGAAATATGCTATTTTTGGTGAGTATATTTATAGCAATATCACTCTATCAACAACTCAATCTTTTGCAGTTCGGTGTGGCCGATCAATTTGGCTTTCTGTTAAGTTGAAGTGAACTTACTATTTTTGGCAGTGGCTATTTTTAGTAAGTCTAATCTTGGCAGTATCATCATCTGCAGTTCAACTCAGGTCATCATGCTATTTGTGGTAATCTTTCAATTTCAGTATTGGCATTGGTTTTGGTTATCTCTTTGGACTAAGTGTTATACTTAGTTAATTTCATGTTTTTAAGTTGTACCCCCACGCCTAGGAGAGATAACTTCATGTTGTTTTAAAGAGGGGAAATTAAGGGGTCATGTTGAGCATTTAATGATTTATTAAATGCTTTATTGTTGCAAATAGAAATGAACGCCTAAAGGGAAGGGAAATAATGTTTTATTAGTTCACAATAAAGTGAATGGTTGAAGGTGGTGTCCCTTGAGAAGTTGAAGTGATTCAACTTCTTGAAATTCAAAGTGCTTCATTTGCCCATTGAAACTTATATATTGCTACATTATGGAGAGTTGATTATGTTATGTTTTGGAAAGCAAAGTTATGTTGCTGGTTTGAAATCCAAAATCTAGCTAAGGAAAAGCTTAGCAATTCTATTCCACTCTTCGGGCCTGAAACTATGGTTCCCTAGATGATGGATTGAGAGTGTCCTTCATCCAAAAGTACATAATGAGCATTCCTGTGGAGTTTTGGTGAAATTTCAAGTTTTCAAGTTGCTGGTTGTTGGTTGGCTGAAGGAGTTTTTTATATACAGCTTTCTGTATGAATTTAATTTGCTTCTGGACATTGAAGCAATCTATTCCTAGGTTAATGGCGACCCTCTTGGCAAAGTTACAGATTTTATTTTGCAGATTTGAATATTTAATGCAAGGTCGACCTCCCTAGAAGGCCTTACCATTGCTGGTGGTGTCTTGGAGTTCGTGCTTGAATATTGGTGACCCATTGATGCGGTTTCAGTGATTGATTTTGGGTGCCATCCTCCTAGTATGCATTTGCAATTCATTTCAAAACATTTGGAGGTATTTTTAAAGGTGTTATGAGAATTTTGGTATTATCATTGATTGCTGGTTCAGAATTTCAATTTGTTGTTCGTCATATCAGATTTGCTTCAGTTCTGATTTTTGGCTTATATCTTGGTGATTGAGAAGACCATATATTGTAATAAACATTTTTCAGTAGTTTGCATTGATTATATCATTGTAACACATGGAAATTGCAAATTTATTTTATTGTAAGGCTAAGATTTAGTAGTACTAATCCAGTCATTATTCTTACTGCATTTACTTGTGCTTTCCTAATGCAAACACTTTAACCCCTGACTGGTTTACCGCCAGTGTGGAGAATAAACATTTGTATCTCTCTTTCTCACCCATTGTCAAGTGGAGAATTCCCACTGCTGAGTGGATGCCCGCCGCAACGGATGAATTAGTTTTGAATTGTAATCTTTTTCCCCCCACTGTTTGGTGGTAATGTGGAAAGTTTCTCATGGCTGGTTATCCGCCTATTTCATTTCAATTTCAGCATTAGCACTCCACCATATGTTAGCACCTCGCCTGTTAAAGGATCTTGAGTGCACATTCTTGGTGTCGAATTTATTCTCTCTTTCAGTGTAATCTTGTAATCTTGATTCAGTAGATCCTAGGGATCCTCTAACCATATGCCCGCCCCTCCTCCTTAAGTGGTTTTAGGGCGCATTCTTGGTTAGAGTTCTTTCATGCATGTTTTTGGGTTATGCTAACCTTAATGGGTGTTTGGTTACATTGTAAATGTTTGTTCACTAAAAACAAGAAAAAATTGAGAGAGTATATTTCAATGGTATCAGAGCCTGTTTTCCTGCCATCCTGTGAGTTTCAGTGCTTTAGTGATAAGATGAGAGTCAAAGAAGACCGATACTACATCAAAAAGCAGATGAGTTTAGTTTCAGCTTCAGAAGTTTTGAATTTAACACCTTTTCAATGATTTGAGAAACCTTGTCTTGTCAAATTAAGGTATGGCTAATGAAGAAAAGATGAATTTGGCAGAGACACTTTATATGGCTGGAAAGAGTCTTGACAAAGAATTTCAATCGAGGGAGAATGAAGAAAACATTCTTCATTTGTTAGAATAGTGTTTGAGGCAAGTGAAGCAATTACCCTCAAAAGAAATGCAGTTGGCATTAGCTCCTGCTGTGACTTTTTTGAATCAGCCCCATTGGCTGAGGCATCCTGATGAAGAAGTAAATTTGCTGGTTACTTCATGCCTTGGTGAAGTGATGAGAATTTTGGCACTTTTGGTGCCCTATGATGATAAAATTATGAAGAGAGTTCTTCATATGTTCGTGGAAAGTTTTCAATATCTTGATGAAACTGATAGCAATTAGTACTCCAAAAGAGTTGCTATACTGAATATCTTTTCAGAATTCAAAATAAGTGTGTTGTTGATAGATTTGGGTATGCAAGATCAAATATATTATTTGATTCATTACCTCTTCATTTCAACTTGGAGTGAACAAGAGGAGGATGTAGTTGCAGCAATGACAAACATTTTGATCTTAATTATCAATGAGTTGGATGACATTCCTAAAAACATCCTATCCTTTCTGCTAAACATTCATGAACAAGAAGGAAAGAATTCCTCTACTGTTGGTATGTTGATCAAAGATTTATTCATTCAGTGTGAGAGAAAATTGCAGCCCCACTTGAAGAAGACAGAGCAAAAAAAAGAGGAAGCTATTAATGTAGAAGATGGAAATAAAATATTGTTTCTCAATGATTCTAGGTTGTATCCCAAGAAGTACCTATTGATATGCAGCTATCCGCACAAGTTGAGGATGAATGCAAAGAGGCAACAATAGTTTTGATTTCCCATGAAGAGTTTATGTCAAGGAATCAAGGAGACCTCCTTGGTATGTTTGTGACTACAAATGAAGAGATCAATATTATATTTTCACATGAAGTTCTTATTGAAGGTAAGGAGGATATAATTTTCAAACCAACTAATAGTGATGATTCCTTCTTTCATTATAATAATGAAGATTCATGTGGTTTTGAGTTTGGTCATCAAACTAAGATCTTGAAGAAAGATTCTCATGAAGATTTCAGCTTTGTTGAGTTGGGAGGTGTCTCATTCAAAGAGTCGCCATTTCAAGTCAAGTTCGAAGGGCAGTTTCCTTTTGATAAAAGTAATCAGCCTTTCGGCATTTGGGATCCGGGTGTGAAGGCACCTAATTTTGTCAATGAATTTGTATGAGATAAATTTCCCTTTGATCCCAATAAAGAACAAAATTTTGATTTCACTGCAAACTTTGATATGGCCCTTGGAGGAGAAAATGTATTTGACAAAGAAGCTTGCATGGATAAGCCCCATAATGAATCCTGTAAGATGGTTGCAACCACTAAGGAAGAATTTGTTGCTGCTAAAACTTCCAGGACTGCGATCAATAATGACTCATTGATCAAGTTGGGGGCTTCTTCAGTATATAATCAAGGAGACAGTGAAGGGGAAATGGAGCTTGAAGACCACAGGGCCCTTGATGATGAATTTTTAAAGAGGTTATCAAATTCAAATCAGATTCACCACATCACGAAACTGATTATAAACAAAGGCCCGAAGAATTGGTAGGATTTGATTCTCTTCATGACCTTGAGCATTTTCAATTAGTGGGTAGTGAAAGACAAGAATCTTGGAACAGCTATGGGGGTACCAAAGACAAGAAAGAAAATTCTGATTTTGAAATACAGCTGATCAGCAGTTCACCATCCTTGCACTTTTGTGAGTGGAAAGGTCAATTCATGTTTTCCATTGAGGATGAGGTGCATGCCTTATTCAGATTTGACCGCTCATATAGTTCGATTGAAGAGAGACAGGAAGGAGTTGGGGATAGAGTCACTCTCTTTAATCTGCAATTTATTAAAGACTCCTTAGTGATTATGAAATCAGAGTATCTATGTTGGATTAGAGATCGGGATTACGCCTACAAATTCACAAAGAAGATCATTGGTGTTTTTCAAATAAGTGAAAGAAAGGTTGATAGGCTTACCCTTGAGCTAGAATCAACAAAGTGCATGATAGAGAATGCTTAGTTGGGTGTAATGGACGTTAGAGACCAGCTAGCTGATTTCAAACATCTCAGAGAATGTGAGAACGAGTTCTACTTTGTGATTGATAATCCTCCAAGCTTGCTTGTAAGTGAATGCATAAGAGGTTTAGAGAATTCACTCTCCATATGGGAAGTGTTGATTCATAACGACTTCCCCATTTTTGACACCAAGGTGTTGTCAAAACATGTTTTGATAAAACATGTTGTTTACATGCCTAACAGTTTATTCTTTGGATTGAGTAATGCTCACACTAACCTGTCTTGGGAGATGCATTTGAAGACAATGTTTGTTTCAGGCTCCCTTGTTTTTGAAGTTTTCTTGGATAAACTTCAGTGGTTCACTAAAAAAGTCGATAATTTTTTGAGTGTGCATTTGGAGTTGATTAGCACTCAGGAATGTTTTGTGAATTTCTTCAAGGGTGTGGTGGATCATTCTTGGTCAAGTATTTTGTTTGGCACCCTCGATGTGGAATGAAAAATCTTTTGGGCTATGGTAGGAAGGTTCCTTGGAGGGATAAGGATCAAAATTTCAGAATTAATGGTGATGTTCCCTTCTTTACCAGCCACTTGATGGATCCATTTGTTCATCAACAAATGGATTGGAGAGAGATTTTGAGCAATGATCAGTTCTTTTCTATGATGAAATCTTCAAAAAGGTTGTTTTCAACTGTGAATATGTGCAGATGTAATATTTTGGATGTTGATTTTCAGTTTTGCCGCAGCTGTTTATCTCCTTGGGTGCTGATTTTCCTTAAATCAGATCTCAAGTTGACCATTTCAGTCTTGTTCAGTAGCTGGTGGATTCATTTTCAGACTTTCCAATCTTTTGTTAGCTATGATTTTTGGTCTCAAGTGGGAGAAATGAAGATTTGGAGTGATTTAAACCTGCATCTAGAAAGTGTTCAGGTTCATCTCAGTGACTATCTTGGTACATTTACTTGTACATATGCTTGGGACAACAAACCAATGCTTGATTTGGTTCGACTTTCTGAGACTCTTGTAGGGAGATTAGTGAAAGTTTTCAGAAGCCTTCTTGGATATATCAAAATTATTTGAAGGAGGCATTGTTCATCCTTGAGGAATTCTGAGAATGAGATTGTTGAGCTTTTGCAAATAGTTGTTTTCTTCTTTGCAAGAAGCCTTGAAGGAGTTGTTACGCTGTTTGATGCTTTGAGGAGTTTCGTTGATAAGAATATTGTTGAGATACTTAGATCATTTTTCCTTATGTCCAAAATGTTGATAGTCATTGGGATTGATGATATTAACTCCTCGGAGTTTGTTGGGCGTGAGATGCTACAGAATTATGATTTCAGTCCTTCCATGTTTTTCAATTTGAATTTCAGGCTTGTTAACTTTTTGAGGTTTCAAGGAAGGTAGTGCAGTTCTGGTACAATGGCTTCATTTGTATGATCAGAGCGGTACAACATCAACATGGTGGGTCTTCTCAGAGATGGACATGGGACCCTGGGATCCTATTTGTTATGGTGGGATCAATGCAGAGTGTTGTGGCATTGCTTGAGGACAAACAATTTTGGGAAGGGCGGACTGTAATGTCCCCGATTTAGTCCTATGCTCTACAATTGGATTTAGTCTATTTCCAGAAACTCGTAGGCTAAGAAGAATGGGAACACTTACTATTTATAGTAAGTTATGATATTGCTCAGTTGGCATACATATGTGGTTTTGGTAAACTTACTATTTATAGCAAGATGCTATTTTTGGTAAGTAAATTTATAGCAGTATCACTCTAGCAGCAACTCAATCTTTTGCAGTTCAGTGTGGCCGATCAGCTTGGCTTTCTATTAAGTTGAAGTGAACTTACTATTTTTGGCAATGGCTATTTTTAGTAAGTCTAATCTTGGCAGCATCATCATCTGCAGTTCAGCTCGGGTCATCATGCTATTTGTGGTAATCCTTCAGTTTCAGTATTGGCATTGGTTTTGGTTATCTCCTTGGACTAAGTGTTATACTTAGTTAATTTCATGTTTTTAAGTTGTACCCCCACGCCTAAGAGAGATAACTTCATGTTGTTTTAAAGAGGGGACATTAAGGGGTCATGTTGAGCATTTAATGATTTATTAAATGCTTTATTGTTGCAAATAGAAATGAACGCCTAAAGGGAAGGGAAATAATGTTTTATTAGTTCACAATAAAGTGAATTGTTGAAGGTGGCCCTTGGGAAGTTGAAGTGATTCAACTTCTTGGAATTCAAATTGTTTCATTTGCCCATTGAAACTTATATATTGCTGCATTATGGAGAGCTGAGTATGTTATGTTTTGGAAAGCAAAGTTATGTTGCTGGTATGAAATCCAGAATCCGGCTAAGGGAAAGCTTAGCAATTTTGTTCCACTCTTCGGGCCTGAAACTATGGTTCCCTAGATGATGGAATGAGAGTGAGCTTCATCCAAAAGTACATATTGATCATTACTGTGGAGTTTTGGTGAGATATTTCCAGTTTTCAAGTTGTCGGTCGTTGTTTGGCTGAAGGAGTTTTTTATATACAGCTTTTTGTGTGAAATTAATTTGCTTTTGGGCATTGAAGTAATCTATTCCTAGGTTAAGGGCGACCCTCTTGGCAATGTTACAAATTTTATTTTGCAGATTTGAATATTTAATGCAAGGTCGACCTCCCTAGAAGGTCGTACCATTGCTAGTGGTGTCTTGGAGTTCGTGCTTGAAAATTGGTGACCCATTGATGCGGTTTCAATGATTGATTTTGGGCGCCATCCTCCTAGTATGCATTTGCAATTCATTTCAAAACATTTGGATGTATTTTTAAAGGTGTTATGAGAATTTTGGTATTATCATTGATTGCTGGTTCAAAATTTCAGTTTGTTGTTCGTCATATCAGATTTGCTTCAGTTCTGATTTTTGGCTTATATCTTGGTGATTGAGAAGACCATATATTGTAAAAAACATTCTTCAGTAGTTTGCATTGATTATATCATTGTAACACATGGAAATTGTAGATTTATTTTATTGTAAGGCTAAGATTTAGTAGTACTAATCCAGTCATTATTCTTACTGAATTTATTTGTGATTTCCTAATGCAAACACTTTAACCCCTGGCTGGTTTACCGCCAGTGTGAAGAATAAACATTTGTATCTCTCTTTCTCACCCACTATCAAGTGGAGAATTCCTATTGCTCAATGGATGCCCGCCGCAGCGGATGAATTAGTTTTGAATTGTAATCTTTTTCCCCCCACTGTTTGGTGGTAGTGTGGAAAATTTCTCATGGCTGGTTATCCGCCTATTTCATTTCAATTTCAACATTAGTACTCCACCATATGTTAGCACCTTGCCTGTCAAAGGATCTTGAGTGCACATTCTTGGTGTCGAGTTTATTCTCTCTTTCAGTGTAATCTTGTAATCTTGATTCAGTAGATCCTAGGGATCCTCTGACCATATGCCCGCCCCTCCTCCTTAAGTGGTTTTAGGGCGCATTCTTGGTTAGAGTTTTTCATGCACGTTTTGGGTTATGCTAACCTTAACGGGTGCTTGGTTACATTGTAAATGTTGGTTCACTAAAAACAAGAAAAAATTGAGAGAGTATATTTCAGAATATTAAGAACAGATCGACTGGAGAAAAGGAAAATACAAACCCACGATCACAAGAGAAACCTGTCCAGTCCACCACAGCAGATTATTATCATCGAATATATATGTGTTCAGGGGTATATTATGCCAATCAATGTTTTACATATGTATATATATTGCTTATAGATAATAAAGAATGCTTAATGTATAATTCCTTATGATAGATATGTGTGACTGTCTAAAACCCACCTTGTAGGAAGGGCTTGGGGTGAAGGGGTAAACAAGGCTAAGTAAGTAGGCCATTCTAGAGTTTACCGTAATGGCTCCTAGGACCAGAGGGCACTTACGCAGAGAACCGAGTAACCCACTTACGACCCCCGCCCAATCCCACAAGGTGGCTAGTGTCTTTAGGGGGTTGAGACATTGATGGGGAAAGCGAGTACAAACTGCCAAGGGAGAGGGTTGTGGTAAGCACCCTCTTTGGCTTTGTGTAGAAATGGCTTCGAGTGGACCCATTATGTCCCTTCTCCCCAAAATCCTAATATGCTTGCATTAATGATGATCTATGGATGTGATGTAATTGCCTAACTCTAATAAGTAAGCACACACACACACACACATATATATATTTGCATATATTGTTCATATGGTGGTTGCAAGGTTCAACCCAGGATTGCATTATTAAATAGATTTATTTGGTAAGACGAACCCTAACCCTAATTTGATGCAATTTGTGATCAGTAGGCAAATTCTAGGACAAATCAGGAGAGAGACATTATATCTATTTTCCGTATGTGTGCCTAAAATAGATTAGGAATGCTCCCCAAAGTGTTTAGAAACAAAAAAATGAAGCGTACAATATTGCTACAAGTAAACTTGCAAGCTTAGAGAACATCTTTTACACACCTATAGCAACCAATAGCATACATGTAGCACTATTTAAGTGGCATATAAATGAACCTGTACTTTATGCCTAACTATGGAACCTACCCAATCTGAACTACTCAACCATCTTCAAATCAGCTAGAGTTTCCAACTTTGCCAAAGGAGATAGCATCCAAAGGTAGCCCTAGTGGTCACAAGGCTAGGCACCCCACTTGAAGGCAAGGCACCCTAGGTTCAAATCAAAGGATGGGGGTGCGCAATTATTGTAGCTTGATGATGAGATAAGTCATCAACCACCTCACCTTGCACAATCCTAGCTAAGATATGCAGCTGCGTAATTTCAATAGAGTTGAATATTATACAAGAGATGAAGGCTGTCCTTGCTTTGTACAAGGAAAAGAAATTAGAAATAAAAAAGGTTGACCACTAAGGCAATTGCAACTAATGAGCTCTCCTCTTGAATCAAAATCTAACATCATAGGCACTTGTCATGGCCCATGGATGTGGGACTCATCTACTAAAGATGGTTCATATTGGGTGCTCTCATAGGGGTTCTATGTTCCATATAATAGTCCTTTTGCACAATCCTCACTCTAAGGTACTGTGTGGAATGAGAAGCATCATGAAGTGTTGCATCAATTTTTATTTTTTAATCATATAACAAAACACCATTCTATGTAATGCAGAGCCCATATTAGGATTCGTTGGTCAACAATGTGATTGTTGTTGGTAAAGGATTCAAGGCACCTAGTCCAGATGTTTTGAGTTATCCCTTGTTGGAGGAAGCCATGAAAAAAACTTGAGGTCATGGTAGATGATCAAAAGAGAATTTCATGGGAAAAGGATTGCAGTATTTTGCAATGACCAACTTCCTTGTGACTTTTGGTTGAGAATTGTTACTGGAGTTTATTGATGTCTCATATGATGTTAAAAAATACTAAGGCTTTGTGTCACACGTTGGAGGTGGGGAGGTGTTCATGGGAGTGTGTAGGAAGCCTTCCAAGTTGTGACAAACAATGCAGTAAAAAGGAAGCTTCTTAAGGAGAGGCACACTACAATTTTTTGGAGCTCTTGAGCTGCCTATTGCAATGATTTCTATTTGAGGATATAGACAAATTTGTGCTTCTCCAGCTTTTTGGAGCATTTGTGCTGCCCATTGTAATGATCTTCTATTTGAGGATGTAAACAAATTTGTATTGATGAAAACTATCATTGAAGAGGTAAGAAACATCAACATAAAACTTCTACAACCACCCTTTACTGCTTTTATCTAAAGAGAGAGAACACCAAGGGAAAAAGCTTGTGTGATGGAGAATGACATGATTTGCCACCAACTTCACCACATTGTAATGCATTTCAGCCTCACTAGTGTCTCGTAAGCAGGTCTGAATCCATGAAGGGAATTTGAAATAGGAAAGGCTTAAAATAATAAAAAGGTCTAAATCCACCCTAAAGAGTCTAAACCATAGTTTAGCTTCTACTATCAAGCTGGTTTACCTCACTCACTTTAGCAAACAGCAACTAGCATGCACTGTACTAATTAAACCATTAAGTGTATCCTCTACTGACTAGGAAATTAACTTTGAAGTGAAAAGCATAATGATGGAATATTACAAATGAATTAGGCTTAAAGGGGTACAGAAAAAATTTACAATCTAATATTTATCTTCAATGAAAAAAAACCTTGATTCCCATACTTCCACCATGGATTAAGACAATGAAAAAAAACCTTGATTCCCATACTTCCACTATGGATTAAGAAAGAATGCTGGGATACAATAACAGATAAATGTGAATATATGAACATTTAACATCATCCATTTGAATATGCAAACGCAAAGGGTGATTATATCAGAAATGAAACAAAGATTTATACCCGCAAAAAAATTGGGAGATGGTGCCGGCAAAATTGGTCTAGGCTTCAGTTCATGCTTAGGCGTATCCCTCTCCTTTTCAGGATCATTTGATGAGTTTTGGTGCTCTTGCCGTTTTCTTTTCAACTCTTTCCTCAAAGAGAATTTCTCTGGTTTTTGCTCTTCCTGTCCATTTTCTGTTGTCATCTCTGAACTCACAAGACAAGGACTATCAGCAAGCAAACTTTGTCATTATGAGGCACAGTAAATGTCTGTGAAACCAGTACAAAACACATTTTTGCAAACTGGAAATGGATGCATCCCACATTGCACTAGCACTCCATGATATTCAAAAAAGAAAGTGAAGGAGGATAACAGGCCACAAAAAGCACCAGATAGAAGTACTGAGCGTAGCTGTAAATAACCATATGGCAAAAATAAACTAAACCAACATGAAACAATATACTGCATGCTACAGAGAACAAAGATCCAAAAATGACACTATAAGGATTACACAAGAATGGCACAAGCAAACAATGAAATACCTGTGTCCAAATAGTACATGTCATCAAGAGCCTCTAAGTTTTCATTGCACCCTCCTATAAAGGCGAGAATACCTCTTTTAAAGTCCATACAGTCTCCTGCCATAGAAAATCTAGCAGAAGGTCCCTGACCCATGGCTGTCACCTTTGTCCACACCCCATTTTCTGCATCAAAGTGAATATCAAAGAAAGAAACTTATCAGTATAAGAGATCTGATAAAGCAACTAAAAGAATCAAAGTTAAAAAATCACGAACTTGCTCCTAAAATAGAAAAATAAAGTTAAAATTAGAAAGAAACTTATCAGTATAAGAGATCTGATAAATCAACTAAAAGAATCAAAGTTAAAAAATCATGAACTTGCTCCTAAAATAGAAAAATAAAGTTAAAATTAGATGGCAACTATTCTGACTCACCTTTTGTGTTCAGGACTTGGAATTTCAAATAAATTGGTCAAAATGGTTCATTAGTTGATATTTAAATACTAATTAGTTGATAATTTTTCATCTCCAGTATTAAAACTTAAAATTCCTGGACCTTGCTAACTTGTTAAGCAAAGAGTTTTGGAATATGTTGTCATTGATGTCAAAAGAACAAAGACAAAGGTCGATCTCTATTCCAAGGTATATAAATATGACTTGATTGCCAAGATTAAAGTGTGAACAAGGTACAGCATTTAAGGCATAAAAAGAGCAGTGATTAATGTAGACAAAGAGCAGCAACTAATGTATAAGAAGAGCAACAATTGAATGATTTAACAAGTGTGTTAAGAAGCAGTGATTAACAAATGAAATTTATAATGAAAGTGTTTAAAACTATTAGCAAAGTGGCACCTCTCTCCAAATGGTCGCCCCTCTTGAATCTACAATTAAAATAAATAAAATACTTTATTATGTGGGTCGATCCTCCATTGTGTGGCACCCTCATTGAAGTGGTTTTAAAAATAAATTAAATTAATTACTTTTATTGGGGCCGACCCTCTAAGTGGTACACCCAATTTGAGGATGAAAAGGTGCATTTACTTAATAAGTTTGCAACTGTTGTGAAAGATCATACACCTTCAAAAAGTAGCCTTCCTTTGCATGATATAAAAGAAGATTGATTGGAGGTTTTGAAGGCAACAATTTCAAAGAATATTTTCTGAGTAAAAGATAAAAGGAGAGCAGATATATGAAGAGTAATTCAGACTTATATTGAAGATATTTGTGTGATGAAAAGATAGAATTTATGCTAGTAAGTTGAGTCAATAATATTCAGATTTAAGAAGGAAGAAATGTGTGCTTGAATCAGATTTGTGAAGATTGTGAAAAGATTTAGAGTTTGAATCAGATTTGTGAGGATTGTGAAAAGATTTAGAGTTTGATCAGATTTGTGTGGAAGAAACTATATCAGCCATTGAAGAACTAATAGGTTGGAGCCTATCTTGAAGCTCAGTTTGTGTGGGGTTTAAAGCTTCCAATAGGTTGGAGCCTACATTTTTTTCAAGTAAAGATTGGAGTCTCTAGTAGGTTGGAGCCTACAAGAAGAAGAAAAAGATATACATATATATATAAGCAAAATTGTGCTGTTGTTTTCTCCCGCAAGGGTTTCCACGTAAATCGTGTGTTCTCTTTGTGTTCTTAATTGCTTGATCTTGCATATGTGCAGTTGATATGATTAATTAAATTTGAAAAGTAAAAGTTTGTGATATACCGATTCACCAACCCCGTCCCCCCTCCATCCCCTCCTCTCAATATAACCGTGTGCTTAACAAAGAGAAGAATTTTTAAGTAAATCTATCTAGAAGCAAAGTTCAACTACAATACCCCAAGGATACATCACCAAGGTTTTATAGGCATCCCCTCAAATTATCAGACGTCCCAAGGGTGGTGGGATGGCAACAAAATGCCCCCCCATCATCCTTGGCACTTCGGCTCCAATAGACGATCATCTCCATGATGTCCTTGTTGAATGAGGTGGTGTTTAGTGACATCCCCCTTTTGGGAGACATGCCTAAGGATGTCCTACCATCCCTAGGACATCTAGACATTCCTTCTTCAACCATTCTAGGGACGTCAGGGCATCTCGAAAATCAAAATCAAAAAAATAACAATTTTAATAAAAACTTTAAAAATAAAAACTAAACCTGAATTTGATGTGGGGGGCGGGGGGGGCACTTAAACAATCAATAAAAATTCTAGCCCATGCTCTTTCACTCTTGTGCAATCACCAAATGAGAAGATGAGAAAGAGAAGAAAAAGAAGAGGAATAATATAAACTTGATGAATAGTGTTGGCATTTCAATTCGCACCTCTGGTATGTGAATTAGAAACGGACAGTTATGCACATATAAACTGCTCTTCGAATTAGGAAGGGAAGCTCCCTCTTTGCTGATGTTGCTTAAGAAAGTAAATTAAAACTAATTTGCCTATCTTTTTGTTTAGCTAAGAGCACAAGGTTATAAAACTCAAGCGTCGTAGCTGAGGTTTTCTCTTTTGAAAGTTCAACTACAACTAAGCCTACGCTAATGACGTTTCTAACTACTCAAGTAAATGCAGAGCATGAGAATTAGAAATGAACAAGGAATGACTCTTTGACACAAATACTCAAACAAACTTTATCCCAACACACATCTATTGAAATTTCAATGCAAGCTGAAATAGAGATCATATAAGAGTAACACATAAAATGGAAATCTAAGATATTATATCAAGGCAGCAAAGCAAGCACAAGACTTTATTTTCTCAAATCTCAAAAACAAAAGATTACACTCTTGGGACAGCAGGATTGTAGCAAAATAGGCATATAGTTTTGCGATCAACCAAGATACATTGGCACAAGTAACATACAACAACTTGCAGGTAGAAGAGACTTGCAAGATTGCTCTAACACTAAGTGAACTGAAACTAAACAACAACAACTTGCAAGCAAAATAGGCTCAGCAATTTGTTATCACAAGCACGGTTAAAGAAAAATGGGCAAAGATTGCCCTTATTTATAACTAAGCAGAGGAGTAAGGAACCCTAAAATCTCCTTGCTTTTACAACTAAGACTTGGCAACATGCAAGCTTTATTTCTAAATCTAAAAGAAGATAAGCATCTAACAACTATGAAAACCTAAAATCAAGGAAAGTGCCACCTTGATATTTGTCCTTCAAAGAATGGATAATCATTGAGATGAGAATAGAAAGAAAGTTGAAAAAAAGCTTCTAGAAGATTGTTGTTTTAGACCTAAAAACAAGGAAAGTGCCAACTTGATATTTGTCCTTCAAAGAATCGATAATCATTGAGATGAGAATAGAAAGAAAGTTAAAAGAAAGCTTCTAGAAGATTCTTGTTTTAGATCTTGATCACATCAGCCAAAAATTGGGAGACTGTATCTATGTCAAGAGCATCAATACTATCAATAGAAAAGTTCCGTTTTTCTAAGATTTCTTCTCCTTCAGCAATAGATCTTAGAAAATATTTGATCTCATTGGCTGCTTCCTCGAACCTCGCTGACAACATGGAAATCTAACTCATCCTTCTGACATTGCCATCGCTACTACGAACAACATTCTGGAACTTAGCTTGCACTTCGTCAAGCCCAACATAGGAACCATCATCATGACAATACCGGCAAGGGATCTCTGCAACAAATTCTCTTATGAACTCGAACACATTAACCACCCTTTGTTTGTATACAACGAACTCCTCAAATATTCTTTCATAAGTTCTCACCTTGAAGAGGTGATGTTCTTTCCATGCAAGAATTTGTCTCTTGTGTTCTCTTGAAACCAATGAGCCATATGTTGTATCTAAATCTATAATGATGATTTCATGCATAGGCTTCACCTCTGCTATCAACTGCTCAAATCCCTAGATACCTTGGCGTAAATCATGGGCATTATATCTCAACTGATATATTTGTGCTAAAATCTCCATGCCTCTAGTGATGATTTCCTCGACCCATTCTTGTGTTTGCTTCCCACGTATCACTAACCACCTCAATTGTTGTTGATCAGTTGGTGTCTCTAAAACCTGGGGCAGCAACTAAGTCGCTTGTGAAGTGCCATGAATAAGATTTGAAATGTATAGCCTGAGTTGCTGGTTTTCAGCCTTGAGGGCTCCCTTATCCTCTCCATCTTTAAGCACTCTTTCTCGTAGATTTTCCGCTACAACTTTGAACAAACTGACATCAGCATGCCTGGTGCTCTTGCCAAGATTGGCTTTGACCATTATGAAATCATCTACATCCACTTTATCTTTGTTTCTATCTTCAGGAGGTGTAGCAGTCTCCATGATCATCTCACCATCAAGATTCCTCTCAAAGTGAACATGTTTCTTTGCTTTCAATTTAGGTTACTCCTGATACACATTGTCAAGATCATCAAAATTCAGCTGATATGAAGGTCTTCTTCTTTTCCTTCCCAGGGAGCTCTCAAGCCAAGATGCGGTATCTCTACTAACTTCCTTGGGAGGCTCGGCTGCAACTCCTTCATCTACTTCAATCTCTAGATCAATGTGAATTGGTGAGGATCTTGGCACTGGTGGAGAATCATGTGTCAAGGGCACATCTTTTGTTTCCTTTTGAGGTACGGGGCTTTTATTTCAACTATTGGTTGCTCCTGTATAACTATACTCGAGAAGTCCAACCTTTTCTTTACATTCTTCGTTGATCTGTTGCCCTTTACACCCTCTTGAGATTGACTTTTTCCCTTCATCTTTGGTTGTGCTCTAGAAGAAGAGGGAAGTGATGACTGTATTCTTGGTTGCTCTGCTACTGGAATGGATTTCTTCCTCTTGAGGACCAAGAATGTCTTGTACTCAATGACTTGACGTGTCCTTTCTTCCATTGAGATGTTTACTTTGTTGGCCCAGTTGACCTATGGAAGAGGTTGTTGCTCGATTTGTTTTCCAATGTATGTTGAGAGAAGTACATCTCCAATCATCATTTGAAAGTCCCTCGATATCCTCTGACAAACAATCTTTCATTTGATGGATAGTGAATATGTTGTAGCTACGCCTCCGTACCTCGAACTCATCTCTACTGTTGGCCCAAAAATCTTCAAGTGCGGGCATATGAGCATAGTTCTTCTCAAGTTAGGCTGCGAAGACACCATGACGGTCATATGATCGTCTCTCGCTGTATGGCTTGAGACCAAGTTTAGCCAATACATCACCCATGGACTTGGCATCTGTTGTTGATCTGCATGTGTAAATTCCCAACCCAAATGGAAAAGTGAAAGCAGGCTTCTTTCTATTCTGAAAAATAGTGTGGACATCATATGCTTGCCTTAGGAATTCCATGAAAACTTCATCTGATGGGTGCCTCGGCAACATGAGTGGAGCACTGGAGAAGCCATAGACTCTGATGTAGGTGAAAGTAGGAAATTGAATAAACCAATCTGCCCACTCTGCCATTGCTGCCCTGGCAGTTGATAAAATGCGCACGTGCAACTCATTATCTAGGTCTCGCACTGTATACATCAAGAAAGCCTCGTTTACCCTCTTGTAATGATGCGATGACTCTATGAACTCCAACTAAGGGTAGTAATTATAGACATGTTGTATATTCAAAGACCCCTCAGTGTTCAACCCTCTGAATTTGCCTTGGAAGGCCACTAGGTAGACAAGGTAGGAGACCATGTGAAATTCATGAATTTGGAAGTATTCAATTATTTGTTGATGGAGACTATCACTGATTAAGGTTGACCAATCATAGTATTTTGTCTTCTTCGTGATATGAGGTATAACATAGAACATCTAGGGTTGAAACTTTGTAGCATCTTCTTGACCAGTGATTCGATTGAGCAGGGTGATCATTATAGCAATTTCATCTTTGAATTCCCCTCGCCCAACGTTCTTTGGCAAAGCCTTATGTTTTTCTTTCATCCACTTCTGTGCAATCTTCTTGTTGTATTTTTGCTTATGCATATCCCATACCCTTCCACATTCTTCCTTGGAGATAGTTACAATTTTAGGCCAGGGTGGTATTGAGAAGCATTTTTCAGTCATGCCTAGCTTCAAGCTGCAAATCATTCTTCCATCTGTCGACTGAATCTCCCAAGTCATCGGATTGTAATGCTTGATACAAGTAATTACGAATTCTAGACTCTGCACTGAAATAGGAATGGATGTTGTTGCTAGTAGTCTGGAGTGACCAAGGTGCCTGACTACAACGTTGCCTGCATCTTCCAATGCTCGCAAGTTGAATACCGGCTTGATATGGTGCAAGTCAATCTCAACTGTTTTAAATAAGTCATGATATAGTGTTGATTTGGTCATGAACTCGAGGGGAGTGTACTCCATACTAGAAACCTTGAAGATTGACTGTAAACTTGTCTATATTCAGACAAGTTTTGCACAACTTTCTAAATTTAGCTTGCTGGTTTTCTTCTTCAAACAGATGAAATTTTTCAAAAAAATTATGAGATATGGGTTTTGTTCAAAATTTCGTTACAAGAAGACTCAGATCGTTTGTTTTTGAAAATTTTGATTGTAGACTAAAAAAGCAACAAACCCTAATTTCCTCATATTTTCTTGAAAAAAGTTGGCACCTAGGTTTTGTGCAGAATGAAATTTAGGAACAACCTAGTTGATCAAATGTTGAAAATACTGAAGGCTGATTGAAAAAGCAGCAAACCCTAGAATCTGAAATTTTTCTTGAAAACGCTGTGATCTAGGTTTTGTTCAGAAGTATGTTTTAGAAGGACCCAAATAATCAAATCTTGAAAACTTTGATGATTCCTTGGACATGCATGAAAAAAGAAGCTGCTGCAACTTAAAAAATTTCTTCAAAAATTGTCCAAAATCAAGAATTGATATGACCCAGATCACTGAAAATTGAAAATATTAGCCTCCTCTTTGTGAAAATTGATGCTCTAGAAGAAAAAAGCAAAGAAAAAAAAGCCTTCTTGTGTGCTGATCTGAAAATTATGAAGAACTCTGAAAAATCAGCAAACTTTAGCTTTCAAATCTCTAAAATAGGAGAATATTTCGTTTCTCCTCTCTTGCCTTGATCACCTACAAATAAATTTATGAAAAATGAATGCATAAGGTTGTCTTATATAAGTTTTTAGGTTGAAAACTGCTTTAATTCCTAAATTTAGAGTTTTGATACCATAAATCAGATGCATCGAACTTAGGCACTTTCTTTCTCTCTTTGAAATTTTAAAAATTTGACTAAGGCATAGCTTCTTGGGCGCCCTTCTTGGCTGGAGACGCCTATCTTGTTCAGACTTTGTCATTTTTCTGACAATTTCAACTTTTTGCTTGATTTTGACCTCTGTTCACTTTTGATTTCTGACTTCCAAATTGACCCTCATGCAAGACATGCAAACCCCCAATTTTGACCTTTTGACAGATTTTAACAAACCTTTGACTCATTTCTTCAAAATGCCTAAGTGTAGCAAATATTTTAATTTGGGGTACAACAAATAGTACAAATATTTGGATAGTGTCAAATTTTAAAGCATTGTATAAACCATAGTTTACATATTCTCCAATTACTCTCGGAGTAGCTGAGTAATCTCCAAAAAACTTACATGCCGAGTAATTTTTGCTTTTGGTTGTGGGCAGTATGCAAATGGATTTTCTCTCGTCAAATTATCAAGTAATTGCCAGTAGCTCACAAAAAACCCACAAACTTGGCATGTTTGTGTGTGCTTAAATATGTTTGTGTGTATATGCATGCAAACTTGGCATCTTGTGTATGTTTATAGATATGTATGTGTGCACAGCGCAGTCCTGAGTATACAGATACATAAATATCCACATACATTTGTTGAGTATTTGCCGAGCATTTTCCGAGTATTTGCCGAGTTTTTCCCGAGTCAAAATTTTTGGGCTTGCCGAGTACTCTCTTATTCCGAGTATGTAAACTATGGTATAAACTTTAGCTTCTTTTACTCATATTGTTTACATATATGATAACTGTACTGCAACTTCCTTTACTGTTTTCTAGAATTATTTTCTCACATATTAATTTTTATACAAAAATTAATTTCCACCCACCATCATCCTCAAAATCTTGTAGAAGGAATTGTCATCCTGTAACTCAGAGAAACATTGAATTCAAGAGATATGACCTTCAGATTTCTCCAGAAAATATTCCTTTTGCATCTGCACTTCATATTTACAAAATTTCAGCGGAGAGAAAGAAGAGTTGTCCAATTTCACTGGTGATCAAAGCTTTCCAAACATTTTCAAAGATGGATGAACACTCGGAGAGAATCTTTGATATTTCAAGCTTTTCATGTCTTGGATATTATCATCCATGGATTTTGGAATTTGGAGACTAGTTTTAGAGCTTCTGATTTATTTTTTTAAATCCATTTTATAGGTTATAGATCAGTAGTTGATTTACATGTTCTATATACTATATAGTCCTTATTTTTTGTGAATGTATCTGCACATTCGATTTATATTATGCTAATAATGCCTAACATGGCATAAAGCAATGATTATTTGAATGATATAATATTAATTTCTCTTTTGAATTAGATCTTTCATTTGCTGATCTTACAAACCGTCAAGTCCAAGCCAACTCTTTGCACTGTTTTAGTGAAAATAGTTCCTACCTTGTATTACAACTTCATCTAATATATGAACTACAAATTATAATATATAAAAAAATTATTATCTCATATTATAACTTATTATAGGAATATATATTGAAAGGTAGGTTAGAAAGGCCGTGACTCTTCGGACTAGTGTTACAAAACTCGCCCAAACTCAATGAATCCAGTAGGTCAAAGCGATGCCCGACAATTCATGACCTAAGTACCCACCAAGTCTAGCTTGTCAAGTCCTGATTGGTAGACTCAGCCAAAAAAGTTTAAACGTAAAAGCATAAAGCAAGCTATTTTTGAAGGGTTTGGACGACTTTTGGAGGATTCTTAAAAGTGATAAAATTATGAAAAATGGCATGCACCATGACTGTTTGTGTGATCTCAAAGGCTTTTAATTTAGATCTGGTGGCAAGGGCCCCGCCTTGTATCGTAATAGATGGGTGTTGCCTCCACAAGGGGTATTGCCCCTCAATCCCACTGGGGGTGTTGCCCCCATGCCCCCATTAGGAATGCTACTCCCAAATCCCTACTCTAGTTTTAAAAAGCGAAAAAAAAAAGTCTTTTTGGGCCATATTGGATAGAAGAAAATTATTTTATTTTTCGAATTTTTCTCAATTAAATTCCTAGTAATTAAATTACATTTATACATCTAGATAGCTAAGTCAAAATCTATCCTAAATAAGGCTCCTAAGGCTATAACAACATTTGCAGACTTGTCTTAGATACAAGTGCATGACTCCATATAAAGCTAGTCTATGTCACAAGGCTTGAGTTCATGTTCATGTTCGGCAACAATAAAATTCAGATGAAGTTCAATGAGGGAAAAAAATCAGAAAAAAATAATCATGGTTAAATTCACCTTCCATAAATTTGATTTTTTAAAAAATATAAATACCATACCCATTAAAAAAATAGCAATATTATATTAACTTTGAATACATTATATTAAATTTTAAAATATTGTATTATTATAATATAAATATGTTTAGATATTTAATTCAAATAATATTAATATATTAAATATTCAAGAAGTTATTGAGCTACTTGGACTGAATATTGACTGGTCTTTGCAACTTTCTTTATATATAATATAATGAGAGTTGTCCCCATGATATATATATATTATAATTAGAAATATAATTTTTATATGTTGAATACAACACAAAATTAAAAAACAAATGAACATTATTTTGAAACAAACTATTAAATTTACTTTAAAAGAAATTAAAATAAAAACAATCACGGCCTTATGTATACTACCTGCAACTGGCAATCAAAGAAAAAGCACATACGGATTCGACTCCATATAGTAAATCAAAGTATACTTTGAAATTGTAGTAGATCTTGCTAAATATTCTAACCTTGTGAAAGCTTCTCTAACCAAAAAGTTAAAATCTCATAGGATCCCAAGCTCAAAATCTCGCATACACCTAAATCGTTTGAATCTGAAAGCCCAAGCGGTCATCATGTTGACTAACGAATTCAACATAGGCATCGCAAATTATAAACACCCAAAGTGTACACCCAAAGACTTGATTTTTTAAAATATGTTTTCATAGAAAAACCTAGGCCCTACTCAGTACAATTATTTTTGTGAACTAGAATTATTTTTTAGATTTTTATTGTTTGCAAAATTTCTAACTTAATGGCCGAAATTCGGAAAACCCTATGACATAGGAGCTAGTAATGCTAGGCTAAGGGGTACAAGCTCATTTATACCATAGTTCATGACTCCATATTGCGATTTTTGTTTTTGATGCCCTTAATAACATAATCCTAGAGTTTTGTACACCTTAACACTTGCCAATATTTATATATCTAAAATTGTTGTTTCCGTTAGCCAAAATTTGCTTTTATACTCATGTGAACGATGTATACATGTGAATGTGATCAAAGTATCTTCTATTTTATTAATTTATTGTGTCTTCAAAGTTTATTTATTGAAGGGTGCATGATACAAGTTTTAGATCATTTAAAAACCTTAATATTTCATGTTTTTTTTTTTTAATTTTCCGAGCCTACACTAAGTCTATAAATCCAGGTCAAAAATCAGCTTGCCAAGTCTAAATCGAGCCTAAGTCTTGTAACTCTGCTTTGGACATACACTTTTGGATGTTACAAATATCCATTTATCTACCATTGGCATAGATATCAACCTTCACTCTTTTCTACAACATATTTAATCTGAATTTTTATGATTTTCCCAAAACAAAGCTTTGATCTTGTTTAGAGCAAGTTATCTTGCAACTTTGCCTTGAATGGTTGTTGCTAGCTTTGTAGTTGAGATCACTGACCAAACTTCTTTTGGAAAGTCAAAATATTAGGTATGTTTTTTAATTCCCAATTTGACCAATACCCCATTGTGCCCAATTGACAGTTTTTGATATATAAAAAGTTGAGAACTGAGATGCAAAAGGATGAAACCCAAGATACAAAAGAGTGTAACCCAAGCTGCAAAGAGTTACTGAGTCATAAAATGAATTATTTACTTACCGAAGCATAAGAACTAATGAAAAGCTCGCAAGATAGTAGTCTTATACACTTTGTGTTTGGTACCAAAGATGAAAAATTAGGGTGGAACATTTATCAAATGAATACATTGTTTCCAAACTTGAAAAATGATTGTCTAATTGATAATGCAAGAAAATGCTTCTTTTGCCTAGGTTGTTAAATTGCAATAAATTTTACTTTGGTCCAACTATAAGGATCCTTCTTAAGGAAAAGGTCTATGGGAGATTGAATTGGAGGACACATATTTAGTCATTAAAAGCTAAATTGAAAAAGCATACTAATGGAACCTGCAAACAATATATTCATTATTTATTTACTTTTACTTGGTAAAAATGAAGGGATCTATTGGGGCCCTCTCCCATGACAAAAAAAACAACATTCCTAAAAATAATTAACTTTACATAAATACACCTCAATCAAGGCAAAGAACCTTCATAGACCTGAAATTCAGCTAGAAATGAAAGAGAGAGAAGATAGCCAAGAAACCCAACAAAAAACAAAAGAAGATGAGATTGAGAAAAAAAATAAAAAAGCGTGAATGGAAGTCACCCTCCCAACCTTTGATGAAAGGAGGACTTCCATAGTCCACTACACACCAACTCCAATACAATTCAAGGTTTCCAAATTCAATCATGTAATGTCCCCTTTTTGGGATTGCCCTAAATCTTGTCCTATTATCACATCAGATGGCTGTTTTCATAACAATAATTGCAATAATTACTGATTTTGCCCTTGAGTGTAAATTCTTCCGTTTGATCCGCTCTAATTGCCTTATTGTCTGATCTGATTAGTCCCATTGATATCCTTATTCTTTTATGCTTGTCGTAGATACTTTCTCCTTATTCGCCTCACCCAAATATTGAATATATATATAGTATATGTTTATCATCGTGGCTGCTCTTCACTACATTATCACCACTCTCAATATAATTCATCTCTGCTCATATATGTGTTGTGTCCCTCCTCCTTAATGATCTTTTTATATCTCTCTTTGATCCTCATACCTTAACTCTATTATCATTCTCAATGTAGATCTATATTTACTTATTCCCTTTGTTCGATATCTATCCAGTCTCATGCATCGTTGTTAGCGGCTCATAATCAGTAATCCTCACGACTCCTTTATTATCATTTGAAATCTCTTTGATTCAAGGATGGCGTTGTAAATAAGACAAATCATGAGACCTGGCACACTTTGCATATCTTGATAAAATACTAATATGAGTTTACTCCAAACGGTAGTGACCTATAAACTATCTTCGATTAAACTGGAAGGTCGATAATAGGTATCGATGCCTTGAGAGGTAATTACTAAATAATCATTGAACAACATCCACATATATATTTCCCAGTTCTGATGCAATCCCTAATAATGACAATAGGTATATATTGATCGTCTAGATTGTCTATTCCCTTCGATCTCCGGCATAGCATATATATATATGAAATGTCTTATTTTCCACTTGCTTTTTTCTTCTCCTCACGGGTGCACCCTTCTTAATTGTATTCATCTCTATCACAATAGTATGAAGCGCCCTATCTCTTCCGATCTGCTAGGCACGCGTCTCTTTATAGAGGCATTGCCTTCAACTGGTGCATGCCTGGTCAGCTTCTCTTAGGCTGAATTTTAATAGTAGGCTTCTTTATTTTATATATAGATTTTATTACTTTATTTTAATTCTATATATATATTTTCAACATTTATTTTATCATTTAAATTGTTAATATTTATATTTGTGTTTTATATTTATATATCTATAATATGTATTTTATTAACATTTAGATTAATATTTATAATATTATAATAATTACAATTATAATATTTGTTATTTTAATATCGATAATATAATTATAATTATAATATTGTCTCACGACAATTATAATTATAAGAATATCAAAATAATCGTATTTAAATATGTATTTTGTTATCTTTATTGTCACATTTTCGGGGACATGATAGTCCTCCCCGCCCAGGATTGCTTGTCCTCAAGCAATCACAATTCCAAAACATCTTTTCACTTCAATAGTTATAGCTCCCAACTCAAGAAACAGTTCGACAAGCAAAAATTTAACTAATTCTTTAAGCATAAGACACCATGGAGTAATCTTGTTTGAAGACACATCTGGAATAAAGCAAACGCATGGAAAAATTTAATGAAGAATAAATGCATGTAGTATATGCCGGAATATATGTGGGTTACGAAGTATATCCATAAATACACATAAGTCACATAGTGTGAATGCCCGCAAGTCGCAAGATGTACACAGGAGTACAAGTGAGAGAGAAGGTATACACATGAATACCAGTCACAAAGTATACACATGATCACACACAAATCATAATGCAAGCCTCAAAGTATTCACTTAAAGGAACTTGAATACACATAAGTCATAGTGTTCTCTTGGATACACTTGAATACATAAGTCATACAGTATACACGTGAATGCACTTGAATACATCAATCACACTTGAATACATAAAGTGCACACAAGATACACGCGGATACATAATACATGAAGTATACATATAAATACACGTAAGTTGCACGGATACACATATACACTTCACAACTTAAAACCACATGAATTAGAAATTAAATCTAGCTCAAGTAGGCAACCAACCCTAGCACACAATTGAGTAGCTCAGACACATAGACAGGTAGCTCAACTGGGCAAACAAGTAGCTCAAGTAAGCAAGCAACCAATTCAAGTACATAGGCAAACAGCTCTAGCAACACCTATCTAATTTTAAGCAACTTAACAGAGAACATCCCTCACATTCTCAAAGTAATTATAAGAACACATCTTGTTGAAGATACATGGAGTAACATATAGATGCATGTGATGAATACACGTAATACATAGAGTATACACAAGAAACATGAAGTATATATGTGAATAATACATGAAGTATACACACGAGTACATGAAGTCACAAAGCATGTATATGAATACATGTAAAGTATACGTAAATCGCATGAATACATGTATACACAAGCCACAAATCATATATTTTGCAAAGCATACACTTGAATACACTGGAATACACATAAGCACTTGAATACACACAAGTCGTAAGGTAGACACTCGAATGCACATAAGCCACAAAGTATACACATGAGCCATAAAGTATACACTTGAATACACTTGAAGACATATAGGTCACAAGTTATACTCTTAAATACACTTGAATACACATAAGTCACAATGTATGACGTCACAGAGTATACTAAGTCATAGAGTATACACTCGAACACATATACAAGTCACAGAGTATACACTCGAATACAAATACATCTCGAATTCAAATACAAGTCATAGAGTATGCACTCAAATAATAATACAAGGTTATAGAGTATACACTTAAATACAATCACAAGTCATAAAGTATTCACTCAAATACAAACACACTTGAATGAAATATACTGTCAAACAATTGGGAAGGGGGGGTTTGGTGCATCCCATACTACACTGTGGACCCGTCCACCCTCCCAAGGTCATCAAGTATATACATGAGTATGAAGCAAACACTCGGATATACATAATACACAAGTATTCACACGAACAAAGCATGCATACAAGTCACAAAGTGAGACTCTGAATACACACAAATAATCTCAAAGTATATACATGAATATAAGTAAGGCACACGTAGTATTGACTCAACAACACCTTGTTGAAGTTATTGATCTTCTCAATCATAGGTATGGTCGAATAGGATGGCTGCATTGGGATGCCCATAGAGGTGTTCCTTCCAAGCCCAAGAGCAGGCACGCAGGCCCTCTTGGCGCATCAATGGCAGACACGCAGTCATCCATGTGGGTGGACTACTCGGAAGGGCCCCTAGCACTTGCTATCCCTTTTGCACCTCCTATTCCACATCTCCTACTATGATGGAGAGTTCCCCAAGTTGATCCAACCATGCGATAGTTTGGAGGAAGAATTCCCAAAGGAGGCCCGTAGATACTCTCTCTAAGCCCAAGAGCGGATACGGCGAGCCCTCTTGGCCCAACAATGGCAGACTGCAGTCATCCATGTGGGTGGGCTACTTAAAGGAGAAATCTAGCACCTGCTCAACCTATCGGTTCCATCCCTCAACCAACTACATGATTGTTTGGTGATGCAAACAATTGCATCTAATGATTATCATAAGTCACCCATAATTACACCATGCTATGGGGATTTATGAATTTAACAAGATATTAAGAGTTCAATGTAAATAATCTATTTACCATATGAATGTATATGTAGCAGTCCCTTATGATATTCAATGTTTATATTTATATATTTATCAAATCTTAATATATTTATCAATAACCAATTCCTTATATATTTATCAATCATTAATATTTGCATTCATAACATATTTAACAAATATTATTTTTTAATTATATAAAGGTATTTATTATTGCTGATTTAGAGCTATGAAAGTACGCACCTAATACTTACCAGTTCGATCTGCAGGGACCTCTCATTTTCCCAGCCAACGATGCCGCCCTCTTATTCTATGTTACAATAGAATGATAGATCATAATGGTCTTTGATATTGTCGAGGGTGCAGAGATGTAATTAGCCTTTCTTTTCTAGTCTTCCACGGTTGTTTTATATAGTTACACACAATAATTAGGATGGAATATACCATCATAACATCATTAGTTGTCCAATTCAAAATAACATATTAGCAATACTATAACAGTGACATGCATTCCCAAAATGACGATAATAAATAACATCAATTAGACAAATATTATTATGCATAAATTGTATTTATCAATCGCCTATTTTATATTTATCAGTCATCGTGTATTTAAGTATATTTATCAATCATATTTAGATATGTCTATTAATCACCAATTTAAATTCCCTATTTATTTGCCAAAATAATATCACTGTTTCTATTCAAAATCTCATAATTTTAGGAGGTATATGACCCATGGACCATACTAATACAAACAAATGACTAATCATAGATATGCAAATTAACAACATATACATTTACCTATTTATACGTATTATCTTGATACTTATTTTACCCTTACACATAGTAGCTATGATAAGGATAACAAATGTCAACATCAAGTTATTACATTCAATGGTTACAGGACATACCCAATGTTACCCGGGGACGCGTCCCTTGGTCCAAACCCCCCCGTCCCCGTCTCGGAAACGTCCCCGTCCCGGAAACGGCCAGGGGGACAGCAACAATGTACCATGTTCTTTTTATTTTGATTTTCATATCGTAATTTAGAAAAAACTATATTGGCAATGAATTCTTAACAAAAATGTTATATGCTAAGTTTCTATAATGTATATATGCATGCTTTATCCATGTTTTCATATGAATATTTAATGTTTCCTTATATATTTTAAATTTTTCTATATTTTATATAGCCGTCCCCTGTCGTCCCTAAATTTGGCCTGAAAAATCGGAAACTTGGGGACTCGTTCCGCCGTCCCCTACCGTCCCCATCCCCGTCCCCGTCCCGGAAACTTGGGATAACATTAGACATACCTGATCGAAACATGTTTCTATATGTTTATAGAATATACCTTTGTCTTTGGTCAATTTGCATACACTATTTTCACAGGATGGCAAGAAAGTTGCTCTGATACCACTTGTAATGTCCCTTTTTTGGGATTTCCCTAAATCTTTTCCTATTAACACATCAGATGGCTGTTTTCATAACAATGATTGCAATAATTACTGATTATGCCCTTGAGTGCAAATACTTATGATTGGTCCGCTCTAATTGCCTTATTGTCTGATCTGATTAGTCCCATTGATATCCTTATTCTTTTATGCTTGTCGTAGATACTTTCTCATTATTCGCCTCACCCAAATATTGAATATATATATAGTATATGTTTATCATTGTGGCTTCTCTTCACTACATTATCACCACTCTCAATATAATTCAACTTTGCTCATATATGTGTTGTGTCCCTCCTACTTAAAGATCTTTGTATATCTCTCTTTGATCCTCATACCCTAACTTTGTTATCATTCTCAATGTAGATCTATATTTACTTATTCCCTTTGTTCAATATCTATCTAGTCTCATGCATCGTTGTTAGCGGCTCATAATCAATAATCCTCATGACTCCTTTATTATCATTTGAATTCTCTTTGATTCAAGGATGGCGTTGTAAATAAGACAAATCATGAGACCTAGCACACTTTGCATATCTTGATAAAATACTAATATGAGTTTACTCCAAACGGTAGTGGCCTATAAAATATCTTCGATTAAACTGGAAGGTCGATAATAGGTATCGATGCCTTGAGAGGTAATTACAGAATAATAACTGAACAACATCCACATATATGTTTCTCGATTCTAATGCAATCCCTAATAATGACAATAGGTATATATTGATCATCCAGATTGTCTATTCCCTCCAATCTCCAGCACAGCATATATATATATATATATATATATATATATAACGTCTTTTTTTCCACTTGCTTTTTTCTTCTCCTCACGAGTGCACCCTTCCTGATTGTATTTATCTCTATCGCCATAGTATGAAGCGCCCTATCTCTGATGATCTCCTGCTGGGGACGCGTCTCTTTATAGAGGCATTGCCTTCAACCAGTGCATGCTTGGTCGGCTTCTCTTAGGCCAAATTTTAATAATAGGTGATGAGGGTGCAACCCGAGACACAGAAAATCACACAGAAAACTGTGATCCTTATTATTTTCAAAAATGAAAATCTTACATGTAGAGGATTTCAAATCCTCGAGTTCTGCAATACATGCAAATTACAGAAAGAAACTACAAAAATTCCCCTATTCGCAGCATGCGATTTTCTTTTCCCAAAAACTACTCACCAAAAATCAGAAACTACCCCATAAATAGCCCCATTTCCTCCGTTTGGAGCCAAAAACAACATTCTAATTATGCACAAACTTTCGGAAGCCCTAACTCAAGATCTAACCGTCGGATCTTCAATGATAATACATTTTCGGAAAGGTCTTGCGAAAATGAAGTGCCGGAAAAAGGGGGCCTATAGGCTGATCACTTTTGTTTTCCGCCAATTTTCGGGCCCATACGGAGCCTTTAAGTCCCTCAAAATTAGCTCTGAAGATTTTGTAGGGCAAAAAGTAGAAACTGAAACTTCAATAACTTTTGAACCGAGAATGATCTTCACCTGATTCTTTCACCAAAGTGTTTATTATTCTATCCTAAAGCTTCCCTTAAATTTCTGTCTCCTCACGCCTTCAAAATCATACCTGCTAAAAATAGCAATCGAGCAGAAAAAACAGAAAAGCAGTTCTGAAAGTTGGGAATTCTTCTTCGACGAAAAGGGTATCCAGAAATGAAAAAACATATACAAAACTCTAAATGAAAGTAAATATATTTTTGGGTGATGTAGGATTGCCCTTACACCACTGGATGCTCCTGCATCAATAGGCTTCTTTATTTTATATATAGATTTTATTACTTTATTTTAATTCTATATATATATTTTCAACATTTATTTTATCATTTAAATTGTTAATATTTATATTTGTGTTTTATATTTATATATCTTTAATATGTATTTTATTAATATTTAGATTAATATCTATATATTGCAATATTTATAATATTATAATAATTGTAATTATAATATTTGTTATTTTAATATCGATAATATAATTATAATTATAAGAATATCGAAATAATCGTATTTAAATATGTATTTTGTTATCTTTATTGTCACATTTTCGAGGACATGACAAATCATTCTACTTCTAATTTCCTACCTGTTGTGACCTATTTCACACATCGCCCCATTGCAAATGGGTACCCCCAAGTTTTGATGTCGCCCTCTGAATTGCCAGTTTAGAGTTCTGAATTTGAATAATTTTTGAGAGTCGGTCTGGCCAAGTTGAACTTTTGGATCCGTTTGTATGCTTAAACGTCATGGAAATACTCTGAAGACCCGGTAAACGAAGAACGCCATTGCTTTTGGTCAATTCTGACACTTCCTATTTTTTAGGGATTCTACTTTTTTGCTTTTTGCTTTTTTTATTTTTGGCATTTTTAGGCCATTCCGAAGTCCCTACTTTTTAGGGATGCTTTTTTGCTTTTTCTATTTTTAAAAACTTTCCATTTTTAGAAAGTTTCTATTTTTGGATCCCACAGAGCAAGAAGCCAACACACCTCCAGAAATCATGAAAATCAAGGTAAGAATGGCAAAAGTTTGGGAAAATGGCTAAGTTTGAGAAGGGCGCCCATGAGAAAAGGAATGGCATGAAAAGTATGAAGTCCGCCCTACCTTTGGCATGCTAAAGGTAGCCGTTGGCAAGCCAAGGCTGAAGTCCACCATGGCATGGAGATCTCCAAGTCCGCCCATGGCACAAGGAGAGCCAAGTCCGCCCATGGCAAGGAAGAGGCCAAGTCCACCCATGGCCTGAGAAGCATGAAGTCCGCCCAAGGAAGAGGTGGATGGCACAAGAAGGTTGAAGTCCGCCCTGGCAAGAAAAGGTCAAAGTCTGCCCAAAAAAGTCTATGGCAAGGAAGACAAGAAGTCTGCCCCAGCCAAAAGGAATGGCATGACAAGAGGCCAAGTCCGCCCATGCCACTGGGCCAAATTGGCGAACTTCCTGAGCATCCGAGAATCCTTTAAGAAGATTGAGCCGGAGTGGGAAAATATCTTTGCCAAATGCATCGAGAGTGTGGATGGATTGGAATTCAAGATCGGAATGCTTCCACAAGTCACCATGGATGAAGTTGCCTCAATTGTGTCTAGATTCGTCGAACACGCGGCAACTCGGGAGGATCGAGATGTGATCCCTTGAAAATAGCTTTGGGCGCCAACTCATTGTTGTTAACCCTTAGTTCACTGGTGTTGTTTCGAGAAACCCTAATTAGGGTTTTATTTGTTTTGATCTCAACCGTTGGCTCATTTTTAATCTGAGCCGTTTATTCAATTTTGTGAACTCTATATAAACTTGCATACACTCATTTCTAATTTGTGAAGTGAGTTGTATAAGATTGTTGCGACAAAACTATTTCCGTTTATAAAAGCTCTTGTGCATGATTTGCTAAGAACCACTTTTATTTTCAAGTAGTGTGCAAGGTTTTCATATTTCTCCTTCAACACTTAGAGTAGAATTAAATTAGTATTTCATTTATATGTTTGTTAGTGAATGATAGATTTGATAGCAGTGGTGGATAAAATTTAGCTCATACTTTTGTCGAATGGATGATTTGCATTCGATGTGTAAAGTTAGCCTGAGCCATTAATTTGTGGATGCTTAACTTCTGTTTGTTTTAATTATCAATTCAAACATGAAAATTATTATCACTTTCGTTGAAGATTGCACCCGCTTTGCGTAGTTGTCCGAACGAGGCGAAACAAAGTGTGGTTACCCTATTTTATCTCGTCACTGTCATCTCTTGAGTTCTTAGGCATAGTTTAGATCTCTAAACCCTTATCCTTTTTACCCTTTTTTGGAAAATCCAAAATATCCGATAGAAAGAGCCTTCAAAGATAAAACCATCTAAGTCCTCAATTTGCAAACAGATTATAACGTAAGTCCCCTTGTCATTACCAGCAAATCACAACGCCCACTGGCCTTATCCACATGTCATGACCTGACCAAAGAAACATTGGAGTTATTGCACTGTCTTAATTGCATTCGCATTAACTTTTCAAGAGAGGATAAAGTGTCCTTGGGCATTTTATTCTGTGTTCGGTGGCGTACTCAAAACACACACCAACACTACCTCTACAGTCTACACTTCTTAGGAATTCTCATCAAAGCCTACAATCTCAAAGGAGAAGAAACACCAACTTCTGGTTTGCCAAACTTCATAATCCATTTTTATCGCATGGCCAACTTTGGAGTTGATGCCTTCAAAGAAAGAACCTTCATCCATTTGTGCACAAGCTGAAATATCCCCCTTACTTTTTTTTAATTTTTACACAAGAATTTTCACCCGTTAACATTAGAAATATGAAAGACAACAATACTGAAATGCAACCCTTCACTTTCTGATCACCCAAATCTCATTGTGGGCAAGGTGAGAGCATACGGTGGAAAAGGGATATCGTTAACAATACTGAAAATTTGGAAAATACAATGTGTTGACGGCTCAGCCAACCAATTAGGAAATGAAATGTCTAGGCAGCAAGGCCAACCTCTTCCACTTTTCAACGGGCTACAAGAAAGTAAAGTATTGAAAGTAAATGCTTAGGTGGCAAGCCAACCTCTTCCACTTTTCAACGGGTGTAAAGGAAAGTACAATACTGAAATGAAATGTCTAGGTGGCAAGCCGACCTCTTCCACTTTTCAATGAGCATACAAAATGTAAAAGTGCAGAAATAAAGAAGGTTGATCAGTACTATTGATTCAACAATACAATATGAAGCTTCAACTGCACTACAAGAAGATATATACATCCAATGATCACCAAATTGTTAGGGCACAATCTCCAAAGGTGGTACAAGATATCAAATATGTAAAGTATGGCAAAACAGAAGAAGATACCAGGTCTGATACGAAATTGCAGTGATCAGAAAATCAGACCAGAAAGCCCTGGAATCACCCAAACACTCGTAACTTCGTCAAATCTCAACCAAATGATCAAGGCAAAGGATGCCTAGAAGTTGGGCGACCAAGTACCAACTGATAAACACCTCCAAACAGCTTAGTTTTATTTTGCATGTTTCCCAATGTACTCCATGAAATGGTACGGCCTCCTTGAAATGGGTGCCCTAGTCTTAAAAATCAGAAACTTCACCGAAAATTATGAAACCTTGAGCAATGGAGTGCCCAAGTCAGCTGAGTCCATAGAGTCAATACCCAAAATGATAGAAAAATCTCTCAAAGAGTTATGAACCCAAACGTGCTTCAGCAAAGCACAAACCAACAACTCCAAAAATGATGGAAAACACACCAAAAATGATCAAATACTAAAAGCAACAAATCACTAAACCAAAATTAGAAGACGTCATATGAATCCATCTCCAAATAAGCTCTTTCTGCAACCTCTAAATGAAGAAGCAATCTCAATTCAGCTAGGTACTATCTCTCAAGTACGAAACTGAAGTAGGCTAGGAGGTATGTGTTCCTCAAAGCAAGGGTTCTGAAATAATTTCAGCAACACTTTGTTATGATAAGCAATAGATGATCAAATGAGAGATCAAGGCCCTGAATATATAGCACTCAACCCCAAAAGTTTGAATTACCTTTTCTCTCCAAAAGGGACACCCAAAAGGAGATATTAAAATATTCTTTTAATTCACATTTGTCTTGCATGACTTTTGGCATCCAAAATAACTTAGGTGTTTTAACTTAATGAAAACCAAATATATTTCCAAGTGTGGAGTCCAAGTTAAAAAAACACAACTTAAAGCAACTTGAAGTCATCACACTAGGCGTTGGGGTCCAAATAGCATAATATGACAATCACATAAATCATTAACCTGCCAAAACAGGCTCCAAGAATGCTGGAGACCAAACTGCAACTTCTACCTTGCTAGAAATAGACACTGCATATTGAACTGTTGAACTGCTGCTAAAAATAGCACTACCAAAAATAGCACTTACTATAAATAGCATATTGCTAAAAATGGTGAGTGACTCCAAACTCAATTAGAACACAAATCGGGCAACCGTCATAACTTACTAAAAATAGTAAGTCCAAAATCATCTAATGAATATGCATGTTATACCATTTTGAAGCCCTCTAAAGCCCCATAAAGACCCAGAAACCCTTTTGCCAAAAACCTGCATGCAACCCCTAATTGAAATGCATGTCACACCCTTGATTGAAATGTGTGTCACATCCCTCTAAAGCTCTTTGAAAACCCAAAAAGACCCAGAAGACAAACTGCCAAACTCTCGCATGCAACCCCTAAAAACTCAGGAGGAAACCTCCTAGAAAATAGGAAATCCTAATTCTACCTCTAACTAGCCTACGGGCCTCCAGAAATAGGCTAACAATCACTAGAAAGCGTAGGGCTAAAAATGAGGACATTACACAAGCTAATTGCACCAAAACATCATTTTATCAAGGGCACAAGTCAAGAAGTGTCAAAAGGCTTCAAACATCACATCTACAAATGACTTATTGTCTCTTGTAGCATGATACTCTACCTCAATGGAAGAACGAGCAACTATGGTTTGCTTCTTACTTCCCCAAGAAATTGGAACAAACCCCAAAAAGAATACAAATCTGGGAATGGATTTCTTATCATCAAAGGATCCTACATAACCCACATCCCTCCATGTATCGAATCAAGAAAAATTGATCATTATGCTTATACTCTAGAGTCTAGGCCATAATCCAATGTACAACAAACATAGGTCAACACATCCTTTGTTACCTTCTAGTGACAAAACCTTGGTTCTTGCATGAACCTCAAAAGATAGCCAACAACATAGCTAATATCTAGCTTGGTATAGGTCAAGTAAATCATACTCCAATCAGCTAATGATAAAGACTAGCATTTACCTAATGTGATAATCAATGTGATATAGCTATAAACTAGTCTACATAGGCTTGTGAAATGTGTCAACCAATTTTTTCCTTGAATTATCTCAACACAAACCAGCACTACACCAATTGATTAGTGTTAGCTTCGAAAGAGAAACCACTACGCCAATTGATTAGCATTAGCTTCGAAATAAAAAACACTCAACGCCAAGAATGTGCACACAAGACCCAATGTGGGTGAAGTGCTAACATATGGCAGAGGAAACTGAATTATAACTGAAAGTAAATACAACTGAAAACATAAAGAGGCGATGAACCAGCCATGAGAGATTTCATGCTATCACTTAAATTAGTGGGGGGAAAGAGCATCACAATTTCAAACTAATTCATCCGCTGCGGCAGGCATCCACTCAATAGTGGGAATTTGCCACTTTTCAGTGGGTGATAAATGAGAGCTTAGTTTGTTCTTTCTCCACACTGGCGGTAAACCATCCAGGGGTTACAAATATGTGAAAATTAACACTAAAATATGCAGCAAGTTAAATGATTGGAACAGTACTACTGTTTACAATCTTACAATGAAAAACAACAGCAATTTTCAAGTGTTATTACAATCTTTACAAAGCATAATGAAATAAATGATCTCCCACTTGATAATCTCTCAATTATTGAAGATAGAAACCAAAATCAGAAATTGAAATAAGTCAGATATAAAAAACAGCAATCTGAAAAAACATTACCAACAACTATGCTATCACCAAAATGTTCATTACATCCTCAAAACTCCTCTGAATGACCTGAAATAAATTGCAAAAGCTTTCTAGGAGGATGGTGCCCAATGTCCAACACCAAAATTGTATCAAAAGCTCTCCAAATAATTAAACACGAACTCCAAGGCAACCCCAAGCAAGGTACGGCCTCAAAAAGGGGTGAGCTTCATTTAAAAATCAGAAACTTCAAATTAAAATCTGAAATTGCATGAAAAGGGGCGCCCATGCCATAGAAATCCATTGTTTCAATACCCAGAAGCAAATAAAAATCATACCAAAAGTTGTATATGAAAATCTCCTTTAGCCAAAACATAACCAGCAACATGAAAACTAAAAATATCTCACCAAAACTCCATAGTAATGCTCAATATGTACTTCTAGATGAAGTACACTCTCAAATCACCATCTAGGGAACCATAGTTTCAAGCCCGAAGAATGGAGTAAATTTGCTAAGTTTTCCCTTAGCCGGATTCTGGATTTCAAACCAGCAACATAATTTTACAATATTTTCCAAAGATGAGAATGAATGAGCAATGCATCAATAAATAGACTCTTCAGCTAGAAAATGAATCAACTTGAAACTCCCCCAAAAAACTCTTCAATTTCCTCCAAGGGACGCCACCTCTCAAGCATTTACTTTATTAGAATTAATAAAACATTACTTATCATCATCTAGGCATCCACCTTTAAGTTGCACAATAAAACATTTAATATAAATATTAAATGCTCAAATCAACCCTTTTATGTCCCCTTTTTAAAAACGACTTGAAATCATCAAGCCTAAGCATGGGGTACAACTTCAGAACATAAAATTGACTAAGTATAGAACTTAGTCCAAAGAGGTAGCCAACAGCAACGCCCAAGCTGCAACTGACAAACTACTAAAATTAGCAAACTGACGTTTGCCAAGCTGAACCAAGCTGATGATGATGCCATTGCCATAAATGGACTTACTAAAAATAGTGAATGCCAAAAATAGTAAGTTAACTTCAAAACCATCAGAAAGCCAAACTAATCAACCACACTGAACTGCAAATGATTGAGTTGTTGCTAGAATGGTACTGCTAAAAGATAGACTTACCAAAAATAGCAAACTGCTATAAATAGTAAGTTTGCAAAACTTTCTCTGAACACCAACTGAGCAGTATCATGACTTACTATAAATAGTAAGTGTTTCCAAACGCCTTTTGAACACAAACCAGGAAGTCAACATGACTTACTATAAATAGTAAGTGCCTGAAAAGGTTGTTAGATGGAGATGCATGTTACACCATTCTGAAGCTCTCCAAAAACCTAGAAAGCTCCACCAGACATGCATCAAAAACTCTTGCATGCAAGTCCTCAAAACTACATCTGAAATCTCCTAAAAAATAGGAAACCCTAATTTCCAATTTTGCTTAGCCTACGAGATTTTGTAATGTCCCTTACCTGGTTTGCCCTAGAATTCACTTGTTCATTAGGTTTAGGGTTTCTTCTTTCCAAATGAATGTTCTTTTTAAGGAAGCAATCTTGGTTTGAAATCTACATTCACCATATTAACAACATTTCCACATACACATATATCTGTTAGCATTAATATCTAGTTATCAAAATATAAGCATAATCATAAATGCAATATAACAAGCAAGAGGAGTGTCATGGGTGGATCCGCCATGAAGCCTTCTTGTTAGGCACGAGAAGTTGTTCACCACAATCCTCCTTTCCCAACGGCTTAGTTCCTGCATTCTCCACACATGGCAGTACCTCGGAAAACATTGGCCCTATTAGGAGAGGAGGGAAACCCTAAGGGGCCAAGGGCCTACGGCCTACCACCTCCTATTGTAAATCCCATGTGTCGGGCCTATGTAGAGCAGAACCCCAAGTGGGACCCCCATCCTTCATGGCCATTCCCATGCCTTGGGCCTACGGGCCTGAAGGTGGGGTTTTTAGGCAATCCACTTGGCGGATGCTTCCCCCATCCTAATGGGGTACAAACACGGACCAGACAATCTTTGGACAGTCACTTGTGCATTTACTATTGAATTATCTATATGCTTGTATCATGTTTGAGAGTCTTATATGGATGCATGAAAATGTAACATAATGCAAAAAAGTACATGGATCTATATTACTACAACAATGTCAATTCTCACCATATTTAGTTTGTCTATGATCAATGATACCATCCAATGTAATATTAACAATGATGAAAACTAAATGCCGCTATATCATACCCTTTAGTTTCATTCATGGTCATGATAATGCTAAAGGAACCATCATCAATTCATAAAACTATTATAATATTGATAACATCAAAGGAAAACATGGCACCAATAATCAAATGAGCAATATTAGTTTCTTATATTCAAAATATGCTAAATATTATTGCTAAGTGAGTACATCACCTGAGTTGCTATATCTCTCCATGTTTCTTTACTCGCCTCCTTCAACCTTATATTGAATTGATCATAAGATGAGGACAATTTATAAATATACATAATCTACTTATGTTTATGTTAAAGAGTCATCATTACTTATAAGTATCATTATTGCATAATTGTGTGTGTGTATATATATATATATATATAATTATTCTTTTACTTATATCCATTAGTATATATATATATATATATATATATATATATATATATATATTCTTTCCTTATTTATACATATTCTTTATTCATTGCATATTATTCATTATAAAATTATCTATATCTATGCATATATACTTGTATGCCTATTAAATTAATTATATATATATATATTAAATGGCTCTATATTCCAATGCATAACAATCATTGTTGCTGCTGTTCTGAATTCCAAGTTATATTTCTCCATGTTTTTTTTCCTCTTCCTTATTTTCTTTCCTTCTATTTATACCATTCAAGGTAGGTGACTCGTGAGGGGAATGTATTGTTTGGTGAAAGAGGTGGCTTTTCATAAAATATATCCCTTTGTTAGATTTAATTGCTGCCTTTAAAGGCTTATTATCACAATAATATCTATTTTTGAAAATATATTATTACTAATAATTATGACATTTCAGATTATATACTTTATTTTATTTTGATGTTTTATTGAACATATTTTAACATTAAAGTATAATAATAAAACCAATTTGCTAATATCTTATTATTATTTTATTCTAATGTATTACAATCTTTGATGTGTAATGATTATAATATTTATTTATTATTATTATTTTTGATATTAAGTTATTTAATACTAGAATGTAATTACAATAATTTGCCTATGTATTATTATTATATTTGTTATTTCATATTTATATATTTTTATATTGATATGGTACACATTTATTTTATATTTAATATTAATCTTGCTATTTATTTTATTTATTAATTTATTTGTATTTTACCACTTGGTCTTTATGGTATTGCTATTTCGGGGACATGACAGCTTCTGAGAATAGGCTAAAACCAATTGAAGAGAGTAGGGTTAAATCGGGGACATTACAGTTTGCAATCTATCATCTAGAATTTCCCAAATAGTGTCTCAACATATTTCATTTGGGTCATAAAAATCTAATGCTTTGACTATCACACTTCCATTCTATGACAATCGTACAAGAGCTTGAGATTTGTCATGTTCAATAAACTTTTTAAATCATTCTTTGAGACTTCTATCAATTTTTATAAGTTCCAACGATGATGAGATCATTGAGATAATCAATCACAATTACAAGCTCCCCCCTTGCTCCTTGAGGTAGAGATTTGGAGCTAAAGGAGATGCTCATCAACCTTGATGTACCAAGTCTAGCAGCCTTTTTCAAACTGTAGAGAGATTTCACAGATTTACACACCTTCTATTTTGAAGCAAGTGTCGTGAAACCCTTTGGTTGAGTCACAAAATCATCTTTGAGATTTCCATTTAGGAAGGAACTCTTCACATCTATCTAATGAGCTTGGGATTCAAATTGTGTTGCCATAGGAAGAACCATCTTGCTGGTCTTGACCTTGGCGAAGAGGAAAAATGTCTCCTCATAATTTGCCTTGCTTTTATGCAAAGCCCTTTGCCACAAGACAAACCTTGTACTTGTCAAAGCTTCCATCTACCTCATATTTGATATTGAATACCCATTGGCATCCAATTGCCTTCTTCACAAGTGGAAGATCAACAAGCTCCCATGTATTATTTTTCATCAATGCCTGACATTCAACATCCAAGGCATCTTTCCAAGCTTTCGTCCCAACTGCTTCTTGAACTATATAGATTCAAAATTTTGAATATCTATGCACATGACAGCTAGATTAACCTCTCTACATGTTTTCCTACAAGTCTTTTGTCCTAAAGTTGATGTGTTTGGAACTCCATTCAATCTTTGCATCTTTCATAGTACCAATATACTACTTGGGTACACAATGCACAATAGTGCTGGATGGAGGTAGACTTGGTTAGGCAAACTCTTCCTTAGCACCATCTCCTTATTCGTGTTCAATATCCACATCTTCATCTTCCTTGGACATGATTTACAATGAATTGTTTGTTAGAGTAATCATTCATTAGCTAATAATTAATTAATCTTTGAGTGATTATTAGGCTAATTTCACTTTATGCCCTTAAGCTAAACTTAGGAGTGCTTTTTTCTTTTATTAGTTTGAGCTATTATTAGATCATTTTGTCTCATCGCATAGGATGACAACACTTGTCATGATCTAATCCCTTTATCATCTAAGGTTTCCTCTCATAAGCACTCTCCCCCATTGTATATTTTCATTCTGTAAGTTTTTCTTTTTGAGGAAATAACAAATCATTATTTGCATCTATCGTGTGTGGAAGGTGTTCTCATTTCCTATTTGATCTTTCTTTATGTGTGTTTTCACAATTCTAACATGGTATCAGAACATGGATTCATCAAACCCCTTCTCGAATTTTGAGTGTTTTCTTCAACTAGGGTTACAGGGGCATCAAATCTAGAATCTTCATATTTTTTTGAAAGTTTTGGACTTGGACATTTTTTTTGTGTGCTAGAGTAAAATTGACCTCACCATTGCGTTCAAGAGGTCGAACAGATGAATTTTGACTATAAATTTTCTTATAGTCGATGTCAAGATCTTCTAAGGCATTTTTTTTTTGTCCAAGGACTGTACGGCCCCTAAACGGTCGCAAGTACCACGATTTTTTAAAAATCATAAAAAACATAGATTTTTTATATTGTTTTTTAAAGGATTTTTAAATAAAAAATTCTAAAAAATTAAAAAGCACAAGGTAGGCATACTGTGCTACTTACGTGGGTGCCTAGGCAAGACCGACGTCGTTTGTTCAATGCTAGCAGCGGCCTTTGTACCGCCTGGTTTAGAATTTTTTCGAATCAATCCTCGTCCGTCGATCTTGGAGTCTTTCTAGATGATCGATCTCGTTCGTTCGTTTGAATGGTTGTTTATAAAAGAAACCATTCTCCTCCATTTTTGCCTTAACAGCCATTTTCTCTCCAACTTTCTACTTACTATTTGTAGGTTATTTGCACAACTTCAACAACAAATCTGAGGGCAATATTTGCAAAAAGAGAAATAGGAGAGACAAGAGAAAGAATCAATTGCAATGGGGAGTGTTTTACTTTGAATGCTTTCATTTTTATTCCTCTTTGTTTGCATTCTCTTGTTTTGGATGAGGTTAATAGCTTAGAAGTGTTTGACTATCACTTTATCTAGGCTAGGATATTTTCCCCCATCTTACAGGACTCATTTTTAAACATGAACTGCTCAGAATTACACAACATATATGGACACAGATATTTTCAAATATCACGGTGCTTGAATAAGACGACATTTAAACATGAAAATATTGTAATCTGACCTGATATCCAATGGGAATAATAAACTCAATGCTGTTGTAGGTGAACTCCAGATGTCACAAACTTCTTGGAAGGGGTCCTTATATTCCCAGCTCACTTATGATAGCCTTTACGCCCCTCATTGACAATGCTGCTATTGATTTTGATTGTCCACGACTTTGCTAGATGCAACGATTTTCAGGTTTGAAGCTCACGCCCTTGTAGTTGTAGGTTGGCATCTTGTTCTAGGCCCTTATGCAGACTTCAAAGATGTGTAGAGGTCTGAAATGGAGCCGACCTTTTTAGTATATTCATCGCCTACCATCAAGAGCCACGACCCAACTCACAATGAAATGTTTCCAATAGCAATAGACTCCCACGTCTAACCTCATAATGCAATGTAGACTTGGCAAATATGGATGCTCAGAACCCCACGCCCAACACTAGTAAAATGTTGATAAATTAAAACCCACATCTAGGGTATCAACTCTCCACTCCCAACAACAAAGCGTCTAAATCAGACTTGCAAACTCTCCTGGCAATGATGATTAATTTCTTTTGAAAACCCCTGTAATTTCATTATTTTATCTATGATGAATCAAACTCAGATTTCCTATTTAAATCTTCAAACCCTTAAAATGAAGCTCTCTTGTAGATTCGTTGAAGCACAAATGTGACCTATGGTTGAAGTCACAGGAATAAACAAACCTTGGGTGGTATTTCACACCTGTAGAATGCTTGAATTTGAGAGAAGGCTTGTTCTCCAAGATTGATTTGCAACAGCAAAAAACCCTTGTTTCTCCTCCACACAAACTCTTGAAATTTCACAAGTTTCAATTAATAGATGAATGAATGAATAATACTTTTCAAAAGCTTTTTATACTCTCCTCAAAGTGGTGTGATTTCTCAAGTGCCTTTTAGTCATTAAAATATAATAGATATATTTTCTTTTGTTGTGACTTTATAATATATCTCAAGTGGGCGCTAAAAACAATGACTTTTTAATAATTTGACTTTATAATAAAACCAATAAAGTCATTTAATGTTATTCACTTTATAATTAATTAATTATTATTAAAGTATGACTTTAATAATAATTAAATACCATAACTCCATCAATAATCATGATTAACCAATTTCGTTAGCACCAGAAGGTAGCCCACTGATTCCTCTACTCACCAGGGTGCCTTACTATAAATAGTAAGACTAGACCCCAACAACTAAGTGATTTACTAGAAATAGTATGTGTCAACTGAGTCCAAAACACCTTCAGAAGGCAAACTCTAAATATCACCAAGTCCCTAAGAAGAAAACACCACAAACTGCCATCTAAAGAACCTGCTAACTCCCGCACAAGGCCCTCTAATCACCATATTAGGCTAATCCATCAAGATACTGAAGCTGGCTAAGAAGGGGACATTACACGTTAGCAATTTCCCAAGGGTCCTCAAATTCAAGATGAGTTTAGACCTTTGCTTTCCAAGCAAAATAATTGTCCTCTCTCAACAATTGAGAGTTTGAGTCGCAAAGAAACACCATGTGAGGACATAATTTATGATCTTATCAAGTAGTATTGAATAGTGCAAAATGATTTTCGAAAAATTTCAAACAATGAACAAATTTACTTGACTTTTCATTATACAATAGTACAAAAATGTCCTCCAAAATTCTATGCAAAAAAAAAAAAAAATTTACCACTCTTGCCTTTGACAATCACAAATTCTTCACCTTTTACAATCACCAATGTCTTCTACATATGCCTCATACCCAACTTCAAGTTTTCATTTTTCATGGCATGTGTTGCAACGAGCATCAAATAGCAAGTATTCTAGCAATTTGTGCGAGACAAGGTAATCAAAACTCAATGTCCCCATTTCTCTTGGAACCTCTTTGAGAGCAAAACAGAAACCATATTCTAATGGTTCTAATGATGCATAACTCAACCTTTTTCTCCCATACAAAGATGGCACTCAAAGGCAACAAGATTTCATATTTAGAAAATGCCAAATATATTATCTTATGTGGACCTAAAAACTTATTTTATGCCATATAATTCAACTGCCCCATTTCTCTTAGAACCTCTTGGAGTAAAACAAAAGCCATATTCTAATGGTAACATTTGATGATAGCATAATTCAACCTTTTTCTGCCATACACGATTGGCATTCAAAAGCGACAAGGTTTCATATTCAAAAAATGCCAAATATGTTATACAATGTGGACCTAATAAAATTTTACTGCACTTGCCTCTTAACAATGACAAATTCTTCTCCTTTTACAATTGCCATTGTTTTCTACATATGCCTCATAACCAGCTTCAAGATTTTATTTTTCATGGCATGTTTGTCACAAGTATCAAATAGCAGGTATTCTAGCAATTTGTGGAAGAAAAGGTAATCAAAATTCAATGACCCCATTTCTCTTAGAACCTTTTGGAGAGCAAAACAGAAGCCATATTTTGATGGCTCTGATGATAACATAACTGAACCTTTTTCTACCATACACAGTTGGCACTCAAAGGCAACAAGGTTTCATATTTAGAAAATGCCAAATATGTCATCTTATGTGGACCTAACAACTTATTTTATGCCATATGGAAATCCACTTTTTACGTTTTTTTAATTCCACTTCACCTTTTACCATTTTTATGTCTCACATTTCCATCTTTCTTAACTTGCTTTAACCTCACCATCCTCCACCTTTTGACTTTTGGGGGGTATTTTATTTTATATGCCAATTCCTCCACTTTAACTTTAGCTCTTTGTTTTAATTTGTATTTTATTCTCCTGTCCTTGCAGTTCATTTGATTTTCTCTCATATTTCATTTTCCATCTGCTTCACAAATATTTCTCCCAATGTCATGTTTCTCCCAGTAGCACAAATATATTTCTGCAGCTAATGGCACTTGGCTCTGGTGCAAATCGATCCAATTATAGAGTAGGAAGGGAAAAACTTGAAAAAGGGATGCAATAAGCAATTGACTTAGTACCCCACCCCCAAACCTCCACACTAAGACAAGGACCAAAAGAATTGTGGTAAGAAAATGGCCAAACACAGCAGTCGAAGATGCAGATATTTGTGAACACCCTTGTGCTCATGCCGTGTGGTGGAATTATTTACTGGCTGCATTTTCTGTAAGGTTTAGAAGCCAGCACTGCTAATTTGCTAAAAGTGAAAGATCTTCAATGGCCTAGGCAAGAGCATTGCGTAGCCTCTCCTTACTTGTGGGACGGTAATGACCCTCTTCCACTTCTTTATGCCAATACTGCTCTGATACCAAATGATGGAGAGGGCTTTGCACTGAGATAATCATATTTATTGGAGACTACACGTAAATACAGTGCCAAAGGAGTTGAGCAATTTAGGCTTCTAACAACCTTTCCCATACAGGATATATAACAAATATACAAAAGATGTAATAATTTTATATCTAATAGATGTCATTACAGATACTGGCTTCAGAATTTCATCCCAGCAGTATCCCTAAATAGGAAAAGTTCAAAAACAGCACCCAAAGCAAACTCTGAATGTTTCTGTGTTTTAATTAATACAAATGTACTTGGGTATATTTGTGCAAAATAAAATTGATAAAGAAAAAATGTAGCTTTAAGAAGATAGAAGATAGAAAACAAATTCTAAAAGGATCAACAGAGAGACCATGTAAATAAACATACTTACAAAAATGAAATAATTAGCAATATCCCTACCCCAAGAAAAGAAAAATGGCATTCAGACTCCACATGTAATAAACCGATTAAGGTGGCTGTTTTCATTACCTCAAGAAAGAGAATACAGGAGATTGCAGGAGAGAGGAGAAACAGAAAATAACAAAATGCATGAGATTGCAGAAGAAATGGGAATTGAGTTGATCAACATAGATTGCACGAGATTGACAGAGTAGTGCCTACTGATGGAGAGAAGTTAAGTATATTTTATCAGGTTTAGGTTGAACTTATTCAATATGTTCTTCCACCATGGCAGTAATGTGGTTTTCAAAGTATGTATTTATTTAATTGACTTGCACTAGAGAAAAATATGCAAATACTTGATAATAATAATAATAAACCTACAAAAGATTTCAATAAGACCAGAATTCACAATCAGATGATAATAAACCAAGAACTAACCACTACCTCCTATATATACCATACTTATGCCATAAATGCCATAACAAGCTGACCTAACTACTCACATAAGACTATACAAATGATCATATAAATTAATTAAGGGTTATGTGTCATGTCCCCTTCTCAGTGACATCTCTCGGAGTACAGGATTGGCCTATCACACGACCCTCGTAGGCTGATAGACTGGATAGAGGGTCACTTCGGAGCTTGGCTCAGCTTCAGTTAGCAGAGATTGGTCAGTAGTCTTTCGTTTTGGCTCAATCGAAGACTTTTTGCAGAATTGCTATTTTTAGCAGTTCCTGGCAGGCAGGGTGGGACCCCTGCTATTTTTAGCAGTATGGCTTGGGCAGTATTCAGAATCACTTCAGAGTTCGTCAGCATCAGACGGATCAGTCATCGGATGAGTATCGAGGAAGATATTAATATTTAATTGCATTAATTAAATATTAATTATTTAATGATTATAATATAAAGTTAAAATATTAATTTATAACTTAAGTGATTTCTCATTGAGGGGTGCGCCATCATTGAAGGGGCCAAAATTGACATTTGATTTATATTAAAATATTCAGCTGTGACTATGGAGAAATTAAAAGATTAAAATGTGAATATTTTATTAAAACCCTATTCTTAAGGAAATCGCACTTTTCAGCATAATAGTGGATTTGCCTTGGGTTTTGAGCCATTATGTCATTTTATGAATTGAAAATTGATCAAGTCTTGAGCAGAGCACAGAAGCTTTAGGGTTTCAGTCTCGAATGCATTGGGGAACGAGCCATCTCCAGTGAGAGCGATTCAGAGGGTGTGGAATAACATCTAATTTATTGTCAGCACAGAGGTTTCTTCATTCAGGAGGGATCATAGAATTTCACAGAGTATTTGTTGACAAAGTTTTGATTCAGGGTTTCATTTCATAGAGCATCTCTCAATAGGCGCATATATTTTTGGGATCTAAAAACACAGAGGAGGGCCATACTATCATTAATTGTTGTTGCTGCTGTCAGCCGTACTTGTACAGCAGGGCCGTACCATCTCCTAGAGCCGTACTTCTTCTCTCAAGAGAAACGCCTTCTCCTTGGGCATTGAAACATCATACCATTGGTCGCAGGCACTTCAGGAGTTTTTTGCCAGCATCTGTCAGGGGGAGAAAGCCTGTACATTGGGAGCCGCGCCTCTTACTTCAGCATTTGGTGACTACAATCAGCAAAAACCAGGTTTTTAAATAATATTGTTTCTTTATTGCATGCTATCAGATCTACTTTGTAATCATTACAAAAGGCTAAATAAAAGACTGGCATCAGCATTTACATCGAATATTATTGTTATCCGAGTTGATTTATTTTTATTGAATTTATTTCAATTCATTGCAAAAATCGCAATTTCTCTATTTCATGCAAAAAACCCAAAAACCACAAAAAAATCAAAAATTGCAAAAACAAACAAAAACTCAAGCAGATTCAGAAACAGAGGAAACCAGGGTTTCTACATTATGCTAGCCACAAGCTAAGTACACATATTATAATGCACACTATAGTTTAAGAGAGTCGCATGCCCCTCCCCTTCAAACCAATATTGTTCTCAATATTGACAATCACAAAATGTTTTTGTAGGAACAATTCATCTTCCCACATTGCACCTTCACGAGCCATATTCTTCCACTTCTTGTAGTACTCTATGATTGTACGAATTCTCAGCTTCTTTAGGAATGTCTGAAGAATTAATTTAGGATCCAAGATGATTATTTCCTCTTCATCGAGCTGGAAAACACTATTGCATCCAACATGTCCTTTACCATTTTATCAATCTCACTCTTTTGCAAATGGGGGTGATGATTGTACGAATTCTCAGCTTCTTTAGGAATGTCTGAAGAATTAATTTAGGATCCAAGATGATTATTTCCTCTTCATCGAGCTGGAAAACACTATTGCATCCAACATGTCCTTTACCAATTTATCAATCTCACTCTTTTTCAAATGGGGGTGACGATATGGACTAATATTAGATGGTTCCTCCTCTAGGACTAACTAAATATTCTGATCTTGGTCTCTCTTGGGTGGTAGACCCTTTAGCATCTCTCCAAACAGTTGTAGTGCATGGCAAGATATTGTTGGGTTGGCACCACTTCTTCTCCTTCTCCTTCTCCTTCTTCTCTATCGTCTCCTTTTCCTTCCTCTTCTCTTTCTCCTCCTCCTTCTCTGTCTTCTCCTCCTTCCCCTTCTCCTTTGTCTTCTCCTTTTCCTTCCTCTTCTCCTTATCCTTCTCCTTCTTTGTCTACTCCTTCTCCTTCCCCTTCTTCTCCTGTGTCTTCTCTTCCTCCTCTTTCCTCTCCTTGAGTCACATTAGCTTTCCAAATCAAATTATGTGCATATACTCTTAGGGGTTCCACACAACTCTTGGATAGAAGCTATTCATTTGAATATTTCATCTGTATTTTCTTTCTAAGCCCCTACCATAATGCTACTAAAATAATTTTTCACAATAAGTTAAAACAAATAAAAATAAACTGAAATTTTTACAATAAATTTCCTGAGTCTAGACCTCACTTTTATGGAAAATTCTCCAAGAAACCATTGTCTTGCAGCCTTGGGCAAGAACTCAATAAAAACCCTAGTTTCATAATAACTCCTTCAAATGACCTCAAATCTAGACTATAGCTACTTCAATAGGTTTTTTATCAACCTTCCAAATTTCAAGAGATACATCACAAAAGAGAGATATATTCATGTGATGTCCCCAAATTTATGATGGAGTGATTTAATTAATTTAATTAATTAAGTTGTCCAAGATTAATGATATTCCAAAAGGATGGCTTAATTGATTATTTTAATTAAATTAAAGTGGAAATATTAAATTAATTATTTATGATGTTATCTTAATAAATTAAAATCATAAGATAGCTTTATATTTAATTAATTTAATAAAGTGACTAAAATAAAATAATATATCATAAAGTCACTTTGAGAATAAAATAATAATATTTCTAGAAGCTTCTTGAAAGTCATTGAGAAATCTTTATAAGGAGCTGTGGGCTTGGCATTTGAGCATGTCTTGGAATATACTGCCCATACCAGTTTGGTAGAAGCTTGAATGTTTGCTTATCCAAGGGTTTGAAGACTCTAGGATACCAGGCTCAATTGTGAAAGATCAACCCTAGCTGGAGATTGTGGAGGAATCCATCCAAGGTTTCTATAGGTGCTTCATTGTAGCAAATTGATTTGGTGCAATAGCTGATGTATTATTGCACTCTTGAATAAGGGTTTGAATTGATGCAATAGCTGGATTATTATTGCATTGAATAATTGCAGCAGCTGGTTTATTGTTGCAATCAACATTTCACTTGAGGAAAGGATTTATTGCTGACTGGTTTGATCATTGACAAATTTAATGGTCTATGGCCAAATTTGTGAAGCAAAGAAGAAATTTGATTTGGAAGAAGATAATTATAGATTTTGGAGAACACTTTCAGTCTTGAGGAAATTCGATTGGAGGTTAATTTTAGCCATTAGAGAAGTACGATTTTTGGAGGAGCATTTCTAGAATTTTGGGGCAATTCATATTCATCATTTGAGGATGACTTTTGCTGGGAATTCGTTGGACAGTCAAGGAGGAGTTCAATTAGTGACCGAAGCATTTCAGTTGAAATTAAATTTATCATTTAAGATCCATTGTTGCTGCTGGAAAATTCGTGGTATTTCTAGAGTTGCAGGCACGACTTCTTGAAGTGGATTTTGGAGATTTTCATTGTCTTTTCTGGGTACAGCATTCTACCTTTAATTAAATTCGATTTTGAGATTGAAGATGTTGTTTACATTCGATAGTGCTGGAAGAGGGCCGCACTTCATCAAATAATATAGGCACTGCATTCGGTTGATGCGATTTGGAATTTGGAGGCATCACCGACCTTGGCTCGGCGAATTAGCATTTGATCCACAATACAGTCGCTGCCATCCAGTCTCAAGAATAGTTTGATATAGAGGAGGTTGATCATCCAGGTTCATTTTAATATTTGCATTGTGTAGTTGAGCATTGCATTGTCATTTAGGTAATTAAATATTGCAGACATTTCTACAGTCAAGAAATCACTGTCCAAGTAGTGTCTAGTGGTTGCATTTTGCACTCAGAAAACATTGTATTGTTACCATTCAAATCTGAGACATTTTAGCATTGGAAATCATCTCTTTGGAGACAATTAGTTGTAATCAGCATTGACAACATTTGTACTCAGTTCTCAGTTACATACTGCAATATATTTTGGAGTTTGGGAATTGTATGGCATATGTTTATAAAAATGTCAAATTGCTGTAACAGTGAATTTGTTTAGTTGCACTGCCTTTTCAGTCATCATATGGTCATAGAAAAATAAGAAATTTGTGCATTCGCATATCACCTTTCAATTGCAAGTCATTTGGTATATTTAGTTGAGTCTTTTATGCATCATATCATCATTCAAAAGAGAAACACAAAAAGAAACTTCAGACATTAGCTGACAGAGTTTGCAAGACAAACATTTGACAAAATTCCTAAACATCAAAAATCAGAAAAATAAGGACAGATTTGGCAAGGGTCCTTACAATTCAACCTCCTAAATAAAAAAATATGTTTCCTGCCCTTTGGATGCAAAGATTATGCTCTACCACCACTTGTAATGAATAACTTGTACAAAAGAAGAATATAAGAGGACTAATATGTAAATGCTTGACAATAATAAGCCACTCAGAGCAGGCAAACCTCCAAAAGTTTTCAATAAGATCAAAATTCACAATCTAATAATAATAGGCTAACTACTAACTCCTATGACACACCATACTTATGTCATGGATGTGTCATGTCCCCGAAATTGTAATGCTAAATATGAGATGTTGAAAGTACAAATAACAAGATCGAATAAATATCAAAGTACAAATATAAGTAATTACCATATTATAATTATAATTATCAGGGTAATATTATAATTACAGCTATAATCTAAAGGTATCACTTTAATTATAATTATCATTGATAATAATATTATTAAAATCATATTATAAATATCATTGATAAATTACAATGTTACTTTGATAATATATGTTTATCAAAATATTAATAATATTATTATGTTATTAGTAATATTATTAGGTTGATAATATATGTTTATTCTGATTATAATTATATTATTAGATAAATAAATGAATGAATAAACTAGCAGCAACTCTTATAATCAGCAATCACTAATTATAGAAGGAAACGATGCAGTCAAAAGGCATCGGTCAAACCTAATGATGCAGCGATTACTATACCTTAAAAAACAGCAATTAGTTTAAGTGGATTAACATGACCCTAAACCAGGGCACAAAATTAGTATTAAACAAAGTTTGAGTGAAGAGTCAACGAGCATATTTTCAAAAGATATATCCTTTCATCTTGAAATAAAGATATAAAATAAGATTCATCTCAAAGAGGGGTGGCATCGAATGGAAGAAAAAAGAAGGAATAGCACAGGCTGCATACATACGGGAGAATATTTTATGAATTCTGATCTGCTTACAGCATTAAGTAGGAATGCTTATTGTTATTGGGTTCCAATTATAATAAGTTCAGATTTCATAGAGTAGGAATAAGTAAATGTATTTATGTTTGCTGTTTATATTATAATATGTTCACAGTTATAGATTAGAGTCAGTAAATGTATTTATGTTTGCTATTTAAATTATAATATGTTCATAGTTCTTAGAATAGAAATCTGTTTATCTGTATAATCTGCTCGAATGTATTTATGATAGCTTTCCAAGTATTATTATTATCATCATTCTAGGAGTGGATCTTGATGTGTCTTGAAGAAACAATGATATGTATAGATGCTATTATATGTCTGACGCCTAAAGATAAGCTGTGTGTTTGGAAACCTGCTCAGGAGGAAGGGCCTGAGAAAGTGGTGCCTAGAGACCACACTTTAGATCCGCCTATTCCCAATGCAAAGAGGGGCCATGGATGAGTGGAGAGTCCACTTAAGATCCACCCTATCCGAAGGTAGGGATAGGCCATGGATGGGTGGAGGTCCCACTCAAGTTCACCCAGACCAAAGAAGGGAAGGGCCATGGAGGGGTGGTAGGCCTAAACCACTACGAGCTCCGCTAGCTTCCTCCGGTAGGCATTGTGTGTTTGAAAACCTGCTCAGGAGGAAGGGCCTGAGAGAGTGGTGCCTAGAAAGGAGGAGCCATGGATGAGTGGAGAGTCCACTTAAGATCCACCTTGTCCAAAGGCAGGGATAGGCCATGCATGGGTGGACGTCCCACTCAAGTCCGCCCGGACCAAAGAAGGGAAGGGCCATGGAGGGGTGGTAGGCCTAGACCACTATAAGCTCCACTGGCTTCCTCCAGTAGGCAAAGTGTTTTCTTAGTGCAAAATAGTTGCATTTGTGATTAAGTTATAAATATGAGGCCATGATGTTAATGCTAACCAATGTGTATGTGCATGTGTGGAAATATGATTCATGTGGTGAATGCAGGTTCTAGTCCAGGATTACTTCATTAAAGAGGACATTCATTTGTGAAGATGAAACCCTAACCTTAATTGGCAAACAATAAGAGAAGTCTAAAGCAAACTAGGACAGGGGACATTACAGGATGCTATCCAAGCTGACCTAACCAACTACCTATATATGACTATATAAATGATGCTATAACTTAATTAAGGGCTATACTAACCACAAGTTAGATACACATATCATAATGCACACTATGGGTTAAGGGCATTGCAATTTATTATTTGTTTTACTTTTTTAAAGTATTAGGTTTTAATATTGTATTGCATATATTTGGACATACATTTAAAATTGGGGCATACGTTCTAAAATAATGCATAAATTATGGCATATTTTTTAAATAATTACAATTTCCTTAGGATTTTGAGACCTAACCACTAGGTGAGGGAAAAATTTCAATCTATGACCATGTGATCTACAACAGAGAAAATAAATTGGTAATTACAACTTTTAGCTTAGAGCAACGAACTCCATTATGAATTGAAGATTAAAACTGAAAGGAAAACTATAAAGGAGTGATTAAGCCACTAAGACCAATCAGTTTAAGTAGGACATGATCCATGAACAGATTGACATAAAAAGGTGATTGATCTGGTGACTTTGAATTCAGAAAATATAGCTTGTATGTTTGGTGAAAGAAGTTCAATCAGTATACATGTGAATGACAAATCTACTGAGGAATATGAAAATAGTATAAAGATGCATCAAAAGCATAAATTGATAAAATAGAGCTTTGAAAAAATAACTCTCTCAAAAACACACCTATATTTAGCATATGGAGATCATCAAATAAATTGCGATCATCAGTGAATCCACCAAACACAAATAGATGTTTCCCAAGAGACACAGTAGCATGGCCTGCTCGAGGTGCCAATGCTTGTCCAGTTGTGTTGAGCTCCTTCCACATTAATGTATCTGCAAAATATAAAACTTATATAGCATTGCTTCTGTTTGAGCATGTACACCATTTTCTAGATTTCAAATTGAAAGTCCTTTGTATGCTTATCTAAATATGAAGCTTACATGCAGATGAAGCACTGTAAAGTATACATTTAAAAAATAATCACCAATGTAAATCATCATTATCTTTTTTCTAAAGATGCATTATACATAGAGGACATACTCGTGATGAAAGTTCTCTTTTTTAAAATGTGTTTAAACAAAAGGCGTCATGCTAGTGCTGGTACTTTTAAAAAACAGTTCAATCATTATGAACAAAGAAAAAGAACTACTAAATCTTGAAAGAAAAACAATTCCTCTGATATTGACTAGATCCACAGACACAATTAGTGTTTGATACACCACCAAATAGTGAAACATGCGAGAAATATATAAAGATAATATACCCATCAGTATGAATTGAAGGAGCAGAAGGATGGAAGCTAGGCCAAGATACCATGAATGGGAAAAATCAAAACTTATAATCATATGCAATGATCAAATTTGCTTGCATGGATAAACTCAAAACATGCAAGTTTATGTATTAATTTTAAATAGATTTGCTACTAGCATGGTAAAAGCAATACAACAAACAAAGGCCTTCACCTAGATAAGTACACCCAATAAAAAATTACTGTCTTAAACCATCTCCATGCATGTGCATATACACATGAAAATGAGAGACTTCTTTCTAAATTGTTGCCATACAATGTAGTTTAATACAAGCATTACACCAGTAAATATATTTAAGCATTCCTACCAATGTCAATAACATAGTAAATGGGAAAAAATTAACAATCAATAGGGTCCCAAAAAGATTCATCAAAAAAATGGAGGATATGAGCACACACAAAACAATTAAATTCCTTTAACTGTAAAAAAAGAAACTGTTAGAACCTCTAAACAGATCAATGCTAGATCTCACGAAGAGGGAGTCAAAGCAAAAACAAAAATAAAAACTGAACAAGAAAGAGCACTAAAAACAATTCCAAAAGGTAACCAATTAACTCGGGAAAAAACAAAACATGCAGGTGCAAAAACTGGCTAAAATAGGTCTTTTGCTGTAGAAAAAATCGATGCCCAACCAAAGTGGCTAAAAAATACATACAATCCCAACTCAGTCAGGCGATCTAAATAGATCATATCTAAAAAAGGAGGGGAAAAATAACAAATAGTGTGGTTTCAAGTGGGGAAGTGGGGACAGAACTTAAGGAAATCAACTGACAATAAGCACAAGTTCATCATTCAGTTTTCAGGCAGGTGACAAATGTTTAAGTCACAAAACCAAAAGTAGTTGGAGACACCAATTGTGACATCCATCAGCACTGTCTTCTTACTATTTTTTCAAATGAGTAATAACGCCCATTTGTCCCCCCTCCAGGCACAAACAGGTCCACATATAAATACTCATTTTCCAAGAACAGATTCCAGGAGCTTCAAATCAGGGCATTCCCTATGCAGGCCCAATGGTCAAATGATTGTTCAATAATGAGTTTTATCAAATATGTGCGCACGGTTGGTCAAGCCATGTCAAAATTCAACAAAATGTTATGATCCAAATTTTATACTATAAGGCACATTGATGACATGACCAAAATCCTGGAAGTCTGCATTAAGTGCCTAAAGCTGTCTATGCGGCAGATATTATTGGGAAATCAGTTTCTGGAATGCATATTACCATGGTATAAAAACTCACCAAGTACCCAAAAGAATAATGAGTGCTCACAAGTCATAATGCAGGCCAAAAAGGTCACAATTACACTCATGGTCAAGAGAAAGGCATGGACTCACCCTAAGTACTCCACGAGTCTAATACTCACAAGATGTGAATCCAACTGCTCATCATTCTTTCTTGCACTTCAAGTGCTACTGATTTTTTTCTCCAGTTGATTGGGATTTAAGAATGGTATTGCTATTATTACAATATGATGGCCATACAGCCCTATTTAGTCCTAACAAATAGAAAATGTTGTATCTGTACGACACAGCAAGTCAATATTGTCTTTGGTTCGCATGTTTTGCATAAGGTCTGTCATACCAAACCCCAACAGAATATTTGTGAAGTATGCAGCTTAGCACTTAATGAACATTGTAGAGGTAGCAAGATTTTAGGGAGCAAATTCAGTGTTCTAATGTTAATTGTTAAGGAAAAGAACTTTAGAGTTGAATATATGTCCAATATATGAGATAAGAATTTTGATATTGGTATTTTTTTGACAAAGATAAATCATAAATTGTTCTCAAAGTCTGAGATTAAATTTTAACTTTATAATGCTAATGGGATATTGTATTCTTTTTTGTTCAAATTTAATAGAAAACACTTCCCCAATGCTCTACAGCCTCAATTGATATGCTGTGCAACTGCATTTTGCATTTAAAATTGTGTTTTATAAAGGAATTTGTGTTTTTTTTTTTTATTTCCAAAGCCAAGTCACCAAGTCTGATTCAAAATTGGATCTGTCAAGTCTTGCCAAGTCATAAGTTTTAGAACTATGCACATTAGCGTTGCAAAAGTGCGATTTTGAAATCCAAAATATATATTCAGGATGAGGGTATGCAGGATATCGTTCGCTTGAGGTAAAATCTTTCAAGGCTTGCTGGACATGTTTCCCTAGTTAAAATGTTGAACCATGAAATTGTATACAACTCTACTTCCTACTCCTACACTACTGATTAAAGATATAGTTCATTTTTCGGTGCATAGAGGGTCAAACACTGTTAGAATATTATTTCTCTATCGTATAATGGTCAATTAGTGCTACAGTAGTCAGTAGCTGAGGTAGTTAGACATCTTAAATGTCTACAGTGCTCTACCTCCTCTATAAATTGTAATCTACTTTCTTTTGTTTATTCAAGCAATTTCTAGCCCAAAATTGTTTCATGGTATCAAAGCCACTAGGGTTTCAAGGCATGTTTATAAGTCTGTGATTCATGAAAACATTCATGTGAGACTTTGAGAATTTCGTGGCCCTTCTAATCAAAATCGCGTTTTTTTTAAAGGGAAAATTTGAGGGTTTTATTTGGGATTTTCGTGAGTATTTACTCACTGAAAATTTTCGATCTTCTTCTGAAAAAAGTAGTAGGAGTTTTCTGCTAAAAATTGTGCTTCTTTTACATAGTAAAATCGCGTTTGACTTGTCTGAAGATCAAAGGGTTGTTTCTGGCCAAAATCGCATCATTTTTTGCATGTGATTCTGTGTTTTTTCAGGCCATTTCTTCCTCAGACATTTTTAGGTGTTTTTCCAGCGCGGTTTTTATTGTTTTTGGCGCACAAACTTCTATCTCTTGGCCGCGTATTTTCCCAGCTCACTGTAGACGCGATTTTCTCTAACTGGCCGCAATTCTCAATCCCTGGGCGTGTTTCTCCTGCACGACTCCTGTTCATGGCATTTCCTCCTAAGGTGCGCACGCGTTTTCTGCTGGTGAACGTCGCGATTTACCTTCTTCCGCACGTTTTCTCTGTGTTTTCAAAACCGCGTTTTTTTACCATTTTTGGGCGCGCGTTTTTGGGCTTGCGATTTCAAAAGATTTCCAAAAATTTTCTACATTTTTTGGTTTTTTTAATGGCCGCCTAGGGTTTTGCCCTCAGTTTGCTTCAGTTTTCGAAGGATTCAAGCCATTTTCTGCAATTTTTTCAAGCTCTCATGGCCGCCTAGGGTTCAAAAAATTTCGTCTAGGCTTTTGACCCTCTGTTTCAAAGCGAAAAAAAATTTTGATTGTAGATTCCTTCTGGGTTTTTTGAGAGCTCAACTAGGTTGGTCTCTGATTTTTTTGGGTGCAGTGTTTTCCGTGCCTCGAATTTTGTGCCCGCAAATTTGCACTATTTTATGTGCTTGAACCTATCTCTGTGTATTGAAACTCGTGCCTCAGGTTTTGTGCCTCAACCTCTTCTCAGTACCTCGTTTTTTGTGCCTCGAAAAGCGTGAAGATGGCCAATTTGAACAACTTTATGTTGGCGAGCAATCAACGATTCAACAGCAAAAATCTATATGGATTTTAAAGTTTTTTCCCTTTAAAAATTTTGTAATCTGGGAGGGTTTATAATCTTTTCCTCAAAAATTAAGAGTTTTTCCTGTATACCCTAGTCGGGTTTTCTGTTGTTCGGGAGGGCTCTCTGATATATCTGGTTTTTACCGTTTTTTTTTCCAAAAAAACGATGATTTGTAATCATGGGTTTGGCGATTTTTTCCTTAAAAATGTGGTTTCTTGTAGTCTGTATTGGTTGCACTTGGAGTTGCTAAGGCGAATATCTACACAACTAGCTTCTTGCAGTCAGTTCTCGGGCGTCATGCTCATCTGCACAAGTTTCGACGGTTTGCCGATTTATCCTCAAAATCGTGTCTGCTGTTCTCGATGTGTCTCTGGTTTCAAACAAGGACAACTCTGTTATCCAACGTCAGGTTGGACGTTTTGTGATGACTTTTGGTCAACAGTTCTGCAGTTTCTGGGAGGGTTGGTGGCAGACTCATCTCGATGGCAGAGTCAGTGGCAAGCTCTTGTTTCTTGTTGCAGAGCATTTTTTGGACGTTTTTTGGTTCTCTTGGTCATTCACATTCTGCAGATCTAGGGAGGGTCTTCGTAGCAGCAGAGTGTTCTGAAGAGTTTGTGACCAATCGACCTGCAGATTGATTTATGTAGGCTAGTTAGTAGATTGGCGATTAAGGGAGGGTGTTAGAATATTAAATTCTCTATTGTATAATGGTCAATTAGTGCTACAGTAGTCAGTAGCTGAGGTAATTAGACATCTTAAATGTCTACAGTGCTCTACCTCTTCTATTAATTGTAATCTACTTTCTTTTGTTTATTCAAGCAATTTCTAGCCCAAAATTGTTTCAAACACTTTCAAGACCGGTGCCTTACATTGGGTTAAAAAAGGAAAAAACAACACATAGAAATAACAAAAGAGATATGACATCAATAACATAACATGCTTAATAATCCCTCTCCAAACTTCCAGAAGTCCACATGCAATAAGAAGAACACCATTACAAATGATAATCCACAATGCATCAACACTTATCAAATTCTTATTGCATTCACACCAACAAATATGGTAAGAGAAAACCCTAAGCTAGGAAGAACTTGTCAACTTCTTCGCTTGGCAGTCTTCTTGGAAATCTACAACTAGCCAAGAAGACATCCAATTACAAACATCTGCTATACAATAGCTACCTCTTTGTGACTTCCAAAATCAGTTTCTCTAATGGCAACTGGACATGGAAGAATTGAGACCCTAGATCTTAGAGATAATAGATTTCCAGAACCCATGAAGATTATTGTTGAGATTTCTGGATTAGATTGCGTTTGTATTTTTTGCATCAACGTTTCAAATCACACTCTGTGATCCAACATCAGGATATTAGAGAGCAAAAGGAGTAAAATGAATAGCTGCAGACCAAGTATTGCATAAAAAGGAGGCAGGAGGGGGGTAGGATAGGAGGCACAAGAACCAAGGAATTGAAAGAAGAAAATAATCTTAAAATAACACAAAAAGGAAATAAATAACTAGATAAATAAAAAATTAAAACAATGCAAAAACCCAAAGCAAGTAAATGATATATATAGAGAGAGAGAGAGCAAGGAGCAAGTAATGTCATTGTGGATTATCATTGTTTTCTAGATGTCTAATATATATATATATATAATTTACTTGCTCTGGGTTTTTTGCATTGTTTTTATTTTTATTTTTATTTATTTATCTGGTTATTTATTTCTTTTTTGTGTTATTTTAAGTTTATTTTCTTATTTCAATTCCTTGGTTCTTGTGCCTCCTATCCTACCCCCTCCTGCCTCCTTTTTATGTAATACTTGGTCTGCAGCTATTCATTTTACTCCTTTTGCTCTCTGATATCTTGATGATGGATCACGAAGTGTGATTCGAAACATTGATGCAAAAAATACAAACACAATCTAATCCAAAAATCTCAACAATAACCCTAGATCTTGCTCATCATTGTAATCGCATAAAAATGGAGAAACAAGCAACCATTCTTCTAAAAAATGAACTAGCATATATAGCACTTCAGTTTGGGTGCCCAATTGCTTCAAGAATTGAGGAAAAACTCCCAGTCTGGAATGTCACATCGAAGGCAAGATGAAATCCCATAAAATATGCTAAAATGGTGGCATAGAGTTTGTATGGAGGAAAATATTAAAGTAATATTTTATATTGTAATGGTCAATTAACTTTTAGGATAGACTTTATGAATCTTCTCTAATACAATCATGTTGACTTTAGATATGTTTCCTGAGTTGTCATCCTTATCCTTTGTGGATAAGATATTTGTCATCCTTATCCTCTGTGGATAAGATTTACCTTTTTGTTTTACGAGTTGTCAATCTTATCCTATGAGATGTCATCCTTATCCTTAGTTGATAAGATATTTGTCATCCTTATCGTCTACGGATAAGATATTTGTAATCCTATATAAGGATTTTTTTGCTCCTTATTTCTTAATAGATTTTTATGCAATCTTGGTTAACTTTTTGTGTGATGTTTTGTAATAGAAATCACGTCAAGAGCTCAACCATTGCATTAGTGACTACATGGGTCACTTTCCTCTTACATTGCTTGAGATTGCATGTGAATTTGTGCCCTTAAGATGGATAACTATTTTTGGGCCAGGAAATTTGTTTGGACTAGTTGCAACATCAAATCTAGTCAATAATGGCACTTTGGATCATGTGGGGAGGTAGGTAGGGATGAATTGTGTAAAAGATGGGAGTTTGCAAGTTTTAGGGATCAAGGGTTGAGAATCTAGAATATGGCATACTTCATGTTCAAAGCAAATAGGTTAAGTTATCTCTGTATCTCTAACTCTAAAAGGATATATAAAGGAAATTGTTAAGATTCAAGGATCAAGGAAACTAAGGAATTCATCCAATAAGGCATGCAAATAAAGATAGGTTCGAACTCGCAAGCCCCAAAAGGTGAACAATGTGAAACATACGGAATTGGGAGTCAAGAATAAATCCTTCGAGATAACCAAATAAGGATATGTCTGAACCCACAATACAGATCAGAAAACACAACAGAAGATGTTGAGGATCAAGGATCGTTCATAACTCATGCCAAAAGTGCCACTTTAGAGATATCCCTACATTTTCAACTCCAATAAAATAAATAGAAGGAAATGTCAAAAGTTGGGGACCAAAGATACCAAGGAATAGGTACACAGGTAAAAGGATAACCGAAACTCCAACTTGGAAAGGTAACTTGGTCTAGAGGATCAACGAATCAAGAGTCAAATGAAAAGCATGCTGGTATGAGAACGACCCAAACAGTGTCAAATGTAAGGGAAAAGGTGAGGATCGAGGAAAAGGCAAACCAAGAAGGAAAACTTACAAAAGGATGCCAAGAAGGGAAATTTTGAAACTTCAAGAAATTGCCCACACTAATAAAAATAATCAAAAAACACTCCACACTTAGAATTTTTTGGGAACCTTGCAATTGCTAACACATGATAAGCATATGGGGGACAACAAAGAAAAACACTTAGGCAATTTTAACAAATGGAGACCCATACAAAGATTTCTTAGATTGGTTATATGTGATGGGTAAAATGAGGCCTAAATGCACAAAAGAGCTAAGACTCAAGAAAAATTCGGCACTATCAAATTGAGTCCCAACATTGGCTCTAGTTGGGGACATGTGTCTCTTGCAGACACAACGAGAAACCAAAACTCAAGAAGAAGAACACAAAAAGGGACACACAAAGAGAAGATAGGGACAACCACACTTTATCTTGACCAAAAATGTGAAGACTACACAGGGGCACATACACATAAGCACAAAACAAAATATGTACAAGACAAAATCATTATTTACAAGCAATACTAATCCATAGTAACATGAACTAGCAACTTCACATGGTACCAAGAGATACTTTTGCGATAGCATGCACTATCATTATATTTATCAACAACTCCATATGACTATGCCACAAACCATATTCTTCTCCATTCTAAGCATTTGAGGAGCGATCCACTATGATCTTTCCAAAACAAACTAGTATGTATCAACAAGTACCATTGGAGCTGCAACTCATTTGTTCCTTGTTGATCATCATTCCTTCCAAGGGTGCAATTTATATTCTCTAGGAAAAATATGCCATCCCTATACCCTAGAACATCCTTGAGGTGACAAAAGGAAAATACATACTTGAAATCTATCTCATTCACCTCCATTGCATCCAAACCTGCACCTTCCTATTACAGATTTCAACGTCATGAAACAGCATATGATCTACAGGCACCAATTTGATTGCTGAATCAATTTCTTTCCACAAATTAGCTCAAATGAGGTCCTACAGCGCATTCTTCAAATGTTACCTTATCAAACCATGGTGCATACCTTTGTCATCCTATAATGACTTGATGACAAATGCAATAGGTTGCCCTTACCCATCTTCATTCTTTTGAAGCACAATAGCAATAGCAATAAAGGGCAAAGTAGAGGGAAATAGTTGAGAAGGCTTATAAAAGCCTAGACTTACCGAGGCCAATGCATCCCGAAGATCTTCCTTGAGTTGTGTAATGTCCCCTTCTCAATAGTGACCTGACAGTTGGTCGTTAGTCTATCCTGGTGACCCGTAGACTACTCGGAAGTAGAATTAGGGTTTCCTATCTTCTAGGAGGACGTTTCAGCTTGTGTTGAAGGGTGCTTCTGGAATCTTGGTGATTGGTTGGCAGGTCTTTTTTGGATTTTAAAAGAGCTTCGCATTGGTATATCTGGCATGTTGATCCGAGTTACTTCCGGAATTTACTATTTTAAGTAAATTCTATTGCTAGCAGTGGTCTTGTTGGCTTCAGTGTTCTTGGCTTGCCTCATCAGTTGGTTCAGTTGGGTATCTAATTTAGCATCTAGATGCAGTTTTGGAGAGATAAGTTGTTTTAATTAAAATAATATTTTATTTTAATTATATTTCCCCTTGGTCTAAGCTTCACAACTTAATGTCATTGTAAAAAGGGGACTTTTATGGGTAGGCGCCTCATCCAAAGTTTTAAGTGAATTTGTACCTTTATCTATTAATGCTGACTTGAAAAGGTATGCCACATGTGGAGAAGGTAATAAGTTAAAAATGGCGTGGATTTTACCTTGGGAAAAAGGATGCCACTTCTTGAGTCAATGGTCAAACAGGGGATTAGGGCAACCCTTGAGTGGAGCGCACCTTCTGGAAGCTTCTAAGATGTTCTTCAAATGTTATATAAGGGAGTGCTCATCTTCATGTTTATCATCTTGAGTTTTATGCAAAGTTATGCTGCCGGAATGGTATTAGGATTGCTTCGAGGGATGCATACCTCCTAGCTAGCCTTAACTTCTTGCTTGAAATATAGCATCTAGTTGAGAGTAGGGTTCTAATGTACTGTTTTGCATTTTGAGTTTGAGTTCATGTATTTCTGTCATTTTCACAGTTGCTGTTTTGCCTATGGCTGATCTAGATAATCAATCACATGTTTATGGACGATTTTATTTTGCTTATGGGTATTGAGAAAATGCATTTGGAAGGTTGAGGCGACCCCTTCCTCCAAATATCAGAATTTATATCCAAGTTTTGGATTTTATAGAGCAAAAGCACCCCCTCTCTTGGGCCGTACCTTTCTGGACTTGCTTGGTTTTGCGTGCCAAATAATTAGTGATCATTTGAGTATGTTTTATGCTTTCATCTTGGGCGCCTTCAGTACTAGAATATATTGCATTTTACTTCATGAAGTTTGGGCGTGTTTTGAAGGAGTTGTCTTCATTTTAGTGATTTTCTGTGTTGCTGATTCTGCAATTTCAGTGCTGGTCTGCATAACCAGATTGGAAAAAATGGGGTTTGGGAGTTGAGTTTGAGTCTTGGAAGTCTAGAAGAGTATAAGGGAGTCCTTTACAATTATTGCAGCATGATATATTTTCTAATCACGTATGCTTGGCAGGCTCTCTATGATATTGTAAGCTGAACAATAGTACTGTCAACCATTCATCTCTCATACTTAACTCATTGTAATTCCCACGATTGTGGAAGAGGTCGGCTTGCCGCCTATTACTTTACTGTACTGCATTATCATGTTGCTGATCGGCTGAGCCGTCAACCTACTCCCGCTGAATAAGTGGTCGAGTTGCATCTTTGAATTCAATATTGTACTTTCCATTCCAGTCCTCCCGCTGAATAAGTGGTAGAGTGATTGCTTTTCGTTCAGTTACTTTCAGCAAGTTTTTGTTTGCTAACGATCCCCTTTCGTGTATGCTCTCAACCTTGCCCGCATTGGGATCTAGGTTGATCAAAGGAGAGGGTTACTTTCAGCCGGTTTATATTTACACTAATGCTAATGGGTGAATTTAGCTGTGTAATAAAATGAAAAAAATTGGCCGGTATATTTCAAGTTGCACATATGCATTAAAAGGCACTTTAATCCAATTGACTGATTTTTCATTTATATCCATAAATAGAGCTAGGTAGAGAGGGGAATCAGCCATCCCATGATCTTCATCATCGTAACATCCATTGAGAAGGTTAGGACCAGCAACAAAGTACAATGCTTCATTTTTCAATCTCATAGCTATCCAGCACAATGTGCAATAGGCTCTCTTTCTTTTGTAGAATGACCTCTTCTTTGTGCAATAGAACATTGGCATATGGTAAGTCCAGTTGATAATGTGGCAAGCTCAAGTCATTTGCATCAGGAAAGCAAGGCATGAATTGACTACAAGAAAGAACACTTGATTCTTCCTCCTGTTCCTTTACACAATGTTCTTCCAATAGCTCGGATTGGACTAGTTGTGCCTCATCATGTGTCATGTCCCCCAAAATTGTAACACCCAAATATGAAATATTGAAATACTAATGTCATGTCACCTAAAATTATAACACCAAATATGAAACATTAAAATACAAATAAACATTGAATAAATATCAAAATATAAATATAAGTAATTGCAACTTAAATATTATTATTCTAATTATCATTATCAAGATAATATTATAATATTATAATTATAAATATAAATATTGGTTAGTATAAAATAAATACTTACTATCATTCAAAAAGAGATATAAAAAAAATAATAATATTAATAAAAATACATCCAACAAGGAAAATTTAAACATCAGCAAATAAAGTATATACACTGAATATATTAAGATACAAATACCACATCCAATAAACATCCAGATATGAGTAATTACAAATATTATTATAATATTATATTACAAAGATGAGTAATTGCAATTCAACATAACATATAATTTGTGTAATACATATTATAAATATCCTATATTGTAAATAATAATGAATGATATAAATATCATAACAAAACAACAAATGTTGTTCTAATAATTATTAATAAATAAACCACAAATAATAAACTATCCTATGCACTAACTAATATGCAAATCATATAAAGTAAGGCACCGATTCCTCAAACATAGCAATTAGTTTATTGCAGCGATTATAATTATTAAACACATGTAGTCATCCGAGAGTGTACTTGGTCGGCCGTGAGTCAATGTAGTCGACCGAGAGTGTACTCGGTCAGATGTGAGTCATAAGTAAAGAAGACTATAGTTAATATTAATAATCCATGTACTTATGTTATGTACATGTCATGTTAGTTAGTTGTCTCGGGAATTAAGTTCCTGACAAAGCAATTAGTTATAATGAAGGGACGCGACGGTTGGTACCTCAACCACCGCCAACGTACTATATGTACTTGAGCCTTGTAGTCTGGAAACATTACGGTTCTATTATGCTATGCTATATTATGTCTGGAGAAATTATGATGTAAATGCCGAATACTGAATAAAGCAATACATTTATGTTATGTGCAATTGCCATGTGATTATTATATGCTGTCAATGTTATTTTGTATTTTCATTTACTCTATACGTCATTGTACTTGGTGCGAGTAAACAACACATAGCATATGAATCAGTTCCTAAAGGGAGCAGCTATGTCATAAGGCACGTCCCTAGTCAAGGAAGGTATGACTTTTTGGAGAGTGGCTTATAAAAAGAAGACCAATCCAAGACAATCGGACACGATGGATAAGAATAGAAGAACACATTCTAAACAGCAAATCTTTTTATAAAAAAAACAATAATCTCTAAAAATCAGAGCATCGTGGCTGGGGGAGTTAAGAGGGTTTCAGCAGATTGAACCCAAGGTAAGTGTCTTTCATTTAAAATAAGAAATATATAAAGCTTTATATATATAGGGCATCAAATGAAAAGAGGAGTATATCCTAGTAAAAAGGAACCATTCCAAATAAGATTCTTTGAAAGCCTGATCACAAGAAATAAGCAGCAACAGTGGTAAGTTCATCATAATTATTGTATGCTGCTGTATGATATTTATATTTGTTATTTCTGTGGTAGGGTCTGCAATTATATATGTATGTATATATATTAATTATTTATGTGTTATGCTTATCACAGTTATTATCTGTAAGTATTATCATATATTTGAATAAAAGTTCATAATTATTTGTGCATGTAGAGAGGGTAAGAATAGTGGATTTAGGTATAATATCAAATATGTTATTAATTAATTCAAATGTCAGTGATACTTATAACATATTTAATTATATTATGATTTATATATATTTGGATATAGATTAGAATGGATAGTATAGTGATAGTGGGAAGTGGAACGACATGTTAACGATTGATAGTGATGGTTATATATATATATATATTATTTGCGATTATCCAATAATGATGCTTGCAGCAATTATTGAGCCTTATAAATACTGACTCTGTTTATTCACTATGATGTTAAAGGGTATAATTCCCTCTATAGGATCTCGAAAGATGTACTCAAGAAATATATTATAGAGGAATCATTCAGAGTGAGTAATAGGGAGGAAAAATAATCCTTTGACAAGAATGAAATAATTATCATCTTCGATCTAATTAGATGTTATTACTGAAATTTATCAATTTCTAATGTTTCTAATGTCTCTTTGAGAAACCCTTTGAATACAAGATTCAAGTTTAAGTGTTTCCACTAGAAAGGAGTCATTACATCATGAACTTTTGATTTAAATTGTCCACTACTGAATTAGATTTCTCTTTCTTCATTTCCTTTGTGACACTATTGTTCCATGTTTCCATTAGCATACAATTTATTGCATCATTGTTAGTTGATCAGATTCTCCATAACCGATGGTAGTTGGTCGATTGCTCCTGTTCAACCGATCTCTCTTTGTATTTATTGTTGTTGCTTATTTCTTAATATGATATCACTTCCTACTCTTTTCCTTTGATCATTCACTTGCTCTCATCATGGTATCAGAGCATAACTTTTTCCTTTTCCAATGAATGTTGAAGATTGGTGCATGCAAGGAAAAAATGTTGAGGAATGGAGTCCAAAAGCTGCAAAGGAGTAAGGCTTGAAGCACTGGTATAGGAATCTACAGATGAAAAAGGCATTTAATTGCTAAAGTTGTGCCTATAATGAAAGAAGACATCTAAGGCATTAAAGATGTTTCAAAATCTGCAAGTTAAGTTGAGCGTGAGGATGAATTGAAGGAGGCATCCAAACAATATTGGCATGAAGATCAGCATGGAGATGATGTTCAAATTGATTGGTGGACGTGATTAATGCTAATGAAGTGTTAGTAGTTTCTAGCACTTGGAAAGATCTGAAGAAAGGCATGTCCAAAAATCAACAAAAGGCAATGTGCAACCTAGATTTGAAACATGAATCTACAAAGAAAGATGTAATGAGAAATTAACGTAAGGATCTGCTGCAATGAGAATATGCAAATGCAAGAACCTGCACAAGGACGCATGGAATGAAAATATGATCAGTGTTGCATTATCATTCTGCTGTTGGTGGAGAATGTAATGTCACTAATAGGGATTATACTAATTATAACCTAAATTACCAATTTCCCAAGCAAACAATGGATTTAGAGAGTACCTTGGCTTGACTTAATCCCTGCAAACAAGTTAGAGAAAAATTACAATTAATAACTTAACAGGTAGAGTATCATGATTAAATAATAGTAAATCCATAGTAAATTTGTTAATCTAGTTATTGCCATATCCTAGGGATGCTCAACCATGGGTGAACATGGAAGAGAGCGACTCAATGGGGTGACCTTAGCCTCTCTAGGCCCAAAAGCAGTACCCTTTGGACTAAAAGGCAGTACCCCTTTGGCCTCATGTGGCCCATGCCATTCATATGAGGTGGCCTACCTAGTGAGGATTCTAATTTTTCCGTTATCCCCTCATCTTGCCATCTTTCCCCATTTCCTCATGATTGGTCTCCTTATATTGCTATACCATGATAGGGGGGTGAGGTTACAAAGGGGTGTCCTGGTGACCCTTCAAATAAAAGGCAGTTTGGCCTCCTTGGGACTACTTGGTCCCCCATTATAGAACACATTGGTTCTCCCTTCTAGGACACATTAGTCCTCCATCGTAGGACTCCAGGTCCTCCATTATAGAACACATAGGTTCTCCATTATAGGACACTTTGTCCTCCATAGGAGATGGCATACCTAGGGAGTGCCCCACCACTATCCCCTTTTGTAATCCCCTTTCTTCTATCATGGTGCAAATACACACATAGTAATTTAATCTAAATTCAGATTTGCAGATAATCATATCAGGAGACATAATGAATTATGAGTATGCTATCATACAAAATAGTAATATACATGAATTATTAATACTATTTGCTAAATAAATCACACCATAGATATTCTGTTCATACATGGGTTAGTAACCTTCTTTAATGAATAAATCTCATCCACGTATTCTATTATATTAATTCACAACTCTGCAGACATAAGAGAGTAAAGGCACTGTGGCCTTATCTGCCTATCAATTCCCTCTTATCTCCCTTTCCAATTGCTAATCTCAGATGATTATTTCAGACTCGGTTTTTTTATTGTTTGCTGATAATATTCTCTGCTTTTATATGTCCAGATAGCTAGTTAGGGGTCATGCCTGGTCAAAGGTCACAACTCTTTGTGCTAATCGCACCTCCTTGGAGAGACGCATTCTTTGCATATCATGATCGCACCTTTTCTTAATCATGGCTGTTTTCTATAACTATCGCTTCTGTTCTAATGGTAATAAATATGCTTCTTATTAGGAATCGATGCCTTAGGATTATTGTTTATTAACTAAGGCATAGATTATTATTTATTTATTAGGATTATTATTTATTAATGTTTTGTGATTACTTTTCATTTATTTAATTATTAGTTTCTGTGAATATTTAATATTATAATGATCACAGTTAATAATATCAACTGCTCTATTTTGTTATCAAGATAATAGTATTATAATTATAATATTATCTGCGATAATTATAATTATAATAATTTTCAAATTGCAATTATTCATATTTTTTATATTTATTAGTTATTTGAATTACAATTCAGGGGGCATGACAGAGAAGGCATTGAATGTTTACTACGCATAAAGCCAATTTTCAGGTGCAAACATTTGTCAAACCTAATTGTTTTTTTTGGGAAGCAAAAGATTATAAATTGCAAGGAAAAGCATAAACTTCTGCATGATTAATATAGTTAAAAACTTTTATAAACTATATTATTTCTTGCATTTAATATTTTATTTGAAGCAAATGCATACTTTTTTGTTTTAGTAAGTCGTTAGTAGTTTTGCAAACCAAGCGTAAGGGATGTTAGTGTTTTGTAGCTTCAGGAGCTATTTTCTTAAATAAAATGTAATCAAGGCAGGTCGGCCTCTTGTTTCATAAACAAAATTATATTTATTTCTAGGTCGGCCCTAGAAAGGAGGATGCCTAGCTTGGTATATAAAGAGGATAGAGTCCTCTCATTTATTCAAACAATTCACTCCAATTTGAATATCTTCAGCAGCAGGTCGAATTCTTTCAAACAACAGATTTCATTCAAGATGAAGTGTTATCATTAGTGCATTTAAGGTTCGCTTCAAGGAGAAGTGTTATTTCTCATTGTATGAGACTCGACCTATTCTAGGACCTGATTTTGTATGCAGTTTTCTGCACTTATTATTCTGATTTATAAGATAATATCTTGTTGGGTTTTTCTCCCTCGAGTAGGAGGGTTTTCCCAGGGTAAAATACCGTGATCATTGTTCTATGTGTTGTGTTTTCTGCTTATTGCATTTCTGATCTTAAAACTAACATGGTATCAAAGCAGGTTTAGAAAAGATCTAATCAGATCTGTCTAAGCATTCTTCATTAAATATCATTCCATCGATAGCGGATTTGGAGCATACCTTAGAAGCAGATATAAGGTGTTAAGAGCAATCTTGAAGGCAAATTTTTGAAGACCTAAAGGGCGATTTCTAGCAAATTTAAGACCAGACCTTGAGACGAATTTTTGCAAACCTAAAAGGTGAATTGTGGTAGACTTAAATGCAGATCTTCAAGGGCGAGTTGTTGCAGATTTAAAGGAAATTTTATGCAGACCTTAAAGGGAAAATACCTGTAGACCTATGAGAAGAAATTCTTGAGCAAAATTGAAGAACATTTTATGCAGACCTTAAAGGGAAAATACCTGTAGACCTATGAGAAGAAATTCTTGAGCAGAATTGTAAAGAGTTTCAAATTTGATTGGAGAAGAGGGTCAAACATTCATCCGCTGTGTGAATGGGAAAGCAACTGGTGAAGTTTGTTTGAGCGATGGAATCAAATGATGCTTGTGAAGGAATCTGTACAAATTGTTGCTCCAATTGGTTGTAGCCGAAATAATCTTGATAGACATCGAGCACTTGGAAGTTTGGGCGATTATTCAATCAAGGGAAGAAGCGGTATAAAATACAGGCGGAGAATTGAAGCTTGTTCAGTCTTTTGAAGAAGTTGGATAGAAGTAGCACTTTGGTTAACGCAACATCAATGGCGGATCACGTTGGTGGTGAGTTGGGTGGTACTGTTGGTTTGGCTTCAAATTGCCTAGGTGACGGCGGCTTGGGTGTTGGCAGTAAGGCTATGATACATGCTCAATGATCACCAACCAACACATAGTGTCCAACTCCCAACTTTTTCGTTTTTCTTCACGCTATCCCTGCATGTTGGTACAGGTCGTGGAGATCGTCTTGGAGGGGATCGTTATAGTGGTGGTCAATATGGTGAAAGAGACTATGGTGTTGATAGCAGGGAAAGATATGGAGATCGAAATCTTTAAAGGCATCGCTGAATTGATCAACAATAAAGAGATAAGTATTTTATGTTTGTACCTTTGAATAATGATCATGAATTTAAATAATCATGTAGTTAATAATAATTCATGCAATAACATTGGGAATAGTGAATCATGTATGCTACTAGCATTGGTCTAAATATTCCTCTTCGGGGTAGTTTGATTTTATGAACTATTGTTAATCTCTTTAAACAATGCCGGATGGCTCAAGGAGCAAAAGGATGATGAGAAATTGCATAAGGAATACAAAGGGAGGAAGAGCTTGAGGCATCCTGTGAGGAAGGCATGTCGACTAGAAAAATGAACAATCATGGAGTCATAGCTTGCAGCCATGGGACTGAGTTGGTGGCACATAACTCTCATGATTCTTCACTAGAGACATCTCGAGAGAGAGAACAAGGTTGGGTCAGCCTTGGATGGAGAGTTTGCATCAACAAAGAAGATTGAGAAAGATGAAGACACTAAACAATGGAGAACCTATACAGATTGTCATTGCGATCAGCTACTTCGAAGAAGAGGAAATGACATTCAGAGGGAGTTAAATTCCAAGTATTCAAGACACGAGTTGAGATCATGTCCAGGAAGAGGACTAAGGTTCTGAGATCCATCAATGTAGGGGAGTTCACTTCTAGAGGATTTGTGTAATCTTTGTGTTGAGGCAGGGATCAAGAGGGAGTTTTGTGACTCACTGAGAAGAAGTGAAGGTGTCAGCGAAGTGGGTTGCAGTGTTGCAAGCCCAGGTGCTAAAGTCCTTGGAAGACCTCTTCAACTACAGTGAATAGAATTGCAAGCTCCGCAAACTTATTCAGAATAGGGTGATCTGGGATGAGGTCGAGAAGGACAGTCCTGAACTCTCACAAGTCAGTAGTGTCGAAAGTGTATATTGGAAACCATTTCTCTAAGGCAAGCATTGCAGGCAATCTTGGACGAGGAGGTCAAGAGGTTGATGCAAATACTTGGAGCTTCAGAGGGAGTCACATCATCATGAAGATTTTGTTGTAATATATATTTCTCTGAGACTGAGATGGTGAAATATGAGGTGAAAGCCCTTGTAGTGTATATTTCTTTGAGACGGATAAATATGAGGTGCAAGCACTTGTTCATCTCTAAGACTGAGATGAGACGTCATGTTGAGAGACTCCATGATGACATCACGTTGAGAGACTCCGTGATGAACCCTTGTACATCTCTGAGACTGAAATGTGTTTTCCACAAATGGGTGTAGCCATTGTGGACATCATGTTGAGAGACTCCATGATGAACTCTTGTACATCTTTGAGACTGAGATGTGTTTTTCCACATATGGGTGTAGCCATTGTGGACATCATGTTGAAAGACTCCATGATGAACTCTTGTACATCTCTGAGACTGAGATGTGTTTTTCCACATATGAGTGTAGCCATTGTGGGCGTCATGTTGAGAGACTCCATGACGAGGATTTTTGAAAATAACTCCCTAGCTAAGAGGGAGTGTTAGTGTTTTGTAGCTTCCAGAGCTATTTTCTTAAATAAAATGTAATCAAGGCAGGTCGGCCTCTTGTTTCATAAACAAAAATATATTTATTTCTAGGTCGGCCCTAGAAAGGAGGGTGCCTAATTTGGTATATAAAGAGGATAGAGTCCTCTCATTTATTCAATCAATTCACTCCAATTCGAATATCTTCAGCAGCAGGTTGAATTTTTTCAAGCAACAGATTTCATTCAAGATGAAGTGTTATCATTAGTGCATTTAAGGTTTGCTTCAAGGAGAAGTGCTATTTCTCATTGTATGAGACTCGGCCTATTCTAGGGCCTGATTTTTTATGCAATTTTATGCACTTATTATTCTGATTTATGAGAGAATATCTTGTTGGGTTTTTCTCCTTCGAGTAGGAGGGTTTTCCCAAGGTAAAATACTATGTTCATTGTTCTATGTGTTGTGTTTTCTGCTTATTGCATTTCTGATCTTAAAACTAACAAGGGAGTTATAAGGATATTTTTTAGAAAATGGCAAATAATGCAAAAATCATGTTTCCTAACTCTCAACTTTTGAGAGAAGATAATTATGCCTACCTAGATGACAAAAGTACAAACCCAACTTGAGTTTGAGGACCTTTGTGATATAGTCTCTGGGATTATCACCAAACCTTCAAATGCTAGTGCATACCATACTAGGTTTGACAAGGCCAATCAAAAGGCCAAATTGATCATTCTATTTGGAGTGTTTGATGAGGTACAACCTTATATTAGAACAGCCACTACTGCAAAAGATGCTTGGATCGTCTTAAAACAGTTTATGAGTTCAAAATCATAATCAAATTCTCCACTTGCAACGCCAGTTGCATTGCCTTCAAATGCAACATGAAAAGAAAATAAAGACATTTCTTAAAAGGGTGTAATGTCCCCAATTTTTTATTTGAGTCACATAATTTAATAATTAATTTTTAAGTTGTTGAAAAAAATTAAATTAAAAAGACGACTTAAATCAATTATTTTAATGATGCAAAAGTAACTTAAGTTCTAGAAGTAGAATCGTGTGGCTGGCTCTAATGACCGCTTGGCCTATGAGACAAAGAAGCAGATATAGGTGCAAAAGCATTGTCTTCGCCACCAACACCCCATAGCCTACATATCTCAACCTTAAATTTCAGATTATTCAGTAATGTCAAAAGCTCCCATTTATCCACACCTTTTCCTCGAATATGAAGAAGGTGGGCATTAACTCTAGTAATGCTGCCCTGAAATTCAAGGCCACAAAAGTGGCACTTCCACAACCATGTGCCTCCAGATGTCCCAAGCCTGCTATATAATTTTGTTGCAAATTGTTTCAAAAGAGACTTCGGATCAAAGGGACCCTAATAAAATTTGTCAGTACTGTGGAGGGGCAATTCATATTTGCAATTGCATTGGTTGTGGAACTTGTAGTTTGGGTCTCACAAACACTCCTCTCTGCTTCTACATTTTCATCAACCTCAAGTGCACAATTAGATTCAGTTTCACTTTGAAAGTAAACCTCAACCTCGTCCTCACTCATGCCATGAGAACTCATTGTGACAATGCAATAAACAAAAATAAAATTTATAAGTTTATAATTTTAAAATTTAAATTTAAAATTCAAACTATGCATGCAGCTGTGTAGCATAATGCAAAGGATTAAGACACAAGATTTTGTTTTTGTTTTTCTTCAAGTCGCACGAAGCACAAAAGCAAAGGATACACAAATAAAAATCTTTGCTCTTAATCTTTGTCACCCAAGGATTTCACTTTTTTTTTCTTATTTCAGGTCACACGAAGCGCAAAAGCAGAGGATACACAAAAGTTTCTTCCTAGTTTGACAAATTTTAAAATAAAAAATTATAAATTTGAACATATAAACAGAAAGCAATTACTAATTTACTAATTTCAAATTTGTAAAACAGTAAACTTAAATTAAAAAAATAGAAAATATGATAGCTTGCACACATGTCTATGAATATGATTTTTCAATGTTGAATCTTGATGACAATATGAACAATGAACATTGAACAATTAAAATTTAATATGTTAGTGCACTTGCAACCATGCCTATGAAATTATGAACAAAATTAAAATATGAATATGAAATTAATTTAAAAAATTAAAAAACACAAGGAATCTTACCTTGTGCTTGAAAAATCCCTCCAACTTGGTGTAGAATCCCTCATCTTCTTGCTCTTCCTCAACATTCTTGCACTTGGAACACTTCACTCTCACTCTTTTGCTCCTCTTCAACCTTGATGTTGGAATGAATTTGAGAGTAAAAGTGATTTTTTTAGGGTGTCTTATAGGGTTTGGGAGGCTTTAGTGGGGCCCATTGGCCATTAAGGTTCGGCCTTGGGCACTAGTTCCCAAAAAGAATGTGTTTTTATTTTTTCACTTTATGGGCCTATCTGCCATGGGAGATGCCTAGACATCCCCAAGACGATCGGGAGATTCCTCTGAGTCCCCCGAATGTCCCAAGGACATTCTAGCGTCGTCGTCATCTCAATGATGTCTTGTGCATCCCGACGGCGATGGCGATGCAACAAGGGGGCATCTCCCCCATGTCCCCACATCCCGTAGACATCCCCATCTCGAAAATGTGAGGATTTTTGGGGGAGAACATCTCTATGGAATACTGATTTTCATTCACAGCATTATGAAGATCCAATGTCAAATTGTCAAAAAAATAACTTAATAATTTAACTTAAATTGTCAAAAAAATAACTTTAAGTTATATTAGTAAAAAAGCAATTTATATTTTATTATTAAAAATATTGTTTTAAAAGAGGGATCAAAGAGACGCTAGGAACAGGGTCCAAAAGATAATGAACTTTATAAATTTCTTCTAGTCACTTTTCAGAAACCAAGTTTGGAGGGAAAAGGAGAAAAATCAAGTGTGTAGTTGGTTGTACAACATAATGTGGCAGAATGAACATTTTGAGGTTTAGTGGAAGATGTTGAAGTCAGTTTATATTCAAAAATATAGCTTAAATGTCAATCACACATTTTGAGTAGCCGTACCATATTAACAGTGTTAGAATATTGAATTCTCTATTGTATAATGGTCAATTAGTGCTACAATAGTCAGTAGCTGAGGTAGTTAGACATCTTAAATGTCTACAGTGCTCTACCTCCTCTATAAATTGTAATCTACTTTCTTTTGTTTATTCAAGCAATTTCTAGCCCAAAATTGTTTCATAGTATCAGAGCAATTATGAGCTTGTCTCCCTCACGGGAGGGCTCTGTTTTTAGGGCGTTTTTTTTAAGTCTGTAATTCATGAAAAGAAATTCACGTGAGACTTTGTCAAATTCATGGGGTTTGTTTGCAAAAGATTTTGAGGGTTTTTGTTTGTAATTTTCGTGAGTTTTTTCTCACATAAAATTTGACCATCTTGCTGCAAATCGTGTGCAAGGGTCTTTTCAGTGCTGGGTGCGTGTCTTTCATGACCTTTTTTGGTTTCACGTTTTTCGAAGTCGTGAGTTTTCGCGCCCTCCTGTGCTCGCGTCAACTTTCTGAAACACGTGTTTTGGACGCGTTTTTCTCTGTCTAGCCGCGGTTCTCAGTCCCTGGTCATGTTTCTCTTGCGCGACTCTTGTTCGTGGCCGCGTTTCTTCTTCTTCCTGAAACGTGATTTTTGTGCGTGTTTTATCTTGTGGAGGCCGCACGACCCTCTTTCAGGCGTGTTTTCTTTGTTGCGTGCGACTTCTGTGTGACGCGTTTCTGTTGGGCACGACCTCTGCAGATTTTCAGCCGCTTTGCTCATCTTTTGTGGCGCGTTTTTCAACTGGTTTCGACGCACGGTTTTGGGAGCCGACAGGAGTGTTTCAGACCCTTATTCTGCTTGCATTTTCACTGATATTTGGCCACAATTTTTCTTCATGTTTTTACGCGTTTTGAGGATCTTTAAAGTTGCGGTTTTTTTCCTAAAAGAGGTAGCTCTGTCTGCCCTAACTCAATCATGGGCCTTCTCACTCCTGGACGCGATTTTTAGACATTTTTGTGAATTTTCTTGGTTCATCCATGGCCGCCTAGGGTTTTGCAAAATTCGGCTAGGGTTTTGACCCTCTGTTTCAAGTCGAAATTTTTTTCTGACTATAGATTCCTTCTGGGTTTTTTGAGATCTCAACTGGGTTGGTCTCAAATTGTTTTGGGTGCATTGTTTTTTGTGCCTCGAATTTTGTGCCCAAGGATTTACATTATTTTTTGTGCCTGAACTTGCCTTAGTGTATTGAAACTTGTGCCTTAGGTTTTGTGCATCAGCCACTTCTCAGTACCTCGTTTTTCGTGCCTCGAAAAGTGTGAAGATGGCCAATTTGAACAACTTTATGTTGGCAGGCAGTCATCAATTCAACGACAAAAATCTGTATGGGTTTTAAAGTTTTTTCCCTTAAAAAATTTTGTAATCTGGGAGGGTTTATAATTTTTTCCTCAATAATTAAGAGTTTTTCCTGTATACCCTAGTCGGGGTTTCTGTTGTTCGGGAGGGCTCTCTGATATCTGGTTTTTACCATTTTTTCCGAAAAAACGATGATTTGTAATTTTGGGTTTGGCGATATTTTCCTCAAAAATTCTAGTTGGTTGCAATCTGTATTTGTCGCACTTGGCATTGTTGGGGCGAACATCTGCACCACTGGCTTCTTGCAGTCTATTCTCGGGCGTCATGCTTCTCTGCAGAAGTTTCGACGATTTGCCGATTTCTCCTCAAAATCGTGTCCATTGTTCTCAGTGTGTCTCTGGTTTCAGGGAGGAACAACTCTGTTATCCAACATCAGGTTGGACATTTTGTAATGACTTCTGGTGAGTAGTTCTGCAGTTTTTGGGAGGGTTGGTGGCAGACTCATCTCAGTGGCAAAGTCAGTGGCAGGCTCTTGTCTCTTGTTGTAGAGCATTTTTTGGAAGTTATTTTGGTTCTCTTGGTCATTCACATTCTACAAATCCCGGGAAGGTCTCCGTAGCAGCAAAGTGTTCTGAAGAATTTGTGACCAATCGACCTACAGATTGTTTTATGTAGGCTAGTTAGTAGATTGACCATCAAGAGAGGAGGATGTTAGAATATTAAATTCTCTATTGTATAATGGTTAATTAGTGCTACAATAGTCAGTAGCTGAGGTAGTTAGACATCTTAAATGTCTACAATGCTCTACCTCCTCTATAAATTGTAATCTACTTTCTTTTGTTTATTCAAGCAATTTCTAGCCCAAAATTGTTTCAAACAGCAATTGCAGCACTTTTTAGTGTGTGTGGTGAGCCATGCAGCTAAGGTTTGGAGCCATACAGAGATATTGGGGACTTTGGCCGAATTTATCATAGACTTTTGGCATCAGCTTGGGTTTCTGCTATGAGATTTTCCTACAGAAGGTTCTGCAATAGTTTGTGTTGGTACTAATACATGAATATTTGTTGTTTGTGCTTCTTCAGATGGTTGCATTACATGGGTAAAAAATATTCTCTTCTTTCTCAACTATAGTATATGGTTTATAATTCCTCCACTGCTGTTATAAATCATTTCAGAAAAGCTGCTGCTGTTCTAAATAAGATATTTCAGTGTTCATAATATATGTAATATAACTAGAGAGTTTTCTACCAGTTCCAATTAGATTTATAAATCTGCGAGACACAGCTGCCAGATTATATTTTACATTAATATTGTAAGTGGAAACTAAAAGGTTTACCACTCGCTCATTAATATCTGCACTAACGTTATAGTGGAGATATAGTGGAGATTGGATAGCATAGCCACCAAGATTTGCAGTTCCTTATTCCAATTTGATAGTTGCATGCTTGCTTTGGATGGCCTACTGCCGAAGTCAACATTTTATCTTCAAGTTTTGCGTGAATTGTAAACTGTGCAGTTTGCCACCAGTAAGTGAAATTTATTGTTAATTGTCATCCCAACTACTGTATTCTCTCACCTTGCCCACATCGAGATCTTGGTGATCAAAAAGTGCTTGGGTTTATGTTTGATTTTGAAAATTTAAAAAGTGAGCTAATATCCCAGCTAAGGACATTACATTCAGAACTTGGTAAAATCCCTACATTTCTCAAACATACACAGTACTTTAAAATTTCTCCATATTATGCCCATAAGATAAGCTTCATCTTAAGTTATGGTGCACACCATATCATACATCTATAAAATCATGAGATGTAAGATATTTTTTTAAAATCACACAAAGTATAGTCAAGAAAAAGCATGTAGTAATAGAACAACTACGACCAACTAGATTGTAAATTTATCACTGTAAGAGACTACTTAGAGTTAGAAATCATCCCATATATCTATCCAGATTCCATTCTGATCAATGCCTGAATAAGAATGGCCTTACCAAAAGAAACTGTAATTTAGAGTATATGAAAGTACCTGCATCAAGGATATAGACATCTGACAAATAATAATCTGATGCATCCTCCCCACCTAACACAATAATTTTGTTCATCCATGATGAACAAGTGTGGCTATCTCGTGGAGAAGGAGGTGTACCAGTTGTTGCAGCCCTTGTCCAACTTAAGTTATCTGCATTAATAAACATTCAAAATCAGACAGCCTTTTAAAGGAATAGCATTGCACCATCAAAAGAAGGTCTAGCAAAATCATAATTTTAAGTTCAAATATTTATGAAAAGAAGGAAAAGCAAGTGAGACTATTCAAGACTACATAGTATGCTGCATGTGATTAGAACATTTCATCTTATCAAACTAAATCAAATGGAAGGTAAAGCTCCTAAAGCTCAAACAAGAGGCACAATGGCAAAGATGAGGACTGCATTAATAGTTTAGCACACAAGAGGTTTCAAGAACAAGTTACCAAAATCACAGGTAAAAGTATGCATGCAATAGATTTTTAAGATGGGAGATTTGAGAATTCTCTTATAGTTCACACACCTGATTTTTCAGCTGGTGTTCTTGCCAATTTGGCCTAAATTAGAGCAAACTACTCAAATATTTTAGATAAACTATGAACATTTTCTGGCAGTTTCTCCTCCTCTTGTCCGTATTGATGTTTTTTTCGTTTCTTAGTACTTGTTTCATCACCGAAATCACTAAAGTGAAAGTTCAAGATCTTGCTCAAGTTCCCAAGCTAATTTTGAGGGGTGTAATTTACAACTAACCACATATGATTCCATCATTCGAAATTAGCATATGTGAGTACCCTGTGCAAACAATAATCCTCACTTTACACAATCAAAATCACAACTCAGTCTGAAACTTGACAAGAAAATATCTCTGATTCATTTGATAGAATATATAAATAGCCAAGCTATTTTTAAGTTGAATTTAAATTTTGATTGAATTTGCTCTATGATCATGAATCAATTTGGAGCAATCAAATATTTGAAATTGTGTTCTTGCAACATTTAAGTCCATTTATCACTATGATTTTCACTCCCAAGCATCAACTGAAGCTAAAGACATAGTTTCAACTTAAGCTTAAGACAGTGTTTATGCATTCAATTCAATAAGAGATTAACTATTTTTAAGTCTCCAATAGACTTGTGCGTTATCTATGGAGCCCATAAATGCATGTGAATTTTCTCACAAATCTAATAGGGTGCCACAACGTTGCAATATATGAAAAATTGAAATCATCGTGAACATTTGTACCATGGCCTTGCAACACAAATACATACACAATTGCAATAAAGAGGTGCACAAGGAGAGAATAATACTAAATGGGCCTTAATTTTCAATAAGCTCGTAAAAACAAAGAATGTAGTGTTTCACATCATCCTCTCAAGAATTTCTCATTTGTAAAACTATGCAGAGAACTAAACCTTTAAATATGCCAATTGAGAGTTGGGAAAAAAAAGTGAATAAGAACCAGCCAAGAAATATTCTCAAAATATAAAAAGAATAACATGAAAACCTTTAAGGCTGGAAGTCAACAACAAAAGGTATCACAGAGAAAATATAAACATGTATGATGTAGTTACCACACACCAACACTTTCATAGTTACTTAGGGAAGAATAATCACTACATGGATTGCATGCATCACCCCCCTTTCCCTCTCCTCCCATGGCCTTAATGGCTATTTGGGAAAGATGCAAAAAAATGTCAATAGCAACCAGATTAATGAATGTCAGTTGTCATATAATTATAAAATGAGGCTCCGATCTCATTCCCCACAAAGCTACTTTCTCTATAAGCCTTTATGGCAATTTAGGAAAAGATAAAACAAAATGCCAAAGGCAACAAGAATAACAAATCTCAAGAGGCGTACCTATATAATGAATTTGGGGAAGGAAAATCCAATACTTGCAAGTGACTCAACTAAAAATACTTCTTAGGTAAATCAGACTAAGGTGCATTCAAAATATCTACAAAGACTGTCATGTCCCCTTTTTATATAATTTATGTTGTTGTCCAAAATGCCCATTTCCTATCCCCAACATTCCATTTAATCCAAATTTGTGTACAAGTTCTTCCCCTTCATCCCCCATGCATCTGCTTAAGATTCCTAAATTTTCTAAGTATGGAGGCACAACCACTCCTCTAAGCCAATGTAAGTCGTCAAAGTTGCTAAGTTTCCTTTCTTGGCTTGACTCTCCTCCCAAGTATGCTTTCTTCTCTATTTTCATCAAGGTATCGAACTTCCCTATACTACATGCCTCCTGGTCATTCCCCACTTTCCCTCCTTACCTGATCAACACTTTGGAGTTCCTCATGCCATCATCCCTCTCTGCCAAACCCCGATCAGCCACACACCCTTGTTGAGAAGTTCAAATTCTCCTCTCTAGCATACCTCACCTTCAAACCCAAACCCCCAAATGAAGGCATGAACCATGAGGCATCCCGAACATCCAAACTTGGACACTCCCACCTCTTTTCACTATTCATCTTCGCCTACCACCCTACATGCTAGGTTCGCCATTACTATGCCTAGCGATGACACAACTCTCAAAAGGATTCCACCCAATACATAGACTCGACCTAATCCTTCAAGAACAAATCCACAAAGACCTCCAACAAGGCACACCACAAGGATGCCTTTGATCATCATTAATGTGGTAGTTAGGATTTTGAACTCAAAGGGGCTCCTTGCCATAATTGTTGATGATAGTTCCAAACCACAAGGAACCCTCCTCCATACCTCCCAAGCACATTTCCCCACACAAGGATACAATTTTTGTCATGATTTGAAGGGAAATGGTGTTCAACAAGTATGAGAAGCCCATTCCATGTACTAGCTTCAAAATGGAGACCATTGTGCAATTTTCAATGCTCTTCCCAGGTGTCTTTAGGTTGCAAAGACAACATTGAAGGATCACCACAAACAAACTGTAATGGATACCTTGAATCTGACCCAATTTTTTTGCTCAAATATCAACACTCACAGTCGTAGGTATTTCTTCAAACAGTTGTCATGCATTCCCTTATGACTCCGCTATTGTTTTGAGTTCAATAATGCCCTACCTCAAATTGCAACCAAAATTTTTGTACTTCTTACACCCCCACAACTCTTAGGTATTTTGTCAAACAGTGTTATACATTTATCGAGTGATATGTGTTTTAGATTACCACAATTTCATAAACATACATCAGCAAAGCCCTCTCTCAGCATTCAATTTGTTTGGTGTCATAAAGAAAGATACGTTGATTTAACTAATAGATGAGATTCAATTCCTCTAAACACTAATATTTTAAGAGAGATAGAACTGATATTGAAGAACAACAGATTTTCTTATTAACTGCAGATTACAAACAAGCAAAAATAACCTATGGCAAATTACATCATTTGAGTGTATAAATCTGACCTCTTAACAATCTAAGATATATCTATCAGAGAAATACATCAGCAAATTTGTATATTGCACTCTGATCTGATTTTTAGATTCAGCAAACTGGCTTCTTGTTCCAAGCAACAGCAACAATAATAGAAACCAACCTGAGTTATTATTACTTTTGAACAGCAGTATCTCTATCTATCCACTGGTCCCACATAACAATCAATGTAGCAAACACTGTAGCGAATCACTGTAGCCCTCCAAATCTTCTCTTTCCCATTAATTTTGCTCCCACTAATGCTCTCAATCTGCATCTAATTATCTCCTTCAAATCTGCCTCCAAAACTCAATAAACCCAATGTGTTTCTTGAGTGAAAACGCCATTAATTCTCCTGACTGTATCTTGCAACAGCGAGAAGAATGTTGACAAAGAGGGATTTCATCCTCCAAGCCCAATAATCAGATTTCTGAGAAATCCAATAACATAACTTTCATCTCATCCCAGCCTGTCAAATGAGCTCTCAACTCCCCTTTATATAGAACACTTTGATCTTCTAGAAAGACCCAAGAAGAGTGTTCAACAAGCTTTTAGGAAAAATATTTTAATATTCCTTGATGTGACTCCTTGATGTGATGTGACCCCTTGATGTGACCCTTGATGTGACCTCTTGATGTGTCCCCTTGATGTGACTTCTTGATGTGACTCCTTGATTTGATGTGACCCCTTGATGTGACTGCTTGATGTGACTCCTTGTACTTAAATCACTTTTGAAGATATATTAATAAAGTGACTTTAATCATTAAAGTATGTCACTTTTAACCTTTTAATATAATTATTTAATATTACCCTCAGGATCCCTCTAATGCCCCAAGTTAGCCCACGGGATCATGGCAAAAAGGGCTAACGGCAAACCATGAACTAATTGGCTACAAAGGGGACATTACACAAATCCTAACCAAAAATAACAATGAGCACATGTTCAAGCATCCATATCAAAGGATGAAAACCCATGGATCTATGGAGATCGAAGAACGAAACCCCTGTAGATCTCATGTTTGAGGACAAAAATCCTTCAACTAAAGAGGCAAACTCACCCAGAGGTCACGTTCAAGCTTTAATGGAGGTGGCTCTTCAACAACATCAAGTTGGTTCGACTCATAGGTTGTCTTGGGAGTAAGCCATTGTATTATGATTGTGCAACCAATATTTTGATTATTAGGGCAAATTGTGTACCTTTTGTTGTGGTTACTACCATAGCCACATTTTGTAAAGGGGTTTCAATCTAGTTTAATGTAAATAGAGGGGTCAGCAATTTTATCTAGTTTGTGAACCAAATTTGTAAATTTGGCTATTTCTATGAATATTAAATCATGATTAAATCTATCTATTTAGTTCTTACGCAATATATTTCACGCTGCCATCTCTTTTCATTTTGGAACCCAACCCATGATATTAGGGTTTCCAATTATTTGTATAAATGTAAGGCAAATCTTTTGGGTTTGCTAGAGTTGAGTAGGAATCAATTAGGGCTCATCATTTTAGGGTTAACTAACGAAGTATGAAGCATAATACCAAGTTATTAAAGTTGTTGGGTAAACATTAATTTAGTCTAGGGTTTTTGAAGATTCTAGTTAAATATTTTCAAGCTCAAGGTTTGGTTTGTAGGTGGCTAGGGCTTGTTTAAAGGCAGATTTTCAGTGAAGGTAGCAGATTTTGACTAGTAGGTTTTCATTTAGTTTTTATTCTCAGAATAATCTACAGACTTGCCCTTAAAAAAAAATTGTTTCCTTTCCATAAACTTTATTGTTGTACTTTCAAACTTTTGTTGCCAAGTCCCAAGAATACATGTTAATTTTTTTTAGTGATTTATTTACAGCTATGCTGCTGAGTTTTTGTTTGATTTACTTATGTTTTTTCTGCTTTTACTAGGGTTCGAGTTAATTTCAACTTTTTAAAAAGAAATTTGCTTCACAAATAGGAGAGATGTCAAACCTAATGACCCTACTTGGAAACATGTGACAACAGGTACAACATATGGCAAAGTAATAAGCAACAATTGTCGGATGGATATACAAGGAGGCATAAATTGCTTCAATATCATCTTGCACGGACGACTAGCCGAGATGCAAAGACATGTACATGAGCTTGGAGGTGTTGAAAATGAGGCAAAAGTTTGGCTTGCATCTTTTGATCAAAAGAAAGCTGAGAAAAGAGGACATCAAATGCATTGGCGGGCATTGGTGCTACAAAGTCGTAGTGAGATATACAAGGTTTTGCTTCTTCCATTAGGCTATGAATATGGGAATTAGGTTGTGTGGACAGCCCTAGTTCCAATTTTTTTTACTCCTCATAACACTCTTGGTGTCAAACCTTCATTGGAAGGTAGTGCATAGAATAGGGAATTGCACCATGAGGCCAAGTTTGCATATGCCAATTTTTTGTATTACAACAATATTCCATTTAATGTTGTGATGGGTTCTCACTAAGAGCAATTAGTCACTACATTGACTATGGCAAGTAAAATGTTCAGGGCACTAAGTTGTTATAAGTTGTGCTCATCGTTGATGTAAGATGTGATCAATAACACAAGCCTACTAATAGATGAACAAAAAACAATTTGGCAAAATAAGAGTTGCTGCATTTATCTAACAAATGAGCAAATGGCAAGAACCAAACATTAATCAACTTCCTTGTGTCTTCATGGGGGCAATTATGTTTTTGAAGTCAGTTGATGCCTCCGATGAAGTAGAAAATGTTGACACCTTGTGCAACTTGTTGGATCAAGTGATGACAAAGGTGGGGATGGAAAAAATTATCTAGGTAGTGACAGACAATGTGTGTGTCAACTAGTCGCATGCTAGAGGTAGGACACACTACTTTGTTTTGGGGCCCTTGTGTTGCCCGCTATATTGACCTTCTCCTTGAGGATATCAAAAAATTTAGTTGAGTGAAGATTGGAGGAATGTCAAAAATACATCTACAACCACACATGGGTCCTAAATCCCATGAGGAGGCACACTAATAAAGGAGCTCAGGCATCTAGGAGTAACTCTATTTGCAACAAATTTCATCATCTTGCAAAATATCACAAGCACATTGCCCAACCTTAAGTGTATGTTTGTTAGCGAAAGGTAGTTGCCAAGTGCTTATTGCAAGAAGGCTGAAGCAAAGGTCATGAAAACTATTTCTTGTGATACATTTGCCAAGAAGATGGAGGAGATACTCAAGGTAAGTATTCAATCCAAAAATATATATATTAAATTTAATAATGTTATAATAATATAATGTGCTAGTTTTATAAATTTCGAATATTTTAATTTTTATTGTGATTTAGTTTAATTTTCTTATTTCATTTTTATAGCTCTCTTGACTTAGGTGTCAAAATTGCTAGTTAGGGTTTTACGATTGGTGGATGGGGATGAAACCCCATAGGGTATTTATATGAGGCCATGGAATGGCTCAAAGAAGCAATTTTGCATTTGTATGGATCCAATAGAAACATATATGAACCCATTTGGTGCCTTAAGAAGTGGAATTGACAACTCCTCCAACATATTCATGTTGCTGCTTACTATTTGAACCCTAAGTTTTTCTATTCATAGTTATTCAAAACAAATGAGGAGGTTATGCTTAGCTTGACGAAAGCATGGAGAGGTTCATCCCTAATGAGAGACATCATATATGATGAGTTACAAGTTTATAAGGAAGAGGGGAGACTGTTTTCTTCACCTCTATGCATGTGAAGAACCACACTACAACCAGGTATAAAAAATATGTTTAATTTTAGTTTATTTATTATTTTTTAATTACTAAAATCCTTACAAAGTTATATATTATGTCCTTGCATATTTGTGGTGGGAAGATTTCCATGCAACAACACCTTATCTTCAAAGTCTTGCCATCCACATTTTGTCCCAGCCCTACAGCTCTTATAATTTTGAATGCAATTAGAGTAATTTTTACACTGATCACACAAAAAATGCAACAAATTGACTCAAAAGCACTTGAACGACTTTGTCTTTGTGCATTACAACCTTCGTTTGTGTGCAAAAAAGGTAGAGGGGCAGGAAATACAAGAGGCGCATGACCTCGATGACATCAATGCATACTCCAATTAAATTGTTGACAATGTGGAAGTGTTGATACCTGAGGATAATATGGCTGATATGGAGAGGGATGCAATGGAAGTGGCAACATAAGAGGAGGGAGAAGGTAGGCCATCAATGAGGGGCTTCATCGCATTCACACCATGCTTGTGTTGAGAATGATATTGTTCCTCAATAAAAAACTACAGCAGGACCATCCAATTCAAGGACACCTACACAAGGGAAGCTTCTTTTCAGCTTTAGTCATAGAAGAAATTTATAGATTATGAACATTAAAACTATAATTTGTAATTTTTATTTTTATTGGAACCCGAAATTGATATGTATTGAACTTGTTTTTTGTCTATGAGATATATGGGACTCTAATTTTGATCTATATATAATGAAAATTATTTATATGTTCCTAAATTCAATAGTATGTGTGCTTTTGAAGAATTTATTTATAAATTTATGTGCTATTCGGGAACTTTGCCAAGTTTTTTCCATGTCCTATAATTACAAATTTTGAGTCAAACAAGTTATTAGCAAGTCCCAGTTTTTCAACTTTGCTTGGAACTATCAACACTAGATGGTGTATCTAATTATGAGCATTTAAACAATGTAATAACTAGCTGTTGTGTCAATTGAGTTCAAAAGGTGATGTAAGGCAAGATTTTAACGTCGGTAAATTGTTCGTGTACATCATATATTGAACTATAAATTGCTATGAAATAGCTAAAAGGTTCATACTTTGGAAAATGCAAAGTGATCAACCCTTAGAACTTGCTAATATTGATAACAGCACACACTTCTACTCTTATCATTTGTCACGCCGTACATTAGGATGTGCTAAGGGCTTTTCTGTGGAAATATGGAGCTATTTACATTTTTCTTGATCAGAATGTAAAGTTTTATGAGCTAAAGGTTTGAATACCATCAAGAGAAAACCCTAGGATAGTCCTCTATTTTCCATATTTTAATTAACATATAATAATTGTTGTGCTAGACAAGATATTCTACAAAATATGTTATGCAAGATATGATGATTTTTGTGTGAGCATACAGTATAAGGTTAAAAACCTATTCTATCACCAGAATTTTATAGTTAAAGCATTAAATTCCATCTAAAGATGAATAGATCTTCATCTAGTCCCTCCAAAATCTTCTATGCAAAAGAGATACGAGAGAATTGTATGATGGCAATGTGTCTATCTTGTGGAAATCATCATCGATTCCTATATTTAATTAGTTTTCTTTGGCTATAAGAAATAGGACATTCCTACAATTAGTACTAAATTAAAAATCTTATCAAATCTAACATTGTATATTACGAAATTACTTTTATCATTTATGCACAAATAAATTTCTAAGTAAAACAAGAGTTTCTTCATTACAATAACTGATATAAGCTCCTAAGAAGTAAGTGTTTTATGTCTGGCATTTGTTTGATATATAACCTAATAAGCTCTTAGTGCATCCAAACCTCAAAATCCAGAAAAATAAAAAAATTATTGATTGCATTTCAACACATTAGCAGTAGCTTTATAATCAAGGACTATCAACCTTGGTTAACTTTCTACACCACAAATTTGCTTCTACAGCATGAGTCTATCTACCAAACATTTTGTTCCTTCTATAACATTCCCAATGTGTATTGTGATGAATAGTAATTACAAGCATTTGCTCAGCATTGGCCATTGTATTCTCATTTTCAACACAGCAATCTGCTATCTCTTGCATTTGTCCTTCAGGAACTCAACAAAATGCCCATATTAATGTCCACTCCAGAAGAATCCATTACACTAGTCAAACAACAGGTGGCTGCAGAAATGAGAGCACTCCCTTCATTTTACAAAATTATTATGTAGAACATTTCCCATTTCATCCATGTTTTTCCTGTACCATTTGTAGAAAATATTTGTACCACATAGATAAGAGTTTTCTTTAGATTAATTCCTAAATATTAATGAGAAAGCTTCTGGATTAAACTGTGTAAAACAAAAAGAAAAATATATATTCAATCTTATTTGTTACTTTTTGCTTTTTTTTCTCTTTTCTTTAACATATTCCTAAATATTAATGAGAAAGCTTCTGGATTAAACTGTGTAAAACAAAAAGAAAAATATATATTCAATCTTATTTGTTACTTTTTGCTTATTTTCTGCTTTATTTATATGTATATATGTTCATTTTTATTTTTTTAAATCTTAACTATTTGTTTATATATATATATTATACTTATTGATCCTGGTTGAATTATTGTATTTTAATTGTTCTTTAATTTTATTTATTTTTTTAATATTTATTTTTATTAGGTTTTTTATTTTTTCTATTTTTCTCTTTTCCTTTTTTATTGATATTTTTACTGGTCCCCTCCATGTCAGCCATTTCTTCACCTCTCTTCTTTTCCCTATTTATACCCAGCTAATGCTGCAGTTTTCCATACCATCAAGTCTTTTCTGGAGTTTACTTATTCCTAATAATGGATCATGGAGTGTGATCCAAAACATCAAATATATAAAGAAAATTACACCCAGTTTAATCCAGAATCTTTCTCATTAAAATTATGGACCGTGGATATCTAATGGTTCTGAAATTTCTAAAGCTTCAAGCTAGCCACTAGCATTTGCAACTAGCAATTCCTAGCCTATTTCCCTATCAATAAAATGCCTTCATAATGTCATCTGAGAAAAACACCACCTCCTTGAATATTGCCTGTCAAGCTGCATTACATTGCATTTTAAAAGTGCTTCCACCATTCAATTTCATTTTCACATAGAAAACCGGCACTCCTCGGCCTCTTGGGGCAGGCTGCTAAGTCACTTTGTGTTATCCTATAATTATAAAGCATCTAAAAGTGGGGGTATCTGCTACAAAACTAATATCTTTTATCAAATGAGAAAGGCAATAATCGTCTGTGCTTAACAGAAGGGATGTATCACAGTAACTAATTAATCAGTCTTATCTATTATATTTCCCTCGAATCCAGCTTGTTACACGATCATACATATTGCAAATCTCATTCGAAAATTTCTTATATTCCTCACATATTGCTCGTCAAGCAGAATTTGAATTTAATATAAGCAGGAATGCTTCTGTATTTTCAGAACTTCATGCCCTATGGTTCTAATATATTCATTTTTTCCCATCAAAAGGCTGTGTCTCACATGTTAGAAATATTATTTGAACATGCTGAATGCATAAAAATCAGTCAAGCACGTAAATAATGAACTTTAGCTGTGGTTGGTAGCTGCTTATCATTTTGATATATGGTTTAAGGTTTGAATTTCATTGACTTGGCAATATTTACAGATACCAGCAATAATGGCCCTGAAAAAATGATTTGTTCAATAAAAAACCAATAAATTTTGGAATAAAAAATAAAGCAGATAGATTAAAATAAAGCCAACAATAAAATATCAGAATGTCTTCCACCATTACAAAGATGCAGATATCAATGTGTAGCAAATACAGCTAACAGCATATGCATTTTCTAATAATCGCATCACCATTAACAATCCAAAGAAACGTCACAGTACTTACACACTTAAGATGACCAATAAAATTACATCCCCCCCCCCCCCCAAGCTAAACTATAAAGTAGCATATAGATTGGCTTACTTGTGTCCAGTATGTACAGATCATTGTAATACATCTCTTCTGTTTCATCGTGAGTTTTTCCACAACCTCCAAAAATAAAAAGACGATGATCAACTAGTGCAGCACTATGCCCCTCACGAGCTTCGGGCCCTTCACCAATTAAATTAGGTTGTATCCATGTATTGGAAGCTGCAATACAGAGATGTGGAAACTGTAACTAGAAAGATACAAAGCTGTTATAATGAGGAAGAATGAACAAAATAGGAAATGAGCTTTAGAATTGATAAAAAGATAAAAAAGAAAGAGCTTATGGTTAAAAAATCTCCCTGAATTACTTCAATAATGTCAATGCATTCTTCTTTAACATAGAAAATCATTCTTTAAATCAGTTGATGGGGATTAACAACAGCCCCTGCCCTTATAAAGAAAAAAACACAAGAAAGGAGTTTGGCACAGCTGCGAATGAGAAGCGCCCATCCTCACACAATCTCAAAAATACCTTGTAATAAGGTCAGGCACAATCTACATCATTTACATTCAACCTTAAAAGATCAAATAAATCAAGAACATCCTTAAAAGTTCCCTTTGATCTCCACTTTCTTCAAATTCATCTGTGCTTACATGCTTCTTTTCTACTTATTGAGAATTATGATAATCAACAATCTGGTTTTCATAAACCAACCCTATAATATCTGAATGTGTGAATAATTTTTGGGCCAGGTGTAATACCAGATGCAATAACAGAATGCAAGATCTTAGGTAAATTTCTTACAGAAATACACATGCACTTTTTAGTTAAATCAAATAAACTTTTTTGTTCTGGAATAAAAAGAACTATGTTTTGTGTAACTGGTAGATTGCCAAAAATGCTTGAAAAACCTATCGAACCTTCAAGGATTATTTTAAAATATTCTTACTTGACTTTGTTAAGTTATAAAAACAAAATTCAAATAAAACACAATAGCATGAACAGTGGCTGCATTTTTATCCAGCATTGACCATAATTGGTTTCCATCTGAGAGTAGTTTTCTTGTTTTGTGTTAGGATGGGCATGACAACTTAGTAGTGCAGTACACTTTTATAGGAGAAATAACTGATTGTTTTTTCTCAGCCTTCATTAATAAGACAATAGTGCATAGTACATACCATGTATTTAACTGTTTTTATCAAAACCATGCATGTGAACTTCTTCTGATTGAAGTTGCTATCCTTACTTCTGATAACATGACAACAACCCATAAGCTAATTACTTCTTTTGGTATGGAGATTTGAACTTTGAAGTTTCTATCTGCTGTCCAAATTTATTCTTCGCTGAAACTAGGACCCAGTTGGATAGTTTGGGAAAGTATATGTCAACTTAGGAATGCAGTATGGACACAGTGACTTCATAATCCCTTGATCATGAAGTGTCAACATTCAATTAATGTGTCCACTGCCCCCAGCTGGTTCTAGGAGTTCATTTTATTCTTGGATTTCACAGGTATGGTTTGACAAAAGGGAGGGAAAATGCTCTTTGTGCTTGCTCATAAAGACTTTGATTTTTCAGTTGAGTCAACCAAATAATGGATGACTAACACAATATAACACCACAACAAACCTCATGGAACCCAGAGACTAGAGAAGGTATATGCCAACAAGGTTTCCTGAGAAGCAAGTAAACAATCTATGGAATAAACGTTGAATAGTTAAATACAAAACCAATAACGTATTTTCATGACCTCTGCAACACAAATTCCAAAACGCTGATTTGACAAGAATAAGCTCGCACAGAACAAAAATCTGTGATACAATGATTTGGACCTTAACTAAAAATTAAAAAAACAATGTTTGTGTTAGGCATTGCAAATATAAACAGGATGATCAATGAGAAAATATATAGTAAACAAAGAATGGAAACTTTTATGCCCTCAAAACATAGTATCTTTATCAAAACTATGCTTCAGTTGTAGTTTTTAGAGGCGATGCTTCCAACTGCACTTTTGAGGCAACCCTTCCAACATGCCATATAGTGATGTCATCGAACAAACCTATAATAGCCCATGGTTCAAATTTTTGGACTTCAATATCACTACTACATATGATACCCCAATGATGCGCTTTACCCTAAGCCATATTATCTTGTTTTTGGTTAGGCTGTGCATGGTAAGTTTTTAGTACATGTAAAATATTATAGAACAAATAACTAATCATTTTGGCTGGGCATTTACTAATTACTAATTAGATAGCAGTGCATGTACAAAAATTCAAAACCATTCATGTAAACTCCTTTTGATAGAAAGTTGTTATACTTATACTTAATAATTAGACCATAAAAAAATAGATAAACTAATCACTTCCTTAGGCATAAAGATTTCCAGTTTCTGGGTGGCTGAGAAAGGTATAAAATATAAATAGAATAAGGACTTTAGTTTCAAAATATAGAAACATTACAACACTTGATCATGAAGAATTAACATTTAAATTTTTAATCAATGCATCCACTACCTCCTGCTGATTAAAGGATATAGTTATTAACTTGTATTTCACAGGTACAATAAGACAAGAGGGACAGAAAATGCTATTTATGACCACTCACATTGAGTATACAATTTTAAGTTGAATCAACCAAACAACAGATGACTATCACTGTGCCCACCACAACAAATAGCATGGAACCCAAAGAAGAAATCTGCCAATAAGACTTCTAGAGAAAAAAAAAGTACACAAATTTATAGCATAAATATTAAATGTTAAAATTGTACAAAACCAACATTTCATTAGTGATTTTTTCTGGATTTAACTGTGTTAAATAGTTTTATTAAAATTGGCATTTCAGCTCATACTTCATGATACCTCATCAAGATGAGCACAATAATGTGGGAAATTGCAGAAGTGAGCGATAATAAATAGCGGCCAGGGAACCCAATGATGAGGAAAGGCTGACAATGAAGAGACAATAATAAATTAATTTTAAAAAAGGCTGACAAGGAAAACACAACAATATTCATTTTCAAGTTTTTGTGAATCACTAATTTCAAGAAACTAATTTGAAGAGAATCGGCTCACATAAAAGAGAAATACAAGATACAATGATTTGGATGTGGACCAAAAGGACAACATATGTGTTAGACATTGCAAATATAAGAAAGATGATTAATGAAATAATATATAGCATGCAAAGAATGGCATCTTTTATGCCATTATAATTTATAGATTGTGCTTTTAACCGCACTTTTAATGCATCTCTTTGAAGTTGCTCTATCGTGATGTCAATCAACAAACCTAGAATAGACCATGACTCGGATTTTTGAACACCTGAAACTTCTACACCTATAAAGATCACTAATACGCCACATACAAATGATGCACTTTCCCCTTAGCATTGGACTAAATAGGCACTACAAACCTTTTAAAATTATCAAAATTCATGGTTAGAAACTCACCAGTGTCAAGAATGTGCAAATCCCTAAGAGGGTTCTTCCCATCAGTGCCACCAAACACAAATAAGTTTGTTCCAACAACAGTGCAGCTATGGCTGTCTCTCGGAGAAGGTGGGACCCCTTTCACCATGGGCTTGCTCCATGTCTGTTTGCCTGGATCCACAAAAACAAAATGCAGATGCTTAAGCCATGATGATTAGCCACAAGTTTTAGATCACCCACTAGTAAAGACTAAGCATTTTAACAGGTAAACCAGAATCCAAAGCTTAGTTAACATTCAGATTAAAAAAGATTTTGAAAACATAACATGCTGTTAGAAAAGCGAAAATTGTCCAAGGAGTTGTGGTGTAATGGTAACAGGTGCATCCTTATGAGTGTGACCCACATTCAAATCCCAGTTATCACAATAAGCCAGCCCATGATTCCAAGGGACATGTCATGAGGTAGGTCAAGATGTATCAAATAATGGGGCGCATGAGGGTATGATTTAAGGACTATGTAATAAAATGAAGTACGAGTCAGGGCAGTACATGAGTTGTGATACAATGATGACAGGATACACTCCAGCATCACCCAGGTTTTTACAATCCCTCATGGAGTGGTCAGGGTAGACATGAGGTTGTGATGTAATGAGAATGAAATACACTCTAGTATGACCAAGGTTTACAAATTATAATGATTATGGAGTACATTTTTCTCCCAACCAAGTTTCTTGCCGGGGCTGTGATGTAACTGATTATGGGGTACATTATGGCATTTTTGGGTTTACAAATCTGAAGAATGAAAACAAGTTTATACCCCATAAAAGATTGCAATTTAGCTTACCCCCAACAACATGCATGCCCATAACGTCACCCAAGTCTTACCAATCTATTAAAAAAACTGTAAATGTAAATGAGCACTGAAGAGGAGACACTTTTACAGACAATTTGGTTTAACATCAAAGTTCCCTTTTTCCTTTGTAAATCATAGGAGAAATCCAAAAAAAAAATCCTCCATGTGTTTGGGTGAAGTTATATGTTACTCAGGTGGAATAAGTTTGGACCACATTTTTAGGATTTGTAAACTTAAACCTGAATGATGCGGCAATATACCCCATATTCATTACGCCACATGCTTGCTACCTCGCCAAATAATCGGCTAGAGTTATGGACCACATAACTGTGGTGAGGCAGGTTTGCCTAGTCATACCAGTGCCCCCATTGCCATTACACCACTACCCCTTGGACTGGAATTTCAATCTTAGTTAACACTAAGACATATCCATATCTTGGAAAAGTAAAATGTCACCAAAACAAAAGACTAGAAAAGCTATAACCCCCTTTAAAGAAAGTTCAAATCTTTCATTCATATTCAGATTAATAAGGATTATGAAAACATAAAACGTCCTTCATACAACAGGTCGAAAATTAACAATAATGAACAGAACAAGATCTTACCGGAATCGAAGACATGAACATCATTCGTCTGGCAATTGTCTTTGCCATAGCCACCAAAAACATAAAGAAACTTGCCATTTTTGACAGAGTTGCAAGTATGACCCCATCTTTTGCCAGGCCCCATTGTGCCACCTTTCCTTCCTGGAGACTTTTTCCCATCTGCAGTTGGGGTTTCCTTCGGTGTCTTAGTCTTCAGCTTTACTCTTTCCCATTTCATCTTCACGCCAAAATCTTGATCACCCACACAGAAAAAAAGACAACAAAAATATATATGTATATGTAGTCTAAAAACCAGCTACAGCAGCTCTTCTCTGCACACCCAAAAGTAAAATTATGACCAAAGTCAAAAAAAAATGAGCATAACCCAAGTCAAATCATAACATCCCCCAAATATAGCAAGAAATCTGAGAGATACGACACCATTCAAGTGTCACCTGGATCAAACAAAAATAAGTGCACCAAAGCAAACTGTCTGTTTTAGCTATGGTTTTAACTGCAATTAGTGAAATGTGTCGCGCATAACATGAAATGAGAGGATTTAGCGGTTTGGGTTTTGAAGCAAAAATGTGTTCTAGCCAAAACCTCTTCCAAGTGACCGGATAAAAAGCATCCCTCCTTAAAAAATATTTTTTGAAATGTAAGAGGTGCTGCTTCCCAACATTTCTAAGATAAGCATCAATAAATAAATGTCTATCTAACGTTGAATGAGGAATACCGTGTGTTGCTTTTAACTGCCATTGTTAGGAAATGGAAATGGGGGGAAATTAACTACCATGGTTAAATTTAGGTGAAGACATTCTATGGGGATTTGCCAAAAGTGAACTGCTGTGATAAAAAATTATATTCCCTCGACTAATTTGTTTGTTCAAAAGGTTTGTGGAAACTATGGTTGTGTCGTATTAGATGTTCACTGTGCTATTAACTATGTTAAGAGTATCATCAATGGTCAGCATTTTGTGTTATGTTTTGGCTATGGATGGTTTATATAAATATTTAAATTTTGTGATTAGGTAATAAAGAGGAGGTGATTTATATTAAAGAAAAATCAAGTTTTGTGATTTGCGATAGAGAGATTAAGGTTTTCTAATTCTTAAAAAAAATTAATAGTTAAAATAGACTTGTTTGATAATTACACATGAAGAATTGTTCTATTTTACTTTATAAGTATTTAGAGTTATTTTATTTTACTTCATAATAATTAAGAATTTTTATTTTATTTTTTATTTTTTTAAATTATTGTTTTACTTTTTTAAATATTTAGTCGTTGTGTTTTAGTTCTTATGTGCACCAAATTCTAACATTTTCTAGATTTGATGCAAAAATTCATGAATCTCAATTTGATGCAAAAATTCACGAATTGATGTAAAAATTCTTACACAATCGAATCCAGAATCCAGAAATCATTGCAGCAATAAACAATATGGATTGTGGAAACTCGATATCATTAACCATGTTCTATGTGTTGTCGTCATTGTAGAATGTCTCTCGTAACAATATCTTAAAGATCAAATTATAAAATAGTCATATTGTGACTTTATGGTGTTTTAGTTCTTGTGTACACCATCTTCTAACGTTTTCTAGATTTAATGCAAAAATTCACGAATCTCAATTTGATGCAAAAATTTAGAATCGAGAAATCATTGCAGCAATAAACAATATGAATTGTGGAAACTTGATATCATTGACCATGTTCTATGTATTGACGTCATTGTAGAATGTCTCTCGTAACAATATTGAAAGATTAAATTATAAAATAGCCATATTTAACTTTATGATAAATTACTTGAAAGAAACTTATATTAAATTATTTTTATTATTGATAGGGAGAAATTTCAACTCTCACAATTTTCTATGGTTGATACTATGTTTATCTAATAGAAATTTTAAATATAATGACCTAAGCAATTATGTTTTATGGAAAAAAAATATTTAAAGCTAAGTTTATTTTATTAAACATGTAAGTTCATTAAATGGTTGATACTATGTTTATCTAATAGAAATTTTAAATATAATAACCTAAGCAATTATGTTCTGTGGAAAAAAAATATTTAAAGCTAAGTTTATTTTATTAAACATGTAAGTTCATTAAATTTATATGGTTTTTTATGTAGTTGTATGACAAAGTGACATTTTGTAGAGTGAATGATTAGAGAGTGATTTATATAAATGAATGACCTTATAATTTAGGATGTTTTGGTTTTGAGATCATTCTTGTAATTAAAATTATAATGTTTATGTAATAACAATTTAAATATGAAATTTCTAAGTAATTTGTGTTTAATTAATTATTTAGATTTAAAATATATTAATAAAGATAATATAAGTTTTTTTTAATAATGTTGAAACTAAATTTATTTGGTTAGATATACAAATTGAAGAAATATATATATGATGGCTTATGAAATTTAATAAAGACGTGGTGATGAAAGGTTATATAAGTATTAAAAATTGGTAAATCTTTTTTATAATATGATAACTTTGAATGATTCATACTAATTAAATTATAATTTATATTTACATTAAATTGAAACAAAAATTTTAATAACATTATGAAAAAATTATTTTATTATATTTTCATGTTATTTTTTTAATAATTTAACTATATAATATATTGTGAATGAAAATCATATTTAATATTTTAAGTAAAAAAATAAATTAAAATACATATTATTTTTTAAAAAAATAAGATTTACGAACCTTTTTTCATTTTCAAACTTTGATTTTGAAATTTAAAGAAGGTTTAGTTTGATTTCTTTTAAATTTTTTTAATGCATGTCGATACCTACCAGCGTTTTCATTTTATAATAAGGCCAAAATGATGTAATTGTAGTTAAAAGTTGTTTTAAAATTGAATTAATTGTTTTAACCATTGTAAGTTTATAAAGTCGTGCAAGGATTATTTATAGGATTTAGTGATAGGCTATATAGTATTATAATAATGTTGAGATAAAGAATAGTTGGTCAGTATGTAAATTTATAAATTTATGTGGTGATTATTTATAAAATTTAATTAGGAGGTGATTTTCAATTAAGATAAATTTGTTAAAATGGTTTAGATGAAATTTTTTAATATTATTTTATTTTATTCTATTTTTCAATGGGATATTACTATTATGATATATTCATATTTAAACAAATTAAAATGAAATGTCTAAATACTATTTTCTATAAATAAAATAATTTATTATGTTTGTAGAAGAGGGTAAAATTATGAGAAAAGGCATGAGTTAATAGTACCAACCATCATATACATAAAACTCAAACCTAAAAGATCCTAGTTTAATAATGAAGCACAAATGAATATAGAAATATACATAATAAAGCAATATTATCAACAATTCATATGCCATGGTTGAATCAACTTCATTGCTCTTCTTCATTTTGTTTTATATGTTTGTTTGCCCTCACATTTTGAGTATGTAACAATGAGCCTAGTGATAGTGCTAGCAAAATATCAAAGATAGTGGTTGTAGGATTGAAATAAAAGTGATAGGTCTCTTTTAAAGAAAATAAAATTTGAATGAAGGGCTAGGTTTGAATGATGAGAGATGGTGTTGATCAATGGATGAGATTGCTTAGAAGAAAAGAGGAATAGGGTTAGGGAAAAAATAGGGTTTAGTTAAGGATGGACGGTGGAGATTGAATTATAAATTAATTTAGTCAAGGGTGGAAATTAATTGAGATTTAAAGATATAAGAATGGCACAGAAAAAGAGAGCCTAGTGATAGTGATAGCAAAATATCAAAGATAGTGGTTGTAGGGTTGAAATGAAAGTGATGGGTCTCTTTTATAAAAAACCAAATTTGAATGAAGTGCTAGGATTGAATGATGAGAGATGATGTTGATCAATGGATGAGATTGCTTAGAAGCAAAGAGCAATAGGGTTAGGGCAAAAATAGGGTTTAGTTAAGGATGGACAGTGGAGATTGAGTTATAGATTAATTCAATCAAGGGTGGAAATTAATTGAGATGTGAAGAGATAAGAATGACATGATAAAGAGGTTGGCATAGAAAAAGAGGTTGTTGGAGTAAATTAAATAATTATAAAATTATTTAATTTAGGAGGGAAAGTGAATAATTAAATAATTAAAAGGGTTAGGGCAAAAAAAGGGTTTAGTTAAGGATGGATAGTGGAAATTGAGCTATAAATTAATTCAATCAAGGGTGGAAATTAATTGAGATGTGAAGAGATAAGAATGACACTGATAAAGAGGTTGGCACAGAAAAAGAGGTTGGTGGAGTAAATTAAATACTTATTTATTTAATTATTTAATTTAGGAGGGAAAGTGAATAATTAAATAATTAAAACAATTATTTAATTATAGAATAAAGGGAAAAGATTGACTTTTAATTAAAATGGCAATTTAATTAAAAGTGGAGAAAAATGATAAAATATTAAATAATTAAAATAATTATTTAATAGTGGAGGGAAAGGTGGAAAATAATTATAGAAGAAAAAGCTAATGAATAATTAAAAAATTAATACTTATTATTTAATTATAGACAGAAAATGGGAACATGAATAATTAAATAAATAGGAATGCAGGCTTAGAAAAAATGTAGTGTCTATAGTGTTCACTTTAGCTTTCATATATACAATAGTAATTTATTGCACTTAATTAGTTGTCTAAGCCTTTCTCATCACTAGTTATCAATATCTAACATTAACTTCATCTTATGTCCGCTTTTATGACCTTATAGTCCTATATGTATTTGGCCAAAAATGTGATCGCATTGACATTAACACAATCGTGGAGGAATCCTTAAAGAATTTAAACATGTTTTATTTCCCTTTTTGACACTTAAAACCCTAGCTCAATGAATTTTCTTGCTAACAAATATGATTTGAACGATAATATGCCCTCTTTGGATCCATTTTGAAGGTTGATGACACTTATGATCTTCTCTCTTTCTTTTGCTTCATATTTTCTCTCTAAGGTTATTTGTCTCCCTCTACCCCTCTAAGGTTATTACTGTTGAGAAGTTTCTTACATGTTTATAATAGTAATTTGGGAATATTTCTTGGTTGATTGCCATATAGAGATTTCTTCTTCTTTTAAGTTCCAAATTCCTTCTCATGAGGCTGGTAATCTTGATGGTTACATGTTGATTATTACATTTACTAATGTATTTTGCAACAAACAACATTTTTAGTTGAGCACTGTGATGTTTAAGTTGGGAACCTCTTCTTGGCCTCCCTATGATCATTTGAGAATTTTTTTTACCCCTTTTCTCTTTTTTGAAAGGAAGCAAGGTACATAGAAACACTCCTACACTAATATTTTGAGGAAAGTATTGTAAAAATTTCAATATTTTAACAATTACATAAAGTAAACATATCTAAATAGAAAATAAATAGTAAATATCATAACATAGATGTAAGTGGGGAAAATATTTTTGAGAGAAAAACCCACACTCCAAAGTAACTCAATATATAGTTCAATAAATCACGATTATGATAAACTTCCAGAGCAAGCTTCACAAGAGTATCACCAAGCATCGATTTGGAAAATCCTTACAGCTTAAATAGTATTGTACAAATCTACACTCAACCTTCATCTCAAACACCTAATATATAGGAGATACAAAACATGAAACCATCAAATGGTAATTATAAATCCATGAGCCAAAACCACACAAAAGTGGCACCCAAATTATCATTTTATCAAATATATTTTATGATGTGTCATAGTATGTATCATAAGTTGGTCAATAGGTGTAACTCCCCTTTACAGTTATTTTATGCATCCAACAACTTTTTACATTTCCTACACAAACTTTTGAAGGTCATAACTTTTGATCCAGTGGAATGATTGGGCCTTTTTTCAAAATTAAATTACTTGAAGAGATATACATAATGAGAATTTTTATTTTGGCAAAAAACTAAGTCATTCCTTTTTTTATAGCCCAGAAATTGATTTTTCTCATTTCATATTTGAAAGTTGTGCCTTTTGTAATCTTAACATTAAGAAGAAGGTTGAGATGCCTTTCCCAACATTCTCCCACTTTTTGAACACCTTTCAAGAGAATTTAATAAGTATCAACGCCATTTATCTAATTGATAAAGGCCAAGAGGTCCATAGACTCATAGCGCTACTTAAACTTTTTGTACTCACTAGCTTTATTAATGCATCTATAATATTCTTCAAACTATCAACTTTTTTCAACATCGCCCTCCCATCCTCTACCATATATCAAACAAAATGGTACTTAACATCAATATAATTTATCCTCGCATGAGATTTTAGATTCTTTGCCAAACATATGACACTCTAATTGTCACAATGAACTATAATGGCTCATGCTTCTAGCCCAACATCTAAACACAATCTCTTAATCCAGATGGCTTCCTTACAATAACATTTTTTTATCATGTACTCTACTTTTTTATTGGACAAAGCAATCATAACCTATCTCTTACTCATCCAACTAATTGCATACCACCAAACATAGTAAAAATAATCCACTAGCAGATCTTCTATTGTCAATATCTTCAGCCCAATCTAAATCCACAAATCTATGAATACAAATAGAATGTGTATACCCTATAGGATAACCAAGGTAGCATAAGGAATACTTAGAGGTACCCCATAAATATGTGAAGAGCCTCTTTACTATATCCTAATGTACTCGTTCAAGATTAACAATAAATTGACTAACGATTCTCATTGCTTGAGTAATGGTTGGTCTTGTATAAACCATAGCATACATCAAACTCTTAACTAGACTAGCATAAGATAATTTCTCATGTCCTCTATATCACTAGAATAAATTGGACACTTCTCAACAAATAACTTTGTCCCCATTTTAACAAGAACATGCAATGGTGACAATCGAATAATTTAGACAGATGGCACCATAAGGTATTCCTAGTCTAGCACGGGCTACGGCTTGATAGACCTAGATTTGCCACATGCCTCCTTTGTGCCAGTTACCTTTGTTTGCAGTGGTAGGTGTAGGGGCTAGTTCATTTTTTTCTATTTTTTAGGTGGGGTGGAGTTTTTTACTGAGTTGTGGAATTTTTGTGGTTTGTTTTTTGGGAGAAATTGGAGCTGGGGTGGAGTTTCTAGGGGTCAATGGGTTGGTTATTTATTTGGTTTTTTGGGTTGTTGTATATGGAGTTGAGTGGGGTTTTAGGTTTTTTTTAGAAAATGCAATTTTTCAAAGGTTTTAATAGGGATGGATCCACCCCCATCTGATCATTACCAAAATTGTCATTTTTTTAAGCAATGCCTTAAATGGAGAGAGATCATCTCAAAATGGGGATCCTTAAGGTCCAAAATTGAATGGTTTCTTAGAGAGGAGTCATTTTTGACTAATTTTAGTGATTCGATCGAACCCAGTACTGAAATATGTTAGCTATTTAAGTAATCATGCCTTAGTATGTAATTTTATGGGGATTTGTGTTTCTCTCCCATTCTTTGAAATGGGGGCTTGTCAAACTTGGAATCTAGATCAAGATATAGAGGTAATATAGGAAGCTAATAATTATTTTATGGTGGTGTTCTCTTTCTTAGCGAATCAAAATAAGACATATGAGGTGGTTCCCTACTTTTACAATTAGGTAGGGTTGTTTATTAAGCCCCAGTATGTTATTTTTAATCTTGTAAAGAAGCTTTCGCCAATGGTTTTGGTATGGGTATGGTTCCCTTGGCTCCGATTGGAGTTTTGGAGGAATGACATTATGCATATGTTTTCTCTATTTTTGGGAAAGTTGGTGGGTCCATCACAACAAATGTTGTATAAGAAGGTAATCTCTTATGCATGTATTTGTATTAAAATTGATTTAAATAATCATTTGATGGATTCATTGGAAATTTGGGTTGGATCCACTTCATGGATTTAATAGATTGACTATGAAGCTCTATCATTTCAGTGTCGGTTTGTCATGAGTATGGAAATTTGCAGTAAAAATATCTTAAATTTAACCCATCAAGGGTGTCATCCATTGGGGCTTTAGCCAAGGATACTTCTTCCTCATCACCATCGAAGGATAAATGGAAAGCCCCTATGTTGGATATGTTGGAGTTGAGAAGATACAACACCACAGAAGCCCAAAAGATCTTTGCAAGCAAATAACCTGTTACAAGGAGAAGCAAAGAGAAGCAACAAAGGAAATGCTCAAGAATGTGGAGCAATGTATTCACCTGAAAATGTAAAATGAATAATGATACAAAAGATAGTTTTCAACTACATATAGATGAAAACCCTAAAAGGGAAAACCCTAGGCTTGCACAATAATAATTAATAAAGTAATTAATTATTATGTACCTAATGTTAGCTTAAGTGAAAAAGAGCTAAAAAGGAACTTTATGTAATTAAACAAATATTGTTTAATTAATAAAGTAAATGTCTAATTACTCTAACACCCCCCTTTAAGATAGACATAGGGAGAAGCTAAAACCTAGAAGAAGCTACTGAAAGCAAAAGCAATGGGTCCTGGCAACAAGGCCAGATCAGGTACCCAAGTACAAAGAAGTCTCTATGAAACGGAGAAAAGGAGAAAACCCAGTGGGAAAAACTCCTCTCCAAAAAGAGATAGAACAACACGCTGAAAGAAACATGAAGGAAGGAAGGCCTCATAAAGACCCCCCAAGGACAACTTCCTTCACCCCAAGCATAGAGCGCAACTGAAGATAGCGCGGAGATGCAAAAGGTTTCGTGAAGATGTCTGCAATCTGCTCGGCAGTGGGAACATACTCCAAGATGAGAGAACCATCTTGAATCAACTGTCTGATGAAATGAATATGAAGCTCAATGTGCTTCGTCCGCTGATGCTCCACCGGGTTGCGCGAAATGTGTATAGCACTCTGATTGTCACACCAAAGAATAGTGGGACTATCAGGAGGAAAACCAAACTCAGTCGTCAACTGACGAAGCCATAAAATCTCCTGACTAGCGAGCATAGCAGCTCGATACTCGGCCTCTGTAGATGATAATGCATGAGCAGTCTGCTTCTTGCACGACCATGTGATAGGACCAAATCCAAGATAGAAAACAAAGCCAGAAGTAGACTTTAGATCATTGACATCACCAACCCAATCTGAGTCAGTGTAGCCAACAATGTGAGGATCCCCTAATGTGTAGTGAATGCCATATGAAGTGGTGCCCTGAATGTACCTCAAAATACGCTTGGCAACTTGCCAATGGCTCTCATGAGGATCATGTGAGAATCGAGAGACAAGACCAACCGCAAAGGAAAGATCAGGACGAGTTTGAGTTAGGTACAACAAACTGCCAACCAACCACCTGTAAAGTGTAGAATCTACTGAAGGAGTGGGGCAAGTAGTAGTCAAAACAACCCCTGACTGAAAAGGTGTGGGGGCAGGCCTGCAATCAAGCATACCAAAGCGTTGAAGCATATCAAAAGAATACTTCTGCTGGTAAATGGAGATCCCCTCTGAAGACTGAATCACCTGAAGACCAAGGAAATAGTGCAGAAGGCCAAGATCTGTCATCTCAAACTGCTCCATCAAAGCTAGTTGAGAATTCTGAATCATAGAGGATGAGCTATCGGTGATGAGAAGATCATCAACATATAGCACAAGAATTAGGATCTCACCCTCAAGATGCTGAATATAGACCGTGTGATCAGAATGACAAGAGTGAAACCAGTGGAGAGCAAAAAAGAGTCCATCTTCTCATACCAAGCCCGAGGGGCCTATTTGAGACCATATAATGAACATTGAAGTTTGCAAACCAAGGAAACGTCATGAACAAATCCCTGAGGCTGCTCCATATAGATCTCCTCCTGTAGGTCACCATGTAAGAAGGCACACTTCACATCCATTTGAAAAATGAGCCATCCTCTAGAAGATGCAAGTGATAATACAAAACGAATAGAATTCATCTTGGCAACAGGGGAAAATGTCTCAGAGTAATCAATACCCTCAACCTATGAGAAACCCTTCGCAACAAGACGTGCTTTGTACTTATCAATAGAACCATCAGCAGTATACTTGGTGTGATACAATCATCGGCACCGAACCATCTTTCTGCCCTTAGGAAGAGGACAGAGATCCCATGTACTATTCCTCATCAAAGAAGAATACTCCTCCTCCATAGCACTATCCCACTCAGGGTGACTTGTCGCCTCTGAAAATCTTTGAGGATCCTCTAAAAGAGCATGAGTCAAAATACTAGAACTCGTAGTATGAGAACGAGTGCGACGAGTGTTTGAAGGATCACCGGCCATAGATCCTGTTGCCTCAATAGTAAAGCGAGCCCACTTGGGCCTCTGAGGTGGAGCAAGTGGAGGTGGAGATGGGGGATCATCAATATCCTCATCAGAATCATCCTCAAAATAATCCTGAAGAGCTGTAGTGGGTGGAGTAGGTAGTGAAGTGGACACTGGAGACAAGGTATCAACTAAAGGAAGGCGCTCATCAAACTAAACATCCCATCGAAACATGACCTCTCTGGAATTAGGATCAAATAACCTGTATGTCTTAACATCCTCATAGTAGCTGACAAAAATGAGGGGTGGACTCTTCCGCTCCATAGCTCTCCTCTGAGCATCAGGAATAAAAGCCCATGCCTCACTACCAAATACTCAAAATGATGAAATATCAGGCTTGTCATGAGACCAAGCCTCCTCAGGAATCATATGTCGAATCGCCTTGTGAGGCATCCAATTTTGAATATAGTTGGCACAATTGACTGCCTTAGCCCAAAAGGATGAATCCATGGACCTGGACTGAATTATATAATTAGCCATCTCCCGTAAAGTCATGTTTTTTCACTCAACGATACCATTTTGCTGAGGGGTGTAGGGAACAGAAAACTGATGCTGCAAACCATGCTAAGTGCAAAAATCTCTGAAAGCCTGATTCACATACTCCCCCCCATTATTTGTATGTATTCGCCAAATAGAAAGACCAGACTGCTTCTCTATAAATGTCTTGAAGACACGAAAGGAATCAAAGACATCAGACTTGTACTTAAGAAAGTACAACCATGTGCGTCTGGAGAAGTCATCAATGAATGTGAATACATACTTGGCCCCTGAAAAAGAAGGAGTGGGAAATGACATGAGGTCACTATGAATCAACTCCAAGGGTGCCAAAGCACGAGTGGTACTTCCCTTCGGAAAGGGATCCCTGTGATGCTTGCCAAGCACACAACCATGAAAAACACCGTCAGTGCAGGAAATCCATGGAAGACCAAGAACAAGTGACTGTGTACTAATCTACTGAAGATATCTGTAGTTGACATGGCCCAAACACTCATGCCAAAGCTGAATCACTGAATCTGCATGTGCTATAAGAGATGAACCTGTACCCTTAGAAGGTGTAAATCCATCAAATCGGTAAAGACGAGATGCAGTATCAACTCTACCAGTAGCCACAGCCAAATCAGAATCATGGAGGTCCCGAATAACCACATCATGTGGTGAGAACTCAACTGTCTTACTAGAGCTAGTGTGACAAATCTGATAAATAGACAAGAGGTTCATCAAAATTTTAGGAACAACCAAAACATCCTGTAGAGTGCCCCCATCCAAAGAGACAGAACCTGAACCCAAGATGGAAAGCTGTGAAGAGTCACCCACTGCAATCTGTGAAGTACCACAAGAGGCAAGAGAAGTGACCAACTGCTGAGTGTGAGTCATATGGTGAGAAGCACCAGAGTCTAAAATCTAAGTGGACCCATTGGTCGATGCTCTTGTAGTGAGAGCATGACCCTTCCCTGTGGTGGAAGAAAAAGAAGACTGAGGTGAGGAGATGTGTTGTTGTTGCATGGCATCCTCTAAAGCCTCTAATCATTTCCAACACCTGGAAATTGGATGGCCTTGCTTTCCACAAAAACTGCAAGTGTCTCCTGATTTCTCCTTAGTCTTGGAGGAAGACTCACCAGATTTCAAAGATTTCCCATGTTTTGGATTAAATGGTGGTTTAGAATCAGACTTAGAAGGCGGTTTGGAGGAATGCTCACTGCCTGAAAAATCTTTCTTGGGCCTCGGTTTCTGCTTTTTTTTCCCCTTCGGTGACTAAGCAACCAATGCTTTGCTCTTTGATCCTGAGAGCATATCCATCTGAGAAAGGTGAGACTGTTCTCGAGACAAACACTCACAAAACAAATCAAAGGTAGGCATGGTAAAACTGGCACCCAAACCATCCATGGTGGAGTAGAAGGAGGAAGGAAATATCTGAAATGGACCACAAAGCTTCGAAAGAATCAAGTAAATGCACTCTATGTCTATCTTGTTCTTCCCACAACCCTATAAAATAGTACAGATAGTTTTGAACTTGTTCAAAAAATCCTCAATAGTGGGAAATGAATAAGGTAACAATGAAGTCAGCTCTGCCTCAATTTGTAATACATGGAACTCATTAGTAGCCCCAAAAAGTGTCTCAAACTTTAGCCAAATGGCTCGAGGAGTGAGCAAAGCATCAAGGTGAAACAAAAGATTGTCTGAAACATGCATGCATAACAAACCTATAGCCTCATCCATCTTGTTCCTATGCTGCATAATCTCAAAAGGACACTGCAACTAAGGCTGAAACTCATCTAAACAAGACCATAGCCCTCGTGACCTAAGTAGCCTCATCATACGAGACTTCCAAGTGTGATAGTTATGTGATGTGAGTAGCTCAACTGAAGAGTCTGCCATGAAACCTTGCACTTGTACCTGCTTGTGTTTTTTATTATTATGTGATCTTTCAGAATAGACAGAAGATGCAGAAGGGTTTGTATTTTTGAGAGTTTTGGTGTTCTGGTTTTCAGATATAAATGACAGAAAGCAAGAGAAAAACACCCCCCACAAAAGATAAACCCAAACCCTAGTACAAACTGAGAAGAAGGAAGCAATGCGTAAGCAAAAAATACTTCAAGACAAATTATCATGTACCTAGTGAAAATTCTAATAAAATAGATCACATCACTGAATAGAGCATGTTGAGAGCTTTCCAATGCCTATTCAAGTTTGAAAAACGGAGTCCATTTGCATCTTCTATGACCTCAGAAGTGAAGAAAGTAGACCTCACTTTGACTGGTAAAAAAATTCAGACTAGTAAAATTTTTGTAAAATTTCCTACACCATCATATGAGTGCTGAAATCAGCTTTCCAACACTTCTTCCTGTTCAAAAAACAGAGCTAGGATACCCAAGTTATGCCCGTTTTCGTGAGAGCAAAAAAAATGCCTTATTTGACTCCTCTAGCACCCGGGAGCTTTAAAAAAAGAGCCCCTAGTCATGTGGGTGAACTAGGGGGCTGAAACGAGCGGAGCCCATGGTCGCCATATGACTAGGCAGTGGGAGTTTAGAGGCCTGCGGGGGCTGACATGGGCGAGTTCGTCGGTGGACTCGGGTCGGCGTGAAGGGGCTCGGCCAAGCAGTGCGCAGGGTGTCGGGGACGACGGTAGTGACAACTGCGAGCTTGGCAGGTCGGTGGAGCCCAGGGGTGAGCTCAGCAGCGATGGCTATGAGCTCGACGGTGGAGACTGGGTGTCGGTGGAGGCAGCTCAGCGGAAGGCAAGGCAACCGAGCGGTGCAGGCGGTCGGGCAGAGTGCAGGGAGGCCGAGCAGTGGAGCCGGAGCTGGTGGCCGCCGGGTGGCAAAATAAATTTAACTGGCCGTGCACAAATTTATCAAAAAAACCTTTGTTTTTTTTATTTTTTTAATATTTTTTTGCGATTTTTGCTCCGTATGGCCCTAGGGCAAAAAAATTTTGCCTTCCAAATTGACTGTAAATAAAATCGACGATTTGAAAATCATTTTAGGGGTTTTTGGGTGCTATGAATCCAATGGCACTGTCCATTTAGGCCCAAAGTGAACCAAAAAATAGGAGTATGCTGAATCCACCCAAAAAAACTTAGAACCCTAGATTTGCTTCCAATGCAAAATCTCAAAACAAGAACAAGCAGCTGCAAATCTGAAGCTCTGATACCATGTTGGAGTTGAGAAGATACAACACCATAGAAGCCCAAAAGATATTTGCAAGCAAATAACCTGTTACAAGGAGAAGCAAAGAGAAGTAACAAGGGAAATGCTCAAGAATGTGGAGCAATGTATTCACCTGAAAATGTAAAATGAATAATGATACAAAAGATATTTTTCAACTACATATAGATGAAAACCCTAAAAAGGAAAACCCTAGGCTTGCACAATAATAATTAATAAAGTAATTAATTATTATGTACCTAATGTTAGCTTAAGTGAAAAAGATCTAAAAGGGAACTTTACGTAATTAAACAAAAAATGTTTAATTAATAAAGTAAATGTCCAATTACTCTAACAGGATAGAGTCATAGATAAGGAGGTTTTTGTTCAAGTAAAACCTCGTAACAAGGGAAGAGGCCAAAAGATAACTCTCAAGGATAGACATGGTGATGAGACATATAACCATTTTGAGGCTTTCGAGCACTTTGATCGGCAAGAGGTGAATCTAGATAGGTTGCTTTTTAAGGTAGGTATCTTGGGGTGGAGTAATTGGTTTCCAAAGAAGATGCTAGTTAGAATAGTTTATTGGTCAAGTGCTCTGCTTTGCAGATGGATACATATCAAGTTCAAGGGATCCCATGTGAGTTGGAATAATGAGTTGGTAGAGGGTTCGACCTTGGCTATTCTTGACCTAATGCTAGAGGTGGTGGCTCTAGATCCTAGAAAAGGTAATAAAGTCATGCCCATGTTGAGATTGCAACAAAATAAAAATTCAAAAAGGGGAGCCTAGAGAAGACTTGTCCTAGAAAAGGTAATAAATTCATGCCCATGTTGAGATTGCAACAAAAGAAAAATTCAAAAAGGGGAGCCTAGAGAAGACTCCCAAGTTTGGGAGGAAGAAAAATTAGGATAAAATAAAGTTAATGGAGAAGAATTTGGTGGCGTAGTGTTGTAAATTTTCACCCTTGAAAATTTCACACTATTTTTTTCTCCCCCTTAAGTTATTGGACCTAATTAAACACCTAATTTCCAAAATTATGCATTACGTGGCTCATTTTAACATTTAGCGACAAATTGCAAGTGGGAAACCTAAGCATTTATTCAATATTTTTCCCTCGGATATTCAGATCCTAAAAAAGTGGGTCTACATAAGGGTGCCCTTGTCCTCTTAATTTGGCCCCAAATTTAAAAAGGTCAAAGGTGGAATTTCACTTGATATTTTTCTCTTGATGTTGTGTATCTTGTAAAATAGGGTTGGGACAATGGTGTCCAGACACCTATGTCCCCCTATTTTGGCTCCAAATTTGAATATGTCAGAGGTGACATTTTACTATTTGAATCCATATTTTTAAAGTTAGCCATCGAGATTTAGTGTTTGGGAAATTAGAATAATAGCATATAAACACCTAGTTATTGCATCATTTAAAAACTAATTGGAAACATCTAGCAATTATTGGAGATCAAGAGCATTATAAAGCAAGTCAAGATTAGCCATTAGAGGATTTATTGCAGAAATTCAAGATCCAAACATCATGTCAAAATGTACATGAGTGTGTTTGTGTTTATGTTTTCATATTATTTGTGAGATATAACCCTTGTAGGTCTTCAAGCAATTCAAGCAAGCAAGATCCAAGCCTTGAGGAGATGTGTATGACTTCAGTCCTTCAAGGAAGTCATTAAAGGGTGGTGATTTGCATCACTTTTTAGATTCATGATTCCTTCCTATCATTCATCCTTTTATCATTGGCATTGACATTGTGGAAGTGAAAACACTAACATGGGGTTTGTATAAGGTAAGCCCCTAAATGGTACAACCTTTCTTCTCTCTTTGAATGTGTAGGTTTCAAGTCCAAAGAAGATTGAAGGAAGTTTTAAGATCAATTATTCATTGTTTCAATTGAAACCCTATACCTTGACAACTCACGAAAACTCAATTATAGAATTATTCGACTATGATCCAATAGTGTGACAAGTGTGAAACGAAAGCTCAAATTTGACACCAGGGGATTGCAAAAACATATTTGAATTATCCCTATAAATATAGTGGCATGTGGGGTGCCTATGTCTTATATTTTCAACTCCAAATTTATATCGCAAGTGCATAGTGTCCTACTCAATTCATTTTTGTGGTTTGTTTTTGTCTATGATTTCTCAAATCTGCTATATTTGTACCATAATAGTAATTTGCATCATTAGGTCAATTGAATCATTGCATTTAATCCTTAGGTTCATGTTCTATATTTTTTTAGGGGTAGATTTACTCACCTATCGGCTTGTAAGAGTCCTATGTCTTGTCTAAATCCATCAAATCCCTGGCACCTTCAAATCTTCAATGAAAATTTTGTAAAAATGTTTAAACCCTAGGGTCAAATCTCAGGGTTTCACTTTTTCCATGCTTCCTTTTGGTTAACTTAACATGTTAACATTATATACCTTCTAAAATTTGAAGCATTGCATCCTAAATCTAGGTTTAGCATTGCATTATTTTACAATTTTTAATTAAGCGTTCATTTTTACATCATAAAAGGCATAAAAAAATTCAAAAAATTGCATATCATATTGCATCATGGGTTGTAATAGGGTTTATTTCAATCATTATAGATCATATCTAAATATCAATTACATTTAAAAATCTACATTAGGTCATTCAAATCTGAAATCAAACTTGAAAGTGTCATTGCCCTCATTTAGGCATCTTGCATATAGATCAAAATTTGAAAAAAAAATTGTATTATTTTATTTAAAAATTACATAAAAATCATCATTTTTATATTTAAGCATGTTAGAATCAATCAAATATTGCATCTTAGATCTGGAAATTTCATTTACAATTGTCTTCTATTGCTTGAAAATTTTGCAAATTGTTGCACACTTGCATTTTGAGTTACATAATCATATTTTAGTTGAATTCTAGAAAAATATTCCCTATCTGACCTATCTACAAACTAACTTGAGATCCTTAAATAGTATCATAGATAGTCAAATTTTTAATTTTTTAAAATCCTATGCAGGACATAGGTGCCTTGGGCGCCCTTGTCTAGCTCAATTGAGCTAAAGTTTACTGTGCAAAACCTTGTCTTTGGTCTTTGCCTAGATTTGGTAGCAGTTTTTGCATATCAATTTTGTAGTTATTTGTTTTGCTAAAAACATTGCTAGCTTGATACATAGGACATACCATCATGTTCTCATTGCAAAAGTCTTTTTTTGTCATAAGGCATGTTCTATTGTCAGATCTTGTTACACATTTCAAGGAAATTTTATTACAAGCATGTCAAAATGAGTTTATTTCTCCTCTTTTATTATTTTTCATTGATCCCTCTCCCACTATCTCTCTTATGTGTGAGTTTAGCTTGGTGCAAGAGAATTGAATTGTGGAAAATCATGGATATCATGTTTATTCTTCTCCTAATATCTCGCCTACTTGGGAATAAGGTATCTTGGTGTTAGAAGATCTAATCATTGAGTGTCATGAGAATCTTGTGTGTTCCCTACCTCTCCTACTTGGGAATATATTATTGGACAAGAGGATGACATAATTGATATATCTATTTCAAAATACAATAATATGGATTACATAGATGAATATTCTAAGGTGACATTAGATCCCCCCTCGATATAAAATCATCAATAAGTAGTCAACTTCGTTAAGTTTATGAATGCACAATTGGCTATTAAATCTCCTTTAATCATTGGACCTCCTAAAACCCCTTTAATTATTGGACCTCCTAAAAACCCTTTAATTATTGTACCTCCTAAAAGTCCTCTAATTATTGGACCTCATAATTCACCTCTCATTATATGACATCCTAAACCTCCTAGACATATCTTAAACTTTGCAAAATAACTCACTAGTAATCATGTGTCACAACAACCAAGTTATCATACAGTTACTCACATGTATGACACTAGAAATAACAAGAAACCAAAATAAATTCCAACATCCATCCCATTATCTCAACCATACCTCCCACCTGCACCTAACATTCAGTAACGTAGTGGTATGGAGTATGATCTTGTGGAACAACTTTGAGCTACTCCTACTAAGATCTCCTTGTGGGATTTAATCCAAACATCACCTATTTATCATGGCATGCTTCAAAACACTATGCAATTTTTTTTGTCCCTCCTAGTGTGCAACCAAATGATATAGAAACTTTACTTGAAGCCATAAATGAAGCTAGTATGGAAATTGTCTTTCATCAAAATGAATTGCCTCATTTGGAAATGCAAAATAAAAGAGGCTTTGATGATAATGGTTGTTATTAATGAGATTGGGATTAGGTGTACCCTTATTGACAATGGTTTAGGGCTTAATGTGTAGTGTTCATCTTTTGGATAGAATTGGAGTAGAAAAACCTTTAATTCAACCCATTGATTTGTCTATATGTGGTTTTGACAATATGGCAAAACAACCACTTGGTATGATAACATTACCTTTTAAAGTTGCTAAGGTTATGTTGCAAACTCACATCCATTTCATGCCCAATAATATTTCATATAATCTCCTCTTGGGTAGACCACGGGTTCATGATATGAAAGGTGTGCCTTCAATGCTCCATCATTTAATGAAATACACATACAAAAATAAGGTCTACATGATAAAATTTGATCCTAAATCTAAAAAAAATTATAAATTGAAAAAGGAATAGAGAGTCCTTTGAGAAAATTGATACCAAATTCAAAAGTGGAACCTTTACAAATTGAAGACAAAGATGAGTGTCTTTCATCAGTGACAAAATTATTGGATGATGAGTGGGGATCACTAGATTTCATGCCTACATTCATGGAAGGAATACAAGATTACACCATCAAAATCAGAAAAAGAAAGAGAAGTCGCAATGATACCAACACAATCTATCATTGAAACATCAAAAAACCCAAAATCCACAACTTCTAGCAATGAGGAAAACACAAATTACACATCCACTTATGATGAAACTGATTATGAAAAAACACGTTTTGTAAAAGAAATGGAAGCTATTTATGGAAGAGGTTATCAAATTTTGAAACAATTTGACTATAATGGAAAAGGATGTGGTGTAAAATAATAAGGTATTCATGTCCCCATAGTGCTCAAAATGTAAGAAACAACAAAAGGTCTTGGCTATTGTCCTTCAAAAATAACAAAAACGTCAAAAAGAGTTTCACTTAATCATGCAAGATTCTCCCATGATAAATAACATTAGTTTCTTCTCCTTGTCATGTGGTGGTTATAGTATCAAAACATACTCACTATCATGCATGGGGGTATAAACTAGGATTTATACAATCACATTTAATCTTGCAAGGAGTAGCACATCATCATCCATTTTGGTTCATCTTTGTCCCTTCACTTGGGAGGCAAGGAGTTAGGTGGCCTTGTGTTAGGTGCATTCCTTATAGTAAGGGATCCCTTTGTATCTCCTTAAAAAATTAGTGTAGCAAGTAAACTAACATTTTAAGGGGGGCATATAGTCCCCTACTTATTTTTTTCATAAGAAATGGTCCCTTTTTAGTGATGATGACATGCATCTCCTAGAAAGTGTGACCTTATTGATGGAAGTGTGGCCTTCTCAATCTATGTTGTGTCTCCTTTGTGGTGATATTAGGCTTGATATCTTCTAAATGTGTGAATTTTCCTAGCATATGAGGTTCCCCTTTGTGGTAATGTTATGGCTAGTATTCCCTAAGGTGTGAATTTTTTTCCTTAGACTCATCATATCTTAGTGGTGATGTCATGTGTGATATTCCCTAAGGTGTGACCCTTCATATATTGAGCAACTTCCCTTTGTCATTTTGTAAATCACATTTTGTGCTGGTGTTGTTTATAACAACCCTTGAGGTTTTTGGTCATGTCTTGTGTGCCTTCTTGGGTGATTTTATGCATCTTCATAGGTGAATTTTATGTTTATGTTCCTTCATAGACGAGTTTGTTATGCACCTTCGTAGGTGAGTTTATGCACCCCCAAAGGTGAGGTTTTGGCAAGATAGTTAATGGATTCAACATAACGGAGCTTATTGGGTCATGAACTTAAGCACCCTTATTAACATGGTCGTTGAGCATAACACAACTTGCTTGACAATAGAGCTATGTGTTTCATGAGTGTCTAGCATAACACAACCTACTAGCCTTGTAGAACCCCCTTGTCAGTAACATGGCCTTTGAGCATAACTCGACTTTCTTTAAAATAGAGCTAAGTGTTTCATGAGTGTCTAACATAATACAATTTTCTAGCCTTGTGGAACCCATCATATTGTGTGGACACCTAGCATAACATAGCTTTCTAGCCAGTGGATCTATGTGGCTCATGAGTGATGTAGCATAACGTAGCTTGTTAGTCATCATGGGAGCATCCCTTTGAATAACATTTATTCAATGGATGGCGTTTGGTATTTGAGACAATTTAAGACTAAGGTCTATTTATCTTACCAAATCAAATCCTTTTAGTACTAACCTTGTGTTTTGTTGTGTGCTTTTTTGTATCTTCTTCATGTTTGCATCGTTTTTGTGTTCATTTTATTTTTATCAATATGTTATGTTATGCCATGTGTTTTTATCATGTATTCTTCATGTTTTCCAACACGTATGTTTGTGCATGTTGTCTTGCTACATTCTATACATGTTTGTTCCTTTGTGCTTATGTTGTTTTACCATGGGATCTTGGATCTTGGGGGCTTGTGCACTCCCCTTTGATCATTATTCATCCTATCTCTTCAAAATTTGTACATTTAAACTCCTCTTGACATATATTTTGTACTTTAGTGGGTGATCCCACAATACTGGTTTATAATTTTTGGCCAAACTGGACACTGAAATAATTTTTTCTAACTAAATCTTCACTTTCGGGCACCTATAGCGGCTAAACCGTGAGGAATTTGAAGATGATACAAACTAGTGATTTGTGATATTTTGTCTATAGATTATAAATATATATCTTTCAAAAAAATTGGAATCAGATTGCACTTCTTTTTCCATCTCCTTCAAAAACTAGTTTTTTCAGTAAACAACATTTTTAAGGAGTGACACTCACCGTATACAACATAACTTTTTTTCCATGAAGGATAAAATTCTAATTTTTTCGAATTTAGATTTGTAACTACAATATCTAGTGCTTCCAATTGGTATCATAGTGTTTTATTGAATATTTTTTCCTTAATCGATTTTCAAAGTCAAACCAATTACAATTCAGACATAGGCGGACCATATACAAAGCAACTTTTTTTGTATGTATTGAAATTAAAATTTGTTTTTTGTTGGATCAAGGACTTCAATATCTAGTGCACTCATATTTTTCATTTTTTTTTATAATCTGCTATTTTTCCATATGTGTAGAACAAAGAGTTTGATTTTCGATGAAAAACCTATGTTTAATAAAACTAAAAAAACAAATACACAATAAAACCAAAACATATTAAAATTATATTCGTTGGATAGCTCGTTTTGAGGACTACCATAATCCAGTTGGGTTTGTGAAGTCTCATCCTCAACCTAAGCTTTCAAGTGCAAAATTTTGGACTTTTTTGGTGCCTAGGGGGAGAAGGGGGGAAAAGGGGGTTCAAGCAAACCCCTAGGGGTTCGCTTGAACCCTGGTTTGAGTGAAACCCATTTCCTTTAGCATTTTCTTTTCTTTTTTTGAATAGGAAATGAGGGCCCAACATTTAATGGGTTTGCTCAAACCAAATAGTTCGCTTGAACCCCAAAAAGCAATTTTTTTGTATGGGGTCATTTTTGTAACTTTTCCTTCCACACTCGAATTGTAAACCACTTTTGTGGGTTTACCCTAGTGTGATTTTGAGCATAAGTTCATACTCCAGTAAAGTGGGGGCTAAATGCAATGTCGTAAATTGTCACCCTTGACAATTTCACAATTTTTTTCTCCCCTTGAGTTATTGGACCTGATTGAACACCTAATTTCTAAAATTATACATTTTGTGAAATAGTTTAATATTTACCAACAAATTGGAAGTGGGAAACCTAATCATTTATTTAATATTTCTCCCCTAAAATTTTTAGATCTTGAAAAAGTGGGTCTAGACAAGAGCACCCTTGGTGCCCTTGTCCTCTTAATCTGGACCCAAATTTACAAAGGTCAGAGGTGGCATTTCACTTAATATTTTACTCTAACACTGTGTATCTTACAAAATAGGGTTGGGATAGTGACACCCTAGGCACCTATGTCCCCCTATTTTGGCTTTGAAGTTGAATGTCAGTGAAAAAATTTTATTATTTGAATTTCATATGTCTAAATTAGGTTGGCGGGATTTAAGTTTTGGGAAATTAGAATAATAACATATAAATACCTAGTTATTGCATCATTTGAAAACTAATTGGAAGCATCTAGCAATTATTGGAAATCAAGAGAAGTCATTAGAGGATTTATTGTAGCAATTCAAGATCCAAACATCATGTCAAAAATGTATGTGAGTGTGTTCATGTTTATGTTTTCATATTATTTGTGAGATCTAACCCTTGTAGGTCTTTAAGAAATTCAAGCAAGAAAGATCCAAGCCTTGAGGAGATGTGTATGAATTTAGTCCTTCAAGGAAGACATTGAAGGGTGGCGAGTTGTAGCACTTTGTAGATTCATCATTCCTTTCTATCATTCATGAAATTTCCATTGTGGAAGTGGAAACACCAACACAAGGTTTAACTAAGGCAAGCCCCTAAATGGCACAACCTATCTTCTCTATTTGAATGTGTAGGTTTCAAGTCTAAAGAAGATTGAAGGAAGTTTGAAGATTAATTATTCATTGTTGCAATTGAAACTATACACCTTGGAAACTCATAAAAACTCAATTACAAAATTATTTGACTATGATTTGACAGTGTGATAAGTGAGAAATGGAAGCTTAGATCCAACACTAGAGGACTACAAAAACATATCTGAATTATCCCTACAAAGATAGTGGCACCTAGGGAATCTATGTCCTACATTTTTAGATCCAAATTTATATCACAGATGTATAGTGTCCTACTTATTTTGTTTTCATAGTTCATTTTTGTCTATGATTTCTCAGATATGCTATATTTGTATTAGAGCAGTAATTTGCATCATTAGGTCAATTGAATCATTGTATTTAATCCTTAGATTCATTCTAAATTTGGTAAAGGGCAGATTGACTCACCTATCAGGTTGTAAGTCAGTCCTCTCTCTTGTTCAAATCCATCAAATCCCCGCCACCTTCAAATATTTAATGAAACATTTGGAAAAATGCTTAAACCCTAGGGTCAAATCTTAGAGTTTCACTTTTTATATGTTTCAAGTGGAGAGGACCAATTAAGACCATTGAATCCCATATTTCTAATTCTCAAAGATGACTGCTCTTTCCTATAATACAAGGATTTTGAACAACATCCCTAAACAAAAGGTTTTTCATGAGTTAATAAGAGTGCATTCTCTAGATGTAATGTTTATTCAAGAGTCTAAGTTATTAGCGGAAGTAATGTTCAACATAGCTTCCTAATTGTGGTAGAGAGGTCAATGTTAGTGCATTGATGCACATGGTAATGTTTATTCAAGAGTCTAAGTTTTCAGTGGAAGGAATGTTCAACATAGCTTCCTAATTGTGGTAGAGAGGTCAATGTCAGTGCATTGATGCACATGGTAATGTTGGAGTGTTTGTTTCCCTATGGGACATCGACAAGATCTCTCCTCTTTGGTGGATTTATAGTAGACATTATATGACTATGGTTGCCTTGAGTTTTGACTCTAGAGAAATTTTCTTTCTCACTATATCAATGTTATGTCTGGTCTACTTGGTAAATTTCATCTCTGGGCTCATATTAGGTATGTGTGGTCCCTAGCTCCATTATTTTCATGGATCTTGGCAGAGGATTTTAATGCTATTACTAATTTGGAGGAAAAGGGGGAATAGACAAGCTTAAGTCCTCTTCCTCGGTATTTAGAGATAATAGAGTCTTCTTGAACTCGGTGGACATAAAGCCAAGAAATGGTATGTTTACCTAGAGCAATAGGAGATGTGGAGAGGATTGTATCTCTGGGAGACTAGACAAGTTTTTAGTTTCTATTTTTTGGATTGGTAACAACTGATGACTAGTTCAAATATTTTGGAGTGGAGGGGCTTTGATCATTGTCTTATCAAATTATCAACAACTAGGTCTGGTACCCCTAAGAACCCTTCTTTTTAATTTCAACTTATGTGGTCGATTGATCCATCCTTGTAGGATCTTATGAAAGAGTGGTGGAGTACAGGTCTACCTACTCATGATACAACTATGTATTCTTTTATCAAGAGGATCCAATTTATGAAGTTTCAAATGAAGAAGTGTAATAGGTAATATTTTGGGAATATTTTGTGGCAAAATCAAATGTCCATAACTGCTTGGATGCCATCACCAAAAGTTATGAAAGAGTTAGTGGAACAGGAATTGTGATAAGAGATTTATTGGAAACAAAAGTTTAGAATTAACTAACTTTAGGAGGGAGATAAGAACATGACTTTCTTCTTTTAACTCTCTTAAAGCCAAAAGGCATGGGAATTTGATATCTTAAATTGTGTCTTCCCAGGGAGATCAATAATTTTCTTTTTGAAATATCTCAAAGGATATTATTCAACATTATTCTTCTTTGTTCATGGAGGACTTCCCCCTTGCAGATGTGGAAGATAATAGTATTTTGGATTGTATTCCCTCAATTGTGTCTAATGACATGAATGAGATGATTATTAGCCCCATATCTCTAGAGGAGTTTGAGGGATAGTTTTCAAGATGAAGAAAGGGAAGGCCCTTGGACTAGATGGCTTTGCGATATAATATTTTAGGAATTATAGGAGATTATAAAATTTTATCTTTTGGAGGTAGTGCAAGAATCACAAAGGAGAAAACAAATGTTGATATCAATGAATTCTACCTTTCTTGTTCTTATTCCCAAGAGAGAAGGGGCTAATTCTTTGGATTTATTTAGGACAATTTCCCTTTGCAATGTGGTCTATAATATCATCTCTAATTTAATATTGGAAAGACTTAAGTCGTGTCTTAATAAAGTTATTTTAGAAGAGAAGGGGTTTTGTGGAAGACAAGCAAATTATAGATGGGGTGGTTATTGTAGTTGAGGCTATTCATTCTATGGATAACTCCAAGGATAAGGCTATGTTTATCAAACTAGACATGGCCAACTTATGATCAAGTGAAATGATAATTTCTTCAAAGAGTGCTTAGTGTGTTTAGGTTTAGAGATGGTTGGGTCAATTGGTGATGAGTTGTGTTATGTCTACCTCTTACTTTATACTGATTAATAATGAACCTTATGCTTTGTTTAGTGAATCTTAAGGTCTTTAGCGGGGTGAGCCTCTATCACCCTACTTATTTATTAATATGGTCCAGGGCTTGGGAAGAATCTTAAAAGGTCATGTGAGACAATGGATTATGCAAGGTTAGAGTTGGGGTGACGAGTTGCCTCCTCATTCTCACTTACAATTTATGGATGGCACTGCTCTATTAGGAGTTTCCAAAATTAGAGAAGCGACTAACTTCAAGCATGCCTTGGATATCTATCTTGTTGATTTGGGGCAAAGGATCAATGAAACAAAGTCCTCAATATTTTTATTCAATACCCTTTCTTGTATTCAATCTAGAATTGTGCATATTCTTAGATTTTATATTGGTGCCATTACTTTTGTATATTAGTGTATTCCCCTTTCCTAGGGGGACCTAGCAAAAGGTTATTCATAAGTTCCAAGGAAGTGTCAGCCACTAGACTTGCAGGTGACTTTCCTTTGCTAGTAGAGTAATATTATTGAAATTTATGGTTTAAGTGCTTCCTATTTACAGGTTCCTGGTGGAAGTTGCTCCCTTAATTTTTATTAAGGAAATAAAATCTCTTTTTAGATAATTCTTATGGGTTGGTAATCTAGCCTCTTTGAAGTGGAGTTTGGTTATTTGTGAGACTATTTGTAAACCAAAATACGAGGGTGGCCTTGGACTGCAACAAGTCATCTTCACTAGTCAATCCTTGGTTACCAAGCTTTATTGGTGGTGGTGCACTAATTAGGATCAAGCCTAGGAATATATCCTTTCTTATAAGTATTTGAGGGGAGTGGCAAGTGAAGATTTTACTAGGATTTTCTTATTGGAAAAGGGGTTTATGATTTGGGATACTCTTAAAAATGGTGCTAACTTAGTCAAGAAGGACTTGTTTTGGATTTGCCACAAGGGCTTGGAGGCCCTATTCTAGTTTGTCTATTGGGATGGCCATCCCCCAATCATGGCCATGTATATGCACTTAAAATCTATTTGTCTTAACTTTTGGAGGCTGGTTGGACTAGGGTCGAAGATTTCAAATTTGTTAAGAGGTAGGGGTAGGTAGATGTTTTTAAGTAGAAGGATTATCATGAGTGGTTTCTTGGGGGATTTAAGGAGGAGTGTGAAGATTTATCTCATATTATAGCAAGTAGATCTTGTAGTTCTCTAACAAAGAATTATATCCTTAGCTTGGAGTCTTGATCCCGGGGGGTGTACTCAATGGCTACTGGCTATTAGGAATTGAATCGACAAAAATATGGGGGAGTGATGTCCCTTGGTGGAAGAGTATGTGGAATAAGTTTTCTTGGCCTACTTATCCATTTGGTTAGTTGCCTATGATAGGTGTCTCACCTAGGATAATTTTCATAAGAAGGAATTTCAAGGGTCATCAATTTATCCTATTTGTGGTAGCAGTGAGAAATCTTCTTCACATTTATTTTTCCAGTGCTCTTTTTCTAAGATTATTTGGAACCTATGGTGGAATGTTTGGAAATAGGCATGTGTTCATGATTTATCTCTTTATTTTTGGAGGATTATGGGGATATTACTTGCTAAGGTTTTTTTCCTTCAGATAGCTGGGAATATTGGACCCTCATGCATCCTTTGGAAAATCTGGTTGGAGAGAAACCATAGAATATTTTAGGGAGGGACGTTGGCAGTTCATCAAGTATGGTAGAGGATTGTTGGCATGATTTAGGAGACTATTTAAGCTATGTGTGAGGTGGATATCCCCTTAGATTCTAGTGAAGGTGGAGGTGATGCAAGGATTGGGTTTAGTTGGCAATGGATCAAGGATTACTTTATCAAGGGGGAGACAACCCTCAAATAGGAAAATACAAAGGGTGGTCAAATTGAATTTTCCTCTTGTTGGAGTCCTGAAGATGAATACAAATGGCTCCTCTAGGGGAAAATATTGGGCATGTTGGAGTTGGCAATGTTGGGAGGGATAGTTTAGGCAATGAACTATTCTTTTTCTCCATCTATGAGGGTCATCAAACTAATAATCTTATGGAGCTCTTCTTATCCTTATTGCTCTTAAGAGGGGTTGTTCCCTTGGTTGGTGCAAGGTCATCTATGATTTAGACTCTCAAATATTGGTTATAATTTAGAATAAGAAAAAATCTAATGTGTGAATTAACAGTTGGCCTCATTCAACAGATTCACCAACTAAGCAATTCTTTGGATTTGGTTTCCTTTGTCCACACCCCGAGGGAGTGGAATGGAATTGTAGATTGCTTGGAAAAATAGAATTTTGAGCACAAGGATAATTTGAATGTTGATAGTTGGGAGCATCTTCCCCTAGATTATCCCCAAAGATTAAATATATTAATTCATGTGGGTATTCACGAGTAATGGGGTGTGTTGGTTGGGTTTTAGGTGGTTTGATTTTTATTTTATTTTCTTATGTATTTCAAGGTGGGTTCCTCGGGTCCCTGTTGGTGAGATATGACTCTTTGTTTGTTATGTTGGTTTCTATTGATTAAATTAATTTTACCCCCTTTTTAAAAAAAAAAGGAACACATAATGACTTGCAATCTATCATGTTAAACCTCTCCAACATTGAGATCACATAATTACTTGGGCTCAACTAAATTTTTATATTGTCTATCTCTTGCATTATCCATCTCTAATATGTACTTGGATGCCTCTAAGTCCTTCATCTCAATTTTTTTTGAAATCCAAGACTTCAAATCACAAATCAAACCTTTCCCATTATTGAAAATAACATATCATCAATATATATGCAATAATGAGAATAGGATAACTGTTCATCTTATAATAGATGAAATGATCTTATTTGTATCTCAAAAATCCCAAACTTAACACGAAAGAATTCAAATTTTGGTACCACTTTATAGAAGATTTATTAAGTCCATACAAATAATTTCTTAACCTACATAGCAAATGTTCTTTATATTTCTCAACATAATGATTTAACTATCTCATATGGGTAAAAGAAAGAAGTTGGGTCAACATATAGGGGAAGTGTCAGGAAAAAAAACATCTCAATAGGAATGGATGCCCATTTTAAAAAAATGGGTACCTATTTAGTATTGGGTACTCGAGGCTTAAAATAGAATGAGTACCTATTACTATTGGGGATCTCGACCTAAATGGGTACCCAATTTTTTATATTAATAATAGTATAGTCACTAAAAAAATACATCGATTTGTATAGTCATATACATTTTTTATCCTTGTTACATTTATAGGTGTTGTAATTGTACTATATCCTATCTACATACTTATCACTTGTCCTAGCTATTGTTGTTTCTTTTTAGATTATAGTTTTACATGCTTTTGCATATTGCTATATATTTTCACATCCTTCCTTACATTTCTAATGCATTAACAATTTGTACCATTTTCTAAGTTTTAAACTTTATACAATAGGTATACAAAACATTTATGGTTTCATTTAGTAGTTCCTACTTTCACTGCTGGATTCCAAGTCTCTCCATCCCAATAGAGTTTTAGCAACAATTAGTTCATCATTAGAGTTGAATTCTTCCACTACATAGTTCTCATTGGTGTTCAACCTAGGTCCTCTTGCCTTTTATTTCACCTTTTCTCTTAATTTTTCATTGAATTCCTTTTGGAATGCTTCTAGTGCCTTAAAAAATGTGGACACATTAGGTTGGTTGTGTTGCCATGTGTGCCCATATTTGATCTCATTCTGGTTGACCAATAGTATTCCATCCTTCATCAACCTCATGAACTTTCCTTTGAATATCTCCATTGTGACAGTGACCTGCATGACAACATTGTAAAATATAAGTCTTTTTGTAGACTTAGTAAGCACCCTTCTAACCCCTTTAAACTTATCCTCATTCCTTGCCTTCCAGATAGACCATAAGATTTCATTTGAAAAAAACATCCAAAACATGTTGCAAGATTTATCCAGTTTATTATCAAAACCCAAGATAATTCTTTTCCAATCTATTTCCCCAAAACTACTCTAAATTTTTTGATCAACACAAAATAGTTTCCAACTTTCTTTAGCATAAAAATAGTCAAAAAATATATGTTTAATATTTTTAAGAACACTATATATATTGAACAATTCAATTTCAAAACTTCTAGATTTATATGGCATCCTTTTAATGGTAAGTAACCATATAAAGAAGGCTTTCTTAGGCTCGATTACATTGGATCAAATTATTTTAAACAAATTATGCCAACTTGTATTCAAGAATGTTTATGCCCCAACATTTGTTACTATGCTCAATAATGAAGTCTAAATTAACCATGGAACTGTAAATTATTTTAGTTTTAACCTTGGCCAAGGGGGTACTATCTACCCATTTGTAGTCTTTAAATTAATAATTATCATGAATGTAGGCAATAGGGAATTTCAGCTCTTTTCAAGCTTCCCTCAAAATTATGTATGTTCTCCAATTAGTTTTAGGTAGATCATATTTGCTACTTAAGGATACCCAATCCTTAAGTTTCCCATTATTAATAATGTTACTAAATTATTTTATCCCTTTTTGAGCCTACCTTTTGGCTAAGCAGGCTTGCAACAAGGGGCACCCATTTTGTAAAATTATTTATTTATTTTTAAATAATTGCAAGATACTTTTTTCCCAATAGCAACAATAAAGCCAATGACAACCAAGAATGGGTACCCACTTTTCCACCTCCTACCATCAAGTTTTTGTGCATGCCACCTCCTCTTGCCAATCTCACACCTCCTAAAGACCTCCAAGGTTTTTTTTTCTTTTTAATGTATTTTTTGTTGTCTCTAGGGTTTAAGTTTTATGATTTTTATTTTTAGGGTTTAAATTTTATGTTTATAAATGAAACATTTAATTGGTAAAAATAAATGTATGTCATTTGAACTAGGATATACATAAACCCTAAACAATCAAATCTAAAACCCCAAAGAATAAATCAAAAACTATAAAGAATAAATTTAAAACCCTAGAAAATATAAACTTCAAATCTTCAACCCTTAGATAAATCAAAACTATATGGCCCCTACATGTCCTAAACCTCAAACCATAAACCTTTAAAACCCCAAGCCTAAACTAGGAAAACCTACATACCAAAACCATCAATACATCAAAAAAAATACATCACAGACCCTCAAAAATATTTCTCTCTCAAATTTCATTATTACCATCTATGCCTACATATCGTCCTTCTTAATAGAATCTATTTCTTTGCACTTATATCGTTCCTAGATACACCTAGAGACTATCATTCTCTTCAAAAAACGTATTTCTATCCCTTTGTAGCTACACTAATTCATTTTTGTAGTGGCTATCTTTTGTCGAAGGATTTGAACATCTTCCCCTATTCCTAATAGATGTACACCTAATGCTCAAGACACTCATGTACTTGTACTAATCACCTAAAAATCCCAATCCATATAATCTTATCAACCATCCACCTACTTGATGTTAGAATTGGCAAAACTTTTAACATTTATTACATATTTTGCTAAGACTTAAGCTTAAAACCTTAAACCATAGGGTTCTTGTTTATGCTCATCACTTTATCTTTTATTCATCTGATGACTTTCTTAGCTCATTCATAGTTTCTTAAGTTTTCATAGTGAAATTTTATGTTCATTAATTAATCAACCCATTTCCAAGTGACTGCTTATGAGCATTAATGTACATTCTTTTACAATCACTTAAGTCACCTTCACTATGTACCTATTTGGTGGTCCCCTCTTTAATCCTTGCTAGTGCCAAATGTCACACTCTTATTGTATTGCCCTTTTAATTCATTATGCATTATCATTTGTGGAAAAGTCTCTGAGTTGTGATGGTGTGATATGTTGACATGTGTCTTTTCAATGCTAAAACTTTGTTAGGTATATGTCACATCATTATTATTTGGCATCCTCCTATTGGTGTCATAAACAATTAGTTCATCACATGTTCTTGTTATATGTGAAATTCCAAAGTTGTGACATTGTGATATTATGACACATGTCATTGACATGTCATGGGCCCAATATTTTTCTTATTTTCTTTGAAGTGACCTGTGTTGATTCAACTCCACACGGTGTTATATCACACACCCTCTTCACATCACAAGTTGATAAAAGGAGATCCTACCAAAAATTTGTAATCATGTGTAATTTTGAAACCTATTATTGTTAGTCCCACATGAAAGCTAGTTGTCTATTCCTGTTTCAAGATCATATGGTCAAAGTGGGCCCTAATCAATGATGTTTAAAGATAATTCAAATGTGGTGATTTCTCATTAGTCCAATTTCTTTAAATGCATTGTGACTTCAGTAAAAAATTTTTTTGAATAAAATAAAGTTTAAAAATTACCATTGGCTCTACCCATACCATCCAAAGATCAATGATCCATATTAAAACACAAAAATGGTTAGTTGTGGGCATTCTATTTGTGTGAGTGAGAAATAATGGTGAAATTGATGGATATCTACCATATTTTATTGGATTTTTGTATCATAAGCATTCAATTGAGTTCACAAGAATCCATAAGGCTATTTGGTGTGAATAATTTATGGATTTTTGGGCTCTCCAATATTCTCATAAGAAAATTAGTGTTTTCAAGAAGAATTCAAGTAAGTCCTCGATTTTCCCTAATTTGTTGAATTGTTTCTGAATTTGCATGCTTCCTTGTCATTAGGGGTTTCCTTATGCACTAAGAACATAATTTTTTTTATAGAATCACGATTAATTCTTAAATGTTATACCACATTTTGAACCCTAAGTGGCACCTAAAACCCTAAAAAATGAGTCAAGCTAGTTCCCAATCCTTAAAGAAAAAATACCATTGGATGATGACCTCATAGTCCAATTCCTAATATCATCAAGGAAAGTTAGGCATACACAAGGGGTGGGGATTTTATCAAACCATTTGAGAGATCAATGCAAAAAATATAGAGATGTAACAATTTATATATACAAGCAATCACTTTTTGAGTATTGGTACAAGAAAAGATTTTCAAAGAGGCCTATTTCACATGTTTGGGATTTTGAATTGAGAAAATTGATTTTTCCAAATAGTTTCATTAATGTGGATTTCATCATAGTACCGACAAAAAAATATGATGTTGATGCTAATCTTATTTTAGCCAAAAATGGTGGTGAGTTAGTAAGAATTGATAGGGTGTACATTGTAGAGGTCTTCAAGATAAACTCAATAGCCAACAAGTCTATTAACTTCAATGTTTTAACCAAAGATTATCAATATTGTATGAGCAGTAATAGAATGAATTGGTTACCAAAGAATAAAGTGAGAGGTATAGATAGAAGACCAGTAAGGTTCACTCCCATGCAATTGGAGCCTTTTAATGAAGACATCATTGAAGATTATTTTATTAAAACATATATTTCCCTATATCAAGTTCTAGGAGTGGATGTCAAAAAATAATACATGTGCATTTTATGATGAAGGACACAAATATACAAAATGTGGAACTAAATAAATAATTTGACTTTAGCTCATTTATTGTAGAATTAATGCACAAGCAATTAGTTAAAATAAAAAAATAAAATAGGGTAGTTCATTTTAAATGGTATGCATTGTTGTGTCACATGTTTCTATATGGAGGAAGGAATATTTTGGATAAGGCTTTATGGATGAGACTTTTTTATGACAATGAAGTATCACTTCCCATGGAATGTTGGACATATATTTGGGACACACATTGCCCAAATTCAAACTATGTGGTGTTTGAAGAATGTTTTATGAGATAAATACTAAGATATTTAGGTGCAAAAGTAGATATATTACCAAAGGAAATAATGGAATTCTTGAGACCAAAGGAGATGGCTCTTGATTGGACATTCAACATAACTAGGGAGATTGGTATCTCCATTCAAATACCACTATGATAAGAGTTTATGGGTCTCTAGTTAGGCCACATATCCTACCAAGACATGTACCAAAAATCCTAGCTTATATGGAAATCATTTGACAATTGAATGATTCAAATAAGAATCATTTAAGGAATCATAAAAAGGGATCATCATTCCCTAATTATCTTATGTTTTCATATTTTATCCTCACTAGCAAGGAAGGATTGGAGCTTCTATATCCAATTTTGTAATCCTACAAAATGATCTTGGATATTAAAAGAGATTGTGATGTAGATAATTTTATAAATCAAGTTATAATTAGTGCCAAAAGGTCAAAATTTTAGCATAAAGTGTTATTTGAAGAATATATGCTAAAAATTACTTGATTATGTTAGACACATAGGACAACTAAGAGAGGAGGGGTGAATCAGTTGTACATTGAAACATTAAAACCCTCATTAACCTTTAAACCCTTATTATGCATCAATATGAATGTAAACAAATGAAATATAAACACATTCATAACCATAGACCATAGACCATAGAACACTAGATTTACATGAAAAAACCTAATCAAGGAAAAGCCACAATGAGGATTAAATCACATATATATGAATAATAACGCTGATTACAAAAGGCTCATTGCCAGAAGAGCTCACTGCCTAGAAGAAAATAATGGCTCACTACCCAAAGGACTCACTATCCAAAATATAAAGAGAATAGAAGAAGATTGTTAAAAGGAGGTTCACTACCTCAGAGAAATAGGAAGATCCACCACAATAACTCTACACCATTCACAACCTTTGGCTCACTGCCTCCAACAACTTCAGCTACATTGAAAATGTAAACACCTTATGCTCATTGCTTTTGATAGCCTTAGGCATTTAAGCTTGCGCTCATATCACAACACTTGATTACATTCAAATCATCCTTCATATCACTCTACACCACACAATTCTCCAACAAATGACCTTACATATATATCCTCTGCAACCTCAAACAACCTTCTCCACGTCAACTTCAAAGAAATGTATGCACCTCAAATGTGCAACCACCAAATAGGTTGATACCGAACACTTTTGTGGTGGCAAGAAGTGAGGGCAGACTATACTAAGGGTTAAACAAGACCCAAATCTACACTAACATGCTACACCAAGCTTCCACAATCCATGAAGCACATCCACAAGTAACACTAACATGCTAGGTTGGCCAAACTGGCATTAACACTACCAAGAAACCACTTTCACACTTCATCGGGTATGAAAACAACTGTAGTCCACTTAGTAACATCACACAAAATTTTATAATATTCCAACATAAACATAATATTCAACCACACTTCCGCAAACACCTGCAACTGAGAATACTATCATTTTGTCCAACTAGTCAAATTGCCACTGAGACACAACACATGAATCAACATTTTGGAATAGATAAACATAAAACCTTCCAAGGGATGATAGATACAAGTGATGTTAACACATTCCCAAATCGACAAGAAAATAAACTTCAACATAGAGAAATACAAAGCAATTCCATTTCTCCCAGATAACCTTCTGCACAAGCTAAACACTATCAAACACATCTTCTAATGCTGCAAAATCTAGAACCTAAAACTCTAGATATAACACCTTTGAACACTTTTGAATGTCACATCCAAATAATGCAAGCACATCTTCAAGCATGAATAAATTCAAAGCATAATACAAAACACATCCCTGTCACCTTGCACACTCTTTACACAATTTTCTCAAAAGTACTTGGAAACCACGTGACCATGCTGCATTTGCAACACCTTCTCATCATAACCACAATAGAAGTTTAAATGGGTTAACATAAATGACAAAAATAATGACAACATAGTGCAAGAATATCCCCCTTTGTCATTGATGGCAACACCTGCTAAAAAACCATCAACAACAAAAGCAACTTTGTATCTCCAACACTCAAGCATCTCTCCTCCTCACTTTAGCCCTTCACTACTCTCTCCATGTTTTTATTGGTGTAGGTTTTTATTTTAATAGTGGGTTAATTTATTTTCCCTTAGGTTGTAATTGATGGTAACACCTAATAAAAATCATCAACAACAAAAGAAACTTTGTATCTCCAACACTCAAGTAGCCCTCCTCGCTTTAACCCTCCACTACTCCATGTTTTTGTTGGTGTAGGTTTTTATTTTCCAATTTTTGGAAATGAATAGGTATTGGAAAGGTCTTAAAGAGCACTATACAACCATAAGGCTAATTTTTCTAGATTTTTTCTAAGGTTGATTTTGTATTAGAACTTGTAATTTTGGCTATTTTGAGCCTATTGAACATTGTATCTTGGAAAAAGCTTTGTAAACACATTAAATTATAAAGTTCCAACCTTATAATATTTTGGGGGTGATATTTAAAAGTAGTAAAAAGGGTGGGAGTGTATTGGTGTTTTTTTATGTTTCTTTGTACTCGTTTGAGGATTGTATCATGGATTTTTTTACTCATCCTTTTGTGAATTTTGGATAAGAATAATTATGAGTCTTGGAAAAAAGGCATTCTAACCCATCTCAAATGGCTAAAATTTTGTCCTTACCTTTATGGACTCATGCCTAAACCAGACACGCCTAATAAGAATAATGTTTAGCGTAATAGAATTGATCATGTAATAGGAATAATTGGCCGTCACGTTGATTATGACACTTTTTTGGCTATAGTGGGCATTGAATGTCCCCGCATAGTTTGGACCAAGATTTGGGAGATGTTTGGAGACCCTCATGTTTCTCCATTCCTAGATGATCCTGTTGTAGATTGCCTCATTCTACGTGATTATGTAGATAATATACCCTATGATGATGATACTTTAGAGGAGCTTAAGTATTATGCATGTTTTGAATGTTCAAATGACATAGAGACTTCTCCTCTTGCTTCTCATCCTCAAGTTGAGGTTACATCAACATCACCTATTAAAGTTTCAAATTCTAGAGATGCTTCTTTGAGAGCCTCCAATGATTCATTACAACTGGATCATTTATATCTTGAGGATTCAATCCATTGGGACCAATTTCTACCAGTCATCTCTTTTTTGTTTGTAGAGTCCCCCATCTTGGATCTAGATGACACTATTGAGTGTAGTCATCTTCTCTTTGATGAAGCTAATCCTTCCTCAATTGTTGTGAGGGTCGACCCTCTGATTCTTGCTTATTCATCTTAGTTTGACATGAGTTTGGATAATTTGAATCAACATTTGGAGGAGACTTCTTCAGAGGAGATATTTGAGTCTTTTTCTTATGCTCTACATTAGTCTCTAGGAGATTTTGATTTGTCATCTTCAACAGTGTGGCCTAGAACACTTGATTTGATTATGATAACTTTCAACATCAACATGGGGATACTTGAGCCGACTTTAGAGGCTTCATGAATTCTACACTTTCCTCCTACATGTTCCTTTCAGGGTTTGGGAGATAGTGTGCATACACCTTTGGTTGTGTTTCTTCCTAAGGAAGGAATGTTGTTCGACGACCGTGGACCATATTATACATCTAGTTTTGAGCATCAACCATTGAACCTCTTTGGGGGAGCTACTTAGTCCTTTTATTCTCTCTCTATTTGTTAAGGGAGTTTCATCTTCTTTGGGGGGAATTTTATATCCACATGGGTACCTAACATGGCTTCATTTACTGGGACCCATCATCTTTTTCATCCTCCTAATCTATGCTTAAGGGGGGGTGTTGGTGTAGGTGTTTATTTTCTTACTGGATTAATTTATTTTCCCTTAGTTCTAGGTTTTTCCTACACTTTTATTAAGCTTTCTTAGGATAATAAAGTGAGTTTATTATTTAATAACTAGGAGATAAGTGATGTGGAGTCCCCTTCATTAAAAGGTGGAACCACTTTCCACTTTTGGTGGCATCCTCCAATTTTGGTGGTCTATCTCCACTTTTTGTGGTTGATTCCTATTGGTTGGATTTTCCACCTACCTCCTCTCCTATGTTCTATATAAACTCACTAACTAGGTTGTATTTGCATCCATTCATGCATATTTGCATTGTATCAAGCAATCTTGGAAGCTCTTAATGCATTATCTCATATTGACATTGTATAATCTCTTGGAGTTCTAGTGTGCATTCTTTATGTTTTTCCACTTTATGTAGCTTTGGTTTTCTCTTAAAAGTTCCTTGGGTTATTCAATCCATTTCAGATTTCTAACAATTTTTCATTCTTTTCTCCCCCTTTGACATAAATGGCAAAGGGAAACACCTGCACACTACACATATCTCTCTCACACAACATATTCTCCCCCTAACAAAACCAACCAAAGACACCACTACCTATTCCACATGAGAGGTAGCCTTCATCAGTTTAGGACAAGGAATTCATCTTGAATTACACCCCTAGAAAAATGCACCAACTTATGCATCTAGTTGAAAGGAGGGGCAATAACCCCTAGCTTGTTTCTAGGGTATTGAAATGTATCTTTTGGAAGAGCCTTTATGAAAATCCCTGCTATTTGATCCTTTGTAGGCACATACTCCAACTTCACTTCATTCTCAACAACTTTCTCTTTTAGAAAGTGATATCAGATAGAGATATTCTTTGTTCTTGAATGCATTACTAGATTTTTTGAAATGTTGATAACACTTGTATTATCACACAAGATATAAATAGGTTCATCATATGATACTCAAATATCTTTCAATGTCTACTTCATCCACAACACCTTTGTGCAACAAGATGCTGCTACAATACTATACAATAGATAATGATACTGAATCTTGCTTCTTACTTAACCAAGAAACTAGTTTTTTTCCAAGGAAGAAAGCACCTCCACTTGTGCTTCTTTTGTCATCTACACATCCTACCCAATTTGCATATGTATAAGCACTTAAAGAGAAGCTGGTTTCCTTAGAATACCATAGACTATAATCCAGAGTGCTCTTCAAATATTTGAATATCCTTTTGACTACTACCATATGTGATTCTTTAGGATCTTCTTGAAATCTTGCCACAATACATATTGCATGCATGATATACAATCTAGTTGCAGTTAGATATAGTAATCCACCAATAATTGAACTATACTTGGTCTGATATGTCAGGAGATTCATCTTTTTTGCTCAATTTACAACCAGTAACCATGGGAGTGCATATTGGCTTAGATTTCTCCATTCCAAACTTCTTTAAAATTTCATTAACATATTTTGATTGTGTAATGAATATACATTTTTTTGATTTACTGATTTGCAGTCTAAGGAAGAAAGTCATCTCCCCAAACATTTGCTGTAAATTGATAGATTGTCATTGATGTCAATAGATAATGGAATTTTTTTGATTGTCAATATTCTACTGCTTCGGTTATGAATGCCTATTGATCTAATTTATTGATCTGGACTATCCTATTTTTTTATGATTTTCTTAGAAGTTGATGACATGATTTAACTTGACATCAATTGCATCCTATGACATGGTTTCAATTGACTAGGGTGTATGGGTTGTGAGGTACTATTACTAGTTGGTTGAAAATAGTGTTATGCTTATACATTGGCTTCGTACATCAATCTTTTGGTCCAGATTCCATCTTAGTAAAAGATATCATTACAAAAATTTGTACATAGGTTTGAGCCTACAGGATGTATTCTACTTTGGAGTTTCATGATGATATGTAAAGGCATTTGGAAGATATGAATGACAATATTTTGTTCTGCAGACCCTGCACTTTGTTGTGGGAGATTCTTCATTTTCTCATAATTGATTATCATACCATGTAGTGTTGAAGATAAGTAGTTCGATGTCGTCCAAGGGAGAATTCAATACGTTAACAATTTTTGTGTTGCAAATTTGATGGAATGTACATATGTTTGAAATTTTGGTTTAAAATTTGGCCAACCTAATTATATATTAATATTAAAGGGATCTATCTTAGGTCCATGTTGAAAAAGTTAGTTTTTGAATCAAGGTTTCTTTAATTAGGCCAACTTAATTAAGAAACATGGATGTACATGTATATATGTAAGACATTTTGTTATGGGTGAGTGTGTGGATGTGCGATGTGGAAGAGAAAGAGAGAAGAATGTGCGCATGTGAAAGATATTTGAAAACAAAATTGAAAATGTATATGTGAGAATTGTATAGATGAGAAGCTGAGTGAGTTACTTGAGTATTGTGCTTCATCGAAACTAAAATCTAGCACAGGGAAGGTGCATTCTTTATCAATTCACACTTTTGGTAGTGAGCCATACAATTTTATATCTTGGTGGTTAGCCATCTCCTTTTGTATTCATATTGTGAGCCTTTCAAGGACAATGAGTCCTGGTAGCAAGCCTTGTAATATTCTATATCTAGATATATTGTATTGTGAGCTAATCCTCACCATGGTTTTTCCCATTTTGTGTTTTCCACATAAAAATACTGGTGTTCATGTGTGTTGATGCTTTGTATTGATTTATATAATAAAGGGGGACCAACCATTGCAAGGCCCCAAGTTACAAAAGGTTGAGAGCAGTATGGTTGCCATAACTTATCTTAGTTTAAAGGAGTGTTAGGATAGACAAGATGAGAATGACGAGGACTATAAGGTACTTCAATCACTCTGTAAACCTGAGAGTTGAAAGAAGACTAGGTGAGTTGATTTTTAGGGTCGACTTTGTATCTCAGATGGCTCTTTGTCAGAGGACAAAAACACAATTCCAGGATGACAACGGTGCACTAGTGTCTCTCAAGCGCGCTGGCGTTCATACGGCCAGAAAACCAAGGAGACAAGGTATGACCTCTGAGAAACAGACTAACAACCTAGTTTAAGAGTTTCTAAGGGTGTAGAATAACACTGTGAAATAGGAAACATAAAGATCAATGTGATAAAGGAAATATAGTATTGCAAAGGTGACGAAGATGATCTCACATAATAGATTTTTTTCTAGCCTGCCCCAAGATCTCTCCACCTACACACTTGTAGAAAAGAGGGAAAATGTTGGAGGGCTGTTTAGGGGTTAGCCTCAGTCAGACCCTCATTTTGGTGTTTCCACCTCCACGGCCAGCCAATTTTGCAATGATATAGGAATAAAGCGATAAAGAAGGACTGCAAGCAAAGTCACAAAACACTTCAAAATAGTAATTTCCTAACTCAACCAAGTAATAGAGAAGATGAGTGATGATCTTACCACCTTTGTCCAAAGCACTCAAGGCTAGTGGAGGAGAAAGATGAGAGGAACTCAAGCCTCTGCTATAATGGAGTCTTTCTACGCTTGCTCTATTAAAGTGATGGAGTGATGGACTATTGCTATGGAGTGTGAAATGTTGTTGTAATTCTTGAGAGTGAATGAATGAAGTTATGTAGAGATGTCTAGAGATCAACCAACCATCAAATGAAGGAATGGGAGGTGAATATGAAGAAGATGGATAAAGAAAGAACCATATTTGGGTCATCCAGCTGAAGGGAGGCATTATAATTTGGCTTCCAATAGGAATTGTAATGTCTTTGCAAACTCTAGCCGCAAGAATCTGCCAGGGACATAAGTGCGTTGCGTGGACATCTTCGTGCCATGAAGGTGTCCCCGAGAAAAAATATTCCATCGAAACTTAAAATAGGTACCAAGTGGAATGAGAGTATTAGGCTTATGTGTAATTAAGCCTTTGATTTTGGTTTTCTAAAGTGATGTGTAAAATGGAAATTTGTGTAAGGGGTGCAAATTCACTCCTATACAATTTAATGTCTTCTTCTAGTAATTCAGTCAGAATTTTGACAATTCTTAGATGGGTTTTATGTGAATGGTTTATGGAATATTGATTCACCCCCCTTCTCAATATTTTGAATGTTCAACAATTGGTATTAGAGCTCTGTTACTTTGAAGAAGCCTAACACCTTGGGGAAGGTCCTGAAATTCAATTTTATGAAAGACAAAAAAAATCTTTTTCCTCTAGAAATAATCTCTATTGATCATACATAAGAAAATGAAGATCTGAAGGACAAACTAAAGGAAGAAAATGAGTGTATTACTAATTTGAAGGAAATATATGAAGAAGTCAATAATCAGTTAAATAAATCAAATGATGTCTTCACCAAACTGAAAGATCAATTAGAAGAAAATGAGAAAATTGAAGATTATTAGAGAACCAAAATACATAAGAGAATGGATGAATATGAAAGACTTGAGCAAGAAGTGGTAATGTTGAAATCAGATCTGGAGAAGGCAAGAAGTTATGAAGGTAAATTTTTAGCAAGCTCTACAATGTTGGACAAATTGATTGCATGACCTCTATGGATAAAAGTGGCTTAGGATTTGAGGAAGGTCAATATTTGAAGTCGAATCAATCTCTTGAAATGAAGACTCAAAGAAGTGGTGGATATACCAAAAATATTCTTATCAGACAACCTAATGCTCAAATTTATTTATCTTTTAATGGTGTCTATTATTGCTGCAATAAGTTTGGATACAAGGAAAAAGATTGCAAAAATAAAGTGAAGCAAAATGATGGAATAAATAAAATTTCTTTATCTCTCTCCGGTCAATGTTTTGAAATCAAGAGAAATCAAAATTTAGATAAGATGATTTATTCGTTTAAAGGTTATTGTTGTCTCTGTAATTCAATTGGAACAAAGGATAACTAGTGCAAATATGGATTGAATAAGAGAAATTTTGGATGGAAGAATGTTGTTTGCTTTAATTTTAGCAATATGGAACATGTTAGAAGCAGAAAATTGAGAGGTAACAATCTAGCAAAAGGATATGAACCATCCATCAAGGTTGATCCAGTAGAGGTTAAGAAAGAGATGGAGAGAATTTGGAGAAAAGAAGGAGAATCTGGAAAGCAAGCAGAACCAAAAGCTTTTTTTTCTATGTCATCCTCCAGTGCAGATACGTCACTCAAAATTTAATTCAAAACTTTGATAACGGGAAGCAATAATCAATTTTTTTATCAAACCCTCTTTCGATATAAGATGTCATATAATGCCATAAGTGCACTTATTAAGGTTATGAACTCAAGAATTCATGTGAAAGGGATTTGCAGTCACACATATGTGAAGAATGTATTTCAGAGAGTTTGAAAGGATGAAAGCTTACACAAGTTTTGAGGTGATCTAATTGTGATTTGAAGCATTAATTGCAAAAGAAATTAGGATGAAAGAAATAAATTCAGATATGTTTGGGACAATGCATTCGATGAAAATCATTTGCGAAAGAAGCGTGAAGAGGAACCTTGAAGAAACCAAAGCAATTTTATCTTGTAGAAATTTTGAATTTGACTTTGGCAGAAAAGGAAAAGGTAAGTTGATGCCACTACTTCATCTAATTTATTTGTGGTATCTTGTATGCAATGTATATGCCTTGGCTTATAAACAATTCAAAGAGACCAGAAATAAAGTACAAAATGCATCCTGTTAAATCCTTGGAACTTGATCTTTTGGGTGCTTTTTCAGATACTCCTTTTGGTGTCATACCAATTGAAGATGTTGGAGTATAAATTCATGGAGAATTGGAATAATCTAGTTACAGAAAAGCTCGCATGTTGTGGAGTGAAGAATTAACTAGAAATTTATTTACCCTAAAACTAGAATACAATGTGCTTTCAAAAATGAAATTGGATGTATGGAACAATTGTTTGGACTTTAGTAGTGAAGGAAGATGTATTAGAATGAATCCTAGCAAATTTAACGGTGATTTTGTGTGTCTTAATGAAACATATATGATATCTAGAGATGTAATCAAGGAAGTTATTGGATTATCATCCTCCAGACCAACTCATATTTGTAATGTTGATAGAAAAAGGGTTTAATAAGGAACACACATGCTAGAATCTCCAACCTAGTAGTTTAGTATGCAAGCAAGTAGTTATTTCACAGATGATTCTTGGTGACAATGATGTCTCCAATACCACAATTGATCTTGCATTGGATATGGTTGAGGAAAAAATTGAATATGATCTTTATGAGTTGCTTTGACAACAACTGTTGGAGAATTTAAGAGATTTCAAGAAGAAGAAAGGTACATTCAAATATGGTACATTGGGTTTATGCTTGATTTTATACTTTATGAAGGAGATTCTTGTATTAGGAGAAGTTAGTTGGGAGAATACCAGACCGGTTTCTCATCAGATTGAGGATCTTATGAGAAATATTAGGGACTTAGATTCTCAAGAAGATTTCCTTGGTGCATTCTTTGGAAAGTTTCAAAGGAAAATGAATAGAAGAAGGAGAATTCCAAGATATTGGTTTAAAAATATAAGAATGATATAATACTTTTGGTAAAAAATGGTAGCTGCATCATCAAGGTAGTTGAACCAAGGAATTCATGGTTATCTGAGTTTAGATATAAAATTGAGAAGGATTATGCTACTATTTGCATTGAATTATTGATTAATAGCCCTTGGGATCCAAGCAAACCTAGGTTTAGAACCTACAATGAAGTAGCTAAAGCTCTTGAAGAGTCTGAGTTTGTCTCCGATAAACCAAAGCCCGCCACTTGAGAAAAGAGGAAAGCAACTATGGTTCATGCCCTAGTTGCTCAGGTGGACTCTGATCCTAAGAGACTTAAGCAATTGGCTAGAAATAGGACACACTTTTAGGTAGCTCCCAGTGTGGTTTCTAGTCCTTCACATTCCGTTAAAGAAAGATCAAATTTATTAATTAATAGATTCAATAAATTAAAGAGCAAAGCAATAAGTGGCATGGTCTCTTTGGTTGAAGACAAAAGATTGTTGGAAATTATAGATAAATGCAAGTCTACTCATAGATTGGCACTTGAAAAACTCAAGGTTATTCAAGATTGTGAGGAAGAGATTAAGATTTTATTAACATTATTTTGGTCTTGCCCTGATGCAATTCAAAGTTTGAAGGTTGTTGATAGCACAATTGAAACTCAGATTAAGTTTGCATCTAGCACATTTGATCCTACTCTTAGTTTGGATGATCAAACTTGGTATCGTTTGACAAGACTACATGAGGAATACCTTGCATCATATAAAGAAATAGGAGAGTTGATTAAGTTGTATGAGAAGCTCAAAGATCTAATCAAGATTGAGTGTGCTCCTATCTACTATGTTTTTTCGATTGCTGATATGATTTTGAACTCTTATTATTCTCCTAGAACTGTGGTTGAAGGAAAAGATACTTTAATTGACCTCAATTATCTATGCAGTGCACTAAGAGAGGCAACAAGGCTTTGGAATGAAGGGAGATCCTCATGGATGATTATTCTTAGCCAACTTCAATCATCTACCACCTTCAAATAGTCATTCATCATCATTATTTTTGGAATGTAATCCTCAAGGGGAGTATTTAGGTATGCAAAGGTATTGTTAATGCACTAAAATTATTTTTTCCTTTTTCATTGATGTCAAAGGGGGGGAGAGAGAAGCATCTTGTGAAAGAAAAGAGGAAATTCAAAGGTTTTGTGTATAAGTTGGGAAGAGGTATTTTTGATGGTTTTTCACATCGTGTGTTGTCATCAATGACAAAGGGGGAGATCATTGGAAATTGATAGGTTGTCATTTATGTCAACAAATAATGGAGTTTTATTGATTGTTAGTATTATGCTACTCTGATTGTCAATGTCTGTTGATCCGATATTTTGCTCTAGACTATCCTATTTTTATATGATCTGCTCAAGAGCTGATAACATGATTTACATTGAAATCATCATTTGACATGGTTTTAATTGAATAGGGTGTATGGGTTGTGAGGTACTGTTTCCAATTGGTTGAAAATGGTGTTATGCTTATACAGTGGCTCCATACATCAGTTTTTTGGGTCTGGATTACATCTTAGTAAAAGATATCATTACAAGACTTTGTACATAGGTTTGAGCCTATAAGATGTATTCTAATTTGGATTTTCATGATGATATGTGAAGGAATTTGGAAGATATTAATGACAGTATTCTATTATGCAGACCTTAGTGAGTTTTCCTTCTGCACACTATTGTGGGAGATTATGTATTTTCTCATAATTGATTATCATACCGTGCGGTGTCAAAGATAAGTATTTTGATGTCATCCAAGGGAGAATTCAATGTGTTAACAAGTTTTTGTGTTGCACATTTGATGGAGTGCACATATGTTTGGAGTTTTGGTTTGAACTCTGGCTAACCTAATTATATATTAATATTAAAGGGATCTATCTTAGGTCCACACTGACAAAGTTAGTTTTTGAATCAAGGTTTCTTTAATTAGGCCAACCTAATTAAGAAACATAAATATACATGTATATATGTAAGATATTCTGGTATGGGTGAGTGTGTGGATATGCGATGTGGAAGAGAAAGAGAGAAGAATGTGTGCATGTGAAAGATATTTGAGGACAAAGTTAAAAATGTATATGTGTGAATCGTATAGATGAGTAGCTAAGTGAGTTACTCAAGTATTGTGCTTCACTAGAACTAAACTCCAACATAGGGAAGGTGAATTCTTTATCAGTTCACAGTTTTGGTAGTGAGCTATACACTTTTATATCTTGGTAGTTAGCCATCTCTTTTTGTATTCAGGATATGAGCCTTTCAAGGATAGTGAGTCCTAGAAGTGAGCCTTGTAATATTCTATATCTAGATATATTATATTGTGAGCTAATCCTCACCATGGTTTTTCCCATTTTGGGTTTTCCACATAAAAATACTAGTGTTCATATGTGTTCATGTGTGTTGATACTTTGACTTGATTTCAATCTTCTTCTAGTAATTTAGTCAAATTTGTGACAATGCTTAGATGAATTTTATGTGAATGGTTTTAGGGAATACTAATTCACCCCCCTCTCAGTATTCCAGATGTTCAACAACATTAACATTTCAAACTCATTTTGCATCTCCTCTACAATTTTTTTTATATATTACCTCATTTTCTCCAAAGATTATGTCATCAACATACACAACTATAATAAGGATTTTATCTCTCTCAACTTTGAAGTAAATATTGTTATCTATAGTACCCTTTTTGAATCCTTACTACAAAAATTACTTGTCTAATGTTTCATACCAAGATCTAGGAGTCTATTTGAGTCCATACAATGCTTTCTTTAACCTACATACCAAATTAAAATCTTCTGATAAGTGAAAATATTTTAATTATTCAATGTATACCTCTTCTTCCAACTCACCATTCAAAAATGTAGACTTTACATCCATATGATATACCTTGAAGTCTCCATGTGCCGAAAATTCCAAATAAATCCTAGTAGCTTCTATTCTTGCTACTGGAGAAAAAGTCTCTTAAAAATATATTCCTTCCACGTGTGAGTAGCCCTTATACACAAGCTTAAACTTTTATCTAATAACTCAATTCTCATTAAACTCGTTCTTGTAAACCCTTTTAGCTCCGATCATATTCTTGTTTGATGGTCTTGGCACCAGTTCCCATGTCTGATTCTTCTCAATCTTCCTCAAATATTCTTCCATAAATTTGATCTAATTCTCATCCTTGCATGCCTTAGTTACTATTTTAGGTTCTATCTTAGAAAGTAAATAGAAGTTTACCCGTTCCTCTGCCATAGTATCTTTTCTTATTATCACTACACCTTTTCTTTTATCTCCAGTTATTTGATCCTCAGAATAATTATTTTGCATATATTTAGGAGTCTTAGGATTCTTTTTTGGAGCTTCTTCCTCTTCCACTATCATCTCTATTTTTATCTTATTTTTCTTCTTTTATGCAAGGGGGTTCATCAGATTCATATCCTTCTATCAACATTGAGTTATGAAGTGATTCCTCATCCACTTTGACACTTGCATTTTCAACTATTTTTTTAACCTTTTGTTGTAGAATATGTATTCCTTACTCTTTATATAATATCCAAGGAAGATTCCTTCATTTGATCTTGCATCAAACTTTCTTAAGTTTTATTCATCTATCTTGATATAAAATTTGCTTCCAAACATTCTAAAATATTTCACAATAGGAGTTTTTCCATACCATAGATCATAAGGGGTCTTTGAGATGTTCACTTTTGCTTGTCCTATGTTAATAATGTAGATTGAGGTATGAATAACTTGTCTCCAATATATATTTGGTAAATTTAATTCCTTCAACATGGTTCTTGTTGCCTCTTGAAGTGTCATATTTTTCCTTTCCACAATTCCGTTCTACCGTGGAGTCCTAGGAGTTGATAAATGTCATTTTATCCCATGATCAACACAAAAACCATTAAACTCATTGAAGGTAAACTCACCACCTTTGTCGGATATTAAACACCATTTTTAATTCCATCTCATTATCAACTATAGATTTAAATTCTTTAAACTTGTAGTCTTGGTTAAAATTCAGGTTAAGGTAATAAAACGTAAAAATTAGAACCATAAAGCCCTAAACCAACAATAGAGTACAATCCATTTTTATTGAATGTGCTTGCTGCCCTCAGATTTGTGTATGCAAATAGTAGCCTTATTTCTATGATAGAAAAATATTGAAGATAGTAGTTGTCTCCTTAAGTAGCATGTACTTGTGCATAAACTAGATAGATATAAACAACAATGATAGGTGTATTTTATAGAATGTTAAAGTGGAATGAAGGGATGAGATTAAAAGCCAATGAGATATGTCAATCAATGGCCAAGAATGAAAGTTGTAGTATGGAAATAGGGTTAGGGACAAGTTAGGGCAAAAATAAAGATGAAAGATTGAATTACAATCAAGGGTGGAAATTGAATGAGACGTGAAGAGATAAGAATAACATAGATACATAGGTTGGCACAAAAAAAGAGGTTGTAGGAAAGATTTAAATAATTATAAAATTATTTAATTTGGCAGGAAAGGCGAATAATTAAATAATAAAAACATTATTTAACTATAGAAGATGTAGGGAAAAAATATGTAATACAAACAAGGTAATATTTTTATCTCTTATAATCTTGTTGAACAATTCTATGAACCCAATTGGTATGAATTTTCCTTAGTTTATTCCTATGTGTCAATCCAGGCAACACAAACTGACGAGAGGTATTGGGGTTGCTTACTTAAGGGCTAAAACTAGTAAATCAAGTGGGGATGAATGCATTTGGGTATTAAATTAAAACACACTTCTTAATCTAGGAATTAAATCAAAACACACCTTTAATCTACAACTTTAATAAAATCCTATTTTAATTATCTCCTTATTCTAAATTGACACACATACACTTTTGAATCCTCATCTAAACATTAATAATTTCAAATCATTATCTTGGAATTACACACACTCTCAGAATATATATCTTGGAATTAGACAATGCTTTTAAATATTAACAATAATGATAGAAAGGATGTAATGCCAAAAGTGCATTAAATAGTTCAAATGACATGAGCTACACAATTCGAGCGACAAGACTTGTGGTATCCTGGCGACATGAACATGTAAAGTTGTGTAGGCTATTTTCATGTTCTAAAAATGGAGTGCACTTCACAAATTTTCTTATACATGTCATCCTTGTAGTCTATACTTATGCCATCCATTAACAATATTTTCCAAAGAGATTTTACATCACACTTTAATAAATATAACCACGCTGATTTCAAATCAATTCAATAACATGTATACATGATTACTAAACTAAATTAAATCACAAACATATGAAATCACCGAGAAAACATAGATGATGCCTCACACACAAAAACATAAAAATTAATCCAAATGCTGGCTAAGGAGTGGGCCCTTTCTCCCAATCGACCGAATGGAGTAAAATGTTTATACCACATGTAGATTCAACACTTCAATAGTCTTTTTCTTATATTATTTTCAACTTCAAGATTATGATTGTTTCCATGCTCGAAAGAGAGCATATATATAAGTCTCAATAAAAAACAAAATGTTAAAATAGATATGTCCATCATTTGAAATTTTATAACAAGAATTACTCGATCAGTTTTGGAAAATAGTAACGTGGCCTACGACCTACTATTTTGTAAATACTCAAAAATTGACTATACAACCTAATTACTAGACCATTAATTAAACAAAAACTAGAAGACAATAACTAAAAAGACCATGATATCCTCTAGGTAGTCTCCATTATGCATTCCTTCAACCTCCAAAAACCCCTATTCACAATATCCACCGAAATTAGTACTCAAGATTGGTTAATTGTCAAATGTTTTGTATCCTTCTATTCATATTAATTAGCTTTAGTCTTTCACAAATATTATGGTAACTTAAGGGAAAAAGGGAAAAAAGGTAAGCTTATGATGGACAAAAAACTAGGAGAATTCAAACTAAAATTGATGACAAAATTTAACCCATCATTTCCCCCTAGCTGAAGACTTTGCATGTTTTCATGCAAAAACTTACAAACTTAAGTTGAATTATCTATCAATCTTTGCACTGGTGCCATTATCTCCTTGTCCCACTGCTCCTTCAACTGTTGGATTATCTGTTGATGCTCAACTTTAGAGATGTAGTCGATTGAAATATTTTGTTTCATTGCAACCTTTATTTCATTAAATTTACCTTGGTGGTACTCTATAGTCACACATTCTTCAATAATATTTTCTTCCTAGGAAGCCTTCAAACTGTCAATCACCTCCCGGTGCTCTTCCAGAGTTATATACCTTGCCATGGTTGGGTTATGTCCCTGAATCAATTGCTCCAATTGATGTATTAATTCTTCTCTTTAGCTTGTTTTTGGTTCTTGTCATCGACTTTCTACAATTGCGATTGAAGGAGTTTCATTTGGGCTTCCAACCAACTTACTTTGTCCTATAAGACCTTGTTTTCTTTTGCAGAAAAATATTTTATCCAGGATATTTCATTGGAATTTTATTTTATATCTTCCTTAGGTATGTCATGGCCAAGAGAAGTATTCATTGCAATTTCTGGATTTGGATCTTGTTCATCAAAACCACAATCATGGGGAGAAAAACTAGTTTCTCTACTCACTAAGTTTTGTTTCACCTTTGGAGAATTACCTCCCAGTTCCTGTAAAGGTGTCTCAGTATAAATGTTCTCTTGTTTACTCATGTCACCCTCTTCATACTAGTTGTGAGGAATAGTTGATATCTATTCTTCTTAGTTATCTGAATCTCCTTGCTCTTCAGGGGTTTTAGGGTTGGTTATGCCTTGCCTTGTTTTGTTTATGTTTTGTCATCTTTGTTCATGACCTTGTCTATCTTTGCCTTTCAAGTGATTGGTGACCACAATTTCCACATCAAGGTTTTGATTTATGGTGCAGGTAGTAGTAGCTAATTGTTGCAAACCAAAATTAGCTTCCTCATACTTCCTTTTAAATCTAGTGTTATAAGGGGTCACCACAGGTGGAGTACTAACACCAACAATATCTTTGACTTTCCTAGTACGAACCCCTAATTTAATCTTTTGATCACTACTAGATCATATTAATTTTTCTGGTTGTAAACCCTCAAATTCTTCACTAGTGTTTTCACTTCCACGGGTTTCTGTATCCTGATATGACTACCCTAGGTTTTCATCAAATTCATCATCCTAGTCTTCAAATTTTTCACTACTATCCTTGGTTTCATGAGTCACATACTTAATTGTTGGGCCGAAGACTTAGAGGGAATGTCTTCTTTTGAGAATATGACCCAACTAACCAAAGGCATAGTTTGAAATAAACCCCTCATAATGAGAAACTTTGTCAAACCATGGTGTGCTACAGAGTTATGGTGTCCTTTTTGCACATATAGAATCATTCTCTTGATTGAATTGAAAAGATAATGTGGGAGATTAACCAAATTATTATGGGAAAAGATATATGCATACATTCCTTCTCTCGTAACATACTTTGTGACAATCTTAGCCATAGTGGCCCAATGCTCAAGAAGGGAAGACCACAAAGTGCCCTACTTAGGATTGGTTTTCAACAATTCAAATTGTCTTAAGAATTGCTAGGATTGTAATTGAAGCTCAACGACCCTATTCACTGCTGATGAAAAATATGCTTCCCCTGTCTCAAGTAACCTTGTTACCTCGACTATAACTTATGGAGTAAATAGAAAAGAAACCTGCCTCAATTTTGTGGAATTACTGGCACTGTTAAAAGCCATGGAAAACTCAAAGGCAACTACATCATTATACCCACATAACCGAGTAAAGAAAACATGCCATCCCGTATTTTCAAAAACTTGATATACTATTGAGTCGACTTTCACATGTTGCATATCACATGAAGATTAGCAAGAGGTGAAATGAAAATATTAGCAACATTGAAATGAAACTTGTTTGGCAAGAGATCAAGGCTGATGAACTTCACATAATAGGGACTCCACAAAAATAAACAATGCAGGGTAAGTTGTTTATGACAGGAGAGTAATTATGACTTGGCATATTCACGCCCCCTAGCTAAGCATACAAAATCATCCTCAAGGTTTCCATAATAAGTGTAAAAAGATAAATAAAATAAATAGAAAAGAAAGGCATACAATACCTCCAACAATTTTACCATCTAGAGAACGTTGACGACATCACAAAAAATGGCAACATATGACGTAGATAAGTGGATGTCTGTGTTGGCAAGAGACACTGCACATGTCATCTGGTGTTTTCATTGATGGCAACCCTAGTTAATGATTTGATCTTCACTTCAGTAGCTTCTTATATTGAAAGCTAGATCGAAGAAATGTATTATCTGTCAAAGCTAGAATAGGGTATCCGATAGAGTTGTGTTTTTTGATTCATATGCAATTCTATGATATCATTTTGAGTTGTGGATCTCAAGGAAAATATTTTGATGTATGATCTATGTTATCCTTGAATCATAGAGCCTCGTATTGATTCGTGTGCAAGTTAGAAGATCCGGTTGATTGATTTTATGTCTAAACAGTGCAAGAAGGCCGACTAAGTGAATATAGTGTGTTGTGGATCTTTAAGGGGTAATTGTTTGAATTATTTCATGTTCAAGGATTTTTTTTTGGGTCCTCACTATGTTGTGGCTGACTTTGGTTGGTGCACATTGAAAATTATCTATAGATTGAGTCAACGGTTTGTAAATATTTTATGTTTTTATTGAAGCTGACACGTGGTTGATTAAATATTTAGTTTTAGATATATATAAGTGATCATTTATATCATTTGGATGGATGTACGAAGTGTGTTAATGTGTGTTGTGAAAGTTAGAAGGATTGTAGAGTGATTAAACACAGTTTCACTTGTGTATAAAAGGATTTGTGATGCAAATTAAAGCAAACATAAGAAAAGAGTAGTATCAAACAAAAGGTCAAGAATGCGATTGATGTGCTTAATTGGAACTGCAATCAAGAATTAGTAGATGCTATTCTTTTAGTTCAAATATTTTGGATATAATCCAAATGTTTTGTAAGACAACGAGTCTTCATTTTGTATCTGAGCAGTGAGCTCTAGGAAGTGTTCCTGAATGCATGTGCATTCCCATCTATAGACACTTATTCCGAGTATACTCATATTATGGATTGGCCTTCCACCGTGGTTTTTCCCCTAACAAGGTTTCCACGTAAAAATCCTTGTGTTATAGTGTTGTGGTTGATTACTATGTGTTCTTACATATTTCTTTTGCTTCAATGTTGTAAGTGGTTTAAAGATCAGGTTAATAAAGTTAAATTTTGTAGAACATTGATTCACCCCCTCTCTTAGTGTTCCTTGATTCAAAAAATTGGTATCAAAGCCTAGTTCCTTGGAAGAAGTTTACAAGATTGGGGAAGATCTGGGAAAGTGATTCAATAGATTCTAGAAATATTCATCAACAACTTATGGTGGCACTAGATGATCTTGATCAGTCTAAATCTGAAGTATGGGAATTGCAAGCAAGCCTCTCGAATGCTGAGAAATTCATTCAGTCATTGAAAGATCAAATCAATAAGTCCATGGAAAAGAGAAAGGAACTCTGTGATCGGATCAAGCAGAAAGATAGTAAAAGAATGAAAGATGAACACTTGAGTCAAGCCCTAAAGGAAAAAGATAGAAGAATGTAAAAAATTTGTCAGAGAAAATGTTGTCCTGAAGCATGAGATGAAATCTATTATGATGAGGATGACTAAGGAGATTGAAGACAAAAATAAGAATGAAGAGAATCTTGCTCAGTCCTTGAAAGAGAAATTTGAAGAATGCAACGTAATCAATGATGGATTCATTCAGTTGGCACTTGAATTAAATCAATCCAAAGACAATGAAGAAGAGCTTGAAAGATAGATTACTACCCTCAGAGATGAAATTTCTACTACAAATGAATACAAGGATAATTTCAAGATTAGCTCAGCCAAGCTTGATGAACTAATTAAAAGTTAGAGAACTGGAAGCGACAAGCAAGGTCCTAGATATGAGAAATGAGAAAGATTCGGATATGGACAAAAAAGATTTAGGCAAGGAAATTAGATGAACAAAGCTGGAAGGTATCCAATAAGACAACCTAATGCTCAAAGGTTCAATGGTTACTATTTTGTTTGCAATAAATTTGGTCATATGGCTACTCAATGTAGAAGTAGAATCAATCCAAGTGGTCCATCATTCTCCGGTTAGTGTTTCAATTGCAATAAGTTTGGTCATAAGTCAAATGAATTCAAAAATATATGAAACAAATTTTTCAATAGAGATGTCAGATGTTATGCATGCAACAGATTTGGCCATATTGCTAACCAATGCAGATCAAGAGAAAATCAATGGAATAACTAGTCTGGACAAAGAAATGTGATGTGCTACAATTCCAAAAGTAGAAAGGGTCCGGAAAATCAAAAGGAAAACACACAGAAGGATGAAAAGGGAAGACCTAGGGAAAAAGAAATTATTGCGAATAAAAATTTAGGTGCGTGAATGATAAAAAGTCATTTCTATCTCTCATTTGTCACTTTTCATTTTGAGAAGAAGTAGTTTGGATGCAACAAAACCAGTCACATTGATAGATTTTGCAAAAGCAGAAAGGGTCTGAAAAATCAAAAGAAAAACATGCAGAAGGATGAAAAGGGATGACCTAGGGCAAAAGCAATTATTGCGGATAAAAATTTAGGTGCATGAATGATAAAAATTCATTTCTATCTCTCATTTGTCACTTTGCATTTTGAGAAGAAGAAGTTTGGAGAGCTCTACAAGTGAATTTTGAAAAATACAAGTCTGAAGGCGATTCAAACATCAAAACCTAATCCGACGAAAGGTATTTATCTATGAACTTGTGAACTTGAAATTTTTGAAAATGGTTGCTCCATTGATTGTCAATATTAAGGATAGGCCCTATCCGAAATTCAAATGGCATCCGTTCAAATCTATTGAGACAAAACCATTAGGTTAATTTTATTTCATTTCGTATGGTGTTTTGCATATAAAAAATATTAGGGCATAGATTCATGCAAATGATGAAGAATTAGGAAGCTCCTAGTTGTTAAATTTATATTCCAATCACATTGTGGGAGATTTCAATGTAAAACTTGAATTCAAGACTCTAGAGGAGAAGTTCACTCAAATTATGAAGTTTCCCATGTTCAATGAAACTAAATGGGTTCGATATATATTGAGTCGAGTGCATGTCGAGTATATGTGGTTAAGTCGGCCTTTCAAGATTACAAAGGAAGCTATAAGGATTGTTACTGGTTCAAATTCATTTGGTGGGTTGCGACACTGAAATATGTGAAAAACCAAACAATCACATATGCAACCGGTTCTAATTTTGACAAAAGAGCCATGATAGTTAATGATATCATCAAATTAAATGTCAAATTTTCTTCTATGGTTATTAGATTCAAAATCTATCACTCTAGCTAGGATAACTCCGTATCCGGTACTGCAATCTATGCAGCTTATCAAATGGTCAAAGAAAATGTAGAATACGATCTTTGTGAATTACTCAGAAGCTAGCTAATTGGAAACCTTGGGAAAATCAAGAAGTATAAGAAGAACATCTTCAAATATGACAATCTACTTTTGTGTCTATTCTTCTACTTCATGAATGAAGTTTCATGAGTTGGTAGAGTGCAATGGGAAAGTGACAGACCTGTAGCCATTCAAATAAGGGATATGTTATATAGAATTGGAGATATCAAAGCAAGGAAAACTGCTCTCTGGGGCTACTTCAAAAAATTTCAAAGTGTAATGCAAGCTAGGGAAATAATTCCTAAGTCTATTATGGAAAAGTATAAGGACACAATTTGCTTCATGGTTGACATTAATTAGTATCTGATGGAAGCAACAAAACCTAGGACAATTTGGATAATGCCTATGGGTTATGAGGTTGAAGAACACATTTTGGAGCTGCATGTTGAACACTTGTTGAGTAAACCTCAGGATCTGATAGAAGAAAGGTTTGGTACCTTTGTAGAAAAGGATATAAAAGTGCATGATACACTAAGGAAGCCTGTGATATTCAGGAGAGTGAGAAGGGAAGTTGAATGTTTTGCAGAAAGCCTCGGTATATCTGTTGAAGATGTGAGGGAAGCTAGGAAGAAAAAATAAGTTGAAAAAGGGGAGCTTGGTAGAACTGAGCTACCTAGTCCAAAAACATCCTCTGCCCAATCTAGAACTACAAGGAGCTTTTCTCTCTCAACCGGTCCTATAAAGAAATCAAGTCATGTAATAGCTCAAGCGAAGACATCTAGGAGAGAAAGAAAGAGAAATAAGGATAAAAGCACAAGAGTCTATATTGTTGTTTTAGAGGATGAAGAAACTAAATCTAATGAAGAGGTAAAAAAAATTAAGCAAGAGTTCAATAGCATCAAAAGTCTCTAAGGACAAGCCCTTCGGTGAAGAGAAAGAAAAGAAAAAGATGAAAATTGACAAATCAGGTATGTCTGTAGAAGAAGTGGAAAAATCCCTAATTAAGGATGGTAATATTAGGCCACTTTGTGAATGGTTTGACACCTTTGATAGTGCCGATCAAAGAATTCCTGAGGAATCCACAATAACGTATTTGAATAATTTCAATATGAATCTCATTGAAATAATGTCTGGGTTACCTAAAGGTCTGTATGAAGTTTTAGAAATGAGGAGAGTGAATGCAAAAACTAAAGAAGAGCAAATGAGAGAATGGATACTTGTTGATCTGTGTCCAGTGATGTCAATGGATCAAATGAAGATCCTAAGTGATGCGAAAAGGGATTTTAAGAGAAAAACAAGGGTGAACAAGCTAATGATTAGATAGACTAAAGAAGTTGCAAAAGACACTGAGAAAATCATTAAGGCAATGTTGTTGAAAAATAAATACAATGTTCTTTATAAAGAAGCTCATAGTGAAGATGCTCCATCTGGTCCGATAAATGAAGAAGGAATAGAAGACACATTTGAGGATAGTCTGAATCCTCTTGACATGCAAGATGTTGAAATTCCTATGGAGATTGAAGCTCCTAAAGTTGTGTTAGTTGATGAAATTGAGATTCCTAAAGCTAAGGAAGAATCAGTGATTGAAGAAAAGAAGGTTGAAGTGAAGGAGATTCCTGTGGAAGCAAGACATTGCAAGGCAGTAAAGGAGTTTTTGGAAGAACAACATGAGGAGTTTGATTCTGAACTAGTTAAAGGTGCTATCAACTTGGCCAATTTATCTTCTATTGTGAAACTGAAGGTAGCATCATTTGGTCAGGCCAATGCAAGGGAGGAGATTCTAAAATCTCACATTGAAGACAATGAGCTGCTAAATATTTCATCTGATATTTTGGAGGTCATTCCTACATATGTCAAGGATTCATCTAATTCCCCATCCGGTCAGTTGAAGAAACTTTTCAATTCTGTAAGTACTCACTTTGAGTCTCTTGAAAAGTTAACTATGGATAAGGTTCAAAAGGAATTTGATGTAAACAGGTTCAGTTGATTGAAGGGAATGATTGTAAATGATAAATCTTCATTAGCTACCTATGTAAAGAATATTAAAGGTGCTTTTTTTAAAGGTGGAAACATTTATAAGTCATGCTTATCATTGTCTAAGTTCACTGAGGACATTGAAAATAAAATGAAGGAATATGAGAAACAGTTAGCAAATATTTCTCAAGCATTTAATCCTCTAATAGTTTCTGTGAGCAAGCATGAAGGTCAAGTCATATACCTACTTGACAAAATCCAAAATTTGAAGCATGAAGAAGGCACATTTTTTGAAAGAGTATGTGAGCTTAGAGGACTAATTGGTCCTAAGATGGAGACAATTCTTATTGCGTTGAAGGAAGCACAGGATGCTATGGATGTCATTGATTTGGAAAACCTTGAGCAAATAGAGATGCAATCTTACTTATTATGTGTTCACATGAATATTTTGGAGAGTCTCAATAATAGTTGGGACACAAGTTTGAGCTTGTTGAAGAGCAATTTTGTAAACATATTCAAGTTTATGTAAGTTGTAGAAGTATTTTTGTACATATGCAATTTGTTCATAGCAATTTTGTTTGGATTTTGGTATGTGGATTCTCGTCTTTGCCATGGATGTCAAAGGGGGAGAATGAGACAGTGAAAAATGTCATATTCATCTCAGGGGGAGTTGTCTTTTGAAGTTTTGAAGGTTGGAAGTGTATTCATGTTGGTATTGATCTGACACTTAGTCATTTTTCACTAAGTGTTGCCATCAATGCCAAAGGGGGAGATTTTTGGCAAGAGACACTACACATGTCATCTAGTGTTGTCATTAATGGCAACCCTAGTTAGTGATTCAATCTGCACTTTAGTAGTTTCTTATATCGAAATCTAGATCAAAGAAATGTATTATCTATCAAAGCTAGAATAGGGTATCCGACGGAGTTGTGTTTTTCAATTCATATACAATTCTTTGCTATCATTTTGAGTTGTGGATCTCAAGGAAGATATTTCGATGTATGATCTATGTTATCCTTGAATCATAGAGACTCGTATTGATTCATGTGCAAGTTAGAAGATCCGATTGATTGATTTTCTGTCACAATAGTGCAAGAAGGCCGACTAACTGAATATAACATGTTGTGGATCTTCGAGGGTTAATTGTTTGAAGTATTTCATGTTTGAGGATTTTGTTTTGGGTCCTCACTATGTTGTGGCCAAATTTGGTTGGTGCGCATTGAAAATTATCTATAGATTGAGCTGACAGTTTGTAATTTTTTTATGTTTTATTGAAGGTGACATGTGGTTGATTAAATCTTTAGTTGAAAATATACATAAGCAATCATTTATGTCATTGGATGGATGTACGAAGTGTGTTGATGTGTGTTGTGAAATTTAAAAGGATTGTAGAGCAATTATGCATAGTTTCACTTGTGCATAAAAGGATTTGTGATGTGAATTAAAGCAAATATAGTAGAAGAGCAGAATTAGTCAAAAGGTCAAGAATGCGATTGATGTGCTTAATTAGAACTACAATTAGGCATTAGTAGATGCTATTATTTTAGTTCAAATATTTTGGATGTAATCCAAATGTTTTTTAAGATAGCGAGTCTTCATTTTGTATCTGTGCAGTGAGCTCTAGGCAATGTGCTTGAATGCATGTGCATTCCCATCTGTAAACACTTATTCTGAGTATACTCATATTATGAATTGGCCTTCCACCGTGGTTTTCCCCTAACAAGGTTTCCACATAAAAATCCTTATATTATGGTGTTTTGGTTGATTTCTTTGTGTTCTTGCATCTTTCTTTTGGTTCAATGCTATAAGTGGTTTAAAGATTAGTTTAATAAAGTTAAATTTTACAGAACACTGATTCACCCCCCCTCTTAGTGTTCCTTGATCCCAATAGTCTGGGTGTCCCAATCAACAAGAAAAAAATGAAGAAGATCCTATGGAGGCATATGGAGATGGTGGTACCGACATATAATATGTAAGATAATATAACACATGTGTGTGTGAAGCGGGTAAGAGGAAAGCAACTTAGATGTGAAATAAAATAATAGAGGAAGGATGGTTGTAAAATGAGATGGAAAGGACAAGGTGAAATGATAAGTGCATTGGAAATGAAGTGACGACTAGGGTGGCTGAGGTGACATACATAAGCGAACGCCACCTGAGAGGCCACAGTGGTAAAGTACCAAGCTAAAAAGGTAGGAGCGCCTGTGAAAAGAAAGCAGAGTGCTGACATGACAAATGAAATGGAGGATAAAAGGAAACGATGGTAGTGGAGCTCATGGGTAGAGTGAATCAGAATGTAAAGTTGCTAGCATACCACTAAACAAAAGCAACTGAATAGGTGAAATAAATAACAATTATCCACATGGTAGAAAAAAATGAGAAAACGGTAGAGGCGAAATGGATACAAAGAATGAAGAAAGGGGTGAAGGAAATGATGTAAGGGTGAAAAATTCAATGGAAATAAAATGAGTAGGTAGGTGGCCATGCGGATGAAGAAAAGTGGTGATGACAGGAGGTCCAAAGAAGCAACATCCTGTCATGTGATAGGATGTCAACTAGAGTATACCATCTCTTGCTGCAATCCCGAAAAGTGCATGCATATTTTTTTTTCTTTTTTTTTAAGTTTATTTTTTTTATGATAATAGACTATCGGTATCCTGGTTTTCATTCTAGCATCGCCTAGAGGTGTCGAAGAACTAGTTTTCACCGCTAGGTTTATTGTAGTTTTTTTTTCTTAAAGCATTTCAGGACTACCTAAAAGGTACCCGAAGAGGCCACATGAACCCTGCCAAACATATGGAGTTCCTTTAAAAAACTCAAAAAAAATCTTCTCTATAAATGGGTTCTTGTGCAACTTCAAACAATGGCCATTGATGACTAGAGCCATGCAGTAGAAATCGACATTACAAAGCTTAATTACACCATTGTCGTAGACCGTCTCAATCTTGTAAGGACTGAGCCACTGGGTATGGAACTTCCCCTTGAAATCCTAGAAGTGAGAGTCATACAAGAGTGCCCAATCACCTGGTTGAAATGATCATTGTCGAATGAAATGGTCATGCCAAAGAGCACACTATTTTTGGATAATCTTTGCATGGAAGAGTGCTTGTTGACGAAATTCATCCAATGAGTGAAGTTGTGCAATTCATTCTTTCTATGTATCAACCAGGGTTATACCCAATTGGAGTGCGGTACAAAGATTCTTGACTTTGAATTCAATAGGAAGAACAAATTTCTTACCATAGAAAAGTTTGTAAGGTGTCAAACCGGTGGTGGTTTTCCATGTTGTGCGATAGGCCCACACTGCTTCAGGAAGTCGTGTGGCCCAATCTCGCTTATGAAGGGAAACTATCTTGGTAAGAATGTTCTCAAGTTCTTTGTTGGTAACTTCAACTGTTCATTGGCCTGAGGATGATAGGGTGAAGATTTTTGATGTTCGATCTCATACTCACGAACCAAAGGAGAAACGAGTTTAGATGTAAACTATGGACCTTGATCCATGACTATCTCTCATGAAACACCGAACTTGGTAAAAATCTCTAAATAGAGGAAGTCTGCTACCTTGGCGTCCCTTGCATGCTTCCATGCTCAAAGGAGACCATACGTATAAGTCTTGATACAAAATAAAATATTAAAATAGATATGTCCACCATTTGTAAGTTTATAACCAAAATTACTCGCTCAGTTTTGGAAAATAGTAAAATGGCCTACAACCTACTATTTTCTAAATACTCTAAAATGACTATACAACCTAATTACTAGACCATTAATTAAACAAAAACTAGAAGACAATAACTAAAAATACCACGTGATCCTCTAGGAAATCTCCATTAATCATTCCTTCAACCTCCAAAAAACCCTGTTCATAATATCCACCGAAATTAGTACTCAAGATCGGTTAATTACCAAATGTTTTGTATCCTTCTACTCATATTAATTAACTTTAATCTTTCACAAATATTATGGAAACTTAAGGGGAATAGGGAAAAAAGGTAAGATTATAATGGACACAAAACTAGGTGAATTCAAACTAAAATTGACGATAAAATTTAACCCATCAGAAGACATGTGACAGGTTGAATTTTTTCATTAAATAATAATTTAATTCAAAAGTGGGAAGAAAATGACAAATTAGGAACCAATTAATTTGTGAAAGAAAAGGCTAAATAAATAATTAAATAATTAAAACGACTATTTAATTATAGTAGAAAAGATGACAAATAATTAAATAAATAAAATTTATTTAATTAAGGAGAGAAAGGACGTTAGTGACGTAATTAAATAAATAAAATTTATTTAATTAATCAAAAAAGAAGAATAAAATAAAGAAATGAATTAATTAAATAATTAAAATTATTTAATTAATAGAAGACTTATGACATTAGACATAATCAAATAATTGAAATTATTTAATTATTAAGGACAAAAAAGGGGAATTGACGAAGAACATAGAGCTCACATGCCTAGGACAATTTTTATTGTCTACATTTTGCCCCTCTTCGAGACAATGTAGTTTATTGCATTGCGTCAAAGAATTTTAGTCAAAATTATGCCGCGATGTAAGTATGGTGGACTTATGCCTCCTTAGAATTTTTTTGCAAATTTTCCAAAATTTTCCAAAAAATTGAAAATTATTTCGATAGACTAATTAGACGGTTAGAAATGTGCTGGTGACAAAAGATTTAGTTTACAAGACCTTCGGGGTAGCCAAAATAAGGTTCCAAACCTCCATAGGAGTGCAACCAATATAAACCCTAACTCAAAATCCTAAAATTGATTACCTATAAATAGAAATTTGAGTGGGAAAATTGCTCATTTCTGCATTTTGATTTTGGAGAATGGAGAGCTCTGATAGTGACTTGCTACCAAGATGTTGCGCATTCCTCACACTAAGTAGTATGATGGATATCGAGTTTACACCTTCAGATGACTAGAGGGTGCAGAGGACCCAAAAATTACACCTTGCCCACTTCATGATTTTTTTGTTGTTGCATAGATTTAGGGCTTAGAAATTTAGCATGCAGATGCAGTGAATGTTGTTCACCACAACTTCCATCGCGTGTGATGTAAGTGATAGTGATTTTATTCAATTTTTGTGGTGCACCACAACTACTAGGGTAGGATGGCAATCGAATGCGATGCAACACAACTGTAAAGTGCACCGTATTTGCTTCCTGCACCGCACTCGCGGTCAGGAATGACACATTCAACAAAGTGAACCACATGTGTTTGGAAAAATGACACATGTTCAAGAGTGAGAAGTAACGATTGGGGATTGACCACAAGTGACCTTGGCGACACATATGCTGAGGTGTATAGCACAAGTGCAATTACATGACGTATGTGATATGTGTGACACATGTATTAAGAAGAATGACATAATATCTTGGTTAAAAAATTACCTCAATTTAAGATGAAATATATCATGCAATTTAGGTCTAATAGGTCAAATTAGGGTTTCAGATTGACACAATGAATTTTTCTTGTGACCATAGGTTATTTTTGCCCCTATCTATACTCGTGAGTTGTGACCATCCACATTTCAACTTTGAGATTAGTTATCCAATGTTGAGAAGTGTTGACTGATGCATCTTGGGTTGTACCATGTGACCTATATGCCCATCATTTGAGAGAATAGGGGTTTGCTGACTGTATTCATAGAGAGGTGGCACTCTGAGACATGTTTGTTCCACCTCTTGATAGGAGAGGTGATCATGACTCTAAAAGACGTCTATAGGATATTGAGACTGCCAATATGAGGAGAGCGAGTTAGGTATGATCTTGAGCAGGGATACGAGCTCTTGATGAGGGTTATGAGTATGAGGACATGGTAGAGATAGGGGTGGAGGAATATGAGATTTGATGGGAGATGCTAGCAGAGCAGTATGAGAGATATGATTACATTCTATGTACTTTGATTGTGAGGTTCATTATTCTAGATCATCGAGGCCATGGATTTCCTGTCAGATGGGGTGAGATGTTGGTAGGGATGATGCAACATGGGATAGTATATGCATAGGGGAATTTATTATAGCCATGCTATGTTTCAGTTACATGAAATAGCCTATCGAGATGGTTAGTCCATGAGTTGCAGGGTGACTTTGCTAATGGTGTAGGCATGAGAGCACATGAAAGTGTTCCATCCTCCAATCGATAGGTAGTTGGGGGATGGTATGCCATATGTTTACTTGTATGGAGGGGTTGTTACTCAAACTCATGTTGGGGACATAAGGTACTGGCGATATGGAATTAATGTTCTTGTGAGATTTTATGGAGGCCATATAGAGAATGCTAGAAGTGGTGGGATGAGGATAAAAATTTAGCATGGTGTAGATAGGCCAAGTACCTGGTTGGATGGATAGTCCAATCCCAACACATCATAGAGCATTATTTTCTAGAGCGAGTCAACAGGCAGTTTGGGGAGACACAAGATGTGCCTTAGGGGACATCGGAGTTTGCGCGATCATCACATGAGGTGCATCCATGGGGAAAGATGATTCCAATGGTGAAAAAAGAGTAGGGGATTGATGCACTATAACCAATGTAGTGGGGATGGAGGGGTGGAGTGGCATATCCAAGCACTATAGCAGTTTATGGTGTGTGGTGGGCTACCCACAAACTAGAGCCATATATAGATCCAAAGTAGTTAATGCCTATAGAACATCGAGGTAGGGGTCCACGAGGTCGAAGGGGAGATCGAGGAGGTAGAGGAGGAGGATGGGGATATGGAAGGAGGGGAGATGATGGTGGTGATGGATGAGGATGAGGTAGATGAAGGAGAGCTTGACAAAGGAGGGCAAGGAGATAGCAGGTGGTGAGACCCTTATCATCGATTCAGGAGGAGGGTGAGGAGGAGTGTTGAGAAAATGTGTCTCAACCTTGCAATTACATAAGGTACCATTCATCCAACAAAAAAGAGGTGTGTGTGTGTGGGGGGATCCCCCCATGGGGGGTCCACTACTGAAGCATAGTATATGGTAGCTACTCATGCTTGTAAAGAAGCCATTTGGCTTGAGAGATTGTGTTCAAGTATTAGAATAAAACAAGGTGCAATGAAAATTTATTACTACAATCAAAGTGCAATATGTCTAGCCAGGAACCTGACATTTCATGCTAGACTAAGAACATTGATGTACAATATCATTTTGTTAGAGATATGGTTGAATATGGCAAGGTGAAGCTGGTTAAGGTAGAGACTTTGATGAATGTTGTTGATTCTTTAACTAAGAATGTGAGCATAAAGAAGTTCATATGGTGTTCAAAGACTATGGGCCTTTTGACCCCTAGAAATTAAGGGATGATGATGATACCCTTCCATTGTCCTTGCAAGGTGTTTGACAAGTGGGAGATTTATTGAGAAAAATTGTCTCAACTTTGTAATTACATAAGGTATTGTTGATACAAAAGGTATTGTTCATTTGAAAATAATGGGGCTTGGGGATTCCCCCACAAGGGGTCCAGGTGGATGATCGCCCCAATTTGGGTCCAGGGGCAACACACCTTGGTGGGGGCTTGGGGGCAACGCCCTCAAAAATAAAAAAAATATTTATATTTTATTATTATAAATTTGGATCATTCATCATTATGTCTCATATTTGATGGTTGATATTTTATTAGCTTGATTTTCCCTAGAAGGCAACTTTATTTTATGAGGGTGTTGTATTAGAGCTGTGTATTGTGATGTATTTTGGGAGTCTAATAGTGGCCATGTTGCCTCTAGATCTTTGAGTGGTATTACTCCCATGATAAGCTTTCTTTGCAAGTATATTATAATCTTTGTGATTTTTGAATAATATATTGGGCAACTTTTGGAGTGGGGTTTTTCTCCTGAAAGGATTTTCCCCACGTAAATCACTGTGTTGTGGTATGCATGATATTTATGTATTTCTCTAGTTAATTTTTTGTAATAGTTAAAGATTTGTAAAAGTTTTGTATTAATCTCCTCTCAAGATTAGTGTAGGAAGTTGTTTTGCTACCTTAGCTTCCTTACAAGTGGTATTAGAGCCTAATCACCTTTGGTTTCAGTTGTGGGTTGTTGGGTTTTTTGAACTAATCTAGTTTTGAGTGGGAGATTGTGTAGAAGACACTTTGTTATCTTATTGTAGGAATTTTTAGATAGCAAGTTCATCGGGGAGAATAGAGGTGGATAATTTTTTTGGAAATAATTTTAAAATGTGGAAGCTGAAGATGGAGGATTTGTTGATAGATCGAGATCTGTGGAATGTTGTTGATGAGAATGTTTCAAAGCCTATAGATCCTACTCAAGATACTCAATATGATGTTATGGACCGTAAGGCCAAGGGTCTAATCAGATTGTTCTCAGCAAAATTTGGTTTTTTAAATTTCCATGAAGAGACCTCTACACAAAACTATGGAAGAAGCTTGGTGAGATGTATCGAGCCAAATCTTTAGTGAACAATATTTTCTTGAGGAAGAATTTATATTCCTTGAGAATGGAAGAGGGTGGATGAATTACATACCACCTAGAAGAATTCAATATGTTGGTGGCTCAATTGGCATCAATTGGTGTCAAAATGGATGAGGAAGTGAAATGTCAAATCCTACTTTGTTCTTTTCCTAATTCATGGGATTCTCTTGTCATGGGTATTGGGAGTACTTCTGTTATATTGAAGACTGAAGATTTGGTGGGTTATTTTCTTTTTGAAGAGATGAGGAGGAAGGTATCCATCAGTGCCAAGGAGGCCCTAAATATTTGTGGAATACCTAAAGGAAAATGCAAGAAGAATGAGAATCATGAAAAATCTAAGTCTAAAGGGAGATATAAATCTCCTCGAAAGTCTAAAGTTATTTGTTGGAACTGTGGTAAGCCTGGACATGTTTGTACTTAGGATTGCAAAGAAGAAAAGAAGAATAAAAATAAGAAATTTGATTATAATTTCGAGTTTGAGAAGAAAGATGGTGATGCATTTTGTTGGTTCCCAAATCTGCAATCCACTTGAATCCTAAAGGGCTTCCAGGCCTAATGGTTAGATTCAAGGAGAGATTTGGCCAATGAATGAGAGATTGAATTAAAACCCTTTCTCCCCTGTACTTTGGGCTTTGTGAAAACTAGGAGAGTGATCCCAATAATGTATTTACAGATACTTGGGTGCCAAATCATTCAAAACATTGTAAATAGATTATTCTCCTTTAGTTTTTAAATACACATATTGCCCTAAAATTTTGGCTGAACTTCATGGTGATGCCTGGTTTAAACATGAGAGATGTAAAGAATTAAATTCCATAACAATTACACTGAGATAGATAAGTAATTTTGATTGTAATTTGTGATTTGTTGCTAAACTAACCAACTAAGTGTAACAAGCGAGAACAAAACTAAACATCCACTGGAAATCAATGGAGACAAATAAGATAATCCTTGATTATATTATTCATAGATTTTAAAACCAATACATAGGAGAGAAAATGACCATGAATTTGTACCATTCAGTATTATTTTTCCAGTATTTCTATCAAAATTATATACACATGGACAAAATCAGACCCTAAGATTTAACTCTAAAATTATCTATTTATTCATTACAATTCTCTCTGTGATTAATTAAAAAGAAACTAACCACCCAAAAAATGAAGTACAAAAACACACTTAAAGGAAAATCATAAACCCTAAATAGAGATCAAGAAAAAACATCTAGCGTCACTTAGCTCTGTTGATCAATAACTGCCCTTTACACATGAAAAATCACCATCTGCACTATGTTTTCTTGCTTCTTCATTCACTTGCCCTACAATAGAAAAATATTCCTTTACTGGGAAGAATTTCTTTCTTTATTTACCCTACCCACACTGGAACAATTTTTTTTTACTCCATGAAGAAACCCTTTCATCATCTTTTACTGGGTTGTCGAAAAACCCATTTTGTTCCCTTGTTTGAAAAATTCCCTCTGCTTATTTTTTTTTTGCTTAGCAACACAATAATATTTAACCTCATGAAAGAAATCACTTCTTCCATCGATTGTAAAAAAACTCACTTACTGGGGTACTTCACCTTTTAATTCACTTGTAACTCAAAACTTTTGTTATTTATTTGTGAAGGCTCTTCTTTCTTTTTATCAGCTATGGAAACAACATTACCCATGAGATTTACATTTTAATGCCCAACACATTCTTCATTTTTATATTTTAATGCCCAACAAACAAAGTTTCTATTTTATTGTGAAGGATTAAATTTCATTTTATCAGGCAATAAAAACATTTACCCGTGCCTCCACCTTTGATTATTTTCCCACCATAAAAAAAAATCTTCAAAGAATGTCATATTATATCTTATTCACGAGCCCCACCATGCACTCCACACAAATATATCACACATCATGAATGCAAGGAGAAAAAAGAGACATCAAACAAAGATACATGATAAGGTAAATGTGAGATCACTCATCTCTAATAGGATGAGGAAATGAGTGTTGAGAACTGCGATGGGTGATAGAGAGATAGTAGCTGATAGGGGTAGGGTTGGATGGAACAATCACTGTTCCATGCTCTGGGTCTCCCTTGGAAGATCCTTGTGGTGTCACACTCCACCACCTTAACCTATAGGACCTAATGCTTGTTTAGGTTCCCCTGGTTCACCTTGCCAACCCCACTACTATCACAATTCAATCTACCAAGTCAATCTTGGTGCAATGCCTCTAACTCTTCCTTAGCCCTTAATCTTCCCTAAAGGCTAACCTAATCTCAACACTCAATTTGATCTTTGTAGGGGTGTGGGAATGCTTCCAATAGGTTCAAACCATTCCAATAAGGTTCTAGGGAGTCCACCTTACTTCCTTTGGCCATCGCTTTCTCCAAACCCTCATCTAGGGTTAAAAAGGCTACTAGCCCAAGAGCCCCAATTAGGTCTCCAACTCCGAGAAAATAGGTTAGAACTCTAAAGCTCTCCAAAGCCCACCCAATCTTTCCTTGAGCTTCGTAGGGTATATATCCACCTCTTAGTGATTTCATGGGTCATGAGTCTCCACTATCCGTACAGTAACCCAAACTGGAAATGATCAAAGAACCTAGGTTTTGTAGGTCTTTTCTAGCTTTCCTACAGATTGTTTAAGAATTTCACTCACCAAATGAGTTGATGGAGCTCCTTCCTTCTTTCTATGCCTTGGCAAGGCACACACCTTCCCTCTCCACATTGTGATTTTCCAAGAGATGGATACCCCTGCAAGTCAAGTGCTCTGCACTTCTTGTCTTTCCTAGCGGGGCACTATCAAGCTCGCCTAGGAGAAGACTTCCACCTTGATTCCTTGACTCCTAACCACTCCTAACCCTATCCTATTTACAGATATGGATCCTAGTCATAATTTCCAAGGTCCCGTACACAAATTACAGTGGGAATGTAACTAAAAATCCATTCTTTACAGACTGATTGCTAGGTCAACAACTTAAAAGAAACAAACCGATTACAAAGCAATGCCTAAAAATTGAACACTCTAAATAAATACTACCACACAAAGCTTAAAACATAGCTACACTACAAACTACATCAATTCACAGTGCCATGATCGCTCCTGACCACACAAATTCAAAACAAAACACAGAAATTACATAACCTTCTCACCGTCCTCACTTGTATTCATGAAGTTTTAATATTGCCAAAGCTTCCAACCTTCCTTTCAGGTCGAGACACACCTTATATGGGTTTCTAAATCAGTTAAGCTTGATCCTAACTACTCCATGGCCTCTTGTGTATTTTCCAATAGGCCTTATTTGCAACATTTAAGAGAAACTAACACCTAGAAAGGTCTACCAAGGTCTTAAACCATCCTTGTAGCCAAACCTCAATCTAACAAATGGTCAACATGACCTTTTCTAGCACATTACATGTTCTCAAATGCCTCTAAGGCACAAACTCAAGAATTAGAAAGAGAATGCTACATTTGGCCTAAACAAGTTGCCAATTAATAACCTCTTAGACAACCTTCCTAGATGAACTATGGGGGTGCTCCTGCACTAGTAGCATTGTACCATCACCGATATTAAGCAGGAACATACAAGGAAAACAAAGATGGGCGAAGAGACACTCCTATTCATATTTAATTGCTTCTCTAAGACCATTAATGACATCAAGAAAATGTGTACAACAGTCAACAAGTAACTCACTCTTCTTTTCTTCAAAACCATGAGTATGAGAGCTCACCATAGCCAACAGTTGGCCAAATGCATAGAGCATCCATTAATTCCTACCCTACTTGAAGAACCCTACCAACAATATGTTTTTGTGCTGAAGCGTTGAAGTTGAAATCCTTAGCATTGCAACGCCAAAAAAGTGACATGTAGTTTAAGTGCACCAAATACACTGCTCTTAGCAATATTCATTTACAATCTTACCCCTACTTTGCTACAATGTGTTTGAGCCAAAGAGAATAGAATTTGGGGTGTCAATGCTAAAGTTTTTTCTCAAATAATTTGATATAAGATCTCCCCACACATCGAACATCTACAAAATGATGTTCCCCGTAACAACTTATTGTACTGGTGTAAATATTTCCTTTACAATATCAAATCATCCTCCTTGGCCCACACAATGGCTACCTTTGCAATATGAAAATTTCCATGTCCCTGGATGCCAAGAATGTTTCCTTATATGCGATCTTGTTTTCATCCATGTTTTATTACAAACTTGCTATCATTCTGACTCATGATGTGTTCAAGCTACTCACAATGAAATTTAAGCAGTAGTGCCAGAATAGAGTTTCTGCAAATAATTTGATACACTTCTATTGTAGGCACAAACTCTCCATGCACAAGGAAAATGATGTGTTGGATCGACCCATACATCAAGCATCAAAGCAAAGATATTTCTTGCAATGACCTCCATGTACCTGCATAAAAATTTCCTTACCTCAGTGCCAACACTTTATAATATATTTCACGAGCCTTCTTAAGTTGCGTTGCCTCGTTCAATGGATCCCTCCTCTCACCGAAAAAAGCTACAAAATAATTCCAATTTCCAAGTGAAAATACAACATAAGAATTCTTCGCATCTGATTCACTTTGTGCACGTTTTGATTATTTCTAAAGCTCAAATGAAACTCATTCTGATTTTGAACCATGGCGGCAAGACATAGATATGCATCCAAATAATTAGGAAACCCTAACAATATTATCTTGTATAAATGATTTAATTTTTTTAGTATCATGTAACTATGCAAACAACCTAGCAAGATTAAATAATGTTGTTACCTTATCGCGTGGTAAATAAAGTGAAACACAACCTTCTTCTAATTGATGGAAGAATTCCACATCCTTGCAATCTTTCATGATAGCCCCATTAACAAGTTTGCAAACTTTCCTACACCCATAGGATTGTCATTTTGGAAAAGTTTGCTTTCCACTTTATCAATATTGCTATCAAAATTCATTAAATTGATTTCCAAATCCAACCAACATTCCACATTCTTAAGTCCTCGAAAAATATGTTTCCAAGCCTTTCTATCATCTGGACTTGCACTCGAACTATACAAACAAATTATGACTCCATAATTGTTGATGATATGATATGAGAAGCCTTGTGGAAGTACAAAATTACTAGTACTTACTGTGAAGTGAAATTTGAAGTCCCTGGTGATTGTCTCTTTTGTTTCTATCTCAAAACATACATCTAACTCTTAATTTCCATGAATTTTTCAATTTCTAGCTGAACTATCCATTTCAGTATTATATTACTTCTTCAAATGCTCTACAAGTTGTGGAGGAGTTAGACTGTAGTCTCTTGCATGCTGCCATGGACAATCCTAGTTATTGAATTTTCACATGGTGCTCAAACTTGCAAAGTGGACAGAAGGAATTAATAACATGACTAGAAGTAATTCTTTTTTCAGGGGATTCATCAATAGTATAAGATTGGAGGAAACACTGTATGATTTAACCATATCCAAAGGACTCTCATAATGGAGAAACATTGGAAAATATTTTGATATATCTTGCAACATGAGTTGTGTCATCTTTCCACAAGAACCACCCACAATTTTCATGGCTATTCATGAGAATCCCTTTTATAGAGCTAAATACAACCTTCAATTCACAAGACATCAATAAATTTCTCTCAAGTGGTTGATTGGTAGCCTCTTCATAATATTTTTTGTTCACTGCAAGAGTCTTTCTTTGGGAAAAAATTTCTCCATGGGTTTTTTGACCAAAATAAGTAGAGATAATTTGTTGCATCAAGTCTTGATTTTCCATGCAAGCCACATCAAATGCTACACATCCACCCAAAACTGAAATTCTTGAAGTTTCCAGTTCCTTTTCACTACCTTGAGCTCCAATGACATTAGATCTTTTATCATAGACATGTTTTGTTTTCTATTGTCTGATTCAAACTATCACAGGGCAAGACCCAACTCAACCTTTATTTGTCTTTTTGCAGGCATTTTTAATTTCATGAACTGCTACCTTCTTAACTAGGCCTCAATGTTCATGTGACCTCATTTCTAATTGACTATCCATGAGTTGACATTTGCTGCCCTCTATTCCTCATAGCACTGATTTTGTTTAAAATGCCAGGGATTACCCTTTGAAAACTTATTACCACATATAATTTGAAGATTAGGATCCAATGGTTCCATTGTATTGGAAGTTTCACCCAAGAAGTCTTGAGGCTCCATTTTTTATATGGCATACCTTAATTGTCCCTCTTTGAGTCAAGAGTATATAAATTTTATGCAATCCTCTCTTCTATTGTGGATTTCCATACACTTATCAAGGACCCTGCTGTCACTATTTCTCAAACAAAAATTTGCAATTTTGAGAGCTCCATCACATTCATTGTAGCTTTGGCAACTTGTGTAGATAATGATACATGGTTAATTGACTCAGGTGCATCTTTCCATATGACCTTTAATAAAAAATGGTTTTCTAAATATGAAGAATTTGATGGAGGTAAGGTGTACTTGGGTGATGATTCTCGTTTAGACATTGTTGGCCATGGTAAAGTTAAAATCAGGTTTCCTGATGGTAGAATAAAAAGGATTAATGATGTGTTGCATATCCCTGGTTTAGCTTGAAATTTTTTATCAGTGAGAAAAATAATAGATGCACGTGTATAGGTAGTATTTTCTAATGCAAGATGTAAGATGGTTAGAGGTGCTATGGTGATTGATAGAGGTGTTAGATATGGCACATTATATAGGCTTGATGCATGCACTGTTGACTATAATAGTACTTATGTGAAAAGAAAGTCTGTGAAAGAAATGAGGATTTTAGCTTCAATAGATGGTCATGGATTTTGGGTACCCAAAGGTGCTCTTTCTTTTGAATCAAAGTTACCTGCAAAGAAAACTATGTTATGACACTAGAGACTTGGCCACATTAGAGTAAAGGGTCTAAGGATCTTGAACAATAAAAACCTTGTTGAAGGTCTATCTGATTGTAATCTTGAATTTTATTTATGTGAACATCGAATTTATGGAAAACAAAACTGCGTTTAGTTTTACTCGAGTTCTCATAAATCTTTTGGCGTATTGGATCTTCTTAATTTTGATGTGTTTGGTCCTGTAGATGTTCCTTAAATTGGTAAATCCACATATTTGTTTCATTTATTGATGATTATAGTAGGACATGGGTATACTTTCTAAAGAGTAAATCTGAATTTTTTAGTCGATTTAAAGAATTTAAAGCAATGGTTGAGTACAAACTGGAAAGAAAATACAAATTTTAAAGATTGATAATGGCAGTGAATTTTTCTCTAATTATTTTAATAAATTTTATAAAGATTGTGGTATTCATAGACATAAGACAACTCCATATTCTTCACATCAGAATGGAGTTGCAAAAAGAATGAATAGGACACTGATGGAGAAGGCTAGGAGTATGTTGAGTGGTGCTGGTCTAGAACAAAGGTTTTGGGATGAATTTGTTGCCACTATTTGTTACCCGATTCACAAGTATCCTAGATCTGCACTTGTTGATAAAACACCTATAGAGACATGGTCGGGTCACAAACCTTCATTAATACATCTTAGAGTTTTTGGTTGCGAGGCATATGCACACGTGCCAAAGGAGAAGCAAACAAAGTTGGAGAACAAGGCTATGAAATGTATCTTCATTGATTATAGTTATGGTGTGAAAGGATACAAGCTTTGGGATCCTATTACATAGAAGGTAATACATAGTAGAAGTGTTATTTTTAGAGAAACTAAGCCTTCTTCTGTTACATTGCAGCCAAAACAAAATAAATAGGAAGATGTGATTCAATTTCCTTCTACAGTTGAGAAAGTTGAATCAAGGCCCATGGATAGACAAGAAGTTGAGGAGATCTCATCTAGCTTTGCATCTTTAGAGAGGAGGAATAACCTCCAACTCATCTTGTTTGTAGGTCTACAAGGCCCAGATAACCACCTGAAAGGTATTCACCTAATGATTGGAGATATATTTTTGCTTTGAATACTAACATGGATGAACCCAAATCAGTAGAAGAGGGATTAGGTATGAATGACGCATAATCCTAGAAGATCTCTATGGATGAAGAAATGAAAATATTGAAAAATAATGATACATGGGATCTTGTACCATGCCTAAAGGATGAAAACCTATTGGCTGCAAATGGGTGTTCAAGAAAAAGATTTGTTCAAATGGAAGGATTGAGAAATACAAAGAAAGGTTGGTTGCAAAAGGTTACTCTCAAGTTGAGGGTGTTGATTATGGTGAGATATTTTATCTTGTTGCAAAAATGACATCAATTAGATTTTTTCTTTCTATTGTTGTTGCTTATGATTTAGAGGTTGAGAAAATGGATGTGAAAACTGCTTTCCTTCATGGTGACTTAGAGAAGGATATTTATATCACACAACCAGATCACTACGTGGTGAAAGGTAAAAGCAAATTGGTTTACAAATTGAAGAAATCTTTGTATGGACTAAAATATAGTCCTAGGATTTGGTACAAAAAAATTGATACATATGTGTTGAGTTTAAGATTTGAGTGTTCTAAATCAGATCATTGTGTTTATTATAAAACATATGGTGATCATTTCCTATTTATTGCATTATATGTTGATGATATGTTATTTATTGGTAGAGGGAATGGTATGATTTCAGAACTGAAATCTCAACTTGCTGGTAAATTTGAAATGAAAGATCTTGGTGTAGCTAAACACATTCTTGGGATGAAAATTAAAAGAGATAGAGTGAATAGAAAGTTATGGCTTGGCCAAAGTAAGTATGCGAATTCAATTTTATAGAGGTTTGATATGCATGCTTATAGACCATTGTGTGTTCCTATTTTAGTTAGAATAAATTTATCTATTTTAGATTGTCCAAAATCTCTATTAGAGATGGAGGATATGAGTTGAGTGCCTTACCAAAGTGCAGTTGGAAATTTGATGTATGCTATGGTTTGTACTAGACCAGACATTGCCCAAGTAGTGGGAGTTCTTTCCAGATATATGTCTAAGCCTAGTAGAGTTCATTGGGATGCAATTAAAAGAGTCTTCAGATAATTATGCAACACCTCATACTATTCCTTGTGTTATCAAAGTAATATGACTGAAGATGATATTTTCCTTGATATTCATGGTTATGTGGATTAAGAGTGGGCAGGTGATGTTGATAGAAAAATATCCACCAATGCTTATGTGTTTACTTTATTTGGTGGTGCAATTAGTTGTATGAGTAAGCAATAGGCTATGGTTGCTTTGTCCACTATTGAAGCAAAGTATATGGCAAATACTCATGCTTGTAAAATTATATTTGGCTTAAGAGACTGTGTTTAGATATTGGAATAAAACAAGGTGTAGTGACAATTTATTGCGATAGTTAGAGTGTGATATGTCTAGCCAGGAAGTCGAAATTTCATGCCAGGACCAAGCACATTGATGTACAATATCATTTTGTTAGATAATGGTCAAAGATGGCAGGGTGAAGTTGGTTAAGGTAGAGACTTTGATGAATGTTGTTGATTCTTTAACTAAGCCTGTAAGAATAGAGAAGTTTAGATGGTGTTTAGAGACAATGGGCCTTTCGTCCCCTAAAAATTAAGAGATGATGATGACACCCTTCTTTTGTCCTTGCAAGTTGTTCAACAAGTGGGAGATTTGTTGAGAAATGTGTCTCAACCTTGTAATTACATAAGGTATTGTTGATATATAAGGTATTGTTCATTTGACGACAATTGAGGGGGGTAGTGTGGCGGGATCCACCCCCACAAGAGTTCTGAGGGGATTATCCCATTGGCTTGGGTCCAGGGGTAGCGTGCCCTAGTGGTATCTCAGGGGTAGCACCCTTGAAAAGAAAAAAATATTAATATTTTATTATTGTAAATCTGGACCGCTCATCATTATGTCTCATATCTAATGACCAATATTTTATTAGCTTGATTTTCCCTAGAAGGAAACCTTATTTTATGAGGGATTTGTACTACAATTGTGTATTGCGATGTATTCTAAGAGTCTGATAGCAACCGTGTTGCCTTTGGATCTATTAGTGGTGATACTCTTGTGAGAAGCTTGCTTTGTAAGTATATTGTAATCTTTGTGATTTTTGAATAATATATTGAGTGGCTTTTAGAGAATGGGGTTTTTCTCCCGAAAGAGTTTTCCTACATAAATTATTGTGTTGTGGTATGCATGATATTTATGTCTATTTCTATTTAATTTTCTATAACTATTAAAAATTTGTAAAAGATTTGCATTATTATCCTCTCAAGATTAGTGTAGGAAATTATTTCGCTACCTTAGCTTCCTTACAAGGAGGAGTAGGTTGTAGAGGAAGAGAAATAGGAGGATGTACCAATTATCAAGGTTGGGCAACATGATGTGGTGATGGAGGAGGTAGAGGTGGAGGAGCATTAGGAGGAGGAGGAGATGGGAGAGGCTAAGCGGATCCGTCAAGAGAGGATTGTGATCTTTGTGATTTTTGAATAATATATTGGGCAAATTTTGTAGTGTGGGGTTTTTATCCTGAAAGGGTTTTCCCCACATAAATTATTGTGTTGTGGTATGCATGATATTTATTTCTAATTTTGTAACTATTAAATATTTTTAAAAGTATTTCATTATTCTCCTCTCAAGATTAGTGTAGGAAGTTGTTCCACCACCTTATCTTCCTTACAAGGAGGAGTGGGTTGAAAAGGAGAGGGTTGTAGAGGAGAGGGTGGTAAAGGAGGAGTGATAGGAGGATGTGCCACTTTTTGAGGTTGGGAAACATGATGTGGCAATGGAGAAGGGAGAAGGAAGAGGTGGAGGAGCATCAAGAGGAGGAGGAGATGGGAGAGGTTGAATGGATCTCCCAAGAGAGGATTATGATGGGAGTGGATGTGTGGGAGCAACTAGAGGAGGTGTTGATTGGAGGGGTAGAGGGAATTATGGATTAGAGGATAATTGATCTACAAACACAGTTAGATTAGGCCATATCCAAGATTTAGATACTGGAGGTAGAGGTGGAGGCCTTAAGGATAGAGAGAGATGGCTAGAGGATAGATAGATGAAACAATGATTGGTAGGTAGCGAGCGGATTAGAGATGTGTGGAGTTCATCACCACTATCATGAGTCCTTGAGCTGCACTTTCTTAGTAGTTATTTGATGCTAGTCAGGAGGCCAGATATTACAAGGACTTGTATGAGTAGCAAGTGCCCTCAACTGAGAGAGCACCCTCCTACACCCAGTCATGCAGTCAGAGTAGGTCACACTCCTAGTATAGCAGGTCAGAGAGTAGTGGGGATGTGTCAAGACTGAGATTGTCAAGGCCATATGATAGGCCACCAATATGAATGCAATGTTATATAATGTTTATATGGTACAAATGTAATGTGTATGCAATGGATATGCCATATGACCTACAACAATAGTGTATGATTATGAATTATGTGAATGTGATGTTTAATGAAATATATAATGGCCTATTTTATTGAAGGGTATTATGTGATGATATATATAAAATTATAATGCCATATGGATGTAGTATATGCAATCTATGTGTTTTGTATTTTCTGATGCAATATGGATGAACTATATGATGATGCCTAATACGATAATTCTTATGATGCTTCTAACATGATTATGTATGCATGATATTTTTGGTGTGTTATAGTATGTCGTCAATATGTAGATAGAAGAGATGTTAACATGGATGAAGTGAATGTTAGCACAATATTAGTGGAGAAAACTTAAAGATTAATATTTTGCTATGCAAGGATTTGCATTTAATCATCATTGGGAGGTAAAATATAAAAAAATGGACAATAAAAACCATGGTATGACATAGAACAAGGTGTGAAAAGTCATCCAATTGAAAAAATAGATAGTCATAGACAAGGAATGTCCTGACTCATACTATGGGAAAAGCTGCCCCAGTCTTTTTTCCAAGACAATCCACAAACAACAATCAAAGAAAAGATGAGTCACGAGACATCATCACCCCTCTAAATCCTTCGTGGGACATCCTCAAGGTGGATAGTAACATTCCCTAAAAGGCAAATAAAAAAGATAAGACAAATTGGACCAACAAAGCTAACAACCATCCAGAGTGTTTGCCAATAATTGTTTGCTGGTGTTTAATTGACTAGGTGATTGGCGAGTTGATTATTTGAGAAAGCGTTGTTTCAGGAGAAGGGACATGTTGTATAAGATGACAAGTCTAGTTTCAATCATGTAACCACGTGTATAAGGTGAATGGAAAAACTTGATATAATGACAATGTTTGTTTTGCGGGAAGGACACCTCCTGTATAAGACAGTGTTTTGACTGATTTGATATTTGACTATTTTGACAATTGATTGGTTTGACTTGAAGACTTGTTGATTAGTTTTCCTTGTTGATTCGTGACTTGTTTGATGTTTTTGTTGACTATTTGTGTTTGAGTTGACTGGGTCTGACTTATTATGATCGACTCGACAAACCCTAAAGGATCGACCTAGGGCCTTCGAGGCTCATTGAAAAATGACCCTTCCTAGGTAAAAATGCGCAGAGACCTTGTAGTTTGACATGAATTGAATTTTTTTTACTTTGATTCATTATTCAACAAATCCTAAAGGAATTACCTAGTGCCTTGGGGGCTCATCGATTGATGGCCTTGCCTATGTTATACCTGTAGAGACGTCGTAGTTCGACTGGACATGGATTGATGTGACTGACTCTGACTTTGTTTTTGGGATTTTTGAAAGTTATTTGGATGTTTTTTTGTTTTCGAAATGTTTTTATTTTTTTGTATTGTTGAGATTTTATGATTTTTTGTTTTTTTGAGAATATTTGATTTTTTTTTGACTTTTTGAGAATATTTGATTTTTTTGTCTTTTTGTTAAAGTGACCTCTTGCTCAAGTGTAGGATCCAATGAAGACACAGGTTAAGGACATGCCCCCAGTTGGGTATGAGACCAATTTATTAGGAGGGGAATGGGATAGGCATTATGGCAGGTAGATATGGAAGGCAAAAAGACACATAATGTCAATTGTTCAAGGTTATGGAGAGGTCAATCGAGCATTAATATGGATGATGAGGAAAGGGTGAAGCATGGATTTATTATGAATGAAGGGGAAATCCAGATGGAATAATGACAGATGATGGAGCAAAAATCAAATACACATGGCACCTGTTTGCTATGTTTTCACCTTGGTACTTATCCAAAGTGCCACCAAAGTGTTTTTCACTATTGGGAGAATTATTTCTCTACTATTTTCTTGACTTTGTTTTGGTGTCACCAAGATGCATATTTTTCGGGTTTTCAACAAGGTAATGGTTTTTTTGATTTTTAATTTTTAATTTATTTTTCAAGTTATGACATAACTCTATGAAGCTAAGTGTAGAATTTGTGCAAGTGCAAACTATTGATAGGTTCTGACAAGGGTTCCCCTTTAGGAGTTGAAAGATGATATGATCCTAATCCAAAGGCTACCGTGATGATGTAGGGACCCAACCAATTTGGCTCAAATTTACCTGGATTTTATTGCTCTACTTGATTCTTGGGATTTTCTATCAAAATCATGTCACCAATGTGAAAGTGTCAGGTCAAAAATTTCTTGTTGTAGCTATGATGGAGATGATTATGATAAGCTTGTAAATGGACCAATGCATTTTGTCTCCATTCATCTAGTAGTTCCATCTCATGTATCTTGGATACATGATATTATTCATTGTCAATCTACCCTTGCATGGATACCCTTAGGGATGGTAATAATAGGTAAAATGGCTTTGGAACCAAAGACTAGTGAATATAGAGTGGCTCCTGTGGGAGTAAAATTACTAATATGATAGGCCCATAAAGCAAGGATAAGCTAAAGATGCTAGTCACAACCAACATTATTGATAGTATTTTTAAGGATTTTGATAATGGTTTTGTTAGATGCCTTAGCTTGGCCATTACCTTGTGGGTAATATGGAGTGGAAAAGTGATACTGGATATAGAACTTCTCACAAAGCTGGCAGACTTCTTGGTTCTTAAATGGACGACCATTATCGGTGGTGATGGATTGAGGGACACCATGCCAAAAAAATGATATAATTGAGGATAAATTTGTTTTCCAGTGATGTATGTCATGGGGATGGCTTCAATCCATTTGGTGAAGTAATCGATCATGGTGATGATGAACTTATGGCCATTGGCAGAAGTGGGATGGATCTTACATATGAGGTTGAGTCCCCATTGTGTGAAGGGCCATGGTGATGTTATCATATGTAACTCTTATGTTGGTGCATGTATCAAGTCTCCATGAATCCGACATTGCCGTCATCTTTTGACAAAGTGATATGAATCTCATTCCATTTTTGACCAATAGTATCTTGCTCTCATGATTTTTTAGCTAGGTTCAGACCACTAGAGTGGTCTCCACATATACCTTCATGTACTTCATGCAAGGTTGTTTGTGCTACATTGATATTGAGACATCGAAAGAGGGTATTGTCAAGGCTTCATCTATAAAGGGTGTCGCTGATGATGGGATATTTGGAGGCTTTGTAGATGAAGGTCTTGCATTGGTTGATAGAAAGTTCAGGGGAATTTATGTGGTCATGGAGGTAGTCATAAATGTATTTATACCATGGGGATTTAGGTCCAATAAGTTCACAGAGTATCTTAGACTTGGGGATGTCAAAGGCAGGGATCAATAGCCACTCTACCAAAAACTCGTATTGAGGCATATTGTTTGGTATATCCAAGAAAACCAATGGTTTCCATGGCATCTGCTACTTTGTTCTGAATGCGAGGGACATGATAAAAGGTTATGCTATTAAATTATAGTCTAAAAATATTTTCCATTCATTTATATGGCGTGAGTGTTTCATCCTTAGTTTCATAATCATCATTGACTGGTCAAATTACTAGTTGGGAGTCACTATATACTTAGAGGATCTTGATTTTCCATTTTATTTCCATGTAAAGTCCTATGAGAAGAGCCTCACACTCAACTATGATGTTGGTACATGAGAAGGCAATTCTAAATGATTTGGGTATGGTATCACCTTGAGGGGTGATAAATAATATGCCTACTCCTGAGCCATGATTTATGTGAGACCCATCGAAATACAATTTCTATGTCGCTGGGGTGTCCAAAGTGAATATATACTCATCTAGAAAATTGAAGACTAATAGATGATCACCTTTGGTAGGTGCATCTACAAGTTGGTCGATGACGAATTTTCCTTTTATGGATTTTCTCTCAACATATTGAATATTATACTCACTAAGTATCATAACCCATTTAGCTAGTCATCTTGTCAAGCCTGGCTTGCTAAGTAGATATTTCAATGGATCTATCTTTGCAACAAGATTTGTTTGATGATTTCACATGTAGTGTCTAAGTCATTAAGTAGAAAAACCTACCACAAGACAAGCACATTCTATATGACTGTAATTGAGTTCATAACCAAGCAAGGTATGACTAATATAATATATCACTCTTTTGTGACCTTCATCATCATTTTTCATAAGTAATGCCCCTAGTGTTGATGTTGTTGCTAAAATGTAGAGGATTAGATGTATTCCATTGATAGGTGGCATTAGAGAAGGTGGTGCTAGCAGGTAATATTTAATCTATTGGAAAGCTTCTTGATATTTATCTGTCCACATGAATGACACATCTTTTCCAAGAAAGTGTTGAAATGGATGTATTTTGTCTGCTAGCTACATGATATATATTCTAATGGACTAGAGTCATCCTTACAGTGTATGTAGCTGAATTATGTTGGTGGGAGGAGGCATGCCTATTATATCTTTGACTTTGGTTGGGTTGACTTCGATGCCTTATCTGGAAACAATATAGTGTAGGAGCTTTCATGATGTCACTCCAAATACACACTTCTTAGGATTTAGTCTTACTTTGTACTCTTCCAATATTTTGAAAATTTTGTCTAAGACTCACAGATGGACACCTTGTGTCAATAATTTTGCTAGCAATTCATCCACATAGTCTTCCATAAGGGTATGCATGAGGTCATCAATTTTTTTTGTCATAGCATGTTGGTATGTGGCCCCAACATTTTTCAGTCCAAAAGGCATGAAATTCCAATAGTATGTTCCCCATGGACATGTGAAGGCCATCTTATGTTGATCTTCATGAGCTATTTTGATTTGGTTGTATCCCGAGAAGCCATCCATGAAGGATAACATCTCGTAGCCTGTTGTCAAGTCCACAATTATGTCAATGTTTGGTAGAGGGAAGTCATCCTTTGGACATGCCTTATTCAAATCTTGAAAGTCAGTACAAATATATATCACTCTTGTTGGTGTTGGTACTAGAAAAAGGTAAGAGATCCACTCTAGATAGTCGATAGATTTGATATACATAACATCTAAAAACTTCTTCAACTTGGCCTTGACGAATAAAGCAATTTGTGGGTTCATTTTTTGGAGCTTCTATTTGACAGGTTTGGCATTGGGAAATAATGGAAAATGATGCAAAACCAATTCAATATCTAGCCCAATAATATTGGCATAGGATAATGCAAAGTTGACTTGTTGCTCTATAAAGAAGGTTCAAAATTTAGGCTACTCTAATTTGGTTAATAACACTACAAAGTGGATGATCTTGGGTGTTTCATCTATGCCAAGGTTGACTTCCATAGACTATTCAATGAGCATAGATGACTTCTCCTGGTTAATGGGGAGAAGGTCCAACCCTCCATCCTTGGGCACCTTAGAGAGGTTTCACCTTTAGATACGTCCTTTCTTTTAAATTTTTCTTGGTCTAAAGGAACCTTGCGGTTTTCATCTAGAGACATTTTATTTTTGTTTTATTATTCTTATTTTTGCAATTGGAGGGGTGGACAAAATCCCCAAAGTAGGTTGTGTGATCCAAGTCAATGGTAAATATCTCTTTATGATCTCCACTAGGAATTCCTTCTCGTAACCCCATGAAATCAGTGATAGCTTTATCTCTCTCACATACATCTATGATGAGTGGTCCTTGCTGGTCCCAATCAATCAGTTGGGGGTAGACTAAGGGCATGCCATCATCTATAGTGTCGAGGTTTAGAGTGGATAAGGTAAATATGGAGGTATTTTTAGGATCTTTGGTCATGGTGTCAGATAGTTCAATGTCTTGGAATATTTTAGCTATGTCATAGTCACTAGAGGTATAAGATTCCCACTCATATTCATTGGAGTCAGTCTCATTATAGTCATCATCAAGTGTCTTAGATGTCTCAAGAGTTTTAGGTGTCTCAGATGTCTCAATATTCTTCAAAGAACTCACTTCCTCACTTGAACACACCTTAGTACTAGGAGCGCCTATCTTTATTAGTTTGAACACTAGCTCCAACCCTTTTAGTTGCTTAGATAGTGACGAAGGTTCTACCATCCCACTTTTGTTCAAACCAAGTCTGTTGTGCCCATCATAGCCCTTTTTCTTCATGATGTCAAAACCTTTTCCATATTGTTTAGTAGGTATTTTCTTGGGTGCGACAATTTATTCTTCTTCTCTATATAGCCATGAGGTCACATCTTCTTTATTGATGGCTTCCTTACTCAAGTCTCTCCATTTTGTGAAGGTTGTCATGGGAGCTACTTGAATAGTGACCTTAGATTGTCTCTTATCTCTTGATGGTTTTACATATGTCTTAGGAGATGTAAACTTGCTAACACAATAAGATGTCTTCATGTGATATTCACCACACCCCTTGTCTTGGACCTCAATTTTGGGATCGGAACACAGAGTTTTGGATAAGGTGGAAGGGCCAATGTAGTGAGATGAGGTGGATGACGAGGCTTCTTGATTTATTGGCACTTGTTGTTCAGGTGTTCCTCTCAAATTGTTGCAATATTGAAATGGATCAGGATCACCAATTACCTTTAATTTCAGTGCCATTATATGGGAGCTTGAGGCATTGATAGTAAGTGGATGGTATGAATTTCAAGGCATGAATCCATGGTCAACCAAGGAGGAGGTTAAATGGAAGGTCAGGGTACAAGACTTGGAATGTGGTGTCCATTGTTGTAGGTCCAACTCTGATTAGTATTGTTATAACACCCTTGGAAGAGCATTCTTCATTGTTATAGGCTTTGATAACAATGCTCTTTGTTGTGTCTATGCATGTTTCAAAGAAGCCCAATGCCTTAACCAATTTTAGGGTACAAGTATTGAATTTCACTCCACCATCTATCAAGACTTGTTCTACTTTATGTTTATGGATGAAGACTTTGAGGTGCAAGGGATCATTGTGACTAGTCTTTTGGGTCGAATAATCTTGGTTTGAGAAGGTGACATGGTGAGTATTAGCTAAGTATCCCACCATCTCCTGCAAATGATTGACATCAAGGTTAGTAGGAATAGTAGTGTCTTGTAAGGCTTTGTCAAGAATGGCTTGTGCTCAAGGGATATACACAACAAGTGAAGGATAGGGATTTGTGTTGATGTTTTCCCTAAATGGTCTAAAAGGTTATATTGAGAATTTTGTTATTGCTTTAGGGGAGCACCTTATACAATCACTTTGGTTTGATGGGTATATATGACACACTCTGTCAAATTTTTGATGGTGATGTTATTGACATAATCATCTGCAGTTCAAATGTGATGTATGGTAGTAGTCATATTTGGCATTGGTATAGTTGGTGGAATTATTGGTCTTGGAACCCAAATTGGGGTCCTTTCCTTTTCCATGGTCATGTAATGGATTCGTAAAGAATTTATGATCACTATTAGAGGCGGATTGTTGTCCATCTACTTCTATAATATCCTTTTCAATGAGGTCTTGAATGATGTTTTTCAATTGTCTACATGAAGAATTTGAATGTCCTTTGGCATGGTGATAGTCATAAAAGGCATTGTCGTCCCACCATGAAGTTTTGAATTGCCCTAGATCATATGGTTTTGCCTCAGGATGTTGTATATTTTTTTTGTTGGAAGATTTGTTTGAGGACTGATTCAATTAGTTCCCCTAAAGGGGTATACTTGCATCTTGTAGGAAATCGCCTTTGAGGTCTTTATCCTTGAGTATTTTGAAGGGAATTTTTTGTTTGTTCAAGAGCATGTGGTGGTTTGTTTGCTGTATTAGTTCCTTTAAGTTTTAGCATAGGACCGGTGTGTATCACCTTTGCATTAACAAATCTGTCATTGGTAATATTTTTTTGTGGGCCCAATATTTTCTCTTGTCATTTGAAGTGTTTTGAGCATTTTGTGTCTTATTGTATGTCTTAAGTTCACCTTTGGAAATAAGGGCCTTTTCAAGGATGGTGCATTTTTCCACAAGGTCAACGAATGTGGTACAACAATGGGTTTATAGTTGAAATTTTAAGTTTGTGACCAAATTTTCCACAAACATGACAATCTTTTATTTTTTAGGAATGTCAATAGGACAACGACTAGCCAAGCTCCTCCATCTATAGAAGAAAATTATGAAGAACTCACCTTATTCTTTTTTTGTGTGATATAAGGTGGCAAAGGTGATGTCATTCTCAATATTGAAGGCAAAGTGAGTGATGAAATTTTCAGCTAGTTCGTCCCATGATCAGATACCTATAGGTAGATAAACACACCATTATAACAATTATCCTATGAGAGTCCTAGGAAATAGTCTCATGAGATATGTCTATTCGGATGTAATATCTATCAAATACATGTGGAATTCTCTCACATGCTCAATGAGATTCCCTTTTCATCTATATTTGGGTAAAGTTGGCATGACATAATGAGGAGGAAAGGGAGGCATGTATAAAATTTTGTCAAATGGGTATAGGCATAAATCTTATGTAGAGTAAGTCTTCTTGTTTGACAATGTCATGGTTTCCACTTATTTTTGTGAGGCAAGCATTTGATTGGCTAATAAATCATATTGAGTGAGTGACATGTCCACAAAATTTTCAACTGGATTGTGATAAGGTCCCATGTTCGTATTTTGCAATCCAATGTGTGGGTGTTGACTCCAGGTGAATATGGTATGTTATGTGTATGATGAGATTTGACTTTGGATATGTGGGATGTGAGTTTGAATATGTGGTGTAAGAGTTTGAGTTGGAATGTGTGAAGTTTGAGGTATGTGTGGATGTTCATATTGGACTGCATTTGAAATGAATCAGGAGTATGTTGACCTTGTGTATTTTTGTTACCATATTGTGTGAAGGGCCCTTGTGTGTTTTGTTAAGGAATGTTTGTGTTAGGACCTTTAGAAGTGTTGGTGTTGGAAGTGTTTATTGGTGTCTTAGGTCCATGAATATGAACCCTTGTCCTCTTATTTTTCTAAAAGGATTTGAAGATGAGGCACCCATAGCATGGTATGTTCCAAATAGATTAAATGTAGTGCCAAAAGGTTGTGACATTGATTATGTCATTGGTTGTCTCATAGGTTGTGTGAAAAATAAGGATGTGTGGATTATGGTGGAATCTTGTGTAGATCCTCCTAGTGGCATAGAGACATTTATTCATGGAATAAGAATTTTGGAGGTAGATGTGCCATGTCCTTGAATTTTTTTGTTTGGTGATGGTCTAATTGAAGTGTATTTACATCAAAGACACGGGGAAGTTTGGCACCATTATTTGAAAGTTTTTCTAAAAATATTTGAGGTTCTAGTGCCACTATCTTATCCAAAAATTGTCCCACATTAGGATCTTGGGAAATTGTCTCTATTTCATCCTCAGTTATGTCTTGGGTCTTATATTTTTCAAAAGGATTATGAGGTATAGGTGCTTCATTTGAAGAGGATCCAAAGTTAACATTGCTAGTGTAGTTGTAAAGTGTTAGAACACAACAATTTACTGAGAGGGGGGTGAATTAGTGATCTTAAAAATTCTTTAAAAAAATTTGTGCAGATTAATTAGTTCAAACCCCTGAAGTCTAGATTTAGAATTAACATGTAGATACAATAATAAGCACACACACAAGCATCAAATAATAGAAGATATACATGAAAAAACCAAGATGGGAAAAACCACAGTGATAAATGTTGCTAGGAACTACTATCCTCATCTAGCCTCACAAGCTTGATGTTTAGTTATAATGATTTAAGGGAACCAACCCATCAAAGACACCGATATACTAGTTTTAGGAGCATCCACTCCAAGGAAGCACCCACTCCCTACTTTAAACACCTACCTAGATCTCTGATGGCACCCACCAATTAGATTTACAATGCAAGATGTTATAATTTAGATGATACTTCTTTGTTGCAACTTATTTGCAATTGCACATACATGTATGTTGCACTTTCTAAAACTCTTCCTCTACTCTGTACCTCTATATCTGATCTGTATTTACTTACTTTTCTACACCCTTGTTCTCTACATCTACTACACTCAACAACACATCCCCTATTCTATAATGCACAAAATTGAATGAGTGGAAACCAAACAAAAATCATCAATATAATTAAGGGGTTTATCTTGAATGCAAATCCATATTGAATTCCTAATTTTTGTTTAGTTCAACTTATTCAAGCATAGTGCATTATTTTTTTTAAATAATGTTCTTTGCACTTTTCCACTCTAGACCCTTCTTTCTCCACACTCTTCTTATCTTTCTACCTCATCTCAAACTGTGTTTAACACTTGCAAACACTCTCTCTCACATAGAAAATTGCGTAGTTATCTCTATTTTATTTTCTGACCTGTAGACCCTTTTCTCGAGCCATACACCACCAATCAACACCCCTAAATCCTTCAATTAAGGTTTTTGTTTTTCTTACTTCTTCAAGAAGCATAATTTGCATCGAGGCATACCCACATTAATTTCTATTGTAGACAATATTCTAAGATTGATGAGCTATAAACCCTAAAATCACATACACATTTAATGCTTTCTTCTATTCATAAGATTTGAACTCAATCTTTGTTAACTTGGCACTCCATGCTATCATTTTGTAACTCAAATCACCAATTAAATCGATTGTTGGAGTAGGTAGACCAATTAATTTCATTCTTTTGGTCGGCTGACAGTCAAAAGTTGCTTACAAAAATTTAACCATTTGAAACCACCACCTTCAAATTCTGACCATTGATATTGTCCCTACGCACCATGATCCATGGTTCTTTATTCATCATCAATCTTGAAAACACTACCGTTAGATGAGCCTTCCCTTACAACTCATTCGTTGATCTTATTCTACCATCGCTCATCGCCACATCAAAGAGATTTAATAACTAATCACTCTAAAGACTGTAGGTTACTTCGATGCAATTTTGTTGGAGTATCAAAGAGATTGCTCACTTGGTCTTGCCAATATTTTACCTTCTCCAAAACCTATTGCCTATTTTCCACATGCGGGATTCACTTGACTAAGTCATCACCATGCAATTCACAAGTATGTGAATTGTTGAGACGATCAATCACCTTTCTCCGCTTGTCATTACATGTCACCAACTACTATCATCTTCTGCCATGTTTCATTAGCTTAATTGATCATCATCACATGTGTCTGCCACATCACTACCAACCATCATCCATCTTATTGTTGTATCAAAAGAACTCATTGAAGGGTCACTTCAAGATTCATACTCTTCCCCAATGATGACCATTAGAATGTTGAGGGGAATCTAAAATTCTCTCTCCGAAATGGCATTGTCTCATCGATACAACTCCACCGTTCTTCATATGCTGCCATTGTAGTGTCAAAGTGACACTAAAGAGACTCCTACCATCATGTAGAGATTTCTTTGATTAGGCTCCTATCAGAATGTCGAGGGGACTTGATGTTATGTCCCACCGATGGAACACTGTCTCCCCATTGAAATGTCAACTTGTTAGCACCACCTATATGCTACATCATTGCCACATAATTTCCACATCAATGTGTTGCACACTTTCTATCCATGTCATGCCTCATCTTTGGACCTTCCATCGGAGTATCGAAGATACCCAAGATACAATCTCTCTGAAGTGATGTTGTCACCCCAATAAAACACATAGAGCTTGCTAAATTGGAAGGCTAGATACAAGGGGATGGTTCCCATACGATTGTAAAGTCATAAGTGATGACTTAAACAACCTGCAACTCGCAATAACAAGTCAACGATAAAATATAATTTTGTTTGAACACTATGATTGTAAACACTTTATTGTAGCCTTTTGAACAAATTTTGTAATACTTGCAAGATATGCTCTCTGCATTATGAACAACCTACACATTTCCAACACCCGATCCACACCTTTTGACATCAATGACAATAATATGTCAATAGTAAAGGTTATCATCATCATCATCATCATCATGGAAGGAATCCATTTCTTTTCTCTTCCTTTGTGACCTTGTTTTGACCACAAAATACTTGCAAGGATAGTGAATAGGATATTATGCCTAAGGGATGAAAATGCAAGGTATGACTATGACCAAGGGTGTGCAACTATGTTTTTGGTTTTTTCAAGATATAAGGGATGTCAAATGATGAAGGAGAGTAGGAATACCTTTGAGATCAACACAAAGAGTGGCCTAGTGGATGAAAAACATCCATGAGAAGGGGAGAAGATGGAGGTGGAGATGGAGGAGGTTAGAGTGGAGAAGATACTAGGATATGTGTGCGAGGAGGTAGGGGTTGGAGAGTTTATTGTGGAGGAGGCCGAGGAAGAAGATGCTACAGAGGAAGTCACTAGGAATGTGGTGATTATGGGAGAGGGCATGCATGCCATGACAATTAGGGAGGTTATTATGGATTTCATGGAGGAGGTCGAGGATGCAAGACACGGTCCACATGCACAGATCTAGGCTCTGTATGCATAGATATAGGCATTGCAGGCACAAATACCACATATACTAGCTCTACAAGGATAGGTGTAGGCATTGACATCCGAGAGGGATCAGGTGATCATATAGGCTCAGAGGGTAGATCAAAGGTGCATTGATTTCATCACTACTACCAGTGGGCCCACAATAGATCTGGACATAGAGATATATCAGGTAGGGATAGCTGTAGAGTAATACCATAGATAATACAAGGAGGTAGTGTCTACACCATAGAGGGTTCCTAGCTATATAGAGAATTGAGGTCAGAGAAGATCTCATTTTGGGTGGGCATAGAGAAGTGGTGGTGTCTCACATTGACCAAGGTCAGGACCCTATGATATTCCTTTAGCATCCTAGTAGTGAGATGAGAGGCAACCACCATCAAGGCCATACGATGAGGGGAGCATAGGATAGACCTATTTTTAGATGTTTTATTTTTATATACATTCAAACACTTACATTTTTGATCAAGCTTGTGAGCTCCATTTTTGGGATACATCATGATATTATATTGTGACACCATTTTTGATATGTATGTGAGATAGATGATTCTTTGCAATGATGATACGATGTTTATGATTCTATATGCATGCTTCTATGTCATGGATTTATGACGTGATACTATGCTTATGCATTTTTATGTTTTATGTGATGCACCTATACAATATGGATTAAGATGCAATGTTATGATGGATATGATATGATTCATGCCTATACATGCTCATGATATATATGGATGAATGCACATGATTATTCACTATTGTTATGTATGTTCTGATGTATGGATGGATATCTATATTCCTATGACATACTTATGATTCTTATATGAATGATGGTTCTATATGATGCAATGATATGGATACTTTTTATTTTCTAATGCAATATGGATGACCTAATATACATATGATAATGATACTTATAATGTCCTAACATGCTTGTGGATGCAAGATAGTACTAATAATGCATTTATTTTTGTGTGTCATAGTATGCTATCAAGATGTCAATGAGAGATGGATGAAAGGAATGTTGGTGCACAAAGGAGTGAGTGAAAGACATAATGGATGGGTGAAGTAGATGAATTGGGACTTGCTACCAAGAGATCTTACTAAATATTTGATCAAAATATTATTTGATTACATAATTATCATCATAGAACTTATGGAAATGGATGGCCAACACCAAGGTATGACATAGACTAAGGTGTGACATGCCATCCCTTACAAAAAATAGACACACGATAGACAAGGAATGTCATGACGCAAATTAGGAATCATAGAACCTTGTCAAAAACATATGATAAGTGTCCAAAAAGCATGCCAATTTTGATAGAAGAAAGCATTTGATACAACTTTAGATTGTATAGGATTTTTTGATTGTGCCAAATGGGAATTCAAACACATACAAGGAACCAAGTTGCCCCAGTCATATTTTAAAGACAAACCACATACAAAAATCAAAGAGAAAATAGGTCATGATCCATCTTCTCTCCTCTAAATCCTTCTTGGACATCCTCGAGGGGCATAGTAACATGACCTAAGATAAATCAATAAACAGATAATAAAACTAGACCAACAAAGTCAATAACCATTTAGATCATTTGCCAATGATTATTTGTGTGATGAAATATTTGATGGTGACTGTCTAGTTTTAGGAATGGTACACCTCATATAAGACCAATGAAAAATTGGATATGGTTTTGAGGACACAACAACCTGATAAGACTATTTGATAGAATTAGTTGACAAAGTCTAGTTTCAGGAATGAAGCATGTCGTATAAGACCAATGACGGATTGGGTATGGTTTTGACAATACGACATCCTGTATAAGAGTATTTAATTTTTTGGATAATTGATCTATGATAGTTGAATAATTCTTGGACAATTTTCTTGTTGTTTCAAGATTTTGATAAGTCGAGTTCTCTTGTTTGACTATTGTTTGTTTCTACTCAAAATTTCAACCTTAACAAGGGACAATTTTATTATGAGACATAGATGATGATAGGTGAAGACCATGTTATGAAAAATAATAGGGGACTGAACTAATGCCTCGGGGGCTCATAAATGATGGCCTTGCCTATGTTATACACACAAAGACATCATAGTTCGATTGAACTTTTACCATGGATAATTTATTATGGTAGGTGACTCATGACTGAATCGACTCAACAAAACATAAAGGACTAACCTAGTGCCTTGGACGTTCATCGATGATGGTCTAGCCTATGTAAAGTTGCAGAGGCAAGATAGTTCGATCGCTTGGATTGACATTGACTATAATTTTGGAGATTTTTGACACTATTTGATTTTTTATAATTTTTTTTGGATTTTGATGTTTTTTGATTTTTTTAAATTTTGATGTTTTGAATGCTACTACCATGTCCATGATCCCATATGAAACCCAAGTTCAGGGATTGCCCCTAGTTAGGTATATGACCAACTTATTATGGGTAAGGGGATGAAAGGAATTGTTATGCATGGATATGAAAGGTGAGGGATGTTGAATGTCAATGGATCTCATGCCACAAGAAGGATGACTAAGCTTTATTATGGTGGAATAATATGTGTGAAAGATGGGTGAAAGTGAAAAACTAGATAGAATGATAGTAGATGATGGAGAAAATATCGACTACACTTGGCACTTGTTTGCTAGGTTTTCATCATGGTACTTATCCAAAGTACCACCAAAGTGGTTTTCACTATTGGATGAATTATTTCTCTTTACTATTTTATTTCTTTATTTTTTTTTCAATTTTTTTGGCATCCCCAAGACACCTATCTACCATATTTTCATTAGGGTAACAATTTTTTTGTATTTTTGACTTTTGATGAGATTTCTATAAAAGCTAAGTATAGTACCTACAATGGTGCATGCTATTGATAGGATCTGATAATGGTTCACCTTCAAGAGTAGAAAGATGATAGGCACCAAATCCATATGATGCTGTTATGATGTAAGGACCTAACCAATTAGGCTCAAACTTCCCTGACTTCTCTCTCAACTTGATTCTTTAGATTTTATTTCAAGACTAGGTCACCAATGTCAAAATTTCTTGTTGTAGTTACGATGAAGACAGTTCTGATATGCTTGTAAATGGACCAATGCATTTTATCGATTCTCATCCAATAAATCTAGCTTCATACAAACAAGATATACAATATTCTTCATTGTCAATAAATTATTGCATAAAAAATCTCAAAGATGGTAACTCAACCTCAATGGGAAGAATGGCCTTGGATTCAAAGACAAGGAAATATAGAGTGGCTCTTGTGAGAGTGTAGATGCTAGTACGATAGGACCATAATGTAGGATTCAATTGGATGTGGGAGTCACCTCTAATATCATCAACAATATTCTTTAGGATTTTGAGGATAGTATTGTTAGATTCCTCAGCTTGACCATTTCCATAGGGATAGTATGGAGTGGCAAACTAATGTTGGATGTGGAATCTCTCGTACAGTTCATGGAAATCCCAATTTTTAAAGGGATGACCATTATTCATGATCATAGATTAGGGAACAGCATATCGACATATAATGTAATTACGGATGAACTTGGATATTTGTTTATTAGTGATGTAATTTATTGGAATAGATTTGATACATTTAGTAAGCAATTTAGTTGCAACAAGGATAAACCTATGACCATTGGTGGAGGTAGGGTGGATCCTTCCCACAAGGTTGAGTTCCCATTGAGAGAATGGCCATGATGATATAGTTGGATGAATATCCTAAGTAGGTGCGTGCACAAGATCTCCATGTATTTGACATTGGAAACATTTCTTAATAAAGTGATAGGAATCACATTCCATATAGGGCTAATAGTATCCCATTCACATAAGATTCTTTGCTAATTTAGGACCAACGAAGTGAGCTATGCATATATCACTATGTACCTCTTATAAATCCATTTGTGCTTCATCTGAATTAAGAAATCTTAGGAGGGTGCTCTCTAGACTATGATGGTAAATAGTATCACTGATGATGACATATTTGGATGCTTGTTAGATAAAGGTCTTACATTGGTTAGAGGAAAAGTCAAGGGGAATAATTTGGTCATGTAGGTAGTCATAAAAGTCCTTGTACCAAGGTGAATCAGGACCGAAAAGTTCAAACATGAGTTTAGATTCAGTGACATCGAACGTGGGGATCAACAATTGTTCCACTAAGAACTCATACAACAACACATTATTAGGTATATCCAAAAGAGATCCAATAGTTTACATTGCATCTACTACTTTGTTTTGGATTCTTGGGATCTACTTAAAGGTAATGGCATCAAATTATAGCTTAAAACTATTGACCATGCTCTTGTAAGACAAGATATTTTCATCTTTTGTATTATAGTCATCATTAACCTGATGAATGATCAATAGGGAGTCATCATAGACCTAAATATTATTGATTTTCTATTTTATAGCTATTAGTAGTCCTATTAGCAATGCTTCAAAGTCGACCATGTTATTTGTGCAAGAAAATGCTATTCTGTATGATTTTGGTATTGAATCCCTTTGAGGTGTAATAAATAGGATAACAAATTCTAAACCATGATTTTTTAAGACCCATCAAAGTACAATTTACATGTTGTAGATGTCTCTATTGTGAAGATAGATTCATCAGGAAAATATGACACTCTAGGATGACCCACTATCATTAATGCATCTAAAATTTGATCAAATATTACTTGTCCTTTCCTTTCCTTTCAATCAACATACTCTATGTCATATTCACTCAAGATCATAACCCATTTTTCTAACCGGCCTATCAAACTTGCTTTGCTGAGTAGATATTTCAAGGGATCAATCTTAGCTATCAATTTTGTTTGATGGTTCAACATATAATGTCTGAGATTTTAGGTGGCAAAGAAAATTTCAAGGCATGCTCATTCAATGGGACTATAGTTAATCTCATACCCTACAAGAGTGCAACTGATATAATAGATAGCTCTTTCCCTTCCATCATTATTGTTTTTAGCTAATAATGCCCCCAGTGCTGATGTGGTTCCTGATATATCTAATATTTGGTCTTTACCATCAATGGAAGGCATAAGTACCGGTGGAGTCAATAGATAATCCTTTATTTTTGAAATGCTTCTTGACAACGTTTGGTCCATATGAATGGGACTCCTTTATGTAGAAAATGTTGGAAAGGGTGACACTTGTCTTCTAATTAAGGAATGAACCATTGAATGGACTATAATATTCCTTGTACAGTGTGTAGCTAACATGTTTTTTAGTGGAGGAATATCCATGATAGCTTTCACTTTTGAAAGATCAACTTTGATACCTGTCCGAGAGATAATATATCCTAGGATTTTTTCGGACTGGACCCTAAAAACACACTTCTTTGGGTTTATCTTGACTTTATATTCTTCCAACCTTTTGAAAATCTAGTCCAATTCTACTAAATGAGTTTCACTTGATAAATTTTTACAAGAAAGTCATCGACATAGTCTTCCATAAGTGTATGCATGTAGTCATGAAAGATAGTAGTCATAGCTCTTTGATATGTTGCTCTAACATTCTTAGTACCAAATGGTATAACATTCCAATGAAAGGTACCCCAAGCACACATGAAAGCTATTTTATGTTGATTCTCTGGATGATTCTGATATGATTGTATCCTGAAAAACTTTTCCATAAGGGATAACATCTCATATCCCACTACGAGATCCACTATGATGTCAATATTAGGCAATGGGAAATCATCTTTAGGACAATATTTTTTTAGATCTCTAAAATTTGTTCATAATATGATTCCACTAGTTGGCTTGGTGACAAGCACAAGATTTGACATCCATTCTGCATAATCTATAGGATGAATAAAACCAACATCCAAAAGTTTTTCAATTCTACTTCCACTAAGAGGGTGATTTATGGATTCATTTTCCTCAATTTTTGTTTAACTAGTTTAGCATTTGGAACCAATGGAGAATTATGTAAAACGAGTTTAGGATCCAACCCAGACATATTAGTATATGACCACGTGAAATTGATTTGTCTCTTAGACAAGAAAGTGGTGAACTCTAGTTTTTCTTTGGTGGTCAAAGATGTTGCAAAATGAATGATTCTAGGATTATCTTCTATACCAAGATTGTCTTCTTCTAATTTTTCCATAAGAAATGGAAATCACTCTTGATTTATGGGGAGACTGTCCAACCCTCCATCCTTAGGCACCTCAGAGAGGTTTTAATCTTTGGATGCATCCTTTATTTTTTAATTTTTCTTGGTCTAAAGGTGCCTTTCAATTTTCACCTAGAGACCTATTCTTTTTATTTTTCTCATTTTTGTGACTAGAGGGTGTGACAAACTCTCCAAAATATGTTGGGTTGTCGAGATCTATGATAAAACCAACTTTATGATCCCCACTTGGTATCCCTTCTCCAAGTCCCATGAACTTAGCTATTGCTTCATCATTCTCAAATGTGTCTAAAATCAGTGGTCCTTGTTGATTCCAATCTATTAGTTGTGGGTACATGAGGGGTAATCCATCATATGTATTGTTAAGGCTCAATGAATAGTTGAATATGGTAAAAATAGAGGTATCATCAAGATCCCAAAAAGTTTAGATCCTAGCATGACCATTCATAGGTTTGGATTGGGATGGGGATAGGTCAAGATCAATGAAAATATCAACTAGTTCATAGTCACTGGATGCGTAGGAATCCCACTCCCATTTGTTGGAGTCAGTTTTGGTATGGTATTCCTCATATGTATTGATTTAATTTGAAGCATCAACATTTTCACTCAAGGGAAACTTAGTACTAGGAGGACTCGCCTTTGGTGGTACATACTCCAACCTAGTGTTCTTTAGTAACCGAGAAGGCGATATTGGTTTTGTCATTCCATGTTTTTTCAATCCAAGACCACTATGTCCATCATAACCTTGTTGTTTCATGATCTTGAAGCCTTTTGAATATCGCTCAACTGGTAATTTCTTAGGCTTAGTATTCTCTTCATCCTTGTAAAGCCATGCAAAAATGTCCTCGCTTATAGATTCTTTACTCAAATCACCCCACTAGATAAATATGGTAGGGAGATTATGGATAGTATTCTTAGACTTCTTCTTGGTATGATGAGATTTATGATAGGATTTTGGAGATACAAGCAACTTTCCAACATAAAACAAGCTCTCCATTTCATATTCACCACATCTCTTGTCATGGATCTAGACCTTAGGTTCAAAATTTGTAGTGGATGGAGTGGATGATTTAATGAGTAAAAATATATCAATTTATTGTGATGAGGTGGATGTTGAGGCTCCTCAATTGATAGGAACTTGATGTTCAATGATCCCTTTCAGATTACTGTAATATTGGAATGGGTTGGGATCACTTGGTATGGTGATTTTGATGCTGTTATGGGGAAACTTGAGGAATTGGTGGTATGTGGAGGGAACAACTATTATGGCATGAATCCATGGGTGACCAAAGAGAAGATTGTATGTTAGGTCTAGATCTAAGGCTTGGAATATTATGTTTTGAATGGCAGGCCCAACTCTTATGAAAAGTGTGCTTATACCCCTAGATGAGTGCTCAACATTGTCATAAGCCTTGATAATGATTTTCTTAGATTCATCTATACAAGCTTCAGAGAATCCCAATGTTGTGACCAATTTTAAAGTTCATATGTTTAGACTTGCTCCATTGTCTACCAAGACTCATTTTATTTTATGTTTATTAATGTACACCTCAAGGCGCAATGGATCATTATGGTTTGGTTTATGCATGAAATATCTTGCTCAAAAAATATGGCATGATGGGTGGTGGATAAGTATCCTACCATGGCTTGAAAATGATTGACATTTAGGTCAATGGGAACAAATGCCTCTTGAAAAGCATTGTCCAGAATGGCCCTATGCTTAGGAGATATGCAAAGAAACTCTAGAATGAATATTTGTGTATGAGTCTTTCCTAGATGGTCTAAGAGGTTATATTAGATTTTTGGTAGTGGATTGGAAGTGGCCCTGTTGACATTTCATGCACCCCTTTCATGTCCCATCATTGATAACCGATATTTGAAATTCCCCATGGGCCATCTTGCATGTTTTCCCATTGAAGTTTTCCCAAATTTTCTTAAGTCCAAGAATTTGAGGTTTTTGGGCTATCATTTACTTGCTTACCTTGCATGCATTCTTCATTTCTCCATCTCATTCCTTTCCCGATTTTGACCTTCGGCCTTACCCATTACCTCTTACCTTCTCTTTCCTCTTTCATCCTTATTCTTTTCTTCATTGGCTTTTGGTCTTCAACCTTTAGCCTTCCCTCTTCCTTCTTGCTGTTCACTTCACAATATGTAAGGCTTTGTTTTTGACCTACGACCTTCGATGATTTGAGGTCTCCAAAATATCTGCGTAAGTGTTGGGGTTTTGGGTTTCATCCTCCAGCCTTCCCCTTTACCTCTTACCCTTTGTTGGTAAGAGGTATCTTATCCTCTAGACCTTTGACCTCTGATGATCTGAGGCTCGAAACTCGATGTCTCTTCTCTTCATCACAGTTTCCTCCTCGCTTCTTCGTTTGGAAGGCAGTACATGGTAAAGTTGACGCCCGACATTCGATAGGCCAATGCCTAACCCTTGAGAAAAGCATTTTTGGGGCTTCAAACCTTTTTTTTAGGCTTATAAAGGAATATTTTTGAGCCCAATGCCCTGACCTTCCTATGTTTGGTGTGTTTTTTGGGTGATGTTTTTTGGCTTGATTTGACACTTGAGTGCCCCGATTTGATTCCTAAGCTTCAAGGTTGACATTTATGGCATCCCTTACCTTTTGCAGTTGGATTTCATGGTTCCCATGCCCATTTATTTCTCTTTGTTGGCTTCTTATCGAAACTATGCCCTAGGTCACGATTTCCACATAGGGATTGAAGTTTGCACACCATAGGCTTCATTGCTAACCTTGGTTAGGGTTAGGGTTGAGTTTGGTGTTCTTTAATTATGCCTGATCTATAAAGGCAAAAAATGTATTCATTTTTAACTACTTCTTTCTCTAGCTCCTCTGGGGTTTTTCTTTTGTAGACTTGCATTTTGCATGTCTGGCATTGTAAAGATTGGATTTTTTCCTCCACATTAATGGAATCATTTAATTTTTCCTCTTCTCATCTCTTTGGTGTTTTTGTAGGTCATTACCTTCATATTTGAGTGTTTATTTTATTTTCATGCATGTATGTTTGTCATTAAATGGTTTACAGTTGTTGGTTGTGAAACCCTCTTTCCTTCCAACGCCTTGTCAAACCCTAGCCTTCATTTATTTCTCTAAAAATAAACCAAATAGAGATTTGTGAAATTCCCCTTGCCCCTCTTCAATGATGTGTTGTGAAATCTTGGTCAGGAAGAAGTGAACTTTCTATTTTGGTGTACCACCTCCCTGTCATTTTTACATTCTCATTCTCCCCTTTTCGTCATGAGTTGTTAGTGGTAGGATTTCATGTGTTGGGTTGGACCAACACATTACATTGGGATTGAAAAAGGAATCCGGCCTTCTTTGGAGATTTGACCTCATATGCACAAAGGTCCCACACCTTGAGGCTGTTTCCATTGTGTCATTGGAATGCTGGGCTTCGTGCTCAATAGGGTGAAATTTCATGTGACACTAGGCCCCTTGCAAGGTCACTTTAGCCTGCAAGTGGTAATGACACATTTTGAATTTGTATTGATGGTAATGGTAGTGACATGGTCATCAAAGGCCCGAATATGGTTGATGGTACAATTATATGAGACATTGGTATAATTGGCATTGTTATTGGTATTGTTCCCTGAACTAGAGGCTTTTCCATTTCCATGGTCTTGTAAGGGAGTCTTGAATATGGTATGGTCAACATTTGTCTTACCTTGCGAATTTTTCAAGTTGATATGTCCACCTATTCAATAAGGTCTTGGATAAGGTTCTTAAGTGTCCAACATGATGAAATTTTATGTCCTTTGCCATGATGATACTCACAATATTCATTGTCATTCCACCAATTTGGTTTGACTAGTGTTAGCTTGTATGGTTTAATGTTTGGACGTTTAATGACATTGGATTGTAAGAGATTATTCAAGATTGACTCAATAGGTTCCCCTAAGGGTTTGTATGTTCGTTTAGCTCGTGGGTACCTCTTTGTTAACTTGGTTAACCAATTTGGCATAAAATACCCCATCATTGGTGTCATTCTTGTTTCTTGACCAAAATTTACCCTTTTTATTAGGAGTGTTTTGGTTTTCCTTGAAGATTTTGACTAGTCCTTTTGCCACAAGGGCTTTCTCGATAAAGAAACCTTTCTCAATAACATACTCAAATGTGGTACAACACTAGATTTGAAGTTAGATCATTAGTTACGTGTTGAGGTTTTCTATGAAAATGGGAACCAACTATTTTTTTGGTGTGTGACAAGGAAATTTGCTAGACATGCTTTGCCATCTTTGATAAAATGATGTAAATGATTCCCCTTCTTTTTTTTTAGTTGTGCACAATTATTCTAGGGTCATGTCACTCTCAATGTTGTAGGAAAGGTGTGCAATAGACTTGTTAGCTAGTTCATTCCATGCCCATATCTTAGGAGGAAGGTGTGCGGACTATTCTAGAGCCTACCCCAAAAGGCTATGTGGAAATAATCTCATCAAGTATGTAGGCTCATAAGGAATGCCCATACATGTAATATTAAACTCCATTATGTATTCTACTAGATATAATTTATCCTTCTACTTGTTAAATATTGGAGTGTTGAATTTTGGTAGGAGAGGTGGCATATATACGCTCCTATCAAAGGGGTAAGGACATCATTCCTCAGGTGAGTATGTCTTCTTTGTTGTAGTCAATTGCATGTTTGCGATTTTTTGTTACATTGCGTCTATTGTTTGCATCGCAGTTTCCATAGAAGGTTAACCTTGCATGTTTGGTTGACCTTGTATGTGAGGTTTGGTGTTGGCGTTGGGATGGTTGTATGACGGGTTTTGGTAAGATATGTATGTTGGGTTTGGATCAGTGTTTTGTTGTAAACAGTCTTGATTGCCTTGTTGGTAGTGAGGTGTGAACATGGTATTGGTATTGGTTTGATGTTGTGGTATGAAGTTGGCATTTGGAGTGACATATTGTGATGGACCTTGGTTGGTGTGTTGAGGTGTAATTTTGGTGTTTGGAGTGACATGTTGTTGTGATGGGGGCTGATTAGTGTTCATGTTTGACCCAAAATACATGTTGATGTTTAGTGTAGTGTTTGTTGTTTGGGTTGACACTCTTGAAATGGAAATATAGACCCTTCTTACCTTGCATGGGGGATTTTGGTTTATGTTGGTTGGTGGCATGCTTTTTTGAGTGTTAAAATGGATTTGCAAAGGTCATAGCCATGGAAATAGAACCAAATAGATTGATAAATGTTGGATTTGGTCCTTCTGATGTTGCATCTATTCTTTTAGTACAAAATTTTGGAGTGGAGGGGATGTGTGTAGTCATCGCATTATATATGTTGTTCCCCCAAGAGGAAAACTAGTGTGCATTTTTTGTGAGGGCGTTTGACCTTGTGAAAATATGTTTTGACCAAGACCTTGAGTTTGTGTTTGTGTTGTTCACTCTACAATGTTGGAAGTATCAAAACCAAAGGGAAGCTTAGAACCTTTTTGAGAAAGTGTGAGGAATAAATTATTAGGATGTGCATTAACTAGCTCCACCACAACTCAGACTATCCTAGAATCTTGGGAAGCCACTTCAATCTCTTCGGGTGTTAGATGTTGGTTGACCTCTTTCAATGTGAAATTTTCAAATGGGTTTGGTGTTTCACCTTGTGTTGTTTGAGGTGTATTTGATGTTGACCCAAAGTTCATGTTTCTAGTTGGATTAAAATAGGGATCATATGAGGAATCCATTTCTCTTCATTTCCTTTGTGCTCTAGTCAACACCATATAAGATTTGTGACTCTTTCGATGGTGAGACTTTTGGAATGTATGAAACTAAGATGAAGATGCAAACTAAGGATGAAAATGAAAGTTGGTATTGATGATATGCTATGTTTTTATTTTATTTTTAGACAATGAAAACTATGACCAAGTTTGTGATATGTAAAAGTGACAATCAAATTAAGACTATGCTTGGGATGCAAAGTGTTGAGTTAAACTATGACTAATGACTATGCTTTGGGATGGATATGCAACCTTGAACCCAAGGAAATGATGCTATGTAAATTATGATGGACCAAAGTGATGAAACTAAGTGTCAAGACCTCAATAAAATAAACAAAGATGATGATGATAGTTTGACCAAAGGTGAACCTAAACTAGACACATGAGTTGTAGGCCCATCCTAGAGATAAAATTGACAAGAGGTATGATAAGTTCAAGACACCTAGAAATGAGACTAATGGTCTATCCAATAATGTGATAATATTCCTAATCTCAAGACCCACGGATGATGTTGAAATGATGCTAGGATGTAATGCATAGGACTATGCAAGGTGGCCTAAGATGAATAATGAAATGCTATGGATAAATTGACTAAACCTAACAAGTCTTTGATCTAAGTGCACAATTGTAGGCTGTAAGGAAAATAAAATTTGGTTGTACAACTATTTCCCCAAATTTTTTGATCATGATAGTTGTGGTGTTCCAAGATATAGATGTGGTACAAAAGGCCAATAAATTGCAGTGCAAGATCGGCAATTGCAGTGCACAGACAAATGTAGGTTTCTGGTTTCCTAGGTATTTTGATGATTGTGGTGTACTATCTGTTGATTATGGTGTTTTATTTGACAATTACAGTGTGTAATGTAGGAAAATGCATACCCTTACATTTTCACACTTGTTTAGGCTCGCCTTGCTTTATTTATCCTTCTTTATGTCTTAATTGGCCCTATTTTGCATCCACAAGCCTAATAAATGGCATATTTTTCTAGTTAATCTTGAAAATCAGCAAAGGGAAAATGAGCATTTAATGTTTTTGTCTGTGTGTCCCTAATTTTTGGGTCAAGATTAAAACACCACCTAGGGCGTCTTAGTCCCCCAATGGTTTTGGGACCCTGAGTTTGAACACACCTAAAAGGTCCCTTTTTGGAGTTTCTACCCCAAGAATTGAGCCTCAAAACTAAGACACCACCAAGGGCGTCTTAGTCCTCCTTGGCTTATTTTTAGGATTTAATTTCAAATTCTGGTGGGATTTAGCCTCCTTTAATTAATATTTTCCTATATTAGCTTGGTGTGATACAATTTTGGGATATTAAGCATAGAAAAGTATAAATACAAGGTTCATTCATTCATTTCAATCCAAGTCTTTTGTGAGAGAATTCCTAATAGCATAATTGAGTTCACAAGAGAATTCAAGAGCAGTTCTTCAAGCATTTTAGAGCCATCATCAAGATTCAAGCATCATATCAAAGGATATTCTTGCATCATGTGTGTTTTTGTGCTAGCATCTTTGATGTAGGGTTTTGATTCAAGCAAGCAATTCAAGAAAGATCTATTGAAGTATTCCATTGATTCAAGATATACATTGAAGCTAGCTATTTCACACAAGTTTGCAGACTTTACAACAAGGGTTTGGTGAGTTGTAATATTTCATGTTGTTCATTCATCATTTCCATCCATTATTCTATTTCATTTCAAGGTTTAATTACCAACAAGGGGTTTGACCAAGGAAAACCCCCATTCACTAACATTTAACAAGTTTTCCCTCTGTTGTATGCTTGTGATTGCAAATTTAGGTTGAAGAATTGAAGATCATTTGGAGTGCAAGATTATAAAGTTTTAAAGGTGTCATCTTCATAGAAACTCACCTATAGGTCAAATCCAGAAGTTTTAGAAACAAATATTTGAGAGGAAGAAAGTGTAGACCTTGGAGCTCAGGATCACATTCAAAGTTTTCAAAAATTTAGAATTGGACTAATATGCCACCTAGAGCATCTTAGTCCTCCTAGGGGTATTTTTTAAAGATTCTTTGAGATTTTGTTTTGAGATCAATTTTTTTTGCATCTGCCTCAAAAAATAATAGCGGGACTAAGACAACATAAAGGTGTATTTTTCCTCCTTGGCATATTTTGACAACATTTTTACATTTCCAGAATCCTCACAACATCTCTAGACTTCCCAAGTACACACTTCCTATCTTGTTGTTGCATAATTTCATCATTAGAATCTTTCATTTAGCTTGCATAACTAGGTTTTGTAGGTTGAATGCTTATTTGTCTTTCCAAGCATTTTCTTGGTGGTGAACCCCTTAAAAAACCTAAAAGAAAACCCCCCTTCCTAAGTCCTCCTAATTGAGAATTGAATCACCTTGTGAGGTTGATGGTCAATCCAAATAGGGTCCTTAGGACATATTTGAATGATTGGTAGGAAATAGGAGTGATATTACATTGCCAACATTTTTCACCATTAATCACAGTGTACGGTCTCTTGGCCCTAATTTGATGTTTTCTATGTCTTTTATTGTTTTTAGTAAGTTTGAGTTTGATCATAAAAACACAACAAATACTTAGCAAATAGATTTGGCTGATTTTGACTCTTGGACTTCTTGGTAATCAAGTTTTTTTGCAACTTTTCTTCCATAGAACTCGCTTGGCCTTAGTTCAAAAATAATGAAGATAAGCACAACCTAAGGAATAGGGTTTATCTACCAATGTGGGCATACCTCACCTTTTTAGGAGTGATTTTAAATCTTCATCCAAGGAGTGGGTGAATAGGGTATACCAAGATCATGGACCACCTTGACACCCTTGGCCTTGAAAGAGTGTAAAATCTAGCAAGACACCTTACACCTCAACCATGGAAAAACATGGTACATAGCTTCAGGGTATGATCCACATCCCTTGCACCACACTAATAGACAAAAAAACAAGTCTTGGTCTTTGGAAACAAGAATTTTCTAATGATTCGGTGAAAACCACTAATATAATGTCAAACATGAGACACTAAAGCCTCTAGTCAATCGATTGAGGTCTATACACCCTCAATAGCATTGACGCACATGGTGTACTTCACCAGATAAGTGCTACTTACTTTTGTTTTTGCACCCTTTAATATAGCCTGCTCAAAAAAATGTGCTTTGAGGTTGTTCTATGTGAGTTCTTGTAGTGTAGGAAAAAGTATCCCTTTTTCACACTTAATAAGGAATTAATATTAAAATAAACTTAATTATGCAATAATTTAGTGTTGTAATATGTATTTTACATATTCACATTAAGTTTAGGGCCCTATTAAGTAAAATGGACTTAAGTGTGCCTTACTTTTAATGCTATAAAGTGTACCCCTTTACACTTTCACACTTATTTAGGGTTCCATTAATTAATTGAGGTTAATTTTCTTTGATTGGCCCCTTTAATTCAAATCCAAGCCTAATTAATTGTATTTTCCAAAGAGGAAACTTGACATTCATTAATGCCTTAACATAACACTTCTCATTGAGCAATGTGTGTCTTAGGTGAGTGACCTAGGACCCATTTTACCATGGGTGAATGGGTCATAACTTAGACCTAGGACCATAAATTTAATTATGTTTTTGGCGGTATTTTAATGATTTCAAATTCATATTCACATGTCGGCTTGTGTTATTTGAATTTTGGGAAATTAATGTTACATACCTATAAATATAAGGTCATCTCACTATGATTCACCATGAATATTTTCATGAGATCAAGAGCACTTTCACAAGAGAATTTCAAGGTATTCAAGAGTAGAATTATTAAAGAATTATTGAAGTAATCAAGATCTAATTGTCATGTCAAAGTCTTCTTGCATCATGCATGTTTTTGGAGCTAATATGTTGATGTAGTGTTCATGATCCATTCAAGAATTCAAGGCATTGTTTCAAATCAATTTTCAAGATCAAGATCCACATCCATTGAAACCATTTCATGCAAGTTGCAGATCTACATTCCAAGGTTTATTCAAGGGTTTGGTGAGTTATAACATTGAATTCTTCATTCATCATTCTTTCATTCTATTTCATCCCATTTCAAGGTTTAATTACCAAAATGGGGTTTGACCAAGCCAAACCCCCATTCACCAAAAACACAACATTTTTCCCTCTTTATTTGTGTTTGAAAATTTAGGTGGAAGAAATCTTGAAGATCTCTTGAAGAGAAAAAATGGAGAACGTGTCAAAGTTGCAAAAGTTGTCATCACAAAAAAAAATCAATTACATAATTTATTTCCAGCACTTCAAACCTGAAACCTAGTTAAATTGAGAGATTCAGATCTATACCAGAGGCTCCCAAAAGTTACAAAGAAATCCTAAACCAAGACCCATTCACCCCTGGGCAAATGAGTCTCAGGTTAGCTTTAACATAACACTTTTGGTGACTAGTAAAAATCATCTTTCCTCTCTCAGATCTACATTTCAATTTTTTAATCCAAAAGTTTTGATTTTAATATTCAAGATCCAAGTTATAGATTTCATTTTGGATTTAGTTTTCTATTTTTAATATTTCTCCCCAAAGTGTTGTTTAATCATGACCCTCATCCTTGAAAAAAAAGTAAATTTATAGATTCACACTTTAACTTGATTCACCTCAAGGTTGTTAGTTATTTCGTTGTGGGGATCTCATTTCCTAATGAAATAAAGAGAAATGGGTCCATTTCTTATCATTTTGGTGAAAGCCCCTTTATTTTCAACCCACAATAACCTATTTTTCTTTGTTTCAGTTCTTTGTTAGGACGTGTCTCTATGCAAGCCTCTTTACAAGATTGTTATGTTTCTCTTGCACCCAATATCGCACGAAGTGCAAGGGGAGGGGATACCTACAACAATCTTGGATTAACATGATGTGCAAAATCACCAAACATGAAAGACACTTATTCTTTTTAAGCACTAATTATAAATGTTCCTACTTTAAAAATCACAAACACACAATGGAACCCTGTAATAAATTGGGTTAGTAGTTTGGATAACAATGTCTTCTCCCAATGATTTTCATAAGCTACAAATCGAATATTAGTAACACAGACAAATTTTTCCCTAATGAATGCAAAAAATTAAAAAATAAAAAAATCAAATTTATACCCTCTTTTTGCTATGATAGTCAATTGCAGTGCACAAAGGCTCAAATGCATCACATGATCATGGTGTAGAAATAGAATATTGCAGTGAATGAAATAGTAACTATGGTGAAGGAAATTTTGACTGTGGCGCTTGGATAAATGATTGGAATGTTCTATCAAATGATTATGACACAAAAACCATAGGCTGAAAAACACACAAGTATGACCTAAAAACTAGAAAAACTGATGATGGATATGATGTTAGCAAGCTGTTCAAATGTCAGAACAATAACCAAAAACCTAGAAAGTTCCCTAAAACAACAATGATTGAATGATTTAATATTTTTAACAATAATAATCAAATGTATCATTCTGAGCAATGACTATGGTGCATCATACAATGATTGTGGCATTTTAAAGCTCAATTGTGTCATTCTATAGATCAATTGTTGCAGACTCCTGAAAATCATTTTTTTTTCAAATTTCAATAATTTTTTTAGTTCACTTAGGTTCACCAAATGTAGATAGGGTTTTGAATTTAGGGAATATGCATGAATCAATAATAGTAGCCACACAACTATCTAATCCAAGAAATAAAGACCCTAATCCAACAATGAAGTACAAATGAACATAGAAATCATAATAATGATGCAATAAACCTCAATCTCTATGTCAGAGTTGAATCACCTCCATTGCTCTTCTCCATCTTTCTTTATTTGTTTTAAATAATGTAGTGTGTAATATACTCAATGAGCTTGATGTTTAACAATTGATAGCTTGATCTCTTGATAGAATAACTTCAAATATTGTGGTTCAACCTTGAAATAAAGATAATGACTTGCTTTTATAAAAATCCAAATTCAAATGAAGGGCTAGGATTAGATGATGAGGTAAGGTGATCAATGGAAAAGGTTAATTGAGACAAGGATAGGGATGAATGGACCAAAACTTGAGAAAGTATTTGAGATTTAGGGCTTTGCTAAGAAAAGGATAAATTAAGTAATAAGAAAAATTATTTAATTTAGGGAAGGGTGAGATGAATAATTAAATAATAAACATATTATTTAATTATAGAAGAAGAGGTGAGAAAATGGTTCGAGATTGTGAAATGCTTCACTTTGTTACTTTTTCCTCCATTCAGGCTTCCAACATTAATGACGTATATGGTTCAAAGGATGATTTAGCATTGGCGGAGGATACACAATCATGCAAGCAAGGATCTTGGATTTCTTGTAGAGACTCTCATGTTTTAGCTGACAAAATGAAGTCATGCCCTAAATCATCCATGGATCAATAGTTGGTTGACGGTTTCAACTTCTTAGTTGTCATAAGATAGGGAGATAATGCCAGCAGGGGCACAATAATCACATCTCTCTTTCAACCCCCTTTATGCCCCACTCTTCTGTAAATAGAGGACACTCAAATATGGAGTCTCCCTCCTATAGAAGTGCTCAAGATTTTTCCAATATTTTAAAGGGTTCAAGTGTCAGGGCATTTGATTTTTAGCATGGGCATACGACATAAAAATGGGGGTTAGGGCTTAGTATGACTGTCTTGACTGGAGAAGGGGTTTCTCATTGAAATGAGTATGGTGATGCCGCTGCAATTGGTGCCACAAAAATATGCTCACACTTACCTATCTGACCCTCCTCAAAAATGCCAGAGGTCCGTTTGGATAGCTTGGTGCTAGGTAGGGAGGGTTTTCTATGTGACCATGCTTTGATCTACCGATTTACGAAGATGCGGTTGAAGTTATGTGATTTGCATGCTTTGGTATTGAAAAAATGGAAAGAATTTTTGGAAGGAGAAATCAACATTTACCCTTATGCAAAGGGGTTATTCATTTTAGAGTTCAATTCTCAGGAAGACAAGGAGCTGGTGCTAGGAAATGGTCCATGGATCTTTCAAGGTGATTTTTTGTGCATGAAACCTTGGTTCCCCGATTTCAATCCGCATACAAAAAATTTCTCCATTGCATTTTTGTGGGTAAGGCTTCCATATCTTCCCGTTCAGTTCTTGGAACTAGATTGATTAAGGGCTATTAGAAAAAACCTTGAAAAGTACCATTGTTCATTTGAGGAAACTATCAATTATCAAAATTCAACATGCGCTCGCATTTGCATTGAAATGGGTCTAGCCAATGGCCTTCCTATCGAGATTCTATTGAAAGTGGGTAAGAGAAGCAGGAGGCAACCGATTGATTTAGGAAAAAATGCTTTCAGGTGTAGGAAATGCTTCTCAACAGAACATGTCTCCTCTAAATGTTATTTGGAACGCGATTTGGGAAATCTGAACTCGAGCAAATCAACATGGTGGATTGGGGATAAATCTCAACACTATATCATTCCATCCAACCCACCCAATAACTTCCTGAAGGAAAGCTCTCCTCTCCCTCCCGAGGATTATAATTTGGTCTCGCTTGCAAAGGATGCAATTTCAACAATTCTCTCCAAAGATAGTGAAGACTCCAAGCCCTTGTTCTCTCCTGTTCCTTCTTCAATATGTCCAAGTTCAGAGGGCGATGCTTTGTCCAAATTGGGCGAATTGGGGGAGAATGCCCTCCTAGTCACAGAGCATGTTACTATGGTTTCCTCACATTGTGATAATGATTGGACTGAGGTTAAGAGAAGGAAACCTTTGGTCGGGAAACACCATATGATGCTTAGATCTAAAAGGTGGTAATAATGGGGAACGCGTTTAAATGTTTCTGGACATGATTTGTAAATCTTTTTATCATTGAATACAAAGTGCTACCCTGTTTAGTAGTGATTTTCCTAAAAAAAATCAATTATAGAAGAAGAGGTGAAATACTAAAGATTAAATAATTATTTAATAAAGGGAGGGGACAATATGACCAATAATTATTTAATTATGAAGATAATAATATGATAAATAATTAAATAAATAAAAAATATTTAATTATAGCAAGAAAAGGTTAATGAATAATTAAATAAAAATAATAATTATTTAATTATAGAGGAAAATGGGAATAAATAATCAAATAAATAATATTTATTTAATTATGGATAGAAAAGGATAAGTTAGTGATGTAATTTAAATAAAATTGATATTTATTCAAATTAATCAAGGGCATAATAAGGTAAAGTGAATCAATTAAATAATTAAGAACTATTTAATTAATAGAGGAATTATGACATTAGAAAATAATTAAATAATTAAAATCATTTTTATGGTAGGAAGAAGACAAACCAGTGATAAAATGTTGCTTGTAGGCTCAAGACATTTTTTAGTGTTTACGATTTTGACACTAGATCATTCCAAGGTGTTAGTGGTATTATTCCATAGCATAATGTAGGGGCACATGTCAATCCTAATAAAATTAGTCTTATTACACCCATTGTTGCTTCTACTTCACCTTGTATTCTTACATCTATTCAACATCAGGTAGTGGTTTTAGTATTAGGAGAATTGAATGCGATCTCTGTAAATCTCACTGAACAAGCTATCAACATGGAAGTTGAAGTCATTGGTAGAGAGAATGGAGGGGATGGTGCAATTGGTAATAGTACCTCATATAGGTCAACACTACATTTGTGTCAAAATTATAATCAACGATGTTATGGTCCTGCTCCCTCATCCATTTCAGATGTAGTTACATCAAAAGATTGAATTATTCATGGATTTACTATTTGATGATCTTCCTATATAGGTACATGTAACATTTTATTTTTTTCAAGTGTGTAATGTATATATCAAAAATAATATTTAATAACATGAGTTACATATTATGGTCTGTTTGGTATAGATGAGTGGCTTCAAGACATCATCTCGATTTGATCAACCCTCTTTGTGTGGATAGTTGTACAAATTTGCACACCTTATGGGGTAAAACAATATATTGACCCTAAAATCATATGTATCTAGTTCTAATTTAGAGTTTCTTCAAAACTTAGATATATTTTAATTTACTTGTATAGTTTAATTCAACTACACGTGAAGCATTTTTGCTGCAGTAGGGAGGTCATGCGACTTCCATGTTCGACTGACCAGAAGGTGTGGCAAGTGCTGCTCCATCATCAATTTCTATGTTAGAGTAATCCCTAGTGTCTATTTAAAAAAAATTACTAAGTTTTTACTTTGAATTTTCATTAAATATTTATTTTAAAATTATTAAATTGATTTTTTATATTTATATGTTTGGATATATTTATGTAGGGTGATAACACTATTATGATAACTACTGGTCAAGTTACTGACTAAGAACAATTTCATGAGTCATACACATCATTTTAGGTCCTAATTTAATAAATTTTATATGTAATTTATAGATATTTTATATGGTTACATGTTTCAATAAATATTCTTTAAACTAATTTATGCTTTATTTGAATATCTAGGAATTAGTAGCTAAGAATTTTGGTAAAAAACTTATAGCTATACGACCTAGGAAACATAATGTGGGAGTACATGAGTATGGTCATATGGTAATTTATGCATACTTTATTCTAGATTTAAATATTCAATTTCATGATTTTAAAAATTAAATTAAACTAAATCAAATTTAAATCATAATCATATGTACAAGTATTTTTTCAAATTTTTATCTTATTTCAAACTTTCTTTCTCTTCTACAACATGATGAAGGTCCATCTATTTCACATGGAACAAAAAGGACTCTTGAATTTAATGATGATAGGACATAGACTATTTATTTCATAGACTACATGATGCATAATTTATTTATTTTCCACCTAGTTATGACTATGCTGCATAATATTTCATGGAATTTTAGAGATATTTCAAAATTTCATGACCTATTATTTGTATTTATTTATATGTCGATTATGAATAGATGTTTCAATATATTTCATGGACTATATATATTTCAGTATTTCATGGACTTAGAGATCCAAACATATATTGATTACATGCTTTTACATTTTAGTATGTTAGATAGTACATGTTTATGCTTTATTCAACTTTTCTTAGTAGGTTTCAATCCATATTTTTATTGGAATGAATTCTTAAATTTACATTACATAATTAAATATTATATATAAAAAGGAGCTAACATGGAATGATTATCAAAACATGTTTGATTTCCTTTCTAATTAATTTTCTTGCATGTGTTTTCTAATTTTTACCCATAGACAATTTTGCAAAATAAGAAAAAAATGTATCTAGATAATTAAGGTAAGATATGAAGCTAAGAGCACACGTATTTTAGTTAGCAATGTGAATATTTGTTTTTCTTAAATTATTTATCACAATAAATAATATATTAATGTATATATGCGGACAAAAAGCTATAAATTCATGCCTAAATTTTCAATAAAGATGTCATTATTGAATGACTTGATACTTAAATAATTTACTATAATTTCATTTTAATAAATTTTAATAGAGGAGTTCCAAAATAAATTTTCCACAATTATTCAAGAATCTCCACACAATTTATATTTTTTAGAATCTAGTGTTTTTAAATAAAAAATCTATAATTATATAAATAAAATTGTGAGTATCTAATGCATTTAAAATAGTTCTTGATAAATGATTGTACAAAGATAGTAAAAGGGAATCACTAGTTTTCATAAGGAAATTAAGGTGTGTTGTGTAAATAATAGGAGATGGTGACTATGTTGGATGTTGCTCCCAACTAATTAAAATAAGAAGACCATGTAATAAACTAAAATAGAGTAAACAATATAAGGGGATGTAAGAGGATGACTTAAGGGAGTGTAAGAAGATGATTTAAGGGGAGATACACGAGCCTTAAAGTATGTTTCATGTGAGAAAATTAGTTCTATAATTTGGAGATGAATTAAGCTGACATAAGAGGTTGGATTAAGGGGAGATACATGAGCCCTGACTCTAATTCATGTGAGAAAATTAGCTATGATTAGGAGATCCTTTAAGGGGCAGTGAGAGGATGGCTTAAGGGGAGCTAAGATAATTACTTAAGGGGACATAAGAGGATGGATTAGGGAGAGCTAACAAAATGACTGAAGGGAATGTAAGAGGATGTTTGTTATGTCCCATTTTCGATGGTAATGAGAGAGAGTAATATTATTTTATTCTCAAAAGTTAAAAATATCAAAAAGGAGAATTAAATAATAATTATTTATTATTATTACCTAAGTTTAATTAAAAGGTAATAATTAAATAATTTATAAAGTGACTTTATGAAATTAAGATTATTTAAATTCAATAAATGTTTTGATTAAGCGGGAAACATAGGTTTTGAAGGGACCCGAAGCCCTTTACAATATTAGAAACAAAATGCTGCTAAAAATATGGGCCGTAGTAAACTAGTAGCAGACCAATGTAAAGAAACTAAGGAAAAAAGAGTGCTGGAAAAAAGAAACAACAATGAACCAACATCAGTACTCAATATGGATAAAACAAAAAAAAAAAAACCACCTAAAGACCAACAAAATAAAAATAGTAGAGCTACCACTAATTCATACTGCTTAAGGTGTTGGCCACCTCAAGTTCCTGGATCCTGTGTAGGTCAATCATTTCTAGTAGCTCCTTCTCAGCTTCAAAGGATCTTTTCCAATTAGTTGACCCTTTAGTAGCAAGGCCTTTGGTGTCATATTTCACACCCTTCTTTCATTTTCCTTTACCTATATGATCCTTCTCCATAAGCTCAGAGAAGTATAGTTGGTCCTCTCTTAAATCACTAATCTTTTTGAAAAGGACTTCTAAGGAGTCTACGCTATTTTTCACAAAGATATGGCATGCATGCAACAAATTTTTGATGTCTGCATTAGTGCCCGCAACCTTAACTTCCAACCCAGCCAACCGTTCATCACACTGGGATTTGAAATCCTAGAACGAACCTTCAAGTTTCACAATCATGTCAATAAGAATGTCCAAAATAGATTTTTTTAGCACATTCTTCAGGTTCTCCTTCAAACCCCTAATTTTAATATTCACTTTATTGAACTCCTAAAGAGTCCACTTAGCTAATTTAAAAGTACCTGTGGCCCCATACCTAGCCATGTCCAACAACTGAAACATTGAGGGAGATTTATCATTTAAAAATGAGAAATCCCCAAAGAGGGAGTCTACCTTCAAGGGCTCCGATTTAACGTTCATCCTCTTAGAGTCATCCTCACCTTGACCCTTATTCTCATCCTGATCATTAAGTAAGTTCTAGGCTGATGAGTCCTCAATATTCCTCGCTTTCTCACCAGTATCCATCTCCCCATCTGACACCTTGACATCCTTCACAAGAACATTAGAGAACTAGTTTTTCATCTTAGCAATGCATTTGGATGATCTCCTTGTCTGGTCCTTGGTCTCCAAGTTGGGCACATTCTCCTGTAAACCCTCCTTACCACCAACATCAATCTCACCTCGACCAACAACCAACTCCACCTTCCTGGGAGAAGAATCCTTCGACCCCACCTCTGTGTCTTTGCTATTAGAGAGAATGATGCGCTTAGGCGCATGACTAATTTTAGGACAACTCGTCTTCCTCTTTTTTGAAGAGGTGGCCTCGAGATACTGAGGACCCACCTCTTTCTCTTCATCCTATTCATCATCTTCGACATTGCTGGTATCCAAATAAGAGGAATTCAACCCATCACTCAGAGTATTCTCCTTACCCATAATAGCAGGGGTAGGGATGAGAGATTTGACATGCTCCATGATCAAAAGAATAGAACCCTCATGGAGGACTGAGGTCATCCTATTTTTTAAATGTTCATACATCAAAATCTCCATAGATGAAAGTAGGAAAATAGGAAAAGAAACATACAACCCGTGACTAAAGTGATTTAAGAGAGTGAAATGGTATCCTAGAATTACAGTAAACCTACCTTCTAGCATCACATAACGAATTATTACCTCAACCACCTCCACCCAAATCTTCTTAAGAAACTTGCACTCGTATATCCAACTCTCAATTTTCACGAACTTCTTCCTCTCATCATCCTTAAAGAACTGAGCCATCACATCCTCATTACTCTTCTTGTCCTTAAAAAATTGTGACCTACGATTGACATCCTTGTCACAACATCAATCAAATCCTCATTCACCTCCACTTCCAGACCCTTTATCTGAAGCTTCCTATTATGCCAACATGAAAAAAATTCCACTGATGCATTTGAGTCGTGCCCATGAAGACATTCGAGGAACAACATAAAATTCCCACGATGCAAAATCTTCCAAAGTTTTTTCTTCTTTCTCAAACCCATGCAAGTGTGTGGTTCTATTCTACTTTTATCACCACCCATTTTAGCAAATACCAAATGGGAAAAAAACCTTGCAAAATTGTTGGAATAAAATTTAGCTATCCGAGAGAAACCCACAAAACCTGTAAGTCAAAATAAGGTACTAAGGCTTAAATGCCTCCACTGCCTAAAATAATCACACTCCATCATTCTGCATTAAAATTGTAGCTCTCTAGGGAATGATCAATCCCTCCTCCCAGGCTTGGGACTCATTTAATTTGATATCTTCTGATGCAAGAGCATCCTTGGTTCTTTGCAATCGCACATCAACCAAAAATATTTTCATTCAATTTTGTTCTTGTTCAGTTCTTATTCTGGTTCAAGTTGGTAGATTCAGTAGTTCATCATGTTTTCTCACTAGACCTTGCAGATCTATGTTTTCATCATGGACATGTTCATTTTCCTAATTCCAAGTTTTCAGCTAGATTAGATATTTTTTCGGCAAGTTATCACTTTCGGATTAAGTGACAGTTTTTGAACTGGCCCCAAAATAATTTCAAACCTAACAACTAGTTTTATCGCTTGTGGATCTCTCTCGTAGCTTATGGATCCTTGTGAGGTGTTTTAAATTGTTCTATAGAGTGTCCCCAACCTTAATTTTAGGTCCACACTTCATCATATGCACCTGTCATGGAGAAATTAAAAATTGAGACCAACTTGTTCATGCACATGTTACATTTCCTTCATCGGAGATTGTAAAGATATTTGGCCGATGCAGATGCTTATAAATTTGTAGATATGATATAAAGCTTGTAATGGATCATTAAGATAGCTATCAATCAAGAGGAAGATGATAAATATGTATATAGAATTCAACCTGTAATATTTTCGCTCGCATATAGGAATACTATATTTTGAGCATGTTGTATCAGGTCCATGAGCCCAATCTGCAAGCCCGAATGTGGCCGACTGTATGTAATTGAAATTTCTAATAATGAGAATGTTTGAATATGCATTTTCCTTCATATTCTGTGTTGCTTCTATTGTGTAACTCTTGTTGTACGGTCTTGATTTTTCTCTTTGAGGACCCTCCTACAGTGACTGCACCAAATTGATATCAGAGCAAGATTCATTCCGTGGAAGATTGTCAGAGTTTGCAAAGTCTTGTTGAAGATTCTTTGTGGGGTGGAGGATTGAGGATCTGAACTACAACTACAGAGGACTTGTGTAAAGATGGTAGGAAGAAGAAATGGTAGAGGAAATGAGGCACGTGGAAATGCAGACCTAGCTATAATGGAGATGTTGAGAGGAATGACTGCTAGATTGGAAGCAATCAAAACGGTCCAAAGGAGAGGTAAACCAGTTGATGATGTGAGTGATGAAGAAGCAAAAGAACAAGAATAAAGGGAAAGGGAAGATCAACATGTCCTCGATTAGGGAGAAGAGAGGTTCATAAGAGCCCTAACTAGAGTGAATACTAAACCATATCTCAATCCATAGTCCTATAGAGGTAAGCTGGCTTTAGATGAATTGATTGATTGGATAACAAAGATGGAGAGGTACTTTGATTTTGAAGGTACCATAGAAGACGAGAAGGTGAAATTTTCTTGTACAAAGTTGAAAGGAAATGCATCCCTTTGGTGGAAAAATTTGCAGACAAATAAGTAAAGAAACAAAAAAGAGAAGATAAGATCATGGGAATGGATGGTGAATAAGTTGAAGACAAATTTTATGCCTGTAGAATATTATATTAGTTTGTTTTAAAAGTTGTAGAACTTGAAGCAAAAGGAGTCAAGTGTGACAGAGTATATTGATGAGTTCTACAAGTTGAATATCAGATTTGGACATTTAGAAGATGAGACCGAACAAGTAGCCAAATATATGAATGGTTTGAGGTCATCTATACAAGAGGAGTTTAGTTTGATTAAGTTGCTGAGTGTGGAGGAGGCATATCAATGTGCCTTAAAAGCAGAAGAGAAACTGGACAAAAGACATGAACATAGAAAAAGAGGAAGAGGTGGAAGATTTTAGAGAGGAAGAATTTTTATTGGAGGGGGAAGAGGACCTTTTTCAGATTAGAATAAAGATAAGGAAGTCAGTAAGAATGATAATCCATACCATAGAAATGATGGAAAACATTACCAAAGAGGAGGATATGGTGGTTACTAGAATGAGGGTTATAGAAAAGATGATAAAGGACAAGAGAAAAGAGTATTCAGAGGATCTTGTTATAAGTGTGGTGGAGAAGGACATAAAGCATTTGAATGTAATTTGAGAGAAGCAAGCAAACAAATAGAGAACAATAGAAGAGCAACCTTTGTTGAGGAGGATCATGCAGAATCAACTAATAAACCAGAAGAGGGAGAAGTGTTGGTGAACAAAAGAGTATTGTGTCAAAGTGAGATGGAGCAAGAACCGTTGCAGAGAAATAATTTGTTCCAAACCAGATGCAAGGCAGCTGGTAAATGTTGCAAAGTGATTATTGATAGTGGAAGCTTAGAGAACCTAGTTTCTGAAGAAATGGTGACCAAATTGAACTTGGAAAGGTTGAAACACCTGAAGCCCTATTCGATAGCATGGATTCAAGATGAGAATAAGATATTGGTAAGCGGACAATGTTTGGTGAAATTGAAGAGAGGAAATTACCATGATGAAGTTTTGTGTGATATCCTACCTATGGATGTATACCATGTTTTTTTGGGAAGGCCTTGGCAGTATGATAGACAGGATATTCATGATGGAAAGAAGAACATATATACTATTGTTGCAAATGGGATGAAGCAGACTTTGTTGCCATTGGAGGATGTTCCTAAAATTGAGGTTTGCATGAATGCCGGATTTTTTTTGGTTGATGGAAGGATATTTATGGATGGAATGAGACATGAGAACATGTGTTATGACTTGGTTCCTAAGAAGGTTGAAGACTTGAAGCATGTAGAAGAACAACCAGAGGAGATAAGGGAATTGCTGGTAGAATATGATGCTATCATGTCAGATAATGTACTTGATGGATTTCCACCTGTGAAGAGTATTAGTCATTGCATGGATCTAATTCCTAGAGCTAATTTTACTAATAAAGTAGCACACCAGATGACACTGACAAAAAATTAAGAATTGAACAAACAAGTACAATAATTATTGAGAAAGGGTTTGATCAGAGAAAGCTCAAGTCCTTGTGCAGTACCTACAGTGCTAGAACCTAAGAAGGATGGAGAATGGAGGATGTGTATAGAATCTAGAGCCATAAGAAAAATCACAATGAAGTATAGATTTCCTTTGCCCTAGATGGATGATATTATGGATTGTTTGAGTGGAGCTAAGTAATTTACAGAGATAGATTTGAAGAGTGGATATCATTAGATCATAATTAGAGAAAGGGGATGAATGGAAGACAACATTCAAGATAAATGAAGGATTGTATGAGTGGTTGGTGATGCCTTTTGGACTAAAAAATGTGCCTAGTACTTTTATGAGGTTGATGAATGAGGTATTGAAGAAATTCTTGGGTAAGTTTATGATTGTCTATTTGGATGACATCTTGATTTTCAATATGACTAGAGAAGAAAATTTGTTGCATATAAGACAAGTTTTGCAGAGGTTGAGAGAAGAGCAGTTGCTGATAAGCATTAAGAGGTGTAGTTTCATGAAGGAAGAATTGGTATATCTGGGATTTGTGATATCAATGGATGGATTGAATATGGATCCTAAGAAGGTAAGATAATTTTTTGAGTGGCCTACACCGGAAAGCATTGGAGAGGTAAGGTCATTTCATGGATTGGCTAGTTTCTATCGAAAGTTCATTAAGAATTTCAATTATATTTGCAATCCTATGATAGAAACAATGAGAGGAGATAAGAATGATTTTAGGTGGAAATCTAAAGCAGACAGGAGCTTTGAGTTGTTGAAACAGAAGGTGACTAAGAAGCCTCTGATGGCTTTACCAGAATTTAATGAGGTATTTCAGGTAGACTATGATGCAAGTGGAAATGCAATTGGAGTAGTATTAAGTCAAGAAGGAAGACCGGTAGCTTATTTTAGTGAGAATTTGAATGATGCAAGGAAAAGGTATTCAGTGTATGATCAGGAGTTCTATGCCATAGTTCAAGCTTTGAAGAAGTGGAGACGTTACTTATTGTCTAAGGAGTTTGTGTTGTATATAGATCATCGGGCCTTACAATATTTGAATAGTCAAGGTAAGTTGAATTAGAGACACATGAGATGGGTGGAATTCTTGTAGAGTTATAGTTTTGTTTTGAAACATAGGAGTGGAAAGTCAAATAGAGTTGTTGATGCTTTAAGTAGGAGAAGGAATTTACTGGTAGAGATGAGAGTGGAGACTTTAGGCTTTAATGAATTGAAGAACTTGTATGAGGAAGACCTAAATTTTGAAGAACCTTGGAGGATAGGAGTCAGTGGTTGGATTATTTCATTCAGGAGGATATGTTGTTGTAGACATTGAAAATTGGTCTAGGCCTGCGAGTACCATTTTCAACATAATTCTAATGTTCATGGTCATGATTAAAAAAAGTTAATTATTTAATTATTTTCTAAACACATCTTTCTTCTATTAATTAAATAACTTTAATTATTTAATTAATTCATTATGATTTTTATTCAACCTTGATTAATTAAAATAAATCTTATTTATTTAATTGCATCGCTAATTAATAAATTCTCTTTCTGAATTAAATAATTTATTATTTAATTTACCCTTTATCATATTTCGACTATAATTAAATATTCATTTTGAATTATTTAATTGTTCAATTAACCTTTTCGACAGTCAATTAAATAAATCCTTAAATTTTGAATGTTGAATTTTATAAACATTTAATTCATAATAATAATTATTCCTGGCACATTCTTCTATCACCTAGTTATCTAACTAATCACTTATCACTTAACTTGAGATCTAATTCATCAGTCAATTATCTTATGATTAAATTCCCGAAAAATAGATTTTATGTCTTGATCAATCAGTCTAATTATCCTGCATGAACTTATTAATTAAATAGCTTTATTTAATTAATTAATTCATGTGTGCATTCGAATAGATCATTGTCTTCATTCTATGTTTATCTTTTTCATGCAAACATTATTCTTCTAATTTTCAAATACTTTTAACTAGAGATTAAATCATTTATTTAATCTTGATCTCTTATTCTTTTGATTTTCGAACAGTCTCAACATCAGATTAAATTATTATTTAATTTAATCTTTATCTTGCAGAACTTTCTCAAGTCACATTATAACTAATACAAATTTCAATCACATGACATCCATCAATCTCAATCATTGATCTCTCTTTTGAATATGAGCCGATTGTTCAGAAACCAATTTTCTATAAATTGACTGACATTCGTCATTATTCCTCTTGAAATCGATATACTTTTGGAAGAGACTTGTTAATCTTCGATATTTTTCTATAATCACATACAACAAGGCTATACTTGCACACTTACTAAAAATTTGAGGGCAAGAATACTATCATGACAAAATGGAGAAGGACAATCAAGATAATTCGAAGGAGTTTATAGATATTCAGTGAGATTGTTTTAATTATCATTTTAGTTTATTCCTTTATGCTTTGTTGTTTAATTTAGATTAATGCTTGTTTATTAGATTTAACCGATCTTGCTTGTAGTGTTATTTATGTATGTTACATTTGGTGAACCTAATGTGAAGACATTCATCTTCACAAATCCGTAGATATTTTTTGATTTTTTTTGCAAGTATCGTACGAAAACACACATCTGACAGACGAAACGACGTAACTTTTATCACGAACTGCAACTAACGAATCCTGAGACACATTTGAAAAAATTCGACGCATATGTGGCTTTCTATGACACAATTGATTGATGAATCCATGGCATATCTACAAATTAAAATGACACATCTGACTGGTAAGATTTTTGAGTTTAAAATTTTGTTTTATGTTTTTTCTTTTTCGATTTATTAGAGGATAACTTTCAATTTTCAGCGTGTGTTTTAGAGGGAGTTAACATAGTTTTTGCAGGATGTAAGCATAGAAGATAGTTTTTGAAACCCCTTTTGCAAGACGACCATCAAAGATGTTTTTTTTTACAAAACTACTAATGAGTTTTTTGTAGAATCGATTGTCGAAGACTGATTTATTTGAAACATACTATTTGGTAGATTAGCTAATTGTCATTTGGATTAAATTATTATTGTTTATTGTGTTTGCTGTGAAAGAATGTTTTGTTATTACACTTATGATTTGGTATATCGAAGTATCCTCTCCCCTTGCACATTCATGCAATCCTGGGTGCAAGAGAACTGGTTATCGACTCCAGAAATTGGGCCTGCCTTGGTGGGAAAAAGTACTCACCCCAGGGCAACTCAGACTAGTAGCACGCTAGATGCCAAGTGACTTCCAGCTGGTATATAAAAGTCAGTTTTTGGGGAAAGCCCAAGAATCATGAGCATTGTTCCGATGAGAAGGGAAACAATGGTCTCTCACTGCATGGATGATGCCCCACGAACGAAATGCCTGTATTAAAAACCTTGTTGTAGTTAATCCAAAATCTGTATCTATTTACTGGTGCAACAGGTCGGACCTATGAAGTGCTCATGTCCTTATGGTTCATTTTAGAGATCAAAAGTATGCCATGGGAGTTTCATGGGTACTGTAGCTTGGTTGCCCCAAGAAGTGTGTGCCATGGAGGAAAGAAAGTGGGGTCAAGCTACTAATCATCCACCTTGAATATGCGTAGTTGGGGAAACCCACATGAGATTTTAGTAAATACTGTCCATCACAGCCTTAGGATTGTAATTGTTTTCATGATCGTCAAACTGAAAATACATTGTCTTATGATTTTTTCTTAAATTGCCAAAATTTGATCACGAAAATGAGTCAGTCAGAAAACTTGTCATCAAAAAGACACATTTGTAAAACGAATTGCATTTGCTAAACTATAAAACACTTATGTAGTTACAAGTCACATCTATTATCTTAAAAACCACATTTTCCTATCAAAATATTAGTGTCCACTAACATAGGATCCCGAGTCACATCTTTAAGTCGCATCTGCAAATAGAGTTGCATCTGTTAAACTTTTAGCTACATCTATTAGCAAGTCGCAATTGCTTGTCATCAGACTGACACCAATTTTATAAAAAAAACCGCATCTGACCCATTGAAACACATTTGTTAAATCCTATGATGCATCTGTGAAATGAAATCGCATTTGTCTGTTAACGGAAAACCTAAAATTTACCATTATAGTTTGAAATCAAATGGTCATCTTAGTCTCTGTTTCTCATAGTCAACCTTGGACAAAAACCAAAATCTTTCTCAATTTTAGTATCCTTTAGGAATCATTAGCTTTAGTCATAGACATCCTAGTCATATGATTTAGCTGCATCTTAGCAAAATTACCTCACATATCTTAGAATAGGATAAATTTCCATGGTTTTGGAAAATCCCATGCTTTGACAGTCTATGCCACTAAACCTAGTCAATTTGTCCTACTAGTGAATTCTTCCAGTTCATTAGTCTAGTTTGGCAATTCACCTTATCATTTAGTCCTTGTCCTACATCAAGTTCCTTGACAGAGAAAAATCTCATCCTTGGTTAATCCGTATGTGGTAGGTAACATCCTCTTAGAATCATTTAGAATTAGTTACCTTAGAAGCTTGTTTAGAATATTGCATATAGTCATCCTAGCATAATATCATCTTAGTCAACCTTTAATTGCCAAGAAAATACCAAAAAATTAGCAACATTCAAAAAATACAAAAAACATAGACTCGATCATACCATTTTAGGCATAGTTTGCATTGCCTCAACTTGAGCAACATTTTCATGGTTGAAACAAGGTCTAGAAAGAAACAAAAAGAGATGGCAGACTTACAAGGCTTCATCAATCCTTTCAGAAACAACCCATCAGGGACAAAGAGACCACACAAAACTTTGCTTGAAAATCATGTCACTAGAGACACACATGGAAAAATTTACGTAGGAGACATAAACACTGTAGTTCAAGATCCTGAGTTTGCATCCTTTATAGATGAGTGTTTGGAAAATTATCCTCAACAATATTTTTAAAAGTTTCTAGTAGAAGGTGCCACATTACCACTAGGATTTTACATACACACCTTGAAAAAAACATCTACTCAACCAACACAAATAGTGACATCAAGTGTTTCCATCCCTCAAATTACTGCAATAATACCAACATGCATACCCACTCAAACATCCTCAATTGTAAACACGAGCACATTCAACATAACATAAGGTTTACAATTTACTGCGGGAGCATCCTCATCAAACCCCTTTGGCACAAAAACTATTGGTAAAAGAGCCAAAGTTGGCACAAACACAACACAAGCTATACCTCATATCAACATGAGTACTGCCATTCCAAAAATAGGGGCTACATAGACAGGAAATATTCCTATACCAAATCAGAACATTCAGACAGGGAATATTCCTATACCGAATCAGAATATTCAAACAGGATATATACCCTCACCAAATCATAATCCATCATAGAATATTGCATTTTAGAACACTTACATCGATCGACACAACACAACCAACATACAAATGGATGTTCTCCAAAACCAAATACAAGCTCTTTAACAACAAATGGACACTATGTCAATGTTAGGAAAATGAACTATCTCAGCGCAAGATTTATGTCCATGTCCTTTTGACAATGCACTATACATGACACCCTTCCCACATGGATACAGACATCTTGTATGACCCGACATACCTTATGCGAATCTTTCTGCGAACCCTTGTTGGGATAGCATTGGAATGGTTCTCTAAACTTTTGTATGGCATAAGATCATGGGGTGAATTAGTTGAGAATTTTGTCGAACACTTTTCCTTTAACATAGACAATGAAATCATGATAGATACTTTGTGTCATACCATGCAAGAAAACAGAGTAAACTTCACCACCTTTTTCCAGAGATGGAGGAGTTTGACTACTTGCTGTCCTGTTGAGATACCAGAGAAACAAAAAGTCACGATATTCCTTGAAAATCTTCACCCAAAGGTGAGAAGTGACTTAAGAGTACATTGCTGTACCTCATTCCTAGACTTGGTGCAAAAAGTAATAATACTTGAGAAACCTCTTATTGACAAAGGAGAAATTAAGGTATCGAGCAGGAACCTAGTTGTTCAACACCAAAATGCTCCCAACGATAGAATTTGTTTTTGGTCTAGGAACAAAAATGTAAAAAATGGTGGTATTGTTGATGCTAAGACCCTACATGTAGGAACTGTCATCACACTTAGAGGTTAAAATCCCTCTCAAAACATGATTCATGACGCTAATCAAACCACCAACTTTGTCCAAAATTCTCAACAACAACGACCACATAGGAGATTCCCTAAACGCGAGTTTACCCCTTTGGGGGAACCAATCGAGACAGTTTTCAAAGAACTAATTAAACATAATCTCATAAAACCTCTAGAACCAAAATAGTATGATAAATGATAGTTTAAACCCTCATGGTGGGATGATAACACCTATTATGAGTACCATAAAACAAAGGGACATAACCTACAACAATACCGACAACTGAAGAACATCATACAAGATTTTGTTGAAGATGGAACCATAGAAGTCAATGGGTAGAAACATACCAAAAAAAGTGATCACAAGGTCTTCACAGACCATACATGACCATGGGAAAGGAAAGGCCTCCAGTTTGGTAACTAAGAATGATACCTCGGCCAATTATAATGGTACTAAGTATGATTATAAACCAGGTACCATCATCAATCATATTTGAGATGCTGATGAAAATATCAATACCATTACCATAAAGAAGTGACCTGAATGTGCGGTCAATACATGCAAACCTAAGATAACCCTTCCAAGTCCTTCGTCAGAACCACAAACATATTCTTTCAAGCTTAAGTATAATTTTCTTGACCAGTTGGGGAAGACCCCAACACAAATATCCATCTCAGAACTGTTGACTATATCACTAGATCACCGAGCCATTCTTGACAAAGCCTTGAAAAGCACAATGGTCCCTACCAATATTGATGTCAATCATTTTGAAGAAATGGTAGGATACTTAACCAATTCCCATCATGACACATTCTCTCATAAAGATTATTCAACTGAGAAAACAAATCATAATGATCCATTACACCTTGAAGTTCTTGTCCATCAAACCAAAGTCAGATGAGTCTTGGTAGACGAAGGAGCAGGGTTGAACCTCTACACCTTGAAATTGGTTAAGGAATTAGGTTTCTCAGAAGCATGTCTAGACACAAATAAGAGTATAGTCATTAAAGCATATGATGATGAGGAAATATCATCTAAAGGAGTTGTCACACTCCCTATCAGGATTGGCCTTGCAATTATGGACACTAGTTTCCAAGTCTTGGATCTCACCCTTCCCTACAACCTTTTGTTGGGTAGACCTTGGATACACACTATGAAATCCGTCCCCTCCACATATCATAAGTGTCTTAAATTCCTGTACAATGGTACAAATATCACAATTGATGGTGATCCAAATCCTTTTCAGTACTGTACAAGCCCACACAAAATACCACAATGACAGGTGCTAATCAATCAAGAGGCTTCATCCTCCACCTTATCCATATATATTGTTCCATCAAATCTTACAAAGTCCATTGCATCACAACTATCACCATCCATTCCTAAGGTCAAAATCCAAGACAAGGGCTGTAGAGAATATCACATGAAACCATCTTATTGTGTCAGTCAAATGGTTCCTCCTAAGTCATATGGTCTACCCACAATAGATAGGAGACAATCCATAGTCACCTTCCATATCCCTCCTTAATTGACATTGAAAAAATGGGGAGAGGTAAGTAAAGAAGCTGTGGACCAAGAATATGTTACCTCTTGGTTGTATACTGAAGACAATGAAAACCCTCCACCATCTAAATAGATGTCTAAGGATCAATATGGAAAAGGCTTCACAATTATGCAAAGAAAAGGATATGATGAACATAGTGGTTTAGGGTTACATCAGAATGGAAGGACTGAACCAATCATAGTATCACAAAGACCAAAAGGACTAGGCCTAGGGTTTCAACTGATTAGAATTGGTATTCTTGGAACTTTTTTATCATTACAAGAGGAAGTAAGTTCTTCCGAAGACATCGAGCTATCCCATGAACCGTTTGACCCAACTTACAATGACTCCCTTAACTCAAATGAATATGAATGGGATTCCCTTTCCTCCACCAACATGATGGAGCTATATAAGCTAGTTGGTGAACTTGATAAAATGCTACAACCCACATTGACTCCATCTAGCCCCCGTCCTAAAAATTTCTTATCTAAAGAAGAATGGATTAAACTTTATTATTAGGAAATCGTTGATTATGAATCTTGGGGACCTAATGAACCATATTTTGATGACCTAGAAATTACAATATTCCCACCCCAAAGTCTACATATCTATAAGAAAAAGAACAAAAAGGAGTCAATCCAAAACTTTTGTGACCATGTTAACCACTCTATATTCACCTTGTCAGCCTCCACCTTTGATAAATCCGATGATGACATGCCCCTCGTATATCTGCAACTTATTGATTGGGATCAACAAGGTACACCCATTTTAGAAATATTCGAGAATGACAAAGTGATAGATGAGTTCATGGGACTTCGAGAAGGCATACCTCAAGGGGATCATAAAGTTGGCTTTACCATAGAATTGGATGACATGGCATATTTTGGGGAGTCTGTTCACAACTCCAGTCACAAAAATGAAAACAAATATAAAAATAATGAAAATGACAAGTCCCTAGGTGAAAACCAAAAGGCACCTTTGGACAAAGAAATAGTAAAAATAAAGGATGCATTCGATGGCAAAAACCTCTCTTAGGCACCCAAGGATGGAAGTTTGAACATTCTCCCATTTGCTCAGGAAAAGTCACCCATTTTAGTAGAAGAGTATGTGGAGATCAACATAAACACTGAAGAGAACCCTTGGGTAATATACTTTGCAGCATCTTTGACAGAGGTAGAACAACTAGAGTTTAGAGACTTCTTTGCAAAGAGATAGATAAATTTTTCATGGTCATATGCTAACATGCTTGGGCTAGATCCAAACCTTATATTGCATCATCTACCATTACAAATAGGTGTTAAGCTAGTCAAACAAAAGTTAAGGAAAATGCATCCACAAATCACTCTACTAGTCAAAGCTGAACTTAATAAGCAATTGGATGTTGGATTCATGAAAACCATAGACTATACAGTATGTATATGAAATATTATGCTAGTAACCAAACCATCTGGGGGCATCTGAATTTGTATAGACTTCAAAGATATCAATAAGGCATGTCTTAAGGATGACTTCCCTTTGGCAAACATCGACATGATAGTAGAGCTTATAGTAGGATATGAGATGCTATCACTCATGGATGGGTTCTCTATGTATAATTAGATCAAAATTGCTACTAAGGACCGACACAATACAACTTTCACATGTCTATGGGGAACATATTGTTGGAATGTTATGCCTTTTGGGCTCAAAAATGATGGAGCCACATATCAATGTGCAATGATGACTATTTTACATAACCTTGGACATACTCTCATGGAAGACTATGTCAATGACATAATAGCCAAATCATTGACAAGAGAAGATCACTTGAAAGTCTTAGACAAGATATTATAGAGATTAGAAAATTATAAGGTAAGGCTCAATCCAAAAAAATGCGTGTTTGGCGTTAAATTAGGAAAAATTCTAGGATACATCATTTCTAGAAGAGGCATTGAAGTGGACCCTGCAAAAGTAAGAGCTATAATGGACATGCCTTCACCAACCAACATTGGTCAACTAAGAACACTACAAGGGAGATTATAGTCTATCAAACACTTCATAGTACAGTTAGCATAAAAGATACATCCATTCCAATATTTTCTCAAGAAAGGGGTACTATTCATATGGACACCCAAATTTGAAGAAGCTTTCCAAAAGATCAAGGATTACCTGCTTACGCCACCTGTGTTAATGCTGCCTACAATTGATAGACCTTTGATACATTATATTTTAGCAACTCAATCAGCACTAGGAGCCTTACTCATACAAAATGATAATGGAGGTCATGAAAGGGTAGTGTACTACATCAACTGTACTTTGGTGGGATATGGACTAAACTACAGTAACATAGAACATGCCTGTCTTGCAATAGTTTTTGCTACTCAAAAACTTAGGCACTATATGCTAAACCACCAAACCATGCTGGTCACTAAAATAGATCCTCTAAAATAGATCCTAAGTAAAGCAATACTAATAGGCTGATTGGCTAAATGGGTAATGATACTTAGTGAATATGACATTTGATATGTAGAAAGGAAAGTGATAAAAGGACAAGTAATTTTTGATTAGTTGGCAGACATACCAATAAAGGATGACCACCCTCTAGTGACAAATTTTCCTGATGAGTTCATCTTCAAAGTTGACACTAGAACCACATGGAAATTATACTTTGACGGGTCACATACTAATCGTGGTTCACAAGAAGGTATACTATTTGTTACACCTCAAGGCGATACTATCCATAAGTAATTAAAAATTTCTTTCCATTGCACCAACAATATAGTAGAATATGAAGCCCTTGTGATGGGATTAAAAATGGTAGTCCAATGGAAGATTAAGAATTTACATGTTTATGGAGCTTCTCAGCTAGTAGTTTGACAAGTCAATGATGAGTATGAAACTAAAGATGAGAAACTTTCTCCTTACAAACGCATGGCCGATAGTTTCAAGCATTAATTTAATAATATCACCTTTCAACAAATTCCCCACATTCAAAACAGGGCAGAAAATGTTATGGCAACCATTGGTTCATTATTGGATATTCCTAGCAATGTGCCTAAATTTGAGTTTTTGGTCAAATAAATTTTGATCCCTGCCTATGACTTCCCTGATTCTCCGATGGTGTGTACAATTATTGGTCGTACTTCCCCATAGTACAAGGAAATATATGACTGCCTCCATGCCAAAATACTACCCTTAGACTTGTCAAATAACCAACATAGAACCTTCATCCAAAAGTCTTCCAAATATACCATCATCAAAGATACCCTTTATAGACATGCCTTAGATAATACTATATTGAGATGCCTCGATGCTGAAGAAGTACAAGAAAATTTACGTGTGGTACATTAAAGTATCTATGGATCCCATTCTAGTGGTCCTACCTTATCCAAGAAGATTATGAGATTAGGTTATTATTGGCCTATAATGGAAAAAGATGCATATATCTTTGTCAAGAAATGTCGACAATGTCAAGTACACAAAGATTTGATACATGCGCCAGCACAGGAGCTCCAACCAATAACTTTACCATGGCCTTTTTCCCAATGGGGACTTGATCTCATAGGTAAGATACATCTTCCATCTTTCAATGGCCATAAGTTCATCATAATTGCCACCGAATACTTCACCAAGTGGATTGAGGCTATTTCTAGGACCTATATTACCGACACACAAATTTCCAAGTTTATCCTAAACTACATTATATATCGGTATGGTGTTCCTTAATCCATCATCACAGATAATGACCATCCATTCAAGAACCAAGAAGTCTGCCATCTCTGTGAAGAATTCCATATCCAACATCACTTTTCCACCCCATATTTCCCACAAGGTAATGGCCAAGCAGAGGCATCTAATAACACTAGTTGTGATTGGCATTTACAGCTAAATCCTACCTTATGGGCTTACCGCACAAGCATCCGTACTCTCACCGGTGCCACTCCATATTCCCTAGTATTCGGTTCTAAAGCTATCTTACCTATTGAGGTTGAAATTCCTTCCCTAAGGGTATAGTTGAAAGGTCATATTGATGATGAAGAGTATCGTGTATCTAGATTGCATGAGTTAGAATTCCTAGATGAATGAAGAAAAAAGGCATCAGATCATCTTCAAGCATATTAGAACCATCTTCGTTGCAATTATAATAGGAAATTTTTGCATAAAAACTTTGACATTGGTGATTTGGTCTTAATGGAGGGCCCAAAGAATCAAACTGACAAAGATAAACCAAGCAAGTTTGAACCTAATTGGTTAGGGCCTTATACTGTTAAAAATACCTTTGGGTCAAGATCATATCAACTCTCAACTCCTATAGGAGAACCACTCTTGTCACCAATACACAACCTTCACCTGAAGAGGTTCTGTGCATAGCTTCTGGGAACCAAGTCTTAATAAAAAATAAAATAAAATAAAAATAAATAAAGAGAAAAACAAAAAATTGTTAGCTTGATGAAAACTTGGCAAACAGGCATCTTTGTAAAACCAAAAAAATTGAAAAATCAATAAAATAGTAAAGAGAAATAATCCGTCCAATAGTGAAAACCACTTTGATGGAACTTTGGATAAGTACCATGGTGAAAACCTGGAAAATAGGCCTCATGTGTAGTTGACTTCGCTCCTTCATCTACCATCATTCCAATCAAATTTTTCACCATCACCCATGATAAATGGTTTTCTTATCCATTACTTGGAACGATTGACATCAAGTCCACTCCGTATTCCCACTCCATCCTATAGGTCTTATTCCCGAGTGGGGGAAAATCCTTGACCTGTGTTAATTAGACCTTGTACATATCATCACAACATCGGAAAATGTCCTTAAAAAAGAACAAAAACATCGTAAAATGTTTTGAAAAAATCCAAAAAAATAAAAAAAACTTCAAAAGATAAAAAAATCAAAACATGCAAAAATCCCCAAAACAGAGTTAGAGTCAGTTGTGGACATAGTCAAACTATGTTGCCTCTGCGACTGGACGTAGGCAAGGTCATCATTCAATGTGCCCTCGAGGCATTAGGTCTATCTTTCTAGGTTTTTCACGTCTCACACACATACAAATCATGACTCATTCTTTGTACATGTCAAAGTCATTGGTCATGTCAAACTACGAGGTCTCTACGTGTACAACATAGGCAAGGTCATCAATCCATGAGCCCCAGAGGCTGCATTAGGTCACTCCATTAGGGTTTATAACATTCACTATTCACACATGTCACATATCATTGGGTCAAGTACATATTTATTATTCATTTCAATTAGTCAAAATTAGTCAAACTACGAGGTCTCTACGTGTACAAAGTAGGCAAGGCCATCAATTGATGAGCCCCCGAGGTCATAGTAGGTCAGTCCTTTAGGGTACATCATATCATACACTGTCACACACACACACAATAGTCAAAGTATCAATACAAGTCACACATAAACAAGTCAAATACGTCAGTGAATGTCATTAAGTCAAATCAAACAAAATTGCCAATACAATAAAACTATGTCTTATACAAGATATGTCTTTCTTGACAATGGAAATAATTAATCATCATAGCCTTATGCAGCTTGTCGCATCAATGTCATTAGGCTCAACATCTTATATGGTACATGTCTTTTTGAAACCAGGCTTTGTCATGCCTTACATAGATAGTCACAAAGTCGAAACCAGACTCAATGTCTTATACGATATGTGTCATCCCCGACATCAGGCTATTCGAACAATCAAACAACCACACAAGATCAAATTTTGGAAAATATTTCTATTGAATTTTTGACATTTATGGTTTATTTGGTTTTATCTTATTAGCTTTGTCATTGAGTTTGGTTACTAGCTTTCTCAAGGATGTCCCATGAAGGATTTAGAGAAGCAAGGATGTTTCAGGACTATTTTTTTTATTTGATTGCTATCTGTCAACTGTCTTTTAAACTTGGTTTTTGAGTCATGTTACTAGTTTCCTCGAGGGTTTCCCGTGAAGGATTTAGAGGAGCAATGACCTGTCTTTCCTTTTTTTGCTGTCTGCGGTTTGTATTGACAAAAAGACTGGGGCAACTGTGCCTTTAGTATGAGTTAAGACACTCCTTGTCTACAACTGTCTATTGTTAGAAAGTGGATGACTTTACACACCTTGATTTATGTCATATCTTGGTGTTTGTCTCCATTTGTGTTAGTTACCGCCCAATGATGATAACGTGCAAATCCTTTTTGTGATTCAACAAAATATCGAAGATTGCTAATACTAACATCAATATCTTTCTTTCCACATTAAACATTTTTTCTTTATTGCATTAAGACAAAGTCCCGTGACACAAAAAAATATACAACATCCTGCATATGCATTCATGTTAGAAACATTATGTACATATCATACATTGTAAATAAAATATATCTTGCATTCCAAAAACACAAAAAAATATAGGCATCTATCATATCTAGGAAATCATCATAAGAGTACATAATGAAAGCATTACATGTACATAACAATGGTAAACATAAAGCATCACATGTAGATAACATTGTATATATAAATATCACATTGCATCTCATAATCATAAAATGCATACAAAAATCTAGTGATACCATAAAAGTACATGTATCCATCATCATATGAGTTAACATCACATCATAGCTTGCATAAACACATCATGATGTAAATAAAATCTTCCATAACATGTACATATTAGATAGACAATAACATATCATATAGAACACATGCATAAGAAAAATACTGCAATTATCATAAACAAAACTGTATATCAGATGAATCACCACCAAAATGATATATATATATTGCTCAAAATAACATGTGTCACAGTACAATGTCAGAATGTACATATAAATAGAAAGGAGCTCGCAAGCTCTATTATCAAGGAACAATGTCTACAACATAAAAATTTCACTATGTGCCACTGCCGCTACTCCCATGAGGTGAATGTGGAGGCATATGTCATTGGGCTACTCTTTGTATAGTGGGAGGCCTATCATATGGACCTATCCTCAATGGTCCTACCACACCCTCTGTACTCTATGTCCTCATGTGAATCCTGCTCTGAGACCTGCTGCTATGTGCCTGTGAATAGCTAGGAGCTCATCTCTCACGAGGAACCTCTGCCTCATATAAATCCCTATAGTACCTCTCTCTATCACCAACCAGAAACCAAATCCTGAGAAAATGCTATAGCTGGCCCAGTACACAAGGATCTCAACTCCACAAATCTGCTCTCTATCTCCTGCCTCCTAATCACTGCCTAGTCCCTGTCTAAAAGAGTGTTTTCCCTCTCCATCAGTAGAGTGTCTCGCTCTGCAATCAACAATTTGACCCTCTCCTCTAAGGCCTCCACTCGGGCCTAAAAATCTATATCTATGTCTCTAGGAGCCTCATCTAGTCCTTGTCTCTCCTCAACTTCGACATTCCAACCCTTTACTATACTGTCAAAGAGATCTCTCTCCTGCTCCTCCATCACTCCCTCCTCCTCCTCATCATCAACTCCGTATCCTGCCAGAATCCCAAGGACATCGATAGCCATGTCCTCCCGCCCAACCTCGACCTCTCCATGCTCCTCTACTCCTACCTCCTTGACAACATGCCCTCCTCCAATCTTAGCTTCTCCCCCACTACCAAGGTCCAACATCAGTATGTCCTCAACCTCTGCCTCACGGATAGGTGATAGTTCACCTACCTGATTAACTCTCCTCCCCCGCCGACCTCGTCGACCACCTCTACCACCACCACCTCTGCCATCATCTCCACCTCCTCTACCACCTACCCAACCACCTTCGCCTCTACGTCAACCTTTCAGCCCTCTCCCCCATCTCTCCATTGGTGTTGACTGATCTAGATTTATATAAGGTACAGGCCGATGCTCCGCCCACTAGACATCATATGCAGCTGTATTGGTTCACTCTGCCATCCCACCTCTCCATCCCCACTAAATAGACTATAACACCTGAATATATACCTCTCTCGTCGCCACTGGTATCATAGGCCCCCATAGTGGAATCTCTCTGGAGACCGAGCAAACTCTGCTCGTCCTCGAGGCACATCCTGTACCTCTTGAAACTACCTAAAAACATGATTTTGTAGATGTCTCTGAATAATATTTACACTGCTAATAGTCCTCCCAATCAAATACTGTGTCTGTTGACAAAAATGCAAGTGTCTATCCTCGTCTGACCATTGGCCACAATCCATGTATGGTCTCCAGGTAAACTAAACTAATGTATCCAACACATGTCTCCAATATCTAATATCTCCAACATGGCTCTGTGTGATGTTTCCCACATAGTGGAAAACATAAGGGGATCTAGCATCCCACTCAATAGCCATTGGGGATGAAACACAACAATGTGTTCCCACGCCTAGATCATGAGAAGGGTGGTACCACAACTCATCGAATACGCATCTCTGTAGGCTATATCATGAAGATGGAAGTATAACATGGCCAATAAGCATGACCCCCAAGCATAGAAAACCTCCCTCTCTAACATCCCAACTAGCATCTCCCCCCACCCAACAGGAAATCCATGACCTTGACAGTCACGAAGAACTATCCCAAATATCAATGTACATAACATACAATCTATCCTCTCATATCTATCAGCTAACACCTACCATCTAATCTCATAATGCTCTATCCCTAGTCTCCTAATATCATCATATACATAAAATTGAGTAATATAATTATAACCTCGCTGTGTATCATACATCACTCTCTCGCCTCTAATAAGAAATCTCAAAATCTTATATACATCCTCTAGAGTGATTATCGCCTCTCCAGTAGGTAAATAAAATGAGGAGGTCTCAAAATTCCACCTCTCACATAAGGCAATCAACATACCTCTATTTGCCCGAATGGCAGGCATAGTACATACATGATGCAATCCTAACCTTCAGATCATGCGTATCTATGCACTCTCTAGCCCATCTCGCAACTTATATGTCATTGGTCATGACTCCCGAGTATATATTGGATCTAATACAACCTACAAAGACATTAAAAAAAAAACCTGGTGTCAGATTACACATCATTCATTTGTTCATCAATTTTTTTTCAAAAGTTTGATAGTCAGATCCGTTGCTTCAATAATAAATGCGGTGCACAATATCAATTGTGTCATTCTAAATTATACAGGCAGTGCATAATAACACATGGGTTGTACAAATATGAAAATGCGTTGCACAAAATCAAATGTATCACAAACAACATGACAAATCATATCAGACAAATGCATGCATAAAATTGTAATTGCGGTGTGTCCAAACTACCTATCTATTTTGCAAATGCGATTCATTTTAAACAAATGCATTTCATTATCCACGTGTGACTATGCTAACAATAGATGCGATGCATGATAAAAAAATGCGGTGCATAAATTCAAAAATGTGATCATTGTCTAAATGACCTAATCAGACCTAGACGTGTTTTCACATATGCGTCATTCCACGAGAAAATGTGTCGCATACAAACGCAATGAATTGAACCTTAAGCAACACATCTATTAATTTAAATTTACATGCCTAGAAAATGTGCAAAACAAAATCTTAAAATATCGTTCAAGGGTACGTACCGGGGGTCCCATGTCGACAGGGCATTTGAAGGTCCGGATCTTGTATTTGCGATGCTCGGTGTATGGAATGAGCGACATTTTCTTTGAATTCTTAGAGTAAAATCACTATTCTTCAATTCTTTAGGGTGCAAATGAATTTGATTTTCACCCAATTTCTATTTATACCTAGGGTTTAGGGTGGCATTTCTTCTTACCTTATCTATTGACCGCATAAAATTCAATCTTTAATCTACCTTTACACACACCCAACACTTCCAAATTCATTTCCGTCAACTCCACTGCATTTCTGGCTATCAAATTGACTTATCGAGACTATTTCCAATTTTTTTGAATTTGTTTTTAAATTCATCAATTTTTCCAAGGGGGCATACCCTAACCTATTTCATACCGGGGCATGAATGGGGCATGTTTTTAATGATTTTCTTTAACACAAAAGCTGAAATGACATTGTATCAAAGAGGGGAAAATTGTAGACACTGAAAATTGGTCTAGGCCTGTGAGTACCATTTTCGACATAATTCTAATGTTCATGGTCATGATTAAATAATGTTAATTATTTTATAAACACATCTTTCTTCTATTAATTAAATAAATTTAATTATTTAATTTATTCATTATGACCTATATTCAACCTTGATTAATTAAAATAAATCTTATTTATTTATTTGCATCGCTAATTAATAAATTCTCTTTCTGAATTAAATAATTTAGTATTTAATTTACCCTTTATCATATTTCGACTATAATTAAATATTCATTTCGAATTATTTAATTATTCAATTAACCTTTTCGCCAGTCAATTAAATAAATCATATTTATATAATTAAATACTTAAATTTCGAATGTTGAATTAAATAAATATTTAATTCATAATAATAATTATTCCTAGCACATTCTTCTATCGCCTAGTTATCTAACTAATCACTTATCACTTAACTCGAGATCTAATTAATCAGTCAGTTATCTCATGATTAAATTATCGATGAATAGATTTTCTATCTTGATCTGTCAATCTGATTCTCCTGCATGAAAATATTTATTAATCAAATATATTTATTAAATTAATTAATTCATGTGTGCATTCAAACAGATCATTGTCTTCATTCTTTTTTTATCCTTTTCATGCAAACATTATTCTTCTAATTTTTGAATACTTTCAACTAGAGATTAAATCATTTATTTAATCTTGATCTCTTATTCTTATGATTTTCAAACAGTCTCAACACCAGATTAAATTATTATTTAATTTAATATTTATCCAACAGACCTTTCTCAACTCACATTCTAACTAACACAAATTCCAATCACATGGCATTCATCAATCTCAATCGTTGATCTCTCTTTTGAATCTAACCCGATTGTTCGAAAACCAATTTTCTATAAATTGACTAGCATTCATCATTATTCCTCCTCTTGAAATAGATATAATTTTGGAAAATACTTGTTAATCTTCCATATTTTTCTATAATTAAATACATCAAGGCTATACTTGCACACTTACTGAAAATATGAGGGCAAGAATACTATCACGAAAAAATGGAGGATAATCAAGATAATTCGAAGGAGTTTATAGATATTCAGCGAGATTGTTTTAATTATCATTTTAGTTTATTCCTTGTGCTTTGTTGTTTAATTTAGATTAATGATTTTTTATTAGATTTAATCGATCTTGCTTGCAACGTTATTTATCTATGTTACAGTTTTTAAGAGGGAGTCAATTGTGTATACCCTAGAGTTCAATGAGGGATAACTTGGTGAAAGAGAAACATAGTGGAGGATTGGAATGACACTTTGGAATTGATAAGACAATAGCAATGGTAAGTGAGATTTAATTTTGGCCTCAAATTCATAAGGATGTTAGAAAATTTGTGCAAAGTTGCAGAGTTTGTCAAGTCGCAAAAGGGAGTAGTCAAAATGTTGGATTGCATAAACCTTTGACCATTCTAGAAAGACCTTGGGAGGATATCAGTATGGATTTCATACTTGGTTTTCTAAAGACACAAAGAGGTAATGATTCTATATTTGTGGTGGTTTACAAATTTTATAAAATAGCACATTTCATACCTTGTAAGAAGATAATAGATGCAATACATGTAGCGGACTTGTTTTTCAAGGAAGTGGTCAGATTGTATGGATTACCTAGGAGTATTGTCTCATATAGAGATACAAATTTTGTTGGTTAATTTTGGAAGACACTTTGGAAGAAGTTGAAGACATATTTGAAGTTCAGTTCTACTTTTCACCCACAGACTGATGGACAAAAAGAGGTAGTAAATAGGAGTTTGGAAAACTTGCTTAGATGTTTGGTTGGAGAGAAGACCAAAAGTTGGGATTTAGTCCTTGATCAAGCAGAGTTTTCCTACAATAATTCAGTGAACAAGGTTATTGGAAAAATAGCTTTTGAGATTGTTACTGGAGTTCATCCTAGAGGTATATTAGAATTGTGAGACATCAATAAGGAGGATAAAAGAAGTGCTGAAGCAGAAGAATTTGTAGAACATATGAAGAAAGTGCATACTCAAGTAAAGCAATAGTTGGAAGATATGAACCAAAAGTATAAGGAATGAACAAATGAAAAGATGAGACATAAGGAGTTTAAAGTTGGAGATGAAGTGATGGTGTATTTGAGGAAGGAAATATTTCTAGTTGGCACATATAATAAGCTCAAGATGAGGAAGTTTGGACCGTGTAATATTTTGAAGAAATTTGATTCAGGAATTGCATATGAAGTAGAGTTACCAGATGGCATGGGTATATCACCTACATTCAACATTGCAGATCTACATCAACACCATAAAACAAAATTTAGTAAAGACAATAAAGAAAAATTGGAAGAAAAACTTCCTAAACAATGATCAAATGAGATAGAAGAGATTTTGGATATCAGAGATGGGAGGAAAACTCGTGGAAGGCAGTACAAAGAATATCTTGTGAAGTGGAAAGGTAGAATAGTGGAGGATTCTTCTTAGATTTCTCAGGCTGAGGTGGACCGTATTGGTTTTACTTTAGCCCCAACAAAGTGAGGAACTCACTTTTCATTAACCCCAGATGTCTGATGCAAAAGCATCCTTGGTTCTTTGCAATCTTGCATCAACCAAAAATATTTTCATTCAGTTTAGTTCTTGTTCTAGTTCAAGTTGGTAGATTTGGTAGTTCATCATGTTTTCTCACTAGAGCTTGTGGATCTATGTTTTCATCATGGACATGCTCATTTTCCTAATTCCAAGATTTCAGCTTGATTGGATCTTTTTACGACAAGTTATCGCTTTTGGATTAAATGATAATTTTGGAATTGGCCCTGGAATAATTTGAAACCTAACGACTAGTTTGATCGCTCGTGAATCTCTCCTGTAGCTTGCGGATCCTTGCAAGGTGTTTCAAATTGTTCTTTGGAGTGTCCTTGAACTTAATTTTAGGTCCACACTTCATCATATGCACCTGTCATGGAGAAATTCAAACTTGAGGCCAGCTTGTTCATGTACACGTTATATTTTCCTTCATCGAAGATTGTAAAGATCTCTGGCTGAAACAAATGCTTCTGGATCTGCGGATATGATATAAAGCTTGTAATGGATCATTAAGATAACAATCAATCAAGATGAAGATGATAAAGATGTATATAGAATTTGAGCTATAATATTTTTTCTCGCATATAGGAATACTATATTTTGAGCATGTTGTATCAGGCTTGTGAGCCCAATCTACAAGCTTGGATGTGGCCAACTGTATGTAATTGAAATTTTTGATAATAAGAATGTTTGAATCTACATTTTCCTACATAGTCTATGTTGCATCTATTGTGTAACTCTTGCTGCACGGTCCAAGTTGTTCTTTTTGAGGACCCTCCTACCGTGATTGCACTAGCAAAAAATCTGCCAAAGAGTTGCCCTCTCAGAAAATGTGAGATATGCGAGTCTCTTCACACACACTTAACATCATTATACTATCTTTAATTAGTTGCTTCACATTCTAGATCAGCATATGGATTCCACGTAGGTAATTAATAATGTTTAAAGAGTCACCTTCGACCCATAATTTTGAGTAACCCCTATCCATAGCAAATTTTATGCTTGCATACACAAATTCCACCTCGACACAATGATTGGTCTAAATTCCTAGCGGGAGTGCCATCATGCCTAAGAATCTTCCGTCCTTGTTCCCCAACACCCCCCACAACCTGCAAACTCGGGGTTCCCCTTCGCTGCCCCATCAAAATTAAATTTAACCCACCCTAGAGGAGGTGGTTTCCACTTAGTATTTAATATTTTATTCAAACCAGGATTCAAGTTTATGGAAAGAATGGAAGGAATCTTCTAGTTTGAAATCACCAAAAGATCTTAACCAGTCACACAGAGAGCATGGTCATAGTGGGGAGAGTTAGGAAAAAAAATGGCAAAATTTTCTAGAATCGCTCGATGAACCTTGAAGTATAGTCTGCAAAATTCTATCTTGGAATCTCGAAAAATTCTGTTGTTTCGTTCTTTCCAAACACCCTAGGAAATATGCGGGGCCATAAGGTCCCAAAGTCCACAGAGAACAGGAGAAGTGGATAGGCACCTCCATTATTCAATAAATTTTTCTAGGGACTCCGGGAACACCCACATTAAATTCCAAACACCAAGAAATTTACTCCAAAGTAGGGAGGATAACTTACAACCAACAAAAATATGGAATGCACTCTCAACATCCGTGTCGCAAAGAACACATCTATAAGGAAGGGCAAAGCCCCTTTTACAAAGATTATCTTGCATAAGAAGCCAAAAGAAAACATTCACCTTGAGCTCAATAAATGTTGATAACTACCCAAAACCATCAATTAATATTATAAAAGGAGCTTTGGTTTTTGGAAAAGGTGTGGATGATTAATATTTTATTTTCAACATTAATTTAAGAGTTTCTCAAATTTGTTTCTCAGGATGGATGCTTGGGTTAACCATTTTTGATAGTGAAACCATCTGTCCTAGATGGTCAGTTGGATTACAATGAATTTTACAATCAATTATATGGTTCAATATTGTTCATGAATGTTGGAAAATCTATTACAAATATATACATAGAGTTATTCATGATTGATATTCAAAATATTTCCTATTCGATGATTTGATTATTTATGAGTTCATATATTCATTTATTGGTCATGTATATTGGGACATATATTCTTACTACTAGTTCATAAGATATAATACAATTTGAAATGAATACTTATATATATTTATTTCTATTGTTCTAATTTCATGGTTTTCCCAAGTTCCATGATTGAATGCAATCAGTTATTATTTGAGGATCACTGACCATTCATAGTATATTTGAAGTTGATTGATTATTAGCTAGTGTGAAATTCCTATATATCGTGGCATACTATTGGGTAAAGATATTATCATATCAGACTCTTTTATCTCACTCACAATATTTTCTATTTCCTTGATACCATCGTATTAATTGGTGCTAACCATTCCATACATACTTGGACGAGTGTTATTATCATGCTATTATTATGAAGAGTATTACCAGTTCAATATCCTGCCTGATGTAATCAAGATTCTTATTCTGGTTCCATAATATATATCATGGTATTTGATATACCAAGGTTGAATAATAATGTGGTACATAACATATTGTTGAGTATGAATATTATCGGGCTCTTAATTTGAATTGTATTTCCGCCACAAGTATTATCGTTACACAAGCATTACCATTCTTGAATTATTTGTATGAATTCTACAAAATATAATGGTGATCATAATGCCTTCTATAGGGAGATTTCAAACTATTTGGGTTTCTTGGAATATAGTGTGAATATAAAGAATTGACATCAAGTCTAAGTTATCCAAGTGCTAGAATGGAGTTCAAGTTTGAGTTATTCAAGTCTCCTTTTATATTTATTAGCTGCTGTCTCTATTGAAGGGGTCACTACACTTAAAAAAGGCCTAATATGAATTTGTTTCCTAAAATATGACCAACTACAACTACCAAGTTACAGGGATTCTGCCATATGTTATTTAACTTATGTAATGTTTTAATCTGTATACTTATTATAACTGTAGCTGAATAAATGGTATTTGTAGTATGGATATAAATAATACTATATTTCAAATTATTTGTAATAATAAAATATTGTAGAATTTTAAATTACAAGAAACTATTGTTTAGTTCTGGGCATTACGTATAGTTCTATGATTTTTTATATTTGACAACATGCTTACATTGCCAACACAAAGAAATTAAATTATAAAATATTCCTCTTCCTGAGGTAAAGATCTTTATAGTGGTATTAGAGCTAGTTTTCCTACCAACTTGTGAAAATTTTCATGAGTGATAGGGATAAAAGGTATTATAATAGAGAAATTAAGAAACATTGGCAACCTACACAAATTTTGAAAGGGGAAACTACATTTGGTATTTTTGGAGTACACCAGAGATTCCCTTTAGATAGTGGTACCGACTCCTCTACAAGAGGTGGTGCATACATTGAGGTAGAGATGGGTGAAAGAGGGGAAGAACAAAGAGGGGAAGATATCCTCAATGCTTTGTTGGTTGAGAAAAGGGAAACAAATCAATGCCTGACTTAGTTGATGGAGTTGATGACATGAACCATACTCAATAATAATAACAATAACAATGGGAATAATCAAAATGGCCAAAATGGAGGTAAATAATGGCCAAGGTGATAATTTGATTAATAATAGGACACCAAACCGACGTGTTGCATCTGATAGTTCCAAGCCATTAATGCCTATTTTTCTACCTAGAGTAGAGCCTCAGGAAGGCAATGAGCTTACACTAATTGAGTTGTAGGAACAACAAACAAGAATGGGTTGATGTAGGACTAGGTTTTCAACATGATATCTCCCTTCACGATTACATAGACTTGAGGATGAGACATATTCCCAACACAGGTAAGGGAGAACATAACAATGATCTTAGGAGGAAGGTTGGTAAATTGAGATTTCCTTACTTTGATGGATTAGGGGAAACATCAACACGTGCTTGGGTTTAGAAAGTTGATACATATTTTTAGCTAAATCCAATTATTGAAGATGAAGACATCTAATATGTTGTCTTACATCTAGAAGGAGTTGCTCATGAGTGGTGGCATCATGTATGATCACTATGGGCCATGACGAGATTACATCATACACTAATTTTACAAAAAGTCTTATCAAGAGGTTTGACAAGAAGGATCTCAAACTCTATTTCAAGGAGTTGGCACAACTGAAGAAATGGGGTATAGTTGATAAGTACATTTCTAATTTCTAGAGACTCATTATTTTAGTTACAAATGTTTTAGAGAGGAGATTGATCATGATTTTCATAGATGGATTGTCTGACCCATTAAGAGGTTGGATTAAGGTGCTTAACCCACTCACATTGTAGGATGCAATCAAAAGGGTGAGAGATATGTAGTCTTTCACTTCAAAAATGAAAATTCAATCAAAATCAATTTCATTTAAGGATGAGCAACAAGAAGAAAAATTAGATATGGAAACTTCTGATTCACCTAAGACTACACCTCCAAAGTTGGATTTTGACTCAAGGAGTGAGTTACAAAATAATTTGTGTTTTACTTTTCGTGAACCATGGGAACCCGATCATAGGTGCCTTGGGAAAGGAAAATCATACTACATTGAGGTCACTTCTAACACAAATAATATGGTAGTAGATACTAGCTTGGGAAGTGAACATGAGGAAGCATAAGGTACTAGTGCATGCCTAACATGAGGTTTTATGTATCATCCTTTCTAAGTGAAAGGAGTATTGTTAGGAAAAAAGGTAACATTTTTGGTGGATAATGTAGCAACTCATAACATCATTAATGAGGCTCTTGTGGTGAAGCAAGGAATACAATTTGAGGGATTTCCAAAATTCAAGGTCATGATGGTCAATAGATTCAAAATAAGTTGCAATAGGATGGTTCAATAGTTGAGTGTCCAGTTGGATGAGTACACACTCACTGATGACTTTTATGTGATGGATTCTGGTGAGACATATATTATATTGGAAATTCTCTAGTTTCACTCAATTTGTAAATGTAATCAAGATTTCCAAACAAGGGAGTTAGAGTTCACTATTGATAGGAGGAAGATAGTGTTTAAGGCATTAGAAAATGATACTCAAAATCAAGTAACAATGAAGGGGTCAAAAACATTGTTTGCACATTCAACAACCATTTTTGATATATTCCATTTTGACAAGATGTATTATTCTACATTATCTGACCTTGATGAAGAATTAAAAAATATGGGAATCAAAGTGGTGCAATGGAAGATGAATAAGTCCCTTGATGCTGAGTTTGTATAATTTATACAAAGGATCATTCGATTAATTTTCAAGAAACATAAAGAAATAATATTTATAGGCAGGTTGCAATTTTGTGTTTACAATTTTTTTTTGTACAAATCGCCTCAGTTGATATGGGACCCTGGAGTTGGATTGCTTGAGGGCAAGAAATATTAGGTAGGGGGACTTGTAATATCCCATTTTTGATGGTAATGAGAGAGTAATATTAATTAATTCTCAAAAGTTAAAAAATATCAAAAAGGAGAATTAAATAATAATTATTTATTATTACCTAAAGTTAATTAAAAGGTAATAATTGAATAATTTATAAAACGACTCTAGGAAATCAAGATTAATTATAAGTCACTTAATAAATGTTGATAACTGCACAAAACCATCAATTAATATTATAAAAGGAGCTTTGGTTGTTGGAAAAGGTGTGGATGATTAATATTTTATCTTTAGTATTAATATGAGAGTTTTTCAAATTTATTTTCTCGGGATGGATGCCCATGGAAACCATTTTCGACAGTGAAACCATTTGCCCTAAATGGTCTTGGAAGAATCAATTAGATTCTTTAGTTAGATTACAATGAAATTTATAGTTGATTATATGGTTCAATATTGTTCATGAATGCTAGAAAATCTATTACAGATATATGCATAGAGTTATTCATGGTTAATATTCAAAATATTTCCTCTTTGGTGATTGATTATTTCTGATTTCATATGTTCATTTGTTGGTTGTGTATATTGGGGTGTATATTCTTACTGTTGGCTCATAAAATTTAATGCCGTCTATATTGAGGGATGAATACTTATATATATATTAATTACTATTATTCCAATTTCATGATTTACCCCAAGTTCCATTGATTGAATGCAATCGAGTATTATTTGAGGACTAGTGGCCATTTATGGTATATTTGAAGTTGATTGGTTTATTTGCTGGTGTAGAATTCTCATATATCATGACGTACTATTGGGCGAGGATATTATCATATTAGCATCTTTTTTCTCATTCATAGTATTTTATATTTCTTGAAGACCACTGCATTAATTGGTGCTAACCATTCCATACATACTTGGATGGGTGTTATTATCGGGCTATTATTATGAAGAGTATTACCACCACTTTAATATCTTTTTTTATTTATTGGAAAAATCATCAAAAAAGAGATTTGCATTAGAAAATCAACATCACAACTGTTGTAGAACAACAACAATAAAAAACAAACAACAACAAGGATGCTACAAACGAGCAGCTATAGGCTGTTACAAAGGAGCAGTAGCAACAACAAAAAATGCCACACCAAACATGTCCAACTAGATTTACAAAGGAAAATCACCATGCATAACCAACAAACTATAAATACAACAGTGGACTAATATCATAAACATAATAACTTTAAAAAATAGTCCACTATCCATCTAATCTCGAGTACACTTTTGGATTTCGCCACGCCACAAATGTAATCTCAAAGGCCAGTCCCTAAACCTGTGTATACTGCATGATGAACACAAAAAAGGTGAAACCTATTCAAGAAGAAGCCGCATTCAAATCTCCATTATCTGTAATAGTGCACAACTGTTGGAGGAGGGTGTGTAAGGTGTCCTCAAGAGCAGTGGATGTTTGGATAGTTTGTAGGTTCATCATTTGAAGGCAAAAAATATTACAAATCATTTGCAACTCTATCTGGGGAGGGTGAATGGTGTTAGAGAACATAGAAAGACACCAGAATTTCCAAAAGTTCTTGATAATCACTTGTCTACAGGTGTGTGATATGGCATCAAAGGAAGGAAAAGCACCTAGAAGAGCTGATTTCCAAGTCCATGTTCAGGAAAACAAAGTAGGCAAAGAGGTGAACAACAGGTGCCATAATTTACGGGCATGGGTGCAAGTCCAAAAGACATATTTTACAGATTCCATTCTATTGCAAAATGGACAAGTGGGCTGAGGGTACACAAATTTAAGGTGGTTACCAACAAGAAGTTTCACATGGAGAAGTTTCCAAGCAAGGAGTTGAGACTGAGCATCCACTTTAAACTTTCAGATTTGGTGGCTGAGCTGATTCCACTTAGATCGAACAAAAGAGAAATGCCACTTCTTATTGAGATAGGGTGTGATAATATGAGGCAAGAGCTGTTTGTAGATGGATCACAGTGGAAAGAAATGAAAGCTGTGAGCATTAGGCCATCGCCAATCATTCAAAAAGATAGCATGACAATCCCAAGATAAAAATTCATGAAGATCAGGTGTAACAAGTTGTTGGATTTCAAGGACTGGTTGTTTATTGCAAGAAGAAAGGTGAAACCGCATTTTAAGGATGGGCCATGTTTTCCAATGGAATGTGGTGGAGTCCCAAAGGTCTCAAAAAAATTGGATACCTTTTTTAAATAGACGCTTGCCTTTGAGTGTGCTGATGGTGCCTAAAGGTTTGTTGTTTTGTTGCACTAGACTATTCCACCAAATAGAGGAATATGGGAAACTTAAACCATGGTTGAGGGATTGGTCGAACCAGATCAAATTAGTAGAAGTGATCTGCCAAGCTTTCTAGATAGAATTGAAGGGGGCAGATTCATGGGTTTTGAAAAATTGAGCTAAAAGGATCTTGTCTTTCCAACTGACCTTAGCCCAAGATTGACCAACTGAGGCAGTTTGGATACTAAATCTGATTAGTTCCTTCCAACGAGCATCTCCCTCCAAAGCTCTGATTATCCATTTAGTGGTTAAACAGATTCCTTGTGTGTATAGATCAATAATTCCAAGCCCTCCCTTGTCTTTTGGTTGGATATAATGATGCCAAGAAGTAACAGGCAGCCCTTGTTTTTTATTCCCCCATTTGGCCCATAAAAATTTCCTAATCAGATGAGTTAGTTTATTGTAAAAACTCTTTGATGGCAGCTAACATGAGGAAATGTAAACATGACTAGCAAGCAAAATTTTGTTTGCCACTTGAATACGACTAGCCATAGATATAAATATATTAGTCCAATTCAAGAGTTTGATTTTGATCTTGTTCAGAAACCATTTCCACATGTCCTTAAGAGAAACTCCAACCCCAAAAGGGATGCCTAAGTATCTTGTGATCGAACCATGTTTTATTTCTTTCCAATCATGTGGAATCCATGCAGGTTAGGGGTTGGGACGAGACATTTAATAAATTATGTATTGTGCATATCTAATTTAGAACCAGAAATGGTGTAAAACAAATCTAAAGTATCCAAATTATTAGTAAATTCATCAACATTATTTTGGATAAAAAGCATGGTATCATCAACAAAGTGAGAGTTCAGAGTAGTGGCGTTGTTAGGTAAGGAAATACCATAGATAAAATGATTGGCCTTAGCATGTTGAAATAAATAGCCAAGGGCATCAACAAAAAAGAACATACAAAAAAGGGGCAAGGGGAAGCCTTGGCAGATTGATCTTTGGAGAGGGAATTGAGGTGAAAGGGATCCATTAAAAACTATTGTAGCATTAGCATCCATGAAAAGCATTTTAATGTGATCACGGATTTTAGGGCCAAATCCTAGCCATTGCATCATGTTAAGGATGAAGGGCTACCAAATGCGATCGTAGGCTTTGTCAAAGTCCAACTTGGAAATACTTGGGCATCTTGGGTAGTTTTCTAAGTCCATTCAATTGTTTCCCAAGCCAACACAAGATTATCCAAGATAAATCTTCCTCCCAAAAGGCCTATTTTTTCTGGGTGCACAATCATTTGAGTAATGGATTTAATTCTTTGAGCCAAATATTTGGTTATGATTTTGTATGAGGTATTAAGTAGGGTAATGGGTCTCCAACTAGTCACAAATTCCTCGTCTTTCCCTTTAGGAATGAGTTTGATGAGACCCTGGTTAATGGTAGAACCTAAAGTACTAGTTTCAATTCCTTCAAGATAAATATAGCAGAAATCTTCATGAATGTAAGGCCATAGCTTAAGATAGAATTCAACATAGACCATCCATTCCAGGGCTTTTTTCAGTGGCCATGCTAAAAGAGCCTCATCAAGTTCTTCCAAAGAGAGGGGTCCATCAAGAAATTTACTATATTCAACATCAATTTTACAAGGAATACAACCTGCCACACTTTCTTCAACAATGGGAATTAAGGGATCATCTACAATTTCATCAATGAAGAGTTGTTTATAGTATTCAAAAAAGGTTTGCGTGATTCCTTAATGGCTGGTTTGTGGGGTGCCATCATCTGATTTGATGATTGAAATATGTTCTTTCTTGTGTTTATGCTTAAAGTATTGGAAGAAACAATTGGAGCCACAATCACCATCCTTAATCCATTTGAGATGAGCCTGAATTTGTGCACTTCTACCTTTATAAACAACCATTTTCCTAAGCTGATTTTCAACATGTGCAACAGTTTTTTGAAGGGAAAGGTCATGGGGGTTTGTAGCAAGGAGAGAGCGACCACGCACTAGCTATCCATTTAGAGATTTTTCAAGTTTCCTACGTTTAGCAACAAATTTTTGGCCATAATCACGAAGGAAAGAAGAGCAACGAGAAATAGTTCTTTCCCACCAACTGATCCATTTCATTGGACCAAGTGTACCAATGAGGCATGTGAAGGTTTTTTTTACCTAACAATGGGTCATGCACACCCAATGCATTACGAGTAAGAGTCCAAGCATCGAATTCCAGTTGAGACAAGCGAACATGGCTATCCCAACTACGATCAGTTGGGTGCTCCACCATATTGAAGCTCCCCCTAACACCCAATCATCATTAGGGAGGTGAAATCACAACCATTCCCAAAGAAGAGTCCTTTCTGAGGGAGTGTTGGGGGCGTAGACTAAAAAAAATCCATATAATGTGTCATGGATGATTATGGTAACCCAAATGCAGCAGTTATTAGGGTCACTTCCTGATGCAACCACATGCTGTACAAGCCAAGGGGCTAAGCCTAACACAAATCCTCCACAACCATCAGAGTGATTGGTGAGAAAAAAGATAGCTTCTTGCCAAATGGATGAAAGAGTAGATTTTAGAGAAATACCATTGAATTTCACTTCTTGCAACATGACAATATTTGAGTGATTAGCTTGAATAGACTATTTAGCATGATATTTAAGACTGAATGTTACAATTCATCAGGAAGAGTCAAGAAGATTTTCCTCATCCACCAAGAGAACATTGAACTGATTTTCAGATTGGCAAGCTTGAGAAACTAATGAGTATGGCAGAATAGACCTTTCGTGAGAAGAGGATTAAGATCGAGAACGTGTATGCAAGGAGGGAGTTGTTGCCTGCAAGGGAGAACTCTGATCATAACATGAACGATTGGTGGAGGAGGTGGTATCCTTCCATTTTTTAGTAGCCCTAACACTGTCACCCAAGGCAACATCTTTGAAGGAGGGTGAACCAATGGAAGACCGAGGTTGAGATTCATACTCTAGTTCCATAATGAATATATCATGGAATTTAACATACCAGGGGTGAATAATAATGTGGCACATAACATACTGCTAAGTATGAATATTATCGGGTTCTTAATTTGAGCTATATTGCTGCCACAAGTATTATCACTACCCCACAAGTGTTTCCATCTTGATTTATTCATATGAATGCTCTAGAAAAATAACAGTGATCATAATGCCTTCTATAGGAATATTTCAAGCTATTTGGGTTTCTTGGAACATAAGACCAATACAAAAATCAACATCAAGTTTGAGTTATTGAAGTGCTAGAATGGAGTTCAATTCTGAGTTATTTAGGCCTCCTTTTATATTTATCAGCTCCTATCATTATTGAAGGGATTGCTACACTTAACAAAGGCCTAATATGAATTCATTGCTTGAAATATGATCAACTACAGATGCAAGGTTAGAGGGAGTCTAACATATGCTATTTAACTTATGTAATGTTTCAATCTGTATATTTATTACACATGTAGTTGAATGAATCGTATTTGTAGTATGGATATAAATGACACTATATTTTAGAAGGTTAAGAATAATAAAATATTGTAGAATTTTAAATTGCAACAAACTATTTTTAGTTTTTGGGTATTAAGTATAGTTCCATGATTTTTTATATTTGACAACATGTTTACATTGTCAACCCAAACAAATTAAATCATAAAATCTTCCTCTTCTAAGGGTAAGGATATTTACAATGGGTTAAGGAGAGATACATGAGACTTGACTCAAAGTATGTGTCATATGAGAAAATTAGTACTATAATTAGGAGATGGCTTAAGGGTAGGAAAGAGGGTGGCTTAAGGGGAGCGAATAGGATGAATTAAGGGGACACAAAATTACTCATAAAGTTTTTAGGAATGATAGAAAATTAATTAACTATATATTAACTATCAGTTAAATATATACAATTATATACATACCTACAAATTTATTCCATTATACCATCTACATCCTCTTTTTTGCAATGCATCTACAATTCTTCCATAAAAGTGTCAATAACTCTTTGGAGGAAGTCTCCCTTAATACATGACTAGTTTTATGTTTGTTATCATAACCAAATGTGAGTAGTATGTAATAGTTTCATGATTCAAATGTAGGAAATCCATTCTTTCTTATTAGATATTTCTGTAGTGAGGCGCCAACAAAAACCACATAACCTATTGGATACTCATAGTTATCATCATCTACTCTAGGATGTAAAAAATTATGTTTTTTCTCAACACATTAAGCCAAACAATACTTTGTTTCCTCATTACCCTCATGCACAACAACAACATACACATGTCTTGTAAAAATATATATTTTTAATTCAATAACTTGTATGACATATAATTTTCACATAGATACATGTTCATACATATATAATTATATATATTATAGAATAATGTAATAAAATAAAATATTGAATTAAAGTACCTTCTTATACAAGGTTTTAAATGTGATCATAGTCATTTGATGCAAAAACTTGATTATCATCTTCAATTATTGTTTCATATTGATCATGTGTTTGTGTAGGTGTCAAGGAGCTTTTTTTCCATTATTCAATCCATTTTGTATTTTTAAATACTTCCTAATAACCTACAATACAAAATTGACAAAAAAAATCAAACTCCCTAGTCCATATAATCCACGTGCTTGCATTTGAACTCTTAAATGAATGAATTTTTTTTGATCCACTAGTTGTCTCACAATCATGTCAAGTAAGAATATTCTCTTATTCAAATAACCAAAATAATCATTGAATTATAGAGTCCTCACTTGATCCCGTAGATAATTTTGCATTACATTAATCCACAATTGCACACACATCTCTAAATTTTTCTATATCCTTAAATTTTAGTTGCTCTCTATTAAGAGCTATTTTCGCACATGCTCCAAATCAATCATATTATTCTTTACCACGTCTAGCTTCAAAAAAATCGACATTTGTTGGATATTGTTTTCATTGTGAGCCCTATATAGCCAATAAAACATTTGAGCATTTTTGAATTTCCTATACAAATTCTAGTGAGTTCTTTGTTCTGCTACTTGGATACTCTCTCCTCGCTAAAATTTACTCATGATTATACCCCCTACTCCAACCATTAAAAAAACTGAAGATGGATGCAATCTTGTCCTTATATATGCCACAAAGGTCTCTAGTCCACCTCTTTGTGTCTTTTATATTCTCTTGGACCTCCTATCAATACCCTCCTCCCACTCTCCTCTCTCCTCTTTCCTCTTCTAACCTCCTCCTACATCTCCTCCTTAATGATATCCTCTATGAAATCCCATTATAAATATCCTCCACTTTCACCTCATTCATATCCCCAAACTCATCCATATTCTCCACTTCTCCTCCTCCACATCCCACTAGTTACCTAATCTTACAACCTGTCCAATCTTAATGGTTAAAAATCATGTTTGTTTTCCATTTTCACTCATTTTCTCTCCTTTTTGTTATGGATTCAATAGTTACTAAAATTAAAATGAATATTAAAATATACTTATTTATATAATTTTCAAGAATTAACTTTTTAAAAATAAAAAATTCTACCCTTACCCTTAATTTACCTCTTTCACAAAAATGACCATAACTCTAGTTTTATACACCATTTTTTGCACATGGAACATATCTTTCCCTTTTTATATGATATATATTTGATATAATTTCTATTACATTGGAACTTTCACATAAATATTCTTTAATACAATTATATATTCCCTCTCCCTTTTTATTTTTTGACTTTGCTACAATATTAACTTTTTCATCTTGTTAGAATATTTTTCATCCATCTCTTACACATACTGCATCTTTTTAGCATGCATCTACCGTTACTTTTCTCTAACACACATCTCTTATCACTCTTCCCATGTCCTCCCTTCTCATTTTCCTCATTCCTTGAAATAATTGCACTCATTCCATATAACTATTTCCAAGGGGTGATGAAGTTAACATATGTGCGCTCCTTAAAAAAACCTGATTGTTTTCAGCGCCATTTATCTTCTAAGTAGGTCATAACCTGGTTGTAAAGAGTTTAAGGTCCCTTCAAAACCTATTTGTTTCAACTTGAGTTGATTTGAATATCTATGTATGGTCATCACTGATGGGTTGCGATTGGTATGCTGATTATTTTTCTAGTAGCTTCTTTTCCTTGTAAAGGGTTTTAGGTCCCTTCAAAACCTTCTTGTAATAGGTTTCGGGTCTCATCAAAACCTATTTTCCCCTTAATAAAAAACATATGTGCTTATTGTACACATGTTTATTACATTTTCTTGTACCACATTGATTATATTTGCATACATTTTTCACACCATATTTTCATTTTAGTCATTCCCATTACTTATATGATTAAAATAGTATTTAAAACATTTAATTAAGTTTAATATAAAATACATGAAAAATAATCAATTAATTATGTTTATTATAATTTCATTGCTTATTCTACCATTATGTAGCACATCACAGATAACTTAAATCTTCTAGAAAAAACTAATGGTTGGTGGAGATAATAGATCTTATAGCAATAGATTAATGGTTTGAGAAATTGTTGATAATAGATCTTATAATAATAGATTGATGGTTTGAGAAATTATTGATCTTAAAAGTAAATTCATAGATATTTTAAAACAACATTTAATTCTTTGTTTCGAAATGTGAATATTGTGGGATATGATTTTCTCTTTTGAATTTTTTTTTAATGTCATATTTTTATTATTTTTATGTTGTCTTGTTACTATTTTCTATGGTAGACATATGTTAAAATTATTTTTATTGTTTATGTTGCTGGGGCTGCTAGCCTAGCAAAGCAAACTTATTTTAAACAATTTTTTTACATGCATCCTGATGCAAGAGCATCCAGTGGTGTAAGGGCAATCCTACATCACCCAAAAATATATCTACTTTCATTTAGAGTTTTGTATATGTTTTTTCATTTCTGGATACCCTTTTCGTCAAAGAAGAATTCCCAACTTTCAGAACTGCTTTTCTGTTTTTTCTGCTCGACTGCTATTTTTAGCAAGTATGATTTTGAAGGCGTGAGGAGACAAAAATTTAAGGGAAGCTTCAGGACAGAATAATAAACACTTTGGTGAAAGAATCAGGTGAAGATCATTCCCGGTTCAAAAGTTATTCAAGTTTCAGTTTCTGCTTTTTGCCCTACAAAATCTTCAGAGCTAATTTTGAGGGACTTAAAGGCTCCGGATGGGCCCGAAAATTGGTGGAAAACGAAAGTGGTTAGCCTTTACACCCCACTTTTTGGCACTTCATTTTCGCAAAACCTTTCTGAAAAGGTATTATCATTGAAGATCCGACGATTAGATCTTGAGTTAGGGCTTCCAGAAGTTTGTGCATAATTAAAATGTTGTTTTTGGCTCCAAACGGAGGAAATGGGGCTATTTATGGGGTAGTTTCTGATTTTTGTGGGTAGTTTTTGGGAAAAGAAGATCGCATGCTGCGAATAGGGGAATTTCTGTAGTTTCTTTATGTAATTTGCATGTATTGCAGAACTCGAGGATTTGAGATCCTCTGCATGTAAGATTTTCATTTTTGAAAATAATAAGGATCTCAGTTTTCTGTGTGATTTTTTTGTGTCTCGGGTTGCACCCTCATCACATCCCCTTTATAAGAAGTAGGGATGGCACAAGAGAAAGATGATATTTTGTGTGAGAATATATTAAATACCACATCATCTATATTTTATTATTTCTACAAATATTTTAAAGTAGAAGCAATCATTCATTTATTTATTTTTGTGTGATTTGATTATATTTATTTTTAAGTTTGTAGTTTATGTGAATAAATATAATAAAATTATATTTACATTAAAGTGATTGATTAGTAGTAGTGTAATAAAATTAGATTTTATAAATTATATTAATTGTTTCAATAATCATATGAATAATTTATGTAATTATTTTTATTGATAGTGTTGTTTTGTAAATTTTTTATAGATGTTATTATAGTCAATATTTGAGGTTATTTTTTTGTAGTCGTTCTTATAGTTAGTTTTATTTGTTATTTCCTATAGTCTTAAATTTTTTGTAGCATAATATAAACATTTTTATTTTTATTTTTTATTAGACTGTAGGAATCGAGTAGCACGACCCCCTATGAACTGCAGTGTGCCTAGTAAACTTTTTAACGTGACCGACGGCGTTGGCGCGACACGCCCTCCGGTACCACGAGGGTTGGGGAGACTAGACCTCGTGACCAACCTTCTGCAAAAGGAAATATTTAGCCAACCGAGCTAGGGCCCCAACCCCAATATAAACATTTTTATAACCAACACTACTCATATCTATTTTTCCTTTCTAGAATAGTTATATAAATAAATTCACTCACCCTCACTATTTGTATCCCTTTAACATATTACCACTATTCCTTTCACAAGCTTATACTCCTAAATTAATAATGAACTAAACTAAAACTTATTTTCTTAAGAACCTTGATATTGAATTTAGACATTAAATATATTCAATAAATTAGTCCTATAATTAGCTCTATTTCATCTAGTCAAGGATCATATCTCCTATGCTCTCACGTGACCATCAAAATCTATGAATTCACTTACTTCTCTATATATTAGAATCAAATCTCTCTCTCTCACCTCCCACAACTAAAAACAAACCATTTCCTCTAACTAATAAATAAATTTATTTTATGTAGATTTTTTCCTTATAATAATCATCACATAAATGATGTGAGATTAACATATTTTTTTAGAGCTCCACCTTTCTAAAATAATTGTGTTGTATAGGATTTAAATGATCTAACATATGAGTTTCCCAAGATTTAGTTTTGACTAGCATATTTATTTTAAAAATTATGCTTTCTTAACATGTCTATTTTGCAAGAATTTATTTCTTTAGTAAACTTATTCTATAAATTATACTTTAAATATATGGATATAACTTATATTATAGCATGTTATTGTATTCATTTTTTTATATATATCTCGATATTTCATGTATATATGAAATCCAATTTCAGTATTTTAGTATATATTTATATATATATCTATACTCTTTGAAACCCCAAGGGTTTATTGTCCATTCCCCTTTTGACAACATGGAAATTTTATTTGATTTTTCCCCCTTCCTTCTTATGAGAAACAATCCTCCCCTTTTTTTTAAATTTTTTTAACAATACTATCATTTTTTATGCATATGTAAAATTATCAATATCCCAATTTCCTTCCTACTTCTTGGCAATACCGACGATCCTATTTCATTATTTCCTTTCACACACATAGAATTAAAAAAAATTCTATAGTTATTTACTCTATAAATATATTTTTATGTTCTTAGTCCTAAACACTCTTAGCCTAAATAAACACAAATATATATGTACAAAGCCTCTTTAGCTTTCTATGGAGCTTGAAAGACTAAAATAGGGGTTTGACCACTTTGATACACTCCTATGAAACTACCCTATTTTTCTTTGTTAAGAAATGAATATTAAATTTGTCTATATTATGATGTATTATTCATCATAAATATTTTAGTTCATTAAAATCATTTAATTTATTTTTAATCATTTATATTCCTTTATGCACTATTTGCTATCCTTAACCATTTTATAATTTTATATACATAGAGGACTTGAGCATGCTCATACTAAATCCTTGGTAGTATGCAAACATATTGGTATAATAATCTATCTTTGCTTCTTTTGAGAACTATATGAGCTCACTACAATATCTTTCAACCTTTATCATTCATCCAAGTTTCTTTCTTTATTTTTTCAAGTTCACGAATTTAATTAACACTAAAATGGATAATATCAATTATTTATTAATCTAGTTCTTGCACTATTTTCATTTCCTAATTAAGTTCTATTTAAGTTTAGAATTTGGTTTAAATAAGACAATTTATTATTCTAAGTATGAGGACAAATATAACTCAAGATTTAGTTAGTAATGCAATTATTTGTGTTTAGCAAACCCTTTTATATTAGATTACTAATGAAATGCTATAATAGATAATTGGAAAGAATTTATCTCAATAAAATGAACGAGTTATCTATTTTATATCAACACAAATTTTACCCAATATTTAAATCTACTTAACATTTCATACTTCAATAAGTGAACATGTTTTTACTCTTTAAATATGAAATCAAATAAACACACGATCAAGCTCCATATTATTGTGAAAATTTTATTTAACTAATTTACACATATTTAGAGTGAATGTGTATCATTTACGCTATTTTTTTTCTTATAATGTGACCCTACATACATCAACTAATCTTGGAAAATTATTTGTGTTCTTAATCACGTAAGTTCAAAAAACAATATGGTAACTACATAAAAGGTTCAATGATGAGTGGAGGAAAGGGAAAGAGTGATCACTATATTGTGAAATGATAGTACAATGATTAGTGATTTACGATGTTTTCACTTTTATAAATTCTTGTGATGTGATTAGTGTATTTATGTCTTAATCAATAAAAATTGAAATTTTAAGTGATTTGATTTGTATTAAAAAATAATATTTTATTTTATCATATTTTTTACTTTTAGTTGATTCGTTGAATTACAAATTATATTTAGTCATCTACACAACCTTGAGATACTTTTCATTATAATGTTGAAATTTGTACATTGATGTGATTTCTCATTTAATTTTGAGCCCACCTTGGTAGAATATTTTAAAATATAATTACATATTGATAGGTGACATACTTTCGTATCAATTTTAGCTTATGAACCAATCCTTATCTGTGCTCCATTTAAAATTTCTATATATTTCTTATTTGTTGCACCATATCCTCTTCCCATATATTAACATCATTATAAGCCATTTTTTGCACCTAATCTTGCATTGATATCCACATATTTATTCTAGGAATCAAAATTAGTACCTTGATGTCCTAGGTCTATCTTGAGTGCTTGGAATTCAACCCAAAATTTAAATTTTTAAATTAAAAACTTTAGATTCCCACCCTTTACTACTAGTTATTATGCACATTGACTTGACATACATTTACACAACCTCTTGCTATGCGATTCTATTTAAACACATTAAATGTGTATTCCTATAAATTATCAAGGATAAAAATCTTTATAATAACAATTTTGATTTGGATCATGTCAACATTAAATGTATTCAAAATGAAAGACTTTAAATGATGTATTAAAAACATAAAATTGACACTAATGCAACTTCCAATTGAGCGAGAAATCGAAACACAAAACCAAATAATCAAAACAAGATTGACATATTTGATTACCATTGTACCAGAGAGTGGATTTACTTATAAATGATATACATGTGGTACTTGCACATATAACATAACGATACATAAAATTGGATTGAATGCTGAAATGGTTAAGTATTAAAGGATATTTGTAGGTTTCAAAAACAAGGATCAATAGTGAAGATAAAAAATAAAATAGATGGAAAAGATCAAGTTAGTTGGGAGGTTGAGAGATGAAGGGTGGAAGATAATTGGGAATTAATTGATTTAAAGATTAAATTTTGGGAGAGGGTTAGGTAGTTATGGAAGGAAGATTTAATTAATTAAATTAATTAAATCATGTGTAAAAGGGATTTTTGATTTATGAAATTAATAGGAGAAATTGAAGTGTCTACATTTTTTCCCTCTTTGAGATGACGTTTATACTAAAAGAAATAAAATTATTTCAAAGAAGAATGAAAATGTAGATGTGTGATAGGATGAATATCTTGTTTCAAAGAAGAATGAAAACATAGATGTGGGATAGGATGGATGAATGAAAGAAATATGGGGCCTATAAAAAAGGAGAATATGATGATGCCCCATGAGATACTATGTGGGATCCAAAAGGGACCACAATAGACTCTTGAAAAGATAAGGGAAAGGGAAAATATTATGCAAAATAGCGTGAATAACTTAGTTTTTGATATATAACCTAATGTTATGCACCAAGGTATGAAGACTAGGGTGAAAATGTGTAAAATGTAGAAAGGAATTGATGTAAGGGAAAACCAACCTTCATACAAAAATTACCAACAATATAGGATGCATTTAGAAATTGTTTGCAACAACAACAAAAAAATGCAATAATTATTCCTTCTTTGTTCATTCAAATCTCTTAAAAACTCATGGATTATAAAATATATCTATAATTAAATTGTGTGAAGCCAAATGGGCTGATGTCAATCATTACAAATCTAATATGATACTAAAATATAACAACAATCAAAATACAAATGGTCTCTCTTAATCTAGCTTCTTTCCCAAGCTTCTAGCTCCTTCAACCTGCAAAATTTCATAGGAAAAATTTGCTGCAATAAAAATCTATATCACCAATCCTCTTGCTGCTAAAGAACCTCTTCAGACTTGCAAAAAAATGTCTTCTTCCTCTCTCCAAGAAAAGACACACCTCTTTCCAAATCTGAAAAAAACAACCCCATCACAAATTCATACAAAATAAATACAAGAAGGAAGCATATGATTTCTATTATCATTGAAATAAAATGAAATTACAATAGGGTAAAAGTACAAAGATGTGTCACACATTTATAAAGGAACCGACCAACACTGATCTAACTTTTAAACTTGAATCACTAAAAAGTGATATATGTATTGAACTTTGAAATGATGTAAAATAATAAAATATTTATTTTTTAGTATATTTAGTGTTTGTATTTTTTTAGGAAAATTAAAAAATTATTTGATTTTTTTTTATATATTAACACTATAATTTAGTTGCTGATAAAATACTGAAAAATGAAGTTACATGAGACGTCAATCTTTATATAGTAAATTTTATTTTTTTCCTTCATTTTTTTTGTGTGTATTTATAACTTGAAAATTTAGGGCATGGATATAATTATTTCTAATTTTGATGAACCTATATTTTAAAATAAATTTTAAAATGTGTGTATTAAAACTTAGATGTTTTTTGTCAACATCAACTTTTATATGAATTATTTATCTAAAATAGAAAAGAAATTATACCATCTTGATATAGATTCTTGTGTCTAGGGCATCATATTTTTTTTCAGATTTTTCTAATAATTTTTACTATTTTTCCTTGACATGGTAATTGACCTAATGTTTTGTGCTAATAACCTAAATTTAGTAAAAATACAAAGGAAAATATAAATAAAAATTAATTAAAATATATACATTTTTGAAAACTAAACTTATGGATCTAGAAAAAGGGTATTTTTATATTTAATTTATTTTTTTACATGAGTAGAAGTTGTTGAAACATCAAGTTTTTCAAATAATTTTATTTTTTTGGTAAATTAGACTCAAAGTGGTGCTAAATATGCATTTAGCCAATAATTTTAGTTGGAAAAGTTGTTGACATATATAACTTAGCTAGAATGAATCTTACAAGATTATATATTTGACCAAAATTAATTCTTAGTTAAAAATACTTAAATTCACTTGTGCCGATAAGTTGGCCGAAAGTGTGACACAACTTTGTGTTGATACCCAACATAAAATTCCTAGTCATCATATGGGCTTGATGATTACATAATATGCAAAAATATAGAATCATAATCCTTTAGAAAATCCGACAGTATCTTGTTATGCTAAACTTCAACTCCAAAAATCCAAAAGGATGACCCAACATAACATGAGGCTCATTGGGGACCATGGTGGGTACTATGTGAGACAAATAATAAACACATGTAAGAGATAAGGTCATTGTTGCACAAATGGTTTCCGTTGTACCAAAATATTGACCTGTTAGTGCCCGATACAACCGCTAGAGTTAATGAATCCACGAGGGGCCGTTAAGCCACATCATGAACCCAAGTTCTATGTTGTACAACACAAGGAGACCAAGGGCACACACCTTGAAACAATCCCCTTGTAGCACAAGCGATGGGTTCAAACCCGTGACTTAGGCTCTGATACCAATTGTTGTACAAATGGTTTCCATTGCACCAAAAGATCGACCTATTAATGCCTGATACAACCACTAGAGTTAATGAATCCATAGGAGGTGGTTAAACCATGTCACAAACCCGAGTGTTACATTGCAAAAAACAAGGAACCAAGGGTACACACATTGAAAAAATCATACTCCAATCAAAACTAGCTGAAAACAACCAAGATATGAAGGATCATGGTGGCCTTAAGATGATGTGAAAAACGGCTAGAAAAATAAACATAAACGATCAAAAAGTAATACTCAACAAACATAAACCATTGAACTTATTGCCAAATGTATTAGAAAGATCATGAGAGATGAAAGATCAAGATGACGATGAAGCCTAACATGGGGAATGATATATCCCACAAAGGCCAAAGATGAAATGATGATGAAGCTTGATTTGGGGAGTGATATATCTCGTGAAGCTAATGAGGAATGATGGAGAATAGATGACATAATGACAAATGATTCAAATGATTAATGATATGAATGTTAATAAAAGATCTAAGTCGAAACATGATTAAGATAAAATTTATGCTCAAGTGATATGTGCTAGGGTATTAAGTGTCATTAAAATTTCAAGTCCATAAAGGAGTGGACATAAAATAAAAATTACTTCTCCAAGATAGGAAGGATCCAAAAGGGAAAACACCAAAATCCATCTCAAAAGTAAGAAATAATCATCTATCCTCAACATTAAACAAGGGTGGATGGGATAATAAGGTGAGATGGATAAATAAATATGTTGTATGGGAAATGATACAATATGCTGATGAAATCTCTTTGAGAGGACATGAAGGATAACAAAATTGATGCAGGAGCATCCATGTCATGGTGGCTATCTTATGTCAACAAAAGGGGTTTGATTTTAATTTAAATTTTTGGTGTACTTTGATTTTCATATTTTATCTCATAAAATTCATATTTTGTTGAGAATTTTGATGTTATGTCATGTTGTAAATTCAAATTTTAAATTTGGAGTAAATTTGGGTCAAAACAGGATAAGGTGGCATAGTGGAGAATATGTTTTAAATGAAAAATCCTGAAAAAGAAAGAGAGGGTATGGGTTTCTTGGAGACCTCAAAATATACTTGTAACTCTCAATTTTGAATTCCATAACTCCTAAAAAATAGGAATTTTGGAGGTGGGCACCTAGTTTGGAAAAATCAGATTTTTGCTTTATTCAAGAAATCAAGAATGCATTAAAAGCATCGTTATCCACTCACAACATGTCTTCGAGTTTGAAAGGCATATTTTATTAATGAAATTTAATCTAATTGGAGAGATTTTGGAGGTACGCATTGATTTTTGGGAGTGGGTTTTGGAATGTGATGATATTAAATCAAATGCATTCAAATTTCATTTCATGTGAAAGATGGTTTGTGTAAAAGGAAAAATCAATCCATTTTTTTGGAGCTCTCTTTCCAGATAGAAGAAAAGACATGAGAAGGGCATATAATTTTTGTTGCAGGTGTGAGAAGGTGAATACAACAAAAAAGAGGTCCTTTGAGACCATGTTTGAAGATTGATTTAGTGGAATATTGATTTTGAAGCTACAAGATGAGGTTTTGGGGAGATGAAGATATGAGAGTTTGAGGAATGCTTGTGGAAGCCATATGTTGTTGTACTACACCATTGTTGCAGGTATAATATTAGACCTAAATCATATTGGGATTCTGTAATGAGGATCCAATAGGCTTGGCCTATTGTTTTGTAATGTTTTTGATTATGGGGAAAAATAGGTTTTGATGGGACCCAAAATCCATTGCATAACAATTTTGAAGGGACCCGCAACCCTATCTAAGAAAAAAAAGATACTTCAAAGATGAACCATATACCATCAGCAACCAATCAACATCAACACTAAAAATATAGCAAGATAATACATGCTACATAAAAGAAAAGAAAGGGCCTACAACCTGCAACCAAATACAAGCAGGTTTTACCTGGGACCTTAAACCCAAAGGTTTTGAAGGGACCTTAAACCCTTACCATGATTAGATAGGAATCTTGAACCTGAGATAGGTTTTGAAGGGAGCATGAACCCTTTACAATCAGGTTTTGGCAGGGACCTTAAACCCAAAAAAATAGCTAATTGAAAAGAAACATCCATCTTGCAGCTCCATTTGAATTGAACAACCATCCCACACTCCACCTCCATAGGATAGGCCCCCACTCTATTGGAGAGGAATATGCAAGAACTCAAACCACAAAATCAACCGCAACCCTACTCATACCAGCTCCACCTCAACAAGAACAAGCAAGAGGGAAGATAACTTTTCACTGGGCCTACAACAATCACCTCCACCTCAATAGGAGATGGCTCTACCTCCTTAAGAGAAATATTCAAATCTAAAGAAGATATCATTATAAGAACATAGCCAAAAGAAGCCACTCTAGTAGAACGAGCACTCACAACAACCTTAGGTGACATAAGAGATGGAGACAAGAGAGACATAGCCTGAAACCACAGAAAAAACTTAAACACAACATCCACCAAACTAAAAGGGGCCACAAAGAAATCCCCACAAAAGGCTAGCACAATACAATCAAACCCCTGTACAAACAAGAACAACAATATAACCCAAAAGGGGCACAACACCAAAATGAGAGAATCCCCTATAATGAGCCAGGAGGGGTTCTTCCCATGCTAGGAGAACAACAGGAAAAGCTGGGTTAAATTGATAGTCATGAGAAGCAACCTAGATAGGCGAAAGCCACACCCATCCATAAAAGAAAACCTATGCCAAAAGAAAGACAGTTACCAACGGGAAAAGGCCCAATCCCCAAGCAGAGACAACACTCCCCATAGAAAACAAGCACAACAAAAAACCCAAAATTGGGAGCCACCACAAGAAGAAGAAATCAAACTATCCAAGATTGGAGCACAAAGGAGGTTCCAAAAGCAACCGAACCCCACAAGCCACAACAAGTTCTCAAGCACCCAACATAAGACAAAGCTAAAAACACCTCCCCATTATAGGAGCAGGCAAAAAGAATAGGCCCAACAGTCAGATACCAGACGTTGGAAAACTTCCAGCGCTCAAAAGAAGCCGCAACTAGATGAAATGAAGACCAGGCCTCCAAGAAAACATAAAAATCCACACTCGCAAAGAGGCAATGACCACACTAAGAGCCGTCAATGGTAGATAAAGCCAAAATCCCACACACAACATGCAACAACTCATCCCAGGAAGAAGAGGAGAGCTCCCCGACCAGCGTCAACCCTCCAAGAACGTCCTCTCCAACCCAGTCACCATCACCATCCTCTAATTTAGAGTCTCCCTCTTTTTCCTCTGAGGATTTCAAACCCCGACCACTGCTCCTACTCTCGCCCTTCATGCCTATGAAATGTCTAGTTCTAAACAAAAAATTGATAGAATAGTCAATTATTTTGTAACGTTGTTTTAAATAGTCAATTGTTTTGTAATTATTGGTTTGAATATTAGTTTTGAGACTAATTTTATCAGCCCAAGAGGCTGAAATATTGGTAAAATCAATTTGGTAGAATAGTCAATTGTTTTGTAATGTTGTTTTAAATTTCAATTAGAATTTCTATGATTTTGCTTGCATAAATTGGGTGTTTAGATCAATCCTATTTTATGATGTATAAATCTGATTTGAGAAGGTTGATTATTGGTTTGAATATCAGTTTGAGACTAATTTTATTAGCCCAAGAGGTTGAAATATTGGTAAAATCAATTTGGAGAAGATTTTGTTGTTGTTGCAGGTGGTTTTGAACGAACAAACTAGTGTTCATGTTGCAGATTTTAAAATCTGATCTGTTGTATTTCCAATGCATAATATTTTGTTGAGTGTAGTTGTATGAAAAAAGGGGCTATGTGTGTTATCCTCTTACATAAAAAATCCAACTCTACACATGACGCCTGTAAGAAATTTTTTACCATGGTACTTGTCCAAGGCGCCATAAGAAATACTTTTCACTAGAGGATAATTTTTTATTTTTATTATTTTCTCATTTTTTTTAGTTTTTTTATTGTTGGGAATAATTTATAAGCTAAGAATAAAATAATTTGAGATGAGTGTGTGTGCAAGTGATTTTCCTACCTAGAATTCAAAACAAAATGAAATGCAAAAGAGAAAAACACAAACAAACACTCAAGATTAGCCTAAGTTGAATCCAAACAAAAATAAAAAGAAAAATAACTTTATACCTTGCTTTGATTGATGAGTTGGTTGGAAATTTGATGTAGCTTGATTATGTTCTCCTTTGTTGGAAAATGAATGCAAAAGTGGATGCAAAATGGAAAGGAGTTGATGAGGATTGTAATAATGCAAGTGGGTATGATAGCAAGGATGGTAGGTGAATGCAATAAAAGCTTCAATGGTTGCAATAATGGATGATGCAAGCTTGAGAGTGCTAAGAGTGCTAATGGCTTAGTTTAATGCTTGAATGATCTAGTTGTGTGAGTGCATACTGAATCTAATTCCCCTAAAATGAGACCAAGTTTTCCAATTTAAAGGAAAATTCTCTAGAAAAATGGATGACTAGAATTTAGCCAACATGGACAAGATGGAGGGATGTTGTGAGTTGAGGAATCAAAACTCATCACATCTTGCCATGTGGAATGTGAGGTGTAAAGAGGGAAAATGATGTAGAAAAAGGAAATGTAAGGTGGAGGTATTTGCAAGTACCTTGGGATTAGGGGAGGATTTCCTAAAAAAAGAAGTCTTTGTCCCCATATGAGGTTGATGGTGACAAGTGAGGAATTTTAAAAAATCCTCTCTTATCATCATGGGGATGGGATAAGTTGTTGGGGAAATAAATGTGAATTTTAAATTCACATGATTGGAAGTCCCCTATGGATAAGACAAGGTCTTCTTAAAGGAGGTCCTTGTCCCATGTGATTGATGTGACTTATGAGAGATTACGGGGAAGAGGAAATGGGGATTGTAAATGGAATTAAAAATTCCATTAAGGTTCTTGGAAGAATAAAATGGTATTAAAAATTCCATTGGGATGTGGGAAGAGTTGACTAGAGGACTGGTAGAATAGTCAATTGTTTTGTAATGTTGTTTTAAATTTCAATGAGAATTTCTATGATTTTGCTTGCATAAATTGGGTGTTTAGATCAATCCTATTTTATGATGTATAAATCTGATTTGAGAAGGTTGATTATTGGTTTGAATATCAGTTTTGAGACTAATTTTATTATCCCAAGAGGCTGAAATATTGGTAAAATCAATTTGGAGAAGATTTTGTTGTTGTTGTAGGCGGTTTTGAACGAACAAACTAGTGTTCATGTTGCAGATTTTAAAATCTGATTTGTTGTATTTCCAATGCATAATATTTTGTTGAGAGTAGTTTTATGAAAAAGGGGGTATGTGTGTTATCCTCTTACATAAAAAATCCAACTCTACACATGATGTCTGTAAGCAATTTTTCACCATGGTACTTGTCCAAGGCGCCATAAGAAATACTTTTCACTAGAGGATAATTTTTTATTTTTATTATTTTCTCATTTTTTTTAGTTTTTTTATTGTTGGGAATAATTTATAAGCTAAGAATAAAATATCTTGAGATGAGTGTGTGTGCAAGTGATTTTCCTACCTAGAATTCAAAACAAAATGAAATGCAAAAGAGAAAAACACAAACAAACACTCAAGATTAGCCTAAGTTGAATCCAAACAAAAATAAAAAGAAAAATAACTTTATACCTTGATTTGATTGATGAGTTGGTTGGAAATTTGATGTAGCTTGATTATGTTCTCCTTTGTTGGAAAATGAATGCAAAAGTGGATGCAAAATGGAAAGGAGTTGATGAGGATTGTAATAATGCAAGTGGGTATGATAGCAAGGATGGTAGGTGAATGCAATAAAAGCTTCAATGGTTGCAATAATGGAGGATGCAAGCTTGAGAGTGCTAAGAGTGCTAATGGATTAGTTGAATGCTTGAATGATCTAGTTGTGTGAGTGCATAATGAATCTAATTCCCCTAAAATGAGACCAAGTTTTCCAATTTAAAGGAAAATTCTCTAGAAAAATGGATGACTAGAATTTAGCCAACATGGACAAGATGGAGGGATGTCGTGAGTTGAGGAATCAAAAGTCATCACATCTTGCCATGTGGAATGTGAGGTGTAAATAGGGAAAATGATGTAGAAAAAGGAAATGTGAGGTGGAGGTATTTTCAAGTACCTTGGGATTAGGGGAGGATTTCCTAAAAAAAGAAGTCTTTGTCCCCATATGAGGTTGATGGTGACAAGTGAGAAATTTTAAAAAGTCCTCTCTTATCATCATAGGGATGGGATAAGTTGTTGGGGGAATAAATGTGAATTTTAAATTCACATGATTGGAAGTCCCCTATGGATAAGACAAGGTCTTCTTAAAGGAGGTCCTTGTCCCATGTGATTGATGTGACCTATGAGAGATTATGGGGAAGAGGAAATGGGGATTGTAAATGGAATTAAAAATTCCATTAAGGTTCTTGGAAGAATAAAATGGTATTAAAAATTCCATTGGGATGTGGGAAGAGTTGACTAGAGGACTGATGATTAGGAGCCAACTTGCAAAATTTGGAGGATGTGACACATCCCAATCATGGATTGGGGATGCGTCACATCCCTAATGATGAGATTAGGAGATGAATTAGGATTAAGTGTGGATGGAACATAAAGGGAATTGAATAAGTGAGTTATTTACTTAATTATTTGGAAGAAAGAGATAAAGGGGGGTAAGGTATTTAATTATTTATCTAAATACTTTAGGGATTTAGAAGACTTTAGGGGTATTAATTAAATAATAGTAACATTATTTAACTAATTTGGATAAAAGGATATTTAGATGAAAAGGGTAAATTTGACCAAATATAAGAGGTCAAATTTAGATGTCTACAGTTTGCTCCTCTTTGAGATGGTGTTATGAAGTAGCATCATTTTAAAGAAAATAAAAACATAACACCTAGAATAAGATGGTTAGACTGAAGAAGATGCCCCAATAATTCAAGGAGTGACTAGGAGGAAAGATGATGGGAGTTAAGATGAAGATGAGGGGTTGAGGATGCCCCCTCGAGAGGACATGCGAGTTTAAGAGAACACATGTTTTCTCTCAAAATGGATGAAATGATACAAGGGTAGATGAGGAAGATGATACAAAATTATGGATGTAATAGAGGATGGTAATATGAAGAGATAAAGGCAAGTAAAAATGAATTCAAGGAAAAATATAATGTTTCCCTAGTCAAGCTACAAGCCAGGATGGACTGATGATGGATGGAGTGTTGTTTATGAGGGAACAATACATCCCAAAACAACACTACGATAGGGAAGGATACATCCTAATGAGAGTGTTGTTGATAAGGGAAGGATACATCCAAAACAAAATAAAAGATAGGGAAGGATACATCTTGATGATGACGAGGATGATAATGATTGGATCAAGGCTTGTAGCAGGGTCGCGAACAAGACCAATGATGTGATTAGATGATTTGTGCTAGATTGAATGGATTAGGATTGGATGGAGATATGAGATGGTAAAAATGAATGAAGATGATGGAGGGAAAGATTCTTAGAATAAAAAATCATTATTATCCTAAGAAGATTAAAAAGATGATGAAATGATGAGAATGATGAAAGAGGAGGGATGAGAGGATACATGCAATATAATGGAAGAGAAAATGAAATGCATTCTTAATGATATTTACCATTTTTGGAGCATTGATTTTTGCTATAGCATAAGACACCAAGTACCATGGTATGTGAAATCAAGGTGGATTAGTGTCTAATGCATACACAAACACAAAAAATAAGGAGGCTATCCCAACACCCCAAAGTCACGATGACTTTGGTTGGGCCAGGTATTGGGATAACCACAAGCACAAAAGGATGCCCTAACATAACACAAGACCATGCAGATCTTGGTGGGTTCTACATGGGACAACCAATAAGAAAAAAAAAAGAAGATCAAGATATGCCCCTATGTTAACCAGTCAAAACATACCATAATATAATAGATCATGGCGGCCTTGACAAGTGATGATAGAGAGTTCAAATGATAAATAGAAGCAAAAAGTATCAAAAGATTGCAATTAATTTCAAAACATCCTTTGCCATAGGATCGAGATGATGGATGGGGTTGATTAGGTCTGTTAGGAAGGATACATCCTATTTAGACCAAAGATGGATACTAAACTAAAAGATCGATTATGATGCAGGATACTGGAAACTGATTAGATTACGTGATACTAGTGACCTTTATTTGGAAGCACCAACTAGGATAGGGATATACTCGATGACACAACAAGATGAAAAGAAAAAAATACATGAGACAAACACACCTTAAATACCTAGGGGCACAAGACTTACACACCCTAAAGACCTATGGGGCACACGACTAACACACCCTAAAGAGCTAGGGGCTCGGGGGTTGATCAAAGATTAGCCTTGCCTATGTGAAAGTGTAGGGCCCCTCGTAGTTTGACATAAGGTCATGGATAAAAGTGGAAAGAGGAAAATGGAGACCTCGAGGGATGGATAAATATGGAAAGACAAATGCCTTGGGTGCGGTTCAAAGGATCGAACTTTCATACATGAAAGTGCATGGGCCACGTAGTTTGACACAAGGCCAAAGACAAATGATGGAAGATGACATAATAGATAAGAAGCAAAGCCCTGGGGGCGGATCAAATGATCGACCTTGCCTACATGAAAGTGCAGGGGACGCATAGTTTGACATAAGGCCATCAAAAGACAATGAATAAGGGATGATGAGATGACCATGATAAGGATATATGATGATGGTGCTGATATGATGAATTGGGATAAGTTTTACGGATGAGATGGTCGATATGCCTAATATGTGGATTACGTGGAGCTCAGGGATGGGATAGTGATTTAGATCATTAGAAGATGAATTGGGAGGATGAGACAATGGATAGATGAGTGACAAAAAATGATAAGATATTAGGAAGATGTAAGAAATAGATAGGAATGATGATAATGAGATGTATGGCACTGGATTGCATGGTTGTAGCCTATAGCTAGATACCAATGATAAGGGATTATGAGATAAGAGGAAAATAGAGATAAATGGATGGATTGATAAAGATGGGGAGATAGAAAGATGTTAGGATATGTGGATAGAGGGATAAGGATTTGGGAGGATGGAATGGATTACTGGATTGATAAATGGATGGGGAGATAAGGATGGGAAGGATGGGGAGATGGAAAGGATTACTGGGAGGGATGGATGGATAATGTCTCCAAGGAATCTGTTGTAAATAGGCAGTTTCCCCCACTCTAAATATGCTATGCGTGATGAGGCAAGAGGGGTGGTAGATAGCAAGATGGGTGAATAAGGGAGTGAGACAAACATGGATAGGGGATATAGATGAGGAAGGGAGATGGATGGTGGTAATATATGACAAGAGGTGTCCAAAGCATGTATATACATGTGCCCCTATCTTGATCAAGATCACAAGGAAGATGGAGGGACTGGATACAAATGGGATATGATGGATAGGATGTAGAAGATAGGTGGATGTAGGAGATGGAGGAAGGGGGATGCATAGATGGAAGTTTCCCCCAATTGGACATTTCCTTTTTTCCTCTTACCAATAGAAATTACAGTTTCAGACCCTTTTTTGATCTCACATGTTTCATCCTTAAACACATGATTATATGCTTTGCTACACATTTTTCCAACACTTAGAATATTATGCCTTAAACCCTTAATATAGTAAAATCATCAGTATTATTCTTTCCATCAAAATTGATTGAACATATTCCACTTAGCTCTTGAATCATCTCCAAATTTAACTACTGAACCATCATACTTTTCAAGTTTAATAAACTTACTTTTATCTTTGGTCATGTGATTAGAGTAGCCACTGTCAACAACCCAATAATTCTTATCTTCTTTAACATGAAAATGAAAAACCAAAGTACCTTCAACCTTATCCATATTCTCTAGAATAATTTCCTTCACACAACTTTCAGGGTTAGCAGAACAAGATTCTTCTTTTATAGCCAAGAAAAAGCATTCATTATCATCAAAATATCCATAATAAGACTCATCATCAGAAATACCAACATATTCTCTAACATAGTAAGATCTCTTAATCATCTTTCCTTTATTCTCCTTATTCTTATTGTTTATAGCTCTTTTTGGACATCTTGAAGCATATTGACCTATTTCACCACAACTAAAACATTTGAAAGGTAGTTTACCTTTGTAATTATCGACGCCCTTTTTCATCCTTCTTAAAAATATTGATTCCACATCATCAAGATCATATTCATCTAGATATTCAATCTTTTTTTGATTTTCTAGCTTAAAAGAAGTCTCCACTTTTTCCCATTCTTTAACCCAATCTTTCTCATCTCAAAAGAGGTTAATGCACCAATCAACTGATCTCTAGAATAATTATTAAAATTTACAACATCCTCAATAGAAGATAAAATTTTACTATAAGCATCAAGAAGAGTTTTGAGAACTTTATTTAGCACCCTAGGTTCTTTAACTTGTTTACCAAGACCTCTCATATCACTTACTAGTTCATCAAACCTCTTCATGTAGGTTGCAATTTTTTTATCTTCAAAAATTTGCATAGTCTTAAATTTTTCCTTTAGATTCTACAAATTTTCTTGCTTAACCTTTTCATATCCTTCATAAATGCTTTCAAGCTTATCCCAAACTTGTTTATTAGTCTTAAGATTCATAAATTTAACCAATTCAAAATTCAAAAGACTATCTGTAATAATATTTTTTTCCTTAGCATTTACCTCATGTGCCTTGATCTCATCACTTGTGCTTAGAACATTTGTAGGTGGAGTATATGTATTCTTATAATCATTTTCAATCTCATATCCTTGACATGCCATATATCTTTCTTTGTCTTCTAGAATGCATAGTTTGTTCCATCAAATCTAGGGTAATCAATTTGTTTCACCATCCTGGATCTACCTTAAGCAGTTAAGATCTTCTCCAAGGAACCTTGATCTAATACCAATTGTTGAATGAACAAGACAACTGAAAGGGGGGTGAATTAGTTGTAGCAAATTAAAACATCAAAACCCTCAATAGTAATCATATCCACATGCATTCATTAAACCTTTATTCTGTTAATATGATTAAATATGAAATGTAGATAAAAAAACTAAAATGACATCACTATACACAAGAAAACACCATATTATGTAGAAAACCTAATGCGGGAAAAAACACAGTGAGTATTAGCGCACAATATAAGTAATTGGAAAATCAATACAAAGGCTCACTGCTAGAATAGGACACACTATCCAAAAGGTTCATAGTCAGGGCTCACTACCATATAAAGAAATACAAGAAGATACAAGAGAAATGTTACACAAAGAACACTTTCTCAATGCAAAAAGGAATCCACCACAATGCTCAAACAATTTCACAATCTTTTATGAAATATTTTGGACACCTTCATCTCACTACCTTTAGGAATCCAAACAATTAAAGTTTGCACTACTCTTCTCAAATTCGCATCACGCATATCAATTGCATTTATCTTGCATCTCACAACAAATTTATTCTTATTTATATCAATCTAATCCTTGAAAACCTTCTCCAAGGTCAAAAACTATCTGTTACACTTTCAAATTCAAATTAGGTCAATACGTTAACATTCCCATGGTGGGTTGGAGTTAGGGTGACCCATATAAATAATTAATTAGGACTCAAATATATCCCAACACATCTCAACACACTTTCAAAAGCCTCACATGTAGTGTTAAGACAAGATCGACCAACACCCGTGCTAAACACCATAATCATTAAGTACACACTTCCTTAAATCAATTCAAAACTTACACATAAAAAAATTCACTTAACACGATCTATAATAAACCTCAAACCACTTAAGATCCATCAAACACTTCATCCAAGCATGCATCATACAAATATTTCAGCTTAGGACAACTGGTAAACCTTATCCACACATTGACATAGGAAAATCACTTTGTATTGTAACAAATCAATTAAAACCTTGAATTCTGAAAGATAAAAGCATTATAAGAAACTTCCCAAATTCGCACAACTTGAAGCTAAAGTGCGGAGAAATGTGGAGCAAATAAATTTCTCCCAGGCCATACAAAACATCACAAAAAAATTGGTTCACACATTGGTGAAAATATCTCTCTGTACAACAATCTAGAAACCCAAATCCTAAATACAAAAACCCTAAGAACCTAAAGAAACATACCAAATCCACATAGGCATAGCATCAACATAGAATAAATGTAGAGCACAATACCAAAACACATTTTTAACACTTGCACAATACTGTTTACTTTGTTTATCAAATTTTCTCAAAGCACTTGGAAACCAAGTACCAGAGACATCATCTCAATTCATTAATTCATTTCAAATCATCTTTAGACACTGCAACAAAAAGATAGTTCCGTGTACTCACAACACTTCCTCAAGATCTCAATTACACATGCACAACTTGCAACAACCTATTTCCCTCTTTTTCACAATTTTCTAAATATTCTCAACATATTCATCATGCAACAAACTTCCTTAACATATAGTTGACATCAATTACAACACCAGTCAGTTACATCCTATTGCTATCAATGAAAACACCTTCATACTTGCAACAAGACATTCACAACAAAAAATACTACTCTTGCTTATGATCTTGTCACATCTATCATCTCGAGAGAGGGACCACAATTGATGGTAACACTCCCTTTCTTGTCATTCAAACAAGCTCATCTATTATTAAATTTATATGATCTTGTCTAGTGTCTTTTAATCATGATAGGGGTTCTCCTCCATAGTGGGTTTTTTTTCTATCACATGTCTAGTTTTCTTTTTATGTCTTCCAATCTTGTCTAGCTATTTGTGGAGGTGGGAACACCAAAGTGGGGGTTTGATTGAGGAAAACCACTATACAATCCCAAGAATTTTCTCCATAACTATGTGTGTAGGTGACAAATAGGTTTGACAAGCAGAGGGCTTCATTCTAGAAATTTATAGGCTCTATCCATATCATATTATGTGTATTTAGTGCTCTTCATTTTTGTAAACTAAAATTTTTATCACCTAATATCTGTAAGTTATTTGACATTTTTGGTTACATTTATTTTCAAGCATATCCTATAATTCAATTTTAAATATTTCCATTTCTAGTTCACTTGACCCATGTCAATTTAGATAGTTGAGAGCTATTTGTTCCTTAATACCTCATTATCTTGAGAGTAGAAAATTCCCTCCTCTACATTTTGATGAACCCAATGTGATATCCATAATTTTGAATATTTTTTTCAAAATTTCAATAAATTTGATATTGTCTTTTCAAAGTAGGATATTGATATGCTAGAGGATTCCCTAGATGATTTTCTAGAGGCATCTCCTTCTATTCGAAAATGTGTTATACAAAGTCCACCCTTAGAATCTCCTTCCTCGCAGAATGAGAAGTCTATAAATTTAATTGTAGTCTTTGCTACCCCTAAAAGGCTTAAGAGACCAATAATTTATGTAACTTTTACTACTACTTCTCCAAAGAGAGTGCATTCTATTTTTGATGTTCTATTTAATAATAATTCCCCAGATCTCTATACAAGATATACACAATTTAAAGCTTCTTCTTAGAATGCAGTAGCTCATACTTATAATACTAGAAGGAATAATTTTTTTTTTGATCAACCTAATTTCTTACCACCTTCTTAACCATATCTCCCTCAAGAACCTAAAACTTCAATCAAGCAATAAAGTGAGTATGATCTTATTGAGCAACTCTGTGTTACTCCCACTAAGATCTCACATTGGGATTTATCAAGGTATGCTTCAACAAGATTTTCAAAATATTCTTTTACCCTCTTCTACAAGGATGATAAATGTGAATGCATTGATAGATTATATTTGAGTGGATTTTCCAAATATTGCATTATATCCACATGAACTCCTGCCTCCAAAAGTGTTAAACCAAGTATATCTGTTGATGATAATCGTTTATGTTGATAGTGTGGGAATTAGGTAGACTCTCATTGATATTGGTTCGAAACTCAATGTTTTTAGTCTCGATGTATTTCCTAAGGTAAAATTTGATTCAAGTTCTCTTGTTGTATCTTCTTTATTTATTTGTGGTTTTGATAACACTAGTCGACAAGCTTTGGGCACTATTAGCTTTCCCTTAAAGATAGGACTAGCCACCATTCCTACACTGGTGTATATTATTCTAGAGCGGGTTGCTAAATCGGCCCTTGCAAAGCACTCCTCATTAACCAAACACCATATTTGTTTAGAAAACACCCAAATCTTGTTTAAAGAAGACAATTTTTTTAAGAGAAAGCTTAAAGAAGCCATTGAAATCGACAACCACCCCACTAACCTCAACCATAATGAAGAGTGGAGCTTAAGCTTCTCTTGGAAGCCAATTTTTTCCAACCTCAAGAACCACCAACACCCCCCTTCTTGACCTTCCTCCTTGGATTCTTTTTCCTTCCTCTCCTGGTCCTCCCTTGTTTTTCTTCCCTGTTCCTTCCTTTCTTTGCTTCTTTGACCATCCCCTCAACCCCCTTTCCTTTGTTTTCCTGGCCATCTACGTCCTTGGCCTCATCTTGATCCTCTAGTCTCCTTGCCTTCTTCCCATTTGAGTTGGCCCCCTCCTCGTTCTCTCCTTTTATTCTCAGCCTCTCTCTTTTCACGTCGCTTCCTTTTGTTGCCTAGTTGCTTTGTGTTTAGTTTTTACCTTTTGCATATAATTTGGAGCCTCTTTTCATTTTTTCACTCTTTGTTCTTCTCGTATTATGTTGGTGGTTGTTCAAAATTTTAAATTCATTTTGTTTTATTTCTTATCTACGTTCCATATTATTGCCTCTCTTGCTTGGATGCTTTGCATTTATTTTTTTCCTTTTGCATTAATTTGGAGCCTCTTTGCTTTTTTAATTCCTTGTTCTTCTTGTATTATGTTGGTGGATGTTCAATTTATTTAAAATTATTTTTTTAGTTCTTATATTTTTTTTTCTTCCTTTTAGTTTTTAGGTGGTGTTAGAAGTGAAAAATTCCATTCAAAAACCCTAAGGTTTTCCATCTAGACCTATCATTTTCCTATATTTCTCCTAAAAAATTCACTTCACCGCATTTCTTAAAGCTAAGGAAATCCTTCACTATTTCCATACTAATCATTTTCTATAAGCCAACGCTTTTACTGCTATACCGCGGCCCCTTTCAGGGTGGCTCGCGGTATGGCGGTGACAACAAACAGGCAGGCATAAAGTGCTCACCATGGTACCACACATGGTTAAACCATAGACTGTGGTGGCCATGGTAGTGGTCGACAGACACCGAAGGAGGTCCATCGCGGTACCATCAATAGTCATCTCACAGACCGTGGTGGTTGCGATGGACAGTTAATAAGGCAACTGACAAGGCGGTGGAGGGTGGCGGTTGATCGATGAACGAAGGTAGGTGAAGCATATATCGTGCTACCACTAGCGGTCATCCTAGAGACTGCGGTAGTGTGGTAGATATGGAGATAGCTGTCGCGGTGAATAGAGTTAAACAACATGAAGTGGCAGAGATAGCAGCTAGTGGCTACTGCGGTACTGCTGGCAGTCGGGCCAATGACCGCAGTAGCGTGGTAAGCAACAAAGGTAGCTGTGACAGTCAATGTGGGGCCGGACACCGCATTACTGTAGGAGGAAAGGTCAAAGCCTATAGTACAATGGTGAATAAAAGAAAGCCATGCGAGATAAATTAAAGGAAAGATATGAAATATAAAGGCGGGAAAGGATATAAAGGGAAAAATCAAAGCGATGATATAGTTAAAAATATTTAATTTTCCAAAAGGAAATCTAATTAAATATTTTAAATCTCTATGGAAAATGTAAACGACCATAACTAGAAAATTGAAGGGTCATGACCCTTGAGATGTAATGTATAAATAAATTGAAAAAATCAGTTGTAAAGGGGAGATAAAAAAGAGAGAGGAAAAAAAGCAGTAGTTAGACTGTAGGAGGGAGATTTTCTCGAGAAGGGACTGGGATGGAAATAATGAGAATTTTCTTGAAGCAGAAACAATGAAGACTAATGTTTTAAAATGTTGAATTTCTCTTTGGTGTTCAGTTGTTGTGTTACATCAATTTACACTCTTTATTTTGGTTGTCTCCAACTTGAGGTCTTTTAATTATTTAAATGATCATATCAAGCATATTCCTTGATTTATCAAAATATATTCCATTTTGTGTGATTTGATTAATTGGTGTCTGCAAGTCAGAATTAAATTCTCTTAATAAATCACAGTAGTTTTAAGATTTATTTTGGATAGTTAAAGAAGAACTTGATAGAGAAACATTCCAGCATTGTTTACGAAAGTCATAGACTTAGTAAAGTTTTATGCCAACAATAGAATTTTTAGAGTGCCTAACAACTAGAGTTATGCCAATAAGAGGAAACACATATCATTTTGACTCCACTGCCCATGTGGATAGAAGGCATTGATCTGCCACAACCCAGAGATACAAATTCATATCAAACAATTTATTCAAAAACTTTCATTTGTGTAGTAGGAGTAGGAGTAGGTGTAGTAATTTTATCTCTCCACTTCCCTTTGCAATTGTGGGTAGATAGTTCAGACTGGAAATACATTTAAATCTACAATATACACATAGGTGCACCTGCCTAGGTTTTGTAGAGCCTGAAGAGAAGAAGGTACAATTGCATCAATCAGCCTTGTTAGTTGGCCAAAAGCGTTGTGAGAGCTTGACAGCCTCTTGTGGTTCAAACCCGCATTTTTGAGACCCAACAAATTGGTGACCTACTGGGGATTACTCAGGAAGATTTTCAGCCTTTCCATTTATAGAGTCAACAAAAATTTCACATTTTGTTTGGAGATTCCGCTGGGGGCAAACCAAAGCAATATCATAATCTATTTCATTTTCCTAATTTTGGAAAAGTAGATGGCGAATCTATTTTGATTTGATATATAATGCGTAAATATTGTGGAGCAGTAACATTTTGTCAAGATGGAAAAAGAACAAATAAGACACCAGACAAGGAAAGAATTAGAAGAAATGAAACAACAAGTGTTATACTGGGAACAAAAAAACCTACAATTGAGACAACAAATGCTGCAATTGGGACTTGAATTCGATAATGAAGGTAATATGTGCTATTCACAGTAGAACACTTATACACCACAACCATTACCTCATATGAATCATCTTCCATTTCCTGAAAAAAGATCAATGATCTACCAAAACCCATATGGCCCTCCAAATTTTGTCTCAATTATTGATAAACCATTTAACTTTAGTAATATCCAAGGTTACCCAAATCCTTACCCCTGCGATGAGACAAAATTGTTTATGCAGATCCCTAAATTTCATGGAGAATTGAATGAATCAACTTATGAGCATATGGAACAATTCTGGGATGTTATTGTCGACTTTCAAGTTTATCCAGAGGATGTCATTATGATTTTTTTTTCAAGATCTATGAGGGATAGTGCAAGGGAATGGTTTAAAAATTTGCCTGCGCAAAGTATATCTTCATGGGAGGATTTGAAAGAAATATTCTTGAGCCAGTATGAGGACAGAGATGATGAGTATTTACATAATCAAGAAGGAGGTCAAGGTCTCTTAGATGAAATTTTTGACATAAGGAGACACAAAGGATAATCTGCACACTCTTTACTTAACAGAATGATGAAAATCCATTTGAAAATACCTTATGATCATTTGCCTAGTGATCTTGTACTCATTGAGCAATTCATGAGAATTTATGACCCCGATCTAGTTCATTGGTCTGAGTCATCAGAGCCGATTACTATTGGGGAGTTGGTGTTATGGATACACAGGCATGAGCATGCTAGCAATATCAAATTTGATGACATAAGTAATAGTATGGGTAAATATGGAGAAATTGATCAAATAATGCAGCCAATAAAGGATACATATGCAATTGAAAATGATGACAATCTATGTGAGGAAGAAGAAGATGATGATGATATGAGTGGTCAATCATACATATTGGATGAGGACTACAATGGTGAAGATTTTCTTGAAGATACACTTCATAAGGAATATGTTGGTGACAAAGCAAGCAAAAATGAGAAAATTGAGCCCTCATTCTCAAACCAACACCATGATAGCACAATTGATGATAAGAAAAAATTCATGGTAGAAAGCTTGCATGAGGAGGATGAAGATATCTCCTGCATAACAGATTGTGATAGTGTGTGTTATGAGGGATCCATTGAATACTCAAATTGTGAGGATGAAGTTATGGATGTTGATCTACAATAGGATGATTGCTATAGTTATTACGAAGATCAAGAAGACGTTGGAAACATGGTTGAGGATATAGAAGCAAAGACTGGTTCACTCAGCAGTGAGCAAGTTTCAGATTTGTTAACTCTGGAATACCAAAAGTATGCACATAAAGATGATTCCAAAGTTTTGGCTCTAGCCTACATTTGTTTTGACAGTGAAAGTAAAAATTCATGTGACCTTCATACACATCTCTTAGATTGATGAAGAAATCACTAAAGTTCATCATGAATCCATTTGTGTCCAAGAGGAGGTATGTGATTTAAATAATTTTTTCCTACAAGAGGAAGATATTGGTTTACATATAATTGATGATGAGTGCCCAACATTTGTTGATTCAAGTAAATATGAGGATGACTGTATGAATCAAAAGTGTGTGTCAGTGCCAACTGGTGATAGGAAAGAAATAGAAAATAATTTTGAATTGATTACTTCAAAAGATGCTGATGAGGTAGAATATTTTGATTCCCAAGAAAAGCATTCAGATTTTTAGGTCCCAGTACAACTGCTTGATCATTCAACATCATATGATAGTGAGCATCCCTATGAATGTTTTGTTAAATGTGGATACACTTTGTATGCTGAGGGTGATGAATATTTTCCATGTGATAATGAGAATGACGAAATGCAGAGTGGTGAAAGGAATATGAATCAGGCTGAATACAATGCATTTTTGAAGGCTTTTAATGATAATGCATGTTGCAAGACAGGTGGAATGGATAATTTCAAGAAAGTTCTGGTGAGCTCAAACTAGAATAAGGTCTATGACAGAGGAAAATGTAGGTGTTTTTTTTGGGTGGCCTGGGGCCATCCTTTATGGTTTAAATTTTGAAACCATAGTAGGTACAAAGGATTAAGGATTGCCAGTGCATGGAAAATTCTTAGCAAAACCCTCTTTAAACATTCTTTTCCATGCACAATAATTTTGAGGATCTGAGTTTGCCAGTACATGGACATTCTTAGAGGTTCCCTTGTTGAAAAATATTTTTTCCATGTATAGTAGTTTAGGATCCTTTTCACTCTGTTGGTGTTTAAAATAACAACCCAACTAGGATTTGCAATTCTCTAAGAGGTAGCCAACCTCCATTATAAAGAACCACAAAGAATAGTGGCCAACTGATAGGAAATGGAATGGATACACATTTCCTCCGCACTTCAAGCTCTGTAAGACCTAGGGGGTAACCCTTTAGCAACATCAAACAATCTAGACACACAAGTAACATGATATTGCTTAATAGATGATGCTCTAAAAAAAAAATATTGAGAAACCTAAAATATCACTTAACATTGGCAAGATATTGAATGAATTTCATCAATCAGCATGGAGAACGTGACAAACACAACTCAACAAAATAGATTTGAAACGGTTTTTGATTTAAAGAGTTGGGACCAAACTGAAAAATAACTAAAACATGATAATGGACTAGTGCCATAAAGATGGGCTATGGAGTCATACAACTAGCATTCCTCTTTCAGTGTTGAACATGCTCTGAAGGTCTTGCAAATGTTGTCACATTATGACAACCAGACCACTGAAGCTTTCTCTGATAATTCTTCTTATGAATCCACTTGAAACATAACACTCCTGTCACATTTGTCAAAGCAATTACACTATCCCTGAACAATAAGCAATAATAAAAGAAGCTTGTGCTTTATTAAAGCAATTACACCATTCATAGAACAAAAGGCAACAACAAATGTAACTCAACTATAGAAAATGTGCATGAACAGATTCAGACAACTTTATTATTGAATCCAAAACAGCATTACAATTCAACCATGGAGACAATTATCAGCTAGAATACACATAACAGAACAATTCAGAACATACACTTTCAGATTAAAATGACTAACAATCATATTTCCCCCTAGCTTTACAATCTACCCACAGCTTCTGCCTGACTTGCAAAGCTTTCAAAAATTGGAACCCTTACAATTGAGAAGAGAAAATAAGATATAGAAAATAGAAGGAAACAAGAGCAGCCCTAGAACTGATTTGCAATTGCCATCTGGAAGCTTCATTTACCGTTGATCAATTTGAAAAGAATATCTTCTCTTTTTTCTTCCTGCAGCAAACTGTACCTCTCAAAACTACCTTTGCTCATCATTTCCCAGCAATAGAAAACATGCCCATGTGTAGATTCTCATTATTTCTCTCAGCTGCTTGAAAATATCTCTTCTTGTGCAAAATTTTGTTTTAGCTCTTTTCCTCTTCACTTTGTAATGTTGCACTTATATTTTTCTTTCATATTTTAAAATGTGCCCGACACAAAGTCTCCTCTATAAAGTGAATAGAATTACTTTGCCCATACTTTCTTGTGCTGCACTTTATTTTCTCTTCCCAGATTTAAAATATTCAAGTTAAAAATAAAGTCCTTTTGATAGTGAATATTTTGATTACTTCATAAAATTCTCCCCTCATACCATTTACTTTTACATGCATCACTTTTTAAAATATTTTCCGGTGAGAGCAATATTATGGGGTAATCAAGTTTTACCCGTGTTTCATTTTCTTACCCTCACAACTGAAACATTTACCTTTCAAATAATAAATTTGTACAGAGTAAAAGATTTTACCCATCCACCCTGGAGCTTTATTTTACTCACCACATTTCTTACACCATCATGTAAAATAACCATATTTTAAATGTAGACCTAATCGATTTCATCGAGAATGTTAATTAATTAATAAACCTTACCCAGGCCCACCAACCACGTGCCTTCTAAATATTTAAATGATTCATTTAAAATATTTATTTAAAGAAAAATTCTTGGAGAAAAATACTTTTACCCATTGAGTAAAATATTTAATCACCCCCTCAATAAAATGAAACTCCTATTTCATTTTATCAAACTATTTAAAAATGGTTAATGAGAATAATACACTTCACCAAATCTCGCTCACCTCACATTGCTTTTGCCCTCATCAACATTCCTCGTGCCAGGCTTGCGAGGTTTTCCCTAATCCTTATGCGTTTGTTCGTTCCTTCACTTGCTCTACTCATTTTCCAGTCCATGGTGGCGCCCTCCTCCATTCACTTTGGGTCTAAGCACACACCCATACTCCTTGTATTCTATCCTCTAATGGCCCTGGCGCATGCATTGGATCCCTCCAATCAGGTTGCATCTACCTAAAAATTTTGGAGGCCTTCAGCAAAACACATCCACTCTGCCTTGGTGGCTACGTGTAACCCTCTTCATATCACACCCTTCTCCATCCATTTTATTGCGGCATCTCATTACTGGCAGATTTACTCAGCCTCTCATCTATTGGCGCGGGCCATACATTGTTCTCAAAATAATTTCTCTGCTAGTGGATCGGTTCTCTCATGGTAACTAGTATTACTGGCTCCATCCACTTTGATGGATGCCCATTAAATGTTCCAAGATTGTGCCCCTGTCCATGGTGATATCCTCCTTGCATTGTGCAAGCCTCTCACCTGGTGTTCTCCACTCATGGTGGTCGCCTTCTCACTGGGCGCGGGTTCTCCATTTGTCTCCTCCTCCTACAACTGTTGGTCGCACCCCATGTTCCTGGTTCGAGCCTTACACTTAGCTCACTGGCATGGGCTCCCTCCATCACTGGCGCTGGTTTTCCTAGCTCTGGTCTTTTCTTTGGTACGAGCCCATCTTCAAATGCTGGTTGCATTTGTTTAAAAGTTTCAAAACCCCCAACATATCCATCTTATGCGTCCTTTTTTCTCATCCATTCGATGCAATTTTTCAATGAGAGTTCGAGCCATTTGCAGAAGTGTCTTGGCATTTCCAATAGACATGTTTTGTATTGGTTGTCAATAGTGGTGTCCGAAGAGATCATACTTCATTCGTTGTACCCATTTGAGAAGTCTCAAACAAACTCACATGCTTTGTCTATTCTGCTCCATGGTGGACACCCACACCTCTTCCATTATCTAGCTTCACAAAGTATTTGAGCTCCATTGCAAATGCAAGACAAAATTTCCTCATATAATTTTGATACAACATACTGCAAGCTCGAATTGGCCATGAGTAGAGTCGCCTTGCCAGATTAGTTCACACATTGGCATCAAGACAAAGAAATTTCCATGGCGGCTTCATGATCTTACATAAAAACTCCTCTATATCTGTCAAACCGATCTGTGTTTCCTTTTCCATGTTGCCAAGTGAACATAAAATGTTTGATGAGCCTTTTACCTTATGCATTTGTGCTCCATAACACTGAAGCTCTTGAATTTACAATCATTTACTTGAAGCGAACCTCAATTATGCAAAGCATGTCAGGCCCCATGTGGGTCCGGCTAATTTTTTTTCGTTTTCAAACAACTTTTATGATCAAATGATCTCAACACAACATCCAGATGAATTTGGAGTTGAAAAATGAACCGGGTCTTCATCAAAATCAATTTTCGGACACTTTTGGAAAATGGGCAAAACTGACCTAGTGGGCTCTGGAATCAATCTGGGAAACTAGTCAAATGACCTCATGAAGCAATGAGAACTTGCATACATGCAAAAATTTGACCCGATAATACAGTGCAAAAGATGGCTCGGAAAAAGGAAACCCGAGGAACCGGATATTAATCGGCAAAGTTGCCTAGTCAAGCTTTTCTGAAACAACAGTTGTTCCGCACCAATTAAAACTGACTCAACTGCCAATTTGTGAAAATAGTGAATCAAATCCTGGAAAGATGCCATCAGACACAATGGAACATTAAGATACCTTGAGCACGCGTGGAAAAGGAATTTGCTTGAATCATCACTGATCAAAAGTTATTAATGATCGAAGTTGGCCTTTCTGAAATGCTGTCAGGAATGCAGATGCAAAACAAAACAAACTGCATTTGGTTTCGATTTGGTAAAAATAGAAAATCAGATCATGAGGCTCTAAAAACTAACACCCGAGATCATTGTGATATGGGGAATATGGAACAACATTTTTTTGACATGTCAGTGAACTGGTTGCGAAAACCAAGCTCAAACAAGAAGCTATTTCGCAAACTGACAATTTGCAAACAACAGAACAATGTGAAAACCCTCCAGATTCACTTTTTGAAACTCTGTCAAAAATTATCATGGGAAGCTACAATTTGACATGCCTACTCACATATGTCTACTGAGTATGTTTGCAAATGGGTTTTGCACGAAAATCAATAGGCTTCAAATTATAAGCCTCCAAAACGGGTCAGTCAGGACTGATTCTTCAGGTGCACTTCTGAAAGTGCAAAAGCAAAATTTTGAAATAGGCATCTCAAATTTGCAAAATTTGAGAGTGCCAACACACTCCCTGCATCTGCCATTACCTTCATTTTTCATGGCTTAGCTTGGTCTGCTCTACCAAAGATATTCTGGATTCTTGCAGTGATTTGAAAACCACTCATCCCCAACAAGAGCCACTGTTAGAACTGAAAATTTCCATTCAAAAGCCCTAAGGTTTTCCACCTAGACCTATCATTTTCCTATCTTTCTCCTAAAAAAATCACTTCACCGCATTTCTTAAAGCTAAGGAAATCCTTCACCATTTCCATACTAATCATTTTCTATAAGCCAACGCTTTTATCGATATATCGTGACCCCTTTTAGGGTGGCTCACGCTATAGCGGTGAAAAAAAATAGGCAGGCATAAAGTGATCACTACGGTACTGCACGTGGTTAAACCACAGACTGCAGTGGCTATAGTAGCGGTCAGCAGACACCGAAGGAGGTCCACCGCGGTACCGTTAGCGTTCATCTCACAGATCGCGGTGGTTGCGGTGGACGGTTAATAAGGCAACCGACAAGGTGGTGGAGGGTGGTGGTTGATCGATGAATGAAGGTAGGCAAAGCGAATACCGCACTACCGCTAGCGGTCATCCTAGAGACCATGGTAGCGTGGTTGACATGGAGATAGCCTTCGTGGTGAACAAAGTTAAACAACAGGAAGTGGCAAAGATAACAACTAGCAGCTATTGTGGTACCGTTGGCAGTCGGGCCAGTGACCGTAGTAGCGCGATAAGCAACAGAGGTAGCCGTGACAGTCAATGTGGGGTTGGACACGGCATTACCGCAGGAGGAAAGGTCAAATCCCGTAGTACAACGGTGAATAAAAGAAATCCATGCAGGATAAATTAAAGGAACAATATGAAATATAAAGGCAGGAAAGGATATAAAGGGAAAAATCAAAGCGATGATATAGTTAAAATTATTTAATTTTCCGAAAGGCAATCTAATTAAATATTTTAAATCTCTGTAAAAAATGTAAACGACCATAACTAGAAAATTGAAAGGTCATGACCCTTGAGATGTAATGTATAAATAATTTGAAAAAATCAGTTGTAAAGGGGAGATAAAAAAAGAGAGGAAAAAAAGTAGTAGTTAGATTGTAGGAGGGAGATTTTCCCAAGAAGGGACTAGGATGGAAATAATGAGAATTTTCTTGAAGCAGAAACAATGAAGACTAATGTTTTAAAATGTTGAATTTCTCTTTGGTGTTCAGTTGTTGTCTTACATCAATTTACACTCTTTATTTTGATTGTCTCCAACTTGAGGTCTTTTAATTATTTAAATCAGCATATCAAGCATATTCCCTGATTTATCAAAATATATTCCATTTTGTGTGATTTGATTAATTGGTGTCTGCAAGTCATAATTAAATTCTCTTAATAGATCATAGTAGTTTTAAGATTTCTTTTGGATAGTTAAAGAAGAACCTAATAGAGAAACATTCCAACATTGTTTATGCAAGTCATAGACTTAGTAAAGTTTTATGCCAGCCATAGAATTTTTAGAGTGCATAACAACTAGAGTTAAGCCAATAAGAGGAAACACATATTATTTTGACTCCATTGCCCATGTGGATAGAAGGCACTGATCTGAAACAACCCAGAGATACAAATTCATATCAAACAATTTATTCAAAAACTTTCATTTGTGTAGTAGGAGTAGAAGTAGGTGTAGTAATTTTATCTCTCCACTTCCCTTTTCCATTGTGGGTAGATAGTTCAAACTGGAAATAAATTTAAATCTACAACATACATAGGTGCACCCACCTAGGTTTTGCAGAGCCCGAAGAGAAGAAGGTACAATTACATCAATCGGCCTTGTTAGTTGGCCAAAAGCGTTGTGAGAGCTTGACAACCTCTCGTGGTTCAAACATGCATTTTTGAGACCCAACAGGTGGTCCTTGTTCTTTTCGTTTTCTGCATTTGATTATGTTTTCTTAAGCAATTATTTGTCTGAGCATTCCCTTAATTTTATTATGATTCTTTGTTTTTCAAATTGCTTGTTTGTAATTTAAATGCTTCTTATAATTTCCTTTTGGTGGTTTTGTTTTCATTTATTAAATTTGTTTTTTTGTATTTATTTAAATATGCTTTGCACTTCAATGTATAAGGGTTTATAGTTATCATTTTTTTAAATTTTATTGTTTTGTTTTGTTAAGTCTTATCGAAAACAATATTGTCTCCTATGGAATTATTTGGGTCCTCTTGTGATTTTATCATTTTTCCTCTCCCTTCTTTTGTTCCTTTCTTTATAGTTTGGGCCTCTCGTGGTTTTGCATTTTGGGGATTTTCCTTTTTGTGTTTATTTGTCTTGAATTTTTTGCTTTTTGATTTTTATGTTCTCTTTGCTCTGCTTGTTTTTATCTTGATTATTTTTGTGCTTCTTCATCTTTGAGTTTTTTATCCTTATTGTGGATTTGTTAAATTTTTCTTGTTAATTTGATTTTGACTTGTATTTTATTTAGTTCTTTTCTCTTAAGTTATATTTGCATATTATTTTATCTTCTATAAGTCTTCTTATCTTTTTTGATCTCTTAGCAATTTCCTTTCTTTTCTCATTTTTATGTATATGAAAATATACAAGTTACACATTATATTTTCATATATAAGTTTATTTATAAACTTTATTATCCTTAGTTTATTCTTTTCTCTTTAACCTTTGAGTTAATTTGTTTCCCTTCTTTTTATCTATTTGTTTGGTGTGTTGTATTCTTTGTGTTGCTAGGTGTCTTCTTATTTTCGTTGTTCTTGTTTTCTTGTTTTCTTGTTTCCTTTTGGTTAGTTATGTGCATGTTCTTTCTATGCATCCCTCAACATGCTTTTTTAATTTGTTCTTTGCAATTGTGGTTTTATTTTTTATTTTTTATTTTTCTTCTTGAGTTTGTTAAATGCTTATTTTTACATGTGTATATAGATATATATTATACATATATATTCTTTTTCATTTTAATTAATTTAATTAAATATATATATGTTTGGATACTATATATATATTCACCCTCGCATTTTTTTTTGTATTTTTGTTTGCTCATTTTATATTTACTTACTTTATTTTCTCATAATTCCTCTTTCTTTTAGTTTTAATCTTTTTTGAATAGCTTATTAATAATATTGCACTCATTTTATTATTTTATATTTTTGATCAATTTATTTTGGTCTTCTTTTTAGTTTTTGTTGTTTCTTGAATTAGATCTTTTTTGTTCTTTTATTTTAAAAATCTTCTTTTCATTTTTATTTATGTTGGTGTCTTGTTTCTTGTTTCTTGTGACCATTATCTCTCCTCCTCTTTCCTTCCTTTTTATGCTTTGTTGGGTTTGCAACATCTCATTTTACTCCTCATTCTCTTTTTTGCATCTTGATGATGGATCACAAAGTGTGATCCGAAATGTGGATGGAAAAACTTGCACACAATTGAATCCATAAGCAACAAAAATACATTCATGATGGATATTGGAAATCTCATATCACTAGGTAATTTACCTTTATAATTACTAGTGCCATTTTTCATTCTTCTTACAAAGTTAGCTTCTAAGTCACTAGGATCATCTTCATTTGAATCTTCATTTTTTAAAAAATTTTCTGATCTTGAAAGCAATATCCACTTTTGCACCATTTTTTGGAATTTTTTTCCTCATTTCAAATGTAGTTTGTGTTCCATACAACTGATCTCTAGCGTATGTATTAAAATAAAAAAATTCCTCAATAGTAGAAATTTTTTCACTATAAGAATAAAAAAGAGTTTTAAGAATTTTCTTTACCACTTTAGGTTCTTTGACTTGTACACCAAGACCTCTCATAGAACTTACTGGTTCATTAACCCTCTACATGTAACTTGTGATTGTTTCATCATCAAAAATTTGTGAAGTCCCAAATTGTGCTTTCAGATTTGGTAACAACTTGTTTAACCTTATCATATCCTTCATAGATACTTTCTAGCTTATCCAGAACTTCTTTAGTAATTTTTAGATCTATAACTTTCACTAATTTAGTATGTGCAAGATTGGTCAAAAGGAAAAAACCTTACCTTACCATCTGTCTCATAGGCCTTAATTTCATCACTCATGTGTGAACCATTTGAAGGTATGGTGTATATAGTCTTTACTACCCTTGCAACTTCATATCCAAGATAAATCAGATAGCCTTCCATCTTCACCTTCCAAACTGTATAATCTGTTCCATCAAACATATGGATATCCTTCTTGTTCGTCATCTAGATCTACCTCAAGTGGTCAATATTTTTCTAAGGAACCTTGCTTTGATACCAATTGTTGAATTAAAAAGACAACTGAAGGGGGCGGGGGTGAATGATTTGTACCAAATTAAAACATAAAAACCCTCAACAATAGTCAAATCCACATGCATTAATTAAACCCTTAATCTATTATAATGTTTAAACATGAAAAGTAGATAATTTTTTTTGAAAAAAACAACACCATACACATGAGAACATCAAATTTATGTGGAAAACCTAATGAGGGAAAAAAAAGGTGAGGATTAGCTCACAATATAAGTAATTGCAAAACTGGTACAAAGAGGCTCATTGCTAGAATATGACACATTGTCTAGAAAGGCTCACAACCTAGGCTCACTATCAAAGTAGAAAGAAGAAAGAAGATATAATATTACATAGAGAACACAATATAAATGAAATAGAGATTCCACCATAACAAATCCAACATTACTAGTGGCCTTCAAGAGATCAAGATATCTCATCTCATTACATTCATCAATATTGCATTATAGCTCACATTGAAATTCACACTTTTGCACTTAATCTTGCATCAAAAAACTCCAATCTATTCCACACACTTCATCTCACATCAATTCATCTTGTATTTATACTCTCCACAAGAAAAACATCTTCAAGTCAGCTACAATCTTGTTATACTTTACAAATTTAAATTAGGCTAGCACTAAAAATTCTCACGGTGGATAGGAATGAAAGTGGACCAAAGAAAAACTTAATTAAGACCCAAATTAACTCTCACATGCCACACTATGCCTTAATTAATGCTTAAAAATCTTCAAATTTAGTGTAAGCACCAGGTTGGCCATTGCTCATACAAACACCATTAAACTTTGAATTACATGCTTCCTCAAACCCAAGGATGACTTGCGAACCACATACCAAACTACATCACAATATAGATTATTACTCTATCCTCTTGAAATCCATTAAACTCCTTTTCAAAAAATTGCATCATCAGAATGTACACACCCAATACACTCAAACTAACAAAAATGAGACTCGCCAGGACTCAGCGATTCCCGAGTTGAGTCACCTTGGCTGATTCTTGGGGGCTCAAACTCAGAATCGACTAAGTCTTAGATAGATTCATTGATCTAGTAGACTCGCCGAGTCCAGGTGAGTCTTGTCACTAGGACTTGGCAGGAAGGCAGGGTTTGAAAAGTGCAAAAATCACATGAAATTTAAAGTTAAAACCTATTTTTTTCTACTTATTATGAATACCCCTCGACTCCATTGAGGGCGCTACCCCTAGACCACATTGGGGGTGTTTCCCCTTGACCTCACTGGGGGCACTACCCCTAGATCCCCTCAAGGGGCATTACCCCTTGACCCCACCGGGGGTGCTACCCCCAGACCCCCGTAAGGGGCGTTACCTCTTGACCCCATTGGGGGAACTACCCTGAAACCTCCGCAAGGGGAGCTACCCCTTGAACCTACCCCTAGACCCTCATGAGGGGCACTGCCCCACAAAAACACTGGGGTCACTACCCCTAGACCCCCATAAAGGGCACTGCCCTTCAACCCTATTAGGGCAATTGCCCTGAAACTTGAGATTATGGCTGTTGCATCATCCAAGACCTATCTTAGACACATTCGTAGGAAGGATGAAATCTCCTTTGAGCCATAGAATTCTAGTTATTGTTTTAAATATTTTGATATTTCATATTTTTTTGGAACTTTTGATGTCATGGATTTCATACTCCGTGAGTTTTGTATACATTTGAGTCTTTGACTATATATCTAAGTGTGCTATTTCCTTTAGCAGCTCAACTACAATTTCTGTTTATACCTATATGATCAATGTATACTTGTGTTATTCATGAGGACCTTGATTGGGTTGACCAGGAAGATAAAGAGGTTGAGGCTATATCCATGGCATAGGATGAAGCTAAAGCATGAGAAAACACATCCACAACTGATGTTGGTGAGGGTGGAATGGAGTCAAAAGAAAAGACTATGGTTGTAGTTGCTACATCATCTAGGACCCACTTTAGATGCCTTCGTAGGAAGGATGTAGGCTCCTTTGAACCATAGACCTATAGTTATTGTTTTGATATTTCATATTTGTTTGGAATATTTGATGTCATGGATTTCATATTCCACGAGTTTTGTATATATTTGAATATATTTATATATTGCAGTGTGCTACTTCCTTTAGCATCTTAGCTACAAATTACATACTTTATACTTATGTGATCAATGTATACTTGTGTATATGATCAAAATTGCTTCTATTTAATGATTTTATTGTGTCTTTAATGTTTATTTGATAAAGGGTGCTTCAAACAAGTTTTAAATCCTTAAAAATCTCTTAATTTTTAGGGTTTTTTCATTTTGTTGAGTTTGCATCGAGTCTCGAGTCTCGGGTCGAGTCACCCTAGCCAAGTCCAAGCTGAGTCCAAGTCTTGTAACTATGCTCAAACTAAACTTCCAAATAATACAACTCTAAAATCCAACTTCTAAAGTACCAAACCACAAATCCTCTTGACATAGGCAAAATATCATCATTATCAACACACCTTTAGAATCACAAGACTTGAAGAACAATTGTGGAGAAATGTGGAACGAATACATTTCTCCCAAACACCTTTATAAATAATGCTACAAAATCAATTTACACATTAGTGAACATAACTTCCTTTGACCTTCGATCTAGAAGCCAAAATTTTGGATATAGAAACTTTGAATACCTTTAACCAACATATCCAAACCACACAAATAGATCTTCAACCTTGAAGAAATATGAAGAAAAACTAGAACACCTTTGCAAACCATAACATCTTTGCAACACTCTATTTCCTTATTTCATCAATTTTCTTAGTATCCTCAACATTTGAACCATAAATAGAAGTTTGTCAAAGCAACACCAAAGGTTAACAACATCAACTTAACTGATGACAACATAATGCAACTAATCAAAAAAACAATCTCTTCTCAACTACTATCAAAATTTTATCAATGACAACATAGGCTTGTTGACATTAATGACAACACCTTCATACTTGAAACACGTCTATCTCTACTTAGGGAGGTATTGGTTCCTAAATATGCATATCATTAATCCTAAAGGTTTTCCACATAGTATTCTTAAATTCAATGAGATATTTGGCCAATGAACGAGAGAATGATCTTACACTTTCCTCCCTTGCACTTTAGGCTCTGCAAAACCTAGGTGGGTCTCCTTATATGGTTCTAAATATGGATATGAAATAAGGTTTTATTGCAACACCTAGCATATAAACTTCATAAAAATAACAAGGGTTTATATTTTTGTAAAATGGAAGGAACTATCATTTTTGTCTTTGAAACCCAGGTATGAAGTATGGAAATAATTTAAAATAAATATTGCAGAAAGTAAATCTTGATTTTATATTTGAAAAGTGTTTCTGAGATTGAAGGAAAACCATTCAAAATAAACTAGTGCCTATCCAGGGCTACATAGTCACAATGCATGTACAAATCCTTCACTACATTCTAAACATATTTTGATGATCACTCAGTCATTGATAGATTGTATTAATGGGATTGACTAATGACTAATAATGTAAACTCTACTTATTGATCCAATCTGCAATAATTTAAATATTCTCATTATTTTCATTGAAAGAAATTACATTGCTCCTTGAGCAAAAACTAACCATGAAGATAACCCAAATGCAACAAATGTGCATGGAAAGCTTTAAAATCCTTGATTATATTACTAAAAGAAATATCTCATTGCAAAATGGAGACAATATACACTGAGATCATGCAAAAAAATGTATTGATATATGCTGCAATTAAAATATACATTGCAATTACAAAAACATTTGTAAAGCATTTGCCTCCATTTCCTTGAACAAACCTAAAAGAATACCCCTTATAGTTTCTTAAAAATCCTAGAACCTGAACAAATAAGACAAAAAATACAATATAAAGAATGGGGAAAACCTAGATCTTCCACTTAATTGACACTTGGCACATTATGATCTCTTCGATTTGGTATTTGGAATATGCCATTTTACCCTAATCCTTATTTTTCCTCTCATTTACAACTGAAATTTTCTTTGTCATTTTTCTTTCTTTCATTCTCATGTAGCTTTTTTACTTGTATATAAAAATACATTTACTGCTGTATTTCACCTTGACAGTGAAATTTTTTCACTTCTATGTAAAAAACCATCTTACTAGCAGTTAATAAATGCTTTTACCATGAAATTTTAACCTAGTAGACTCCTCAAAATATCACAATCTCCTCCACAATTAAATCTGATACTTTAAAACACATTTCTAAAAACACATTTCACTGTCAGAGCTTCTATTTCATTTGAAATTTTTTCAAATACCTCTCTTGAAGCCACCATCTCTATGCAATTTTTCTATTACCAACTGAACAGTTTGCACCATTACTCGAATGTATGTTTGTCTTCTTCAATCTTCTTTCCTAGCACAAAATTCCCTGTAGACCATTTGAAATCTCCTCATGGTGCATTATCCATTACAATAGAAGAAAAACTGAGATGCAAGTAGTGACTATTGTATTTGGGTCATTTCTTAGTTTGCTGGCACTCTACAAAAGCTCAAAACATTGTGAAAATGCTCCCAATGCATGAGAAATCTATTGGGAAAGCTTCTAGATGAAGAAACAACCATATTCAATCTTCAAACACACTAAAAATATGCACCAAATATTAAAAAGGTGATTGAACTCCATTTTTTTGTGGTAGAGAGCAGCATTGCAAGTCATTCTCAATGATGCAAAGGTATTTATTTAATTTTTGGGTCATTTCTCTTCTTGATGAGCATTTAAAAATGCTTCAAACAACACTCAAAATATTGTAGGGGTGTGAGAGAAGTTGCAAACCATTTTTGGAGGGTTAAATAAGCAAATCTCATCAACTTGAAGGCCCCAAAACCTCCCCAAAGCATCCAAACGTGGATGGGAAATATATTTGACCATAGTATGAGCTTTTAGGAAGTCAAAAATGCCCTAAATCATGCATTTTGCCATTCTGTGTGCCCTTTGAAAAACCCATTTCTTTGCCTTGTAGAATTGTGAAATTGGCTTTGGGTGCAAATTTTCAACTTTGCATTTGTTCATAAAATATTTTAAAAAAATTATTAAGTCCCCCCACCACATTTAAAATATTTGAAATGCTTAAATTTTTGTAAAATACAAAAGTTGCAAAATAGACAATTCAATTTCTCTCATTGACAAAATGGTGGAATTGCACTACACACAAATGGGGTCCTTGGAGTCATGATTTTTTACAAGAGAGCATAATAAATTAAATAAAACATGGGTTTGCAATCAAATTTCACCCAACCAGCCAAAATGTGGTACTTCAGTTGTAATCGGGCATGTTGGAGGATTACACCGCACTTGAAAAAATTTAAATTAATACATCATTTGACCTTTGCAATTTTATGTAATTGAAACCAAAGATATTTGAGACCAAAATAAGAAATGGGTCATCCTTATATTTTTAAAATTTGCAACTTTTTTGGGATGCCAAATCTAGCTTGGTTGTAGTAAAAAACACATTAAAAGACATATCAAAACTCATCCTGAAAGTGTGAAACTGAACAAGCATACTACCATATGACCCAAGAAATTTTTTACCACAATGATTTGAATGATGAATTTTCAGTTACAAAAAATTAATTGATGAAGATGGGCTCTGGGGTAGATGTGACATGAAGATCAACAATCGAGCTTTATTCACCATACTTGAAAAATATTGACAAAGAGTCAATAACCTTTGAATATTTGTAGTGAATAGAACCGCTCCAAGTTATGTCCAATGAAATAGAAACCATTGGGCATGTGGAAAGAACTCACACCTTTGTGGGGAAGAAGAAACAAGCCAAGAAGTGTCCGTAAAATGAAAAGAGCTCACGAAATGATGCAATGTGTCAAAAAATCTATAATTCTGTCATCAGGAAGTAGGTCCACCCTTGATATTCCTGCGAACTCATTGAATACCAATAAACTCACACCATGTGTTAAAATTTGATGCATTTGATGAACTCCTTCATAAACATGCCATGTGATGAGGTATAAATAAACTTAGAAGGTATAAATAAAATCATGGATATAATAAGCCAAATACCCTTCCTTATTTCCACCAATCACTTTTCCATGCCAATTGTTTATCTTTAGGATTTGTAATTGCTTAGTTTAAAAAAAATATGTATAATCTTTATTTCCTAAAATTGATTGAAATAAGCTGACTAGCACTAACATAATGGTATAGTTTTTAGTATTGTATAAGACATTATGCACTGAGTGGACTTAAAGCATATTTCAAACAGTTGAAGATAAATCTTTGAAAGTCTAGACGCCAAAATTTCAAGAGTGCATAATGGAATAAGTCTTTTAAATGCTTTTTGTTTAAAATTTCTATGGCTCACTCTGAGATTTTAATATGTTTATGTTACAAACCTCGATCCATTGGTTAGTTGAATTCTGTTAGAAGAATTTTTCAATGGTGATCTTCCACCATCTAAAAACTAGGATTTTGTTAGCGGTTTTCTATATATATATAACTACTAGAAACAATGCATACTGGATATCGTTATGCTATCATAATATGCTTTGAACTATGTTTGTGTGTTACACTTTTATGATATGAATACAATAAGCTTTGCCAGTCTTATTTTGAGTTACTAGTACTATGTAATGGAATTATCTTGGATGGTTTCATTTTGAAGATACAAAAGTTCATGTGATTTGAGTTAAGCATATAAATAACCAAGAGCTATCCACTCAAGGGAATCATAGAATAAATAGATAAGTATTTTCATTTTCAATTTTTATTATTTTCATTATGTATATGATAAATGTGGATGAATTTTATTCATGTGGTTCGAGCTTTGTCAGTCATTCATGCAGGTTGTATTTAAAGTTTGCAATCATTTAGTTCTTCTAATCTAAAATTATAGAGCACCCATTCTGGTTGTTAGTTATAAATTATTAAGTTTACTTTCTATTACAGTTAGTTGTTAGTCGATAGTTGTTTTCATTTAAACTTTATAACTTTACTACAAGTATTTTTTCTTCGGTAATTTATATGATTTCTAGTTTAATAATCTCATGCTTTCTAGATTAAAAATTTCATGCTTTCTATCTTAAACAAATTTATGCTTTCTAGTTTAGTTGCTTTCTAGTTACATTCCTATTTACAACTGTTTCAAACATTCAAAAAATCTAAGAGAGTTGTCCAAGATGTCCCCTATTGCATACAACCTTCAAACACTGCCCGTTCAATATAATTGATGCATTTTGAACTAAAGTGATAGGACCTAACGATAACCTGCCACTTTTTGGTACCATTATCGAGGAACTATTCCTTTTCTAGTTTTAGTAGGAGACTGCTTGAATACCTCTTTTAGGAAAAAAATAGATAGTTTCCAAGCTTCTTTTTCTACATGGTCAGGAAACGAGGCCCACACGAAAGATTCATACCAAACCCCCCAAAAGAAGTTCCAACCACAAGAAGACATGAAGAAGTCTCAACTAAATAACTTATCGAACAGGATCAACCTAAGACCTCCCTGTGTACCCCAAAAATTTACCCATCAGAAAAAACATTTGCAGAGGAGAGTATTCCGTTGCATATCCTAGAAATTCAACCATTAGAGATTTTTTTTGAAGAGGAACACATTCCTTTCAACGTTATGGGTGATCATAGAAATGTCGCTAACCCAACAGGGGGAGCACACACATTTACTTATCCTATCACTATCGATGTAGATGAAGAAACGCCTATGACAAATATTTCACCAGCCTTCTTGCTAACCTTCAAAGGTTTATCCTCTGAAGACCTTGACCAATTTCTATTTGAGTTTAAAGTTTTGTGTCAGACATATTGCTACATGAATGATAACTAGAAAATCAAACTTTTTCCTTCCACCCTAAAGGACATTGCAATGCATTGGTTCATGGGATTAGCTTCAGGGTTGATAATCTCTTGGGACGATATGGAGTTTTCCTTTCTGGATAAATATTTGAGTTACTATAGAGTCAACAATAGGAAAGAAGAGTTGTTAAAACTAAGGAAAAACGAAGATGAAAGCCTAGAAGATTGCCTAGATAGGTTCATCTTCTTATCTAAATGATGTGGCAGAGCAACCATAAGTCTAGAGATTTTGAAGACAATATTTCTTAAAGGACTTGATGAAAATTCTAGGAGAAGCCTATATTTAATAGGAAAAGGAGATGTGCCCCAACTTGGACTCGATGATATCACCGAGTTATGTCAAAAATTCTCTCGTACTCATGGAGGTATTCGTAAGTCTACTCTTTTTAGAGGTTCCAATGAAATTTTAAAAGTATGTGAGGAGATAGAAAATCTTAAAACTGACTTTCTTGTTCAACTAAACACCACGCTGGATGGAATATAGGCCAAAACCTGTAACCTTGAAACCTTATCCGTCCACTATCCTAGGTGTCGAAAAAAAATCTATTAAGAGAATTCCCTTTGCATAAAATTGATGTTTGCCAAGTTTGTGAGAAGAGTCATGCCACTGACCAATGTGAGATCCTAAATGCAATTAAAAATTCCTTGAAAAGGGAATCTTAGGGGAAGAAGGGGCTAAATTTCATGAATCAATGACATGGAGGAAATTTGTCTTATGGTCAGAATCCAAATCCCTCCTGGCAGCACCAAACAATTGGAATAATAATTAGTGGGAGGCACCTTGGCCTCAAGCACCACCTAACTAGGGAGCTTACCCTTGGGAACAACTTGAATTGGAAAATCAGACTTGGGGAAACCCTTAATGGCCAAATCAAACTCAACAACAATGGTACCCTCAAAATCCTACGCCTCAATGGAATCAACCTCAAAATTAGTTTTACACTAGGCCTATGAGGATTCCTAATCCACAACAAAATCTTATACCGACTCCTTAGAACCCTAAAAAAAATGAGCAGTTCAGCCAACCACAACTTCCAATGTAACCTATTCTTAATCCAAAGAATAATTGACAAAACACACCAGTTTATTCCATCGAATAGGACAATGTGACTAGAATTAATGCTATCCATTGTGGAAATTTGCAATTAAGGTTAGGAAAAATACTCCAATAGCCTACCATAGTTGAGATCCTAGATGATCCCATTAAAGAATTTGCTAAGATGGCTAAGATATCTTCCAAACCTTTAGAGAAAAACCTAGTGCATAACCAAGACAAAACCCTTCTGCCATCTCCAATTGGAACTTTCAAGTTACCTCAGGAGGTGGGTGGTTAACCTCCAACTGATCCTTTAAAGAAGGAATCCACCTTGAAAGAGAAAAATAAGCACCTTTTTCGGAGCATCTGAAACCAACCACCTTGAAAAACCCTCTGAAAATGTCCTTATCCACTAAAACTGTGCTGATATAAGAGATTAAAAAAATTGAAAATTGAGGTTCCTTTGTTACAATAAATTAAAGAGATTCTTGAACTAAACTAACTGATTAAATAGTTATGCATCAAAACACCAAGAAGGAAACCAAATTGGATAATACCGTTCACATAAATAGTTATCTAGCTAAATTTTTGGCTAGAAAAAATATAGCTCCAAAATATGATGACAATGAAAATCAATGAAGTAGCAATACCTAACACACTTGTGGACTTAGGAGCAGCCATTAATGTAATTACTATTGATGTGATGGAAAATTTGGGAGTCAATGATTTACGTCCCACAACTACAGTGTTACAAATGGAAAATCAGTCCATCGCTATTCCCAAAGGTGTCTTAGAAATTTTTCTTATTAAGGTTGACGGTTGGGAATATCCAATAGAATTCCAAGTAATCGAGTCTCTCACACCAAAGGATAGTTATATGATAATCCTAGGAAGACTGTGGCTAGCTACTGTTACAACTCAGATTGACTATAGAGAGGGAGGAATGTCCATTTCATATGGCCCTAATAGGAAATATTTATTCCTCTATCCTCCTGCTAAACCTACTGAGCATAACAAAGTTTGGGTTGATGAACCAGATGGTCCTTGCGAACAAGAGAATTTAGCCTCACTTGCTATGGTAGTCATAAAACAACATGGTGAAGAGTTGGAAGATGAATTGGAAAAAAATATGGAAAATCTTACCATGGAATCAAGTGATGAAGAAATATTAGACATAGACAAGATTCTAGGGGACCCAATCAACGTTGATCACACTAATTTGATTACACCAGCTTTATAGGATTACCTTGTCCTCTGGCTAATATCATTCCAAAAATAGATCACTTATTTGAAGATATTTCCAGACTTCATAAAACCATACCATATAGTTTTCCCCTCAAAAATTTTACTAGAGAAGTTTATACTATCACTTCCAACCATCTAGGGGTCAAAACCATCATGTTATTACCAGGAAAAAAATTGAATATAAATAGCTGGTTGACAGAGCTAAAAGAGCATAAAATGTTTGATGTTTTGGTGAATAGATCTAAAGATTTTTCTTGGGATTATACACACATGAGAGGAATACACCCAAGTGTTTGTACCCACCACATATATACTGAGGATGTTAGACTTGTTCATCAACCACAACGAAGGCTCAATCTTACTTTGAAAGACATTGCTAAAACTAAAATTGAGAAACTCTTGCAATTAGGGTTTATTTATTCCATTTATGTAAAAAAGTGGGTTTCGCTTTTGGTAGTGGTTCCAAAGAAAAATGGGAAGTGGAGAGTGTGTGTCGATTATAGGGAACTTAACAAGGCCACCCATAGAGATTACTCCCCTCTATCATTCGTAGACCAAGTCTTGGACAATTTGGTTGGAAGGAAGTACTTCTCATTCTTGGATAGATTTAGCGGATATAACCAAATACAAGTTAAAGATGAAGACCATGACAAGAAAATTTTTACTTTCCCTTGGGGAATGTTCACATATCACTTCCTTCCCTTTGCGCTATGCAATTCTCCAACAACATTTCAAAGAGCTATCCTAGTAATATTCACTGAGTTAATGAATGAATTTTTGGAAGTCTATATGGATGAATTCACTGTGTATGGGTCAACTTTTGATGAAGGCCTAAAAAATCTAGATAAAGTAGTGAAGTAATGTGAGGAACATCAACTATCCCTAAGTCATGAAAAATTTATAATAATTGTGGAAGAAGGAATAGTATTGGGACAACACATTTCAGTTGAAGGGATAAAAGTGGATCCTAATAAAATAGAGGTGATACAACAAATTGTAAATCTGAAAAACCAAATTGATGTCAGAAGTTTCTTAGGACATGCTGGATACTATCGGAGGCTCATAAATTTTTTTAGTACTTATGTTTTCCCTCCCCCAAAATAATGTAGATTTTATCTAGATAGTAGAATGTCAATCATCATTTGAGATCATCAAGGAGAAACTCATCTTTGCTCCTATCCTACGTGGACCTAATTGGAACCTTCCGTTCCATATCTATGTAGATGTTTTTGATGATGCTATTGGGGTGGTATTAGGTCAGGAATATGGGAATGGGGGAAATTATGTTATATACTTCATTAGTAAGAATTTGACTCCCATTGAATGAAATTACTCCACCATGGAGAAATAATATTTAGTAGTAGTTCATGCAATCAAGAAATTCTGACATTACATAATAGGATAAAAAGTAACTATATTCACATACCGTTCAACCATAAAGTACCTAATGAAAAAACCTATAGTAAATGATAGGATAATCAGGTGGTTATTTATTTTACAATAATTCAACATTACCATTATTTCCAAACTAGGCAAGTTTAACATAGTTGCAGATTTTTTTATCTCACATCAAACAAGATAATGGAGATTGTGCTCCTGTGCAAGATGAATTCCCAGATGAAAATATGTTTTCCGTCTCCACTAAAACCCCTTAGTTTTCTGATATCTCCAATTATTTGGCCACTTTAGAGCTGCCACCATATTTTACATAAAAACAAAAGAAACGCCTCATTCGAGAAAGCGCTCCATTCAAGTGGATTAATAGGATATTATTTCAATGCGGTCCTAATCTGGTTTTACGACATTGTTTTAGGGCGAATGAAATACATAGAATTCTTAGAGCTTTCCATGATGGTCCTTCTGGAGGCCATTATTCTACCAGGAGGATGTCTCATAAGATTTTGGGTGCAGCTATTGCTGGCCCTCTATGCATAAAGATGTAAAGAAATATGTTCACCACTGTGATGAATACTAAAGAGTAGGGAGACTCCCTGCATCTAATGAAATGCATCTGCAACCCTAGGTAGTTCTTGAACCATTTGAAAAATGGGGATTGGGTTTTATCGGTCCTATAGACCCCCTTCACAAGGGAAAGAGTAGATTTTGATTTGTATCGACTGTTCAACCAAGTGGGTAGAAGTTAAAGCTCTAAGAGTTGCTAGGGAAGAAAAAGTAGCTGAATTCATGTATAACAAGATTTTCCTCAGATTTGGAGCCCCTAAAATAATTTTCACAGAACAAGGACCTTAATTTATGTCAAAAGTTTTGTTAGCTTTCACTGATCATTTCTAAGTGAGCCATAAAAAGTCATCACCCTATCTCCCACAAGAAAATGGTCAAGTAGAAGTCACTAATAGGGAGCTAGAGAAAATTTTAACAAAAAAAGTTTCATCAAGGAGAAAAGACTGGTTCAGGAAACTATCTAAAGCCATTTGGGCTTATAACACAAATTGGAAATCAACCACTGGTTTCAATCTGTATGAGTTATTAATTCAGAAGAAACCTCTTCTACCCATTGAATTTGAACTGTTGACACTAAGAACAACAATAGAGTTAGGCATAGATCTTAAACGAGCATAGGTTGAACGAATCCTATAGCTTAGTGAATTAGGTGAACTCCATTTAGATGTTGTCCATGAAACTAAACTTGTGAAACAATAATAGAAGGCATGACATGATAAACATATAAAGGAAAGATAATTCCATAATGGGGATTAGGCACTATTATTTGATTCCCAATATAAATATTACCAGAGGAAACTCAAGACTCATTGGCTAGGTCCATATGAAATTTGTGAAGTATTTCCAAATGGAGCTGTGCAAATCAAACCCATTGATGGTGATACTCGAACCCTTTTAGTCAATGGTCATTGATTACACATCTACTATAAGCTTGTCAATAAAGAAGAATTTACAAAAATGGTAGAAATTCAAGAAGAAATCCAATGCATTGACTCTTTTTCGGTAGAGCCAATGTAGTATATATTTTACTGTCATATATATATTAAAAAAAATGTATGTGTATGTATTTACTTTACTTTAGATCATTTATTTTGAATTTTTCATCTTTTGGACTTACCTAAATTTTATTTCTGTCTTGCAAGATTTTATTTTTAATCAAACACAAATTCTGGTAAATCTTGTTGTGATGCTCTAGAACTTGTTGGCTCAGTTGTTGTGATGCTCCAAAACTTGCATGCTCAACTGGTGCCATTCATTGTTCTATTCTTGTAGTCTGGAACATATTTCAATGATGTTCTAGAAAGTCTAAGTCCAAAGTCCTTTTTTGCTTCCTCCTTCCGGTGGAATCTCTTGACGATGCTCCAAAAATTTTCTTGTTGTATTCTAGCTGCATCTTTCAATGATGCTCTAGAATTTTTTCGTTTCTTCCTTTCAGTGGTATCTTTCGGTGATGCTTTGGAAATTCCACTTTCTTCTTCCAACAACATCTTTCAGCGATGCTTTGAAAAAAAATGTTGCTGCTCTGGTTGCATCTTTCAGCGATGCTCTAGAAATTTTTGGTTGCTGCTCCAACTACATCTTTTGACAATGCTCCAAAAAATTATTTTTCACTTTAACTGCATCTCCCAACGATGCTCCATAATTTTTCCACTTCATTTTTTCATTCCGGGTGCATCTCTTAGCATGCTCCAAAAATTTTTGTTCTTCACCTTGACCACATCTTCTTGCGATGCTCTGGATTTTTGTAAATCCTTTTCATTTTCAAATGCTTTGTTTTTTCCAATGTCATACACATGCCCATTATTAAATTTTTCCATCACCTTCAAAATCCACGCCCTACATTTCTACATCCTATCATAACAAATAAAAAATATTATGGCTACTTTTCTATCATAATAATCCCAATATTAATTAGCCGTTCCATCTTGATGTAGAGCAAAGGATTCACAAATCAACATTCCATTTACTTCATAACTTTCATAAAGTTATTTATCTCAAAGAATTATTAAGTGCATTCTAGATCACATCAGAAACATAACCATGGTAGCCCATAATTTAATGCAATGAACAGTCATTAATAAATTCCATAAAAAAAATAATGAAGCCAATCCCTTCAGTGATATTTCACATCACATAATTAAAGACCTTCATTCGAATTTTTATGAAGATCCAATGGTGGAAAATGAAGTTATTTCATTTTCCCCAAAACTGCAAACCCTAGGCAGTGTTCAAAACTGCCACCACCAAAATTGTCATAACTTATTCAATTTTTAATTAAATTTGATGAGAATTGAAGCAAATGAAACAAGATTCACATATCTGACATTTACAAAAGTTTTTACATCATTATTTTATCTTCACAATACTTACCATTCTCTGTAACAGCCTGCAACTTTTAGAGAAAACAATCCCAAAGGGTTGCTAATGGTAAAATGATCATAACTTTCTCCAAACTCAATAAAAAACCACCAAACCAATTTAAAATTAAATCTAGTTCATTCCTCTACCAATTAAAACCAATTTCAGATCTGTAAAACTTCATAAAAAACCGTACCATATAAAAGAATGGGGCAAAACATTGAAAATTGTAGAAAAATTCATGCCTTCCTTCATAAATCCTTGTTCAAAACTATATTCCACCCCCCATTTCGACTTGGAGGCCCATTTTTATACTTGAACAATCAAGTTATTCTCCAACCAACCTAAAAATACCATTTAAATTTTTTTAACAAACTTTTAAAAAGTTGTCATTTAACAAGAAAAGTTGTTATGACAACATTTGACAACTTTTGATAATGTTTTCATTTTTTCAACCAAATGACACCAAACCTTCATAAATGACTCCAAATGACTTAAAAAATATATAAAATGGATCATTCAACCTTATTACATGATTAAAACACCTAATTTAATAAATTTATACAATATGGCCTCATGGAGGCTTGAAGGAAAATAGGTGCTCCTGCACCAAACTCCCAAGGGCAAAAGAATTCAAGCCCCTTTGAATTGTCTTCTTCCTTGTCTTCCAGTTACTTTTCACTTTTTCCTTTGTCTTTGCAATCATATTTTGTCCCTTCTTCCTTTTATTCTTCTTATGTATTCTTCTATCAATCATCCTTGCAACTTGGAGTTCCCAAAACTCTATCAATTCATCATACATTTCACTTTGTCCTTCATGACCTACACATACATAATCCAGTGAAAAATCAGAAACAAAATATCGAGACCTTGAGGTCTCCTCCTTTTCTTCTTGTGCTTCAAACTCCTCTTCACCCATTACCAAATTATCAATATCATTCCCCTTCAAGATCAATTCACTTGCAACCTCAATGTCCTTATCTTCTTCTACTTTGATGAGTTCCTCTTCCTCTTTCTTGACTTGTCCATTACCAATTTTACTATCCCATTCTTCTTCAATGGATGCAAAATTTTTCCAAAAATCATCTTCTTCATCTTTGACTGAATTTTCTGCCTTCTTTTGTTGTCTTTGCTTTTTCATAATCTTCTTTAGAGGCCATCTTAACCTCTCTGAAATTGGTATATTCCAACTCCTTTGTGCTTCCTTAAGAAGTTGGTGTTATTTTTCTAATCTTTCCAACCTTTGGCTTATCTTTTCTATGGCTTCCTCAAACTCTATTTGTCTTGCCTTCTTTCTTTCCTTCTTTCTCATTTCCTTTTCCTCTCTTTCCTTCTTCCTCATGAATCCTCAGCCTGCCAACATCTCTGTCAAAATTCCATCTTCACAAGCAAGTCTCTCCTTGCTTCCACTTCATTTTGCCACACCTAGACAATCAGGTTCCTTCCTCAACCTGCAAACAACCACACACAAACTACAAAAAACTTCCCCAGAGCATCTTTAGGCCCTGATACCAAATTGATGCAGAGAAAAGGATTCACAACTCAACATTCCATTTACTTCACAACTTTTATAAAGTTATTTATCTCAAAGAATTATTAAGTGCATTCTAGATCACATCAGAAACATAACCATGGTAGCCCACAATTTAATGCAATGAACAGTCATTAATAAATTCCATAAAACAAATAATGAAGCCAATCCCTTCGGTGATATTTCACATCACATAATTAAAGACCTTCATTCAAATTTTTATGAAGATCCAATGGTGGAAAATGAAGTTATTTCATTTTCCCCAAAACTGCAAACCCTAGGCAGTGTTCAAAACTGCCACCACCAAAATTGTCATAACTTATTCAATTTTTAATTAAATTTGATGAGAATTGAAGAAAATGAAACAAGATTCACATATCTGACGTTTGAAATTTTTTTTACATCATTATTTTATCTTCACAATATGTACCATTCTCTGTAACAGCCTGCAACTTTTAGAGAAAACAATCCCAAAGGGTTGCCAATGGTAAAATGATCATAACTTTCTCCAAACTCAATTAAAAACCACCAAACCAATTTAAAATTAAATCTAGTTCATTCCTCTATCAATTAAAACCAATTTCAGATCTTTAAAACTTCATAAAAAACCGTACCATATAAAAGAACGGGGCAGAACATTGAAAATTGTAGAAAAATTCATGCCTTCCTTCATAAATCCTTGTTCAAAACTATATTCCACCCCCCATTTCGACTTGGAGGCCCATTTTTATACTTGAAAAATCAAGTTATTCTCCAACCAACCTACAACTACCATTTAAAAAATTTTAACAAACTTTTAAAAAGTTGTCATTTAACAAGAAAAGTTGTTATGACAACATTTGACAACTTTTGACAACTTTTGACAATGTTTTCATTTTTTCAACCAAATGACACCAAACCTTCATAAATGACTCCAAATGAATTAAAATATATATAAAATGGATCATTCAACCTTATTACATGATTAAAACACCTAATTTAATAAATTTATACAATATGGCCTCATGGAGGCTTGAAGGAAAATAGGTGCTCCTGCACCACATCCTCATTCATAATAAATTCATCGCCACCCTCACCAACTCATATAATTATACCATTATGTCAGCAAAGGTAAGTGATTTTTCAAATTGATGATGGGGTGCAAGGTACACACAAATTTTACTTTAAGTAGGTAATTATTTTGAATAGAGATAAATAAATTGGCACAAACCATCCCCTTTCCAAAATTAGTGAAATGTGCGATTGTACGTTTGCTTGAGGTACGATAATTTTTGCACTTTTTCCCATGAAAATTAATGATGAAAGTACAAGGAAGCCTAAATGTGACAACTAATTCATGTCCCATCGGCTGTATCAAGTGCAAGTGATTGAAAAGTTTGCATTTTCTTTACTCTGCAATTCAGTTTTGTTTAAATAATTTTCTTTGAGTGCCACGACATTTCAACAGAAACTGAGTAGAGCCATAAGAAAAATATAGTATGGGAGGAGCTAAGTAGAAATCTAAGCCAAATTCCACATATAAGTTATTGGCACTAAGTAGTATTTCAGAATTATTCTAGAGAGTTGGGTGGCTAGAGTTCACAAAGAAATTTGAGGGGCACAATGAGAAATTGGTGAAAGAATTTGCAGAGAATTTCTCGGATGGTCAATTTGTAGTACATGAAAAGTGATTCAAGGTGATTAATAAGATCATTTATCATCTATCTAGTCTTAAAATGAGGGTATTAATTTGTCAGAAACCACCGATATTTCCTATTAGAAAATTGTGGAGATTTTTAGTAGGGAAGGGGAACCTCAATCTTTATTAACTATAAGTACTAGAGGGAAAAAAAAGGATTCCAAAGAATATCCATATCAAAGCCATGGAGAATATATGTGGCTTGGATTATTAAAAAATTCACTTGTGAGGGACAATGTCCAGTAATTATAGGTCCACCTTTTTGCCTACTCACCCATTTGCGCAATGGTGCTAGAAACCCTGCACTGAGGGTTAATCTACTTGCATTTCTTTATGATTATGTTATTAACATGATAGAGAGATTCAAAATTGGTTCAAGGCTGCTAAAACATCATGATCTCATTCGCCTAATATTTAAACATCATTTCTGAAAGAAAACAAAAAAGAAGTGGCAAAAATTTCTTCAAAAACTTGAAAAATCAAAGCCCATAAGACATGTTGAAGAAGGTGAGTCATTTGGGCAGGTGGCTCAACATTTGGAAGATTATTCCCCTAAGCCTCTAAATGTTTCTGAACCCCAACATGCCACAATAGCTCCTAACAGGGAAGCACCAAAATTTTTACCCAATATTTCAAAAACCCCTAGAAATCAAGAAAATGTGGAAATAATAAATCCAGAAGATGAGGAAGCTCCCCCCTCGCAAGAAGAAAAAGAGGTTTGGAATAAAATAAAAAAAAATCCTCCTCTAAGTAGAATTAAGTGATTATCTACTGAAATTACTAGTGCCATAACTAGTGATCAATTGAATGCCCCTAAAAAGAAAAGGCATGGAAAACAACCCCATTATATTGAAGCCCAATCATTAGAAACCGAGGTTCAGCCTTGTGAGGAAGCAATGAAAGAAAGTGAAAAACAAACTAGTAAATCCCCTGAGTTCGGAAGGGAGGATATGTCATTACACTTAGGACAAGAAGAAGTAGGGGAACAATCACCACATTATTTGGGTGTTGAGGATGAAACTGCAAAGCATTTGCTTCCTTTGGTTGCCAATGTTATTGAGCCGAGTTCATTTGAGTTGCATAATGAGGAAAATATAATTAATGATCATGTAGAAATTTCCAATTTTCCTTTTTATATCAATACAAAGGTTGAAAAATTTGATCAACGATAAATAGAGTTAAAGGAATTAAAAGAAAAAATTATTCAATTAAAATGTCAGATGTAGAAAAATGAAGAACAAATCAATCAACAATAGGAAGAGATAGATGTACACACTACATTTTTGAAGAAAAGAGATTAGGAAATTAAAAATTTTAAGCTTCAAATAGAACACAAAGATAAAAGTTTTGAAGAACTATAAATTTAGGCGCAACAATGGAATGAATAAGGTAAATGGTATGTGAAAAATTTATCTGAGAAAGACCAAAAAATTAAAAGTTTTACTGATAATTTAATGCAAACTATGCAAGCATTTTTAGAGAAACAAGAAGAAGAGAATGATGAACTTAATGCAGCTTTGAGTAGGACTGCTGAATTAGAACGAGACTTGCAAGAAGTTAAAATAAAGCCACAAATGAAATCAAAGGAAATAAAAATTGAGCCAACAAAGATGGAGTGGTTCTAGGTCCATACTCCTCCAATGCTAAAAAAATCGATGGTGTTGGTTGTTTTCACAGAACCAATCAGATCTTGCCAAGTACCTATGAGCTTGAAAAGCTCAATTCTTGAATACTTGAGAGAAAGTTGGACAACAAACGAGAGGAAGCGTAAAATGATTCCCTCCTAAACTTTGAGTTCTGCAAGAATCAGGAGGGTGATCCCACAATGTGACTCCTACAACCTTACTACCGAATTATATCACACATTGCATAAAAAAATAGATGTATTCCCATCAAAGGCTAAATAGATGAAATCCTTCAAGAAATCAGAAATTTCTGAAAAGAATCAAACACCTAAAGCCGAGAACACCAAAAAATACTAAATAAAAACAAAATTAAATCAATTAAGAGTATATTTATGAATAGTTTTCTCAAATTAAAGACAAGAACCTCAAAAAATGTATTCAACACCTTCAAATTAGTGTCTTATCTTAGGGAAAGGAGTCAAAACAAAGAAAACTGAACTGTAGGGTGACTTTAATCCCAAACATCCATGATCTTAGTGAAATTTTATTACAATTAATATACTCATATTCATAATACATGACTACTTACAAGATCCACTAAACATCCATGCAAATTCATGCTTTAATTAAAGTAATCTAACTGGTTCATTAAACCAAAGCCATAACTAAAACATATCTCATTGCAAAACACAATGAAAACTAATGAAATCATCTTTGATTGTATTCTCATTAATAACTCACATAAAGTGTATAGATGGAGAGACAATAGAATCAAGAGATTTGCATGTTTGGTTCAAATATGTCTGGAAACCATACAATTAACAAAATTTACTAGCTTAACTCAAAACCTAAGACCTCAACTCAAAATGTATTATCCTTGTGCTTTCAACTTGCATCTTTAGATCTAGAATTCAACAAGATACATATACAAATGGCCTTTAATTCCCTTTTATAGAAAAAATGGAGCGAAAAAAGCTTTGAGATAAAGTGTACACATGTCTCATTCTCATTTGACTATTGTAGCATATATTCCCTTTGCAGTTATATTTACATTTTCAATTGGAGGGAAAATACATGAAGACAAGATTATTCATTCACTGAAGCAAATATAATTGCTTTCCAAAACGAATTTTATTGGAAGAGAATAACCTTCTAACTATTGTAACCTCTTCATCTTTAAAAGAGTCCAAAAGGAGGAAAAGGTGAGTCACCCTCCCAATCAGCATCGACACCAGTCTAGGTTAGCACTAGCCAACACTTACTTGTTGCACCCTAAGTTGAGGAGAAACATATATTTATGCATTGTAACTTCTAAGGTTAAAATTGTATTATACTTGACCAAGTATATGTATTATCCTTACCTGTACTCATAGCTCCAAATCATCAATAAAAACCTTCTTCCATAATCCATATTTCGTATCAAAGGGCCAATTGAATCCAATGATTTCATCCATATTTTTCCTTTATGGGGCATATTTTATCATCACAAAATTGGACTCTTTATCAAAGTCTTGAAATAAGTTGATGATGAAAGATAACTTCTCAAGAGTATTCTTCAACATGTCAATATCAATTCTCTCACAAATGAGAGATGCTTGAGAAGTGATAGTTGTCTCTACCTGATCCCTCCATGTTTTTAAAGGTTTGAACCCATCATATGTATCTTGGATATCAGGTAACGATGTAGTATCCTCCTCATCAAATTTGGCCTTAAGTTCTCTTATTTTAGCATCCATCGGAGCAACATAACCTTGAAAATTATTCTCTTTTATTTCACCAAGAAATCTATAAGTTGGGACAACACTTGGATATATATCCTCCTTTTTCTTAGCCCCAATTTCCATGAATTTCATTTTTTTAGCCCTGGGAATCCATTTGTCCAAGATTGGAGTAGCCAATTCCTTATATCTTTTAGACAACCTCATTGCTTGTACCATTAAATAATAGCTTGAATGAATACTATTTAATGTACTTTGAATCTTCTTATTCATATGCTTCAAAAATGTTAGAACAATCTTAGAATTATTTTCATACATGGTGTTTTGGGCTTGTTCAAGTAATTACTTGTATTCTTGAATTTGCAGTAGTAATTCCTCCCTGGTAGGCTCAATTGATGAGATTTCACCTGATGTGATTGGTGCCTCAACTACCAATGTATCTTGACCCATGTTGTAAGGAACAATTGATAATTCTTGCTCAGGTGGAGGAGATTGAGGATGAGTCACAAGAGAGGTGGGTACCATATGACTTGAACTAGTTGGTCCTTGAGACTTCAGGGTCTCCACTTGTTTCAATGATGATAGCTCTGTTTCAATTTTAGCAACCTTTTGCTGACTCATATTGTATTGAATAACTAGCTCATTATGCTTACTCCTATACACATCTATTTATTTAGAAAGCCCCTCAACTGTTGCCTTTGTAAACAACAAAATTTATTGTCATGTCAACCACTTCTAATTCAAGAGTATCAAAAAATCTTTTTATAACTATTTGTCCCTTGAAATTAGTTGGTTCTACCACTATGGGCTTCCTAGAACCAAGAGACAATGACCATATAGCTATAGCATCCCATTATTCACTAAAATCCAATAATAAAATACCACTCCTGTGCACAAGTGCCATAGCCTCATTAGTTGTGATACTTTGAAATTGTTTCCTCAGTTCATTCCTTACATTAGCTTGTACAATTTCCTTTGAAAGGTTAGGGTATAAAATTCTCTCCTTAGCTACCTTTTTAGAGTATTCCTCAACCCTTTCTCTCCACACAAAATATTTGAATGCTCTTGTTTCAATGAATGAGTAATCTTCCATGAATTTGTTGCAAGCTTCTTGTCTCAAATCATCAACATTATTCAAGCCACCTAAATCTGCCTTTCCTAGCCGAAGTCTACTTTTTCCAAAGCTTGATGCAACTTGTCTTGGGGGAGAAGGCATCCCTTGCTGCATATCTTTAGGTGTTATCAAAATGTCATCTTTATCAGTATTAGGGTAATCAACAACCTTGCTCACCTCAACCTTTTGCTTCTTAGCCAGTGGCTAATCTGATGGAAGAGAATCCCTAGGAGGTGAGTCAATATAAACAATGATAGGGGAAGACCACCTAGGAAGCGATGGAACTGAGCTCTCAAGAGAAGCTACCTTTGATCCCTCTGATGTAGTAGGGGTTGGAAACTTTTGCTATTTTTTTACCCTCTCCTTATTTCTATAATAAATTCTTATCTTTGGTCCTAGCTGGTAAGAGGGTCTTTCTTCAAATAGTGCTATGGGATCATACTCAATTGCCATTGATTTTCCTTTATTTGCAACTACACACTCTGCCCTCAAGACACCCACTATGTTCTCATTTTTTTCAAGAACATATATAGTTCTATTCAATTCACCCTAAATATTGGGCATAGGGTCATACTTAGGATCTATCTTTCTAGCTTGCTCCATCATTTTATTGAAGGCCAAATACTTTTCCTTTATTTCTTCTTGCTCCTGGAAATCCATCATGTTTCTAATAACATCCTCAAGATAGTAAAAATTATGTATGAAGACACCACTCTTGTGGTCTACCTTCAAGGCAACAATAAAGCCCTTAGGATCATGATTTCTTGGGCATACTGTCTTCAACTGGTAGGGGGCTACAAGTTGTCCTAAGTTCTTCCAAACTCATTTCACCATCACAAAATCTGCAAAGGATTTCCAATAAGGGAATAATGAACCCTTCTTCTGCTGTTCTAGAAAATGTGCCATTTGTGATGCTCCCAATTGTCTCATGATCTCAATAAACCCTATTCTTAATGGTAGATCCCTTGGGAGTACATAGGGTTTCATAGTAGTACCATAAATCCTAAAGATAGTTGTGTGAGGGTATGCTATTATATCACCTCAGTTGTGATTCAAATTTAAATCAAGCCTTTTCTCTATTGGCCTGAAGAATTCATAGATCTCCCTAGGGATCCTTGGTGGGTCATGAACCAAAAATCTTCTCAGCTTTGAGGCAAAGATATTATGGAAGACCACATAATCAAATTTGGAGTCATCCTTATCTAGGATTTCGGTCCAATACTGGATGGGCCAATCAATATCACCCTCCTTTGTCAATGACATGTCTTGGCCAAAATTATTTTCCCCTCTATATAAGAAAATATGCATAAGTAAATAGTACCACCCAAAGCCCACCGATTCCTTTGCTTCTTTGAGTGCTATTAAACCTTTATGCATTCTTTTTGATAAATAAGCTGCATAGTCATAGACTATGTTATACATAGAGTTTTGGAGATATGATTCCATGTACATGAGGTATGTTGGTGTGGTAGATGGTGCATCAATTACAAGGATTTGGCATAAAGAGAAGACTGTCTTCTTAAAATAATTTGCAAAGTATTTCATGGGGAAAGGCTCTTGTTCATCTTTTCAAATCTTTATTTTTTTCTCGCTCTTCCCCATCCCAATAGTTGTAGTGTGAATGTGTAACAATGTTGGTCTGAATGGAACCTTTGTCTTCTTATATTCTTCCCTAAAGACTTTGAGGTCAATCGAGATCATTTCCTTACCCCATTCATGAAAATTGAAGATATATGTTGTCTCTTCTCTAGTTATCTTAACCATCTCTTTACCATCATATGCCTTGATTAATCTCAAAATATAGTCATGTCTTGCAGCAATGCCCTTCAACAGATCAAAATCCATGTACACATTCAACACCATTAGTTTTCCCAAAGCTAACCTCCAAGGGTCGCAGGTAGGGACACCCAAATTCCTATTCGCAAACCAATTTTGAAATAGTCGCCACCCAAACAATGAAAAATTGGCATCCATGACACCACACATTTTATCTATTAACCCTTCTGGAACTTGATAGGGATAGAATAAAACCACTCCCTCAGATATTTTCCTTGTGGAGGGTTTCAATTGATCAATTATATCCTAAGAGAGAGATCTTGTTTGGGTTGCTGAACTGGAATCTTGAGTTTTGGGTGCCATAGGTGAAAGGTAAAATCAATATAATCTAGGGATTTGACCTAAAAAATTAAAAACCTATCCCCTTTATTCAGAATCTAGGGCACAACTAAAAGGATGCAATTTTAGAGAGTTTGAAAAGGATTTCAACTTTTGAGGTAAATTCAAACCCTAATAAAGCAATTAAAAAGCATACAAACAAATTTTGACGATAAATGTTTTCCCTAACTCAACATTTTGAAACACGACACTGTGCTTTTTCAAATTATGACTTTATGCTGGCAAGAAACCCTAATTCTAATCATGACGAAATCTGAAGTGCATTTTCTCAATCTCCAGGATGCTTCTGAATCATTGGAAATATTTAATTATGCAGAATATTAAACTTAAAATGCATTTAAGTCGAGGCTCAGTGGCTCTAGCTATCTCTTCTGCAATTTCTATTCACTCACGCAAAAGGAAATGACTCACATTTGTAATTTTGATTTTAAATAATATCAATCGATTTGATCCTTAAGTGCACATTAGATGACTCAGATCGAGTCAAATCAATTTGAAATTCTATCACCATTAGTCACCAGTCATTTGATCGATGAAATCCTGCCATTTGGATGCCAAGTTACTTGTTCATAGGGCCCATCCTTCCTTTCCTCATTAGTAGAAAAATCCATGCATCACAATCGCGTAGACCACATAGTTCTTTAGAAATTAACATTTTAATCTTGTGTGGCTTGTGCGCAATAATCAAGATTTAATCTTAATTATGCACCCCGACTGTCGATCTCAGAACTATTGAGCATAGGGTGTTTGAATGTACATCTGGCCCCACCTCAATAATTATACACATGTCAAGCAAGCGCAAACCACACAACTCTTTGGAAAATAGTATTTTAATCTTGCGTGATATGGAAGCAATGGCTAAGATTGCATCTTCATATCCGATGGACAAGATTTCTGGACATGCAAATAAAGTCAGTCATAAAATGAGAAATTAACTAGGTTGATGGGTTATAACCCTCAAGAAATAAAGACTTAAGTGCTAAGTCTTTTAATTATAAAATATTTCGCATGACTTTAGAAGATTTAAATCAATGAAAAGGGCATGAGGTGATTGACGGGCCTAAGCAAAGGGGTCACTAAAGATAATGGTATAAATGACTTAAGTTTTGAATGAGACAATTGGAAACCAAGCACAACAAGTCAACAAAGAATTAGAACAATGAGGGTTTAAGACCTAAGAAGTTTAAGACAAAGGATTTAGAGTTAAAACCCTAAACCCTACCCTCGGGCATAGAAGTCATAGATCATCACAAAGAAAAATAAGCTTAAATTTTCAAAATTTTTAGGAGCTCTACCAATGGCTCATGGTTGGGGATGCATACCCCTGGTGGGTATGGTGAGAATCTAGATCTCATGTTGAAGTAGACTAACATAGAGAGACAAAACCAAGAGCTTGCCCAGACAAGGCAAGCATAATCAACTCAAAGAAAACACACCGAGCTTATGTACACTAATTACAAGACTATACAATGTACATGGAATGCACCCTAGTTCATGAGAAAAAGGACTTAAAGAGCTTTCCATGTACTATCAGCTCTAGAATTTCACCTATTAGGGACTGTAAGAAGTACGAGTCTTCTCCATTTATGTCAATAATTAAGTATGGGACAAGCCACAAGGAATCAAATTTCCCATATTTTCCTTTGTCTTCCATCCTTGCATTCCACATTAGGACCATGCATCCAACTTAAAATTTCATTTCAATGGATTTCTTATCATACAGGTGTTTGACTTCAAGTTGCAACTTCTAATTCCATTTATGAGCTTCTCTTCGAGTTTCATCAAGCTCGATCAACTTATCCATTCTATGTTGCATCTCATCACAAATATCACTGTCATACTCTTGAACAAATTTGTACATCTTTATCAAGTTGTTATGTGGTATTCTAGCTTCAAAAACATACACAAAGTTGAAAGGGGATTATCCAATGACCTTCTTAATAGTGGTCCTGTTAGCTCTCAAAAACGCAGGCAAGATGCCTCAAGAGGATGCCAATCACTTGATAAGCTTCAGGGTAATAGACAAGGTTAAGAGAACTCAACCTTCTACTCTTTAGGTGCTTCCAAACCTTGGTGGGTGTACCTTTTGAATTGAGCAGACTTATCTTATGAATATCCTTCTGAAATGCTTTGTCCACAATGGTAGATGACAGTGAACAAAATGAAATCAAACTTAATAGCAATCTTCTGATCTAAATCCTAAAATGCTTAATTAAATGATAAAAAGAGATTGAAAGAATTCAAATAATGAAATTACAGAGACCAGTGCCTTGTTGGGTATGCGGAGTCAAATGAAACAGAAATGGGCAACTTATCTTGGCAGGAGATTGAATTGCGGGCATATGATCTGTTCATAACTTGTATAAACGATGCGAGATTATGACTACTAAGCTCTACTTTAATAATCCAGATGAATCTCCCTGATTATTGTGATCAACGAAAAGGATTTAATCTCTACTTGAGAGAACCAATTAATTAATCACACAAATACAACAAATGTGCATTGACAAACTGAACATAAACTTGTTATGCCAATTTAAACAACCAGAAAAAATCAAATTGGAGACAACTTCAGCAATACTTTTTTAATAAAATCAACACACAATTGATACCAGAAATAACCTACCACACTAGCTGATTCCCGTTGAATTTGCCATTTTAAAACATGCACATAGTCTCCAGAATGAGAATTTTATTTTATTGTGCCCATTCCTAATCTACCCTACCTAAAATCTGATGCCTCTTCAATTACAATCGAGGTGCATATATATACACTAGCATTAGAAATCATATCGTTACAAATTCATGTCGGCCCAACACCAAATTCGGGCTCCAATCAAGCTGGCAAGCAATGGTATCAAACTGGTACATGTCAGCCTCAGTGCTCTAAAATTTTGTTTTCACCAATGAGCAGTTGGCGAGACATCCATATCGTCCTGCCGAAGGCAATTCATTCACTTATCGCTTCGCTTGCATCCCTATTTTAATCGCATTCGCCGTAGCTACCCGTTAGTCATATCGAGGTCAAATAATGTTCCTTTGTTTGCACTCTGCTTCGCTATAACTCATAGGTATCATGGAGACCTCACACAAAATGTATTAAGTTTCACCGAGAGCCCATACTATTTTCATAGTCGCCAAGACATAGGGAGAGTCATACCAAAAAGCATACATGTTTTTTCCATTATCGTCGTGACCACATGAATTTGGAGAGACCTCATATAGATTGGAACTTGTTTTCACTATCGCTGTAGCTCATCCAGGTTGGTAAGAGGTCACATAGATCATTTTAAGTTTCACCGAGAGCCTACATCCAATTTCATGTCACTGTGACCAGACCATCGTTATGCCGAACACAATAAGTATCACCATAGCCCATTGCTCTCGGGGAGACCAAATACCGAAACACATAAGTCACAATGAACCACTCTTGACTCCATTCAACTTCACCAAGACCGCAAGATTCTCTCACCTTAAGGATGCCCAACGTGTTCGCCAAGACCCAAGCCTTTTTCCATGACCTCTTGCTGCAAACACATGCCTTTGCCGATGTCCTATGTCGCCGAGATAGATATAGAGTTCTGTTGAAAGTATATTCAAAGAGAAACTATGTGTAAGGTTGGCGAGACCAAAGGTCACTCACCAAGACCTTACAATGATAGCCATATCTCTCACCGAGCCGCTCCATCCACTGGCGGTCAGTAAAACAAAATGAAATCGTCAGGAATGATGCCGATACCCCAGACCTCTACCGATATACCCCATCCATAGTTGCCAGTCATCGTGACAATAAGAATGTCCCACGCCGACCACCTGAAAAAGAAGAATTTAGCGAAAAAAAAACATAGTGGGTCGGGGAGACAAATGGGGACCTATGCCGATACATTCCAAAGTGTAAAAAATGCAAACATGGATGAAATCTATGGGGCATAAGGGGCAGAATATGGATAAAGCACCATGAAAATAGTGGAAATGTGGCCTAGGTAAATATCACATAGAGACTTGGGGGATATGAGGATATGAAAAATAATCATCAGATTTTGATAGTTTCAATAGTGGCTCCATCAGGGGATGAATGATAGTCAGATCATTGCAAGGATCCAGAATCCTTGGGAGAGCAGGCTAGATAGAGAAAGAACCAATGAGCAGTGATGGAATGAATGGTAATGGAAATGAATGCAAAGTGAATGCAAGATGGAGGTGAAAATGATGCAAAATGAAGGTGAACCACCATCCTAAACTACTGTGCATGGAAAATAATTTTAAAGAGAATAAGTAAGAGTTGTCCATGCACTGGAAACCCTCAATCCTCAATGTGTTAACTTCTCCTGTCTTGAGCTGTTACAATTTGAAACTCAAATCATACTTTCCCCTGTCAAATACCTGGTTTTGTTTTGAGTTCATCAGATTTCTCTTGAAGACACAGATGCAATCTTTCCTATCACTGAAAGTTTTTAGAGAATCACTATGCTCAGCTTGGCCCAAAATCCATACACCATTATGTAATTTATATTCTTCATTATCAGACAAATCTCTGCTAGTATACAAAATGCATACATATTTAATGATTTTTTTTGTATTATCTCTTTCACTATTATATATTATGAAACACTCTCCCAGCTGTATTAAAAATTCACAATCAAAGTGCTTCTCTTGAAAAACAAAAAACTCTGTCATATCATTGTTGTTTGAAACAAAAATATCTGAAACCATTTGCACTTCTTTGATACTACCATTTAGATATAACACTGGATCATGACTCATGTCTTCAATATCATGCATATGTGAACCAATAAAATCTGGACTTCTATCATCCTTGGTATGCAAACCAATTTCTTTTCCACATGAGTTAGAAATTTTAGAATCACATACCTCATTTTGAATGAACACAGACTTTTGATCAACACCAAAATTTTCACTATCACTCCAAGAAATGCACTGGGAGTCATAAAAATCTTTACACAAAGATCTTTCACTGTCAAAACAATTGTAAGCTGGACATAAAACCCCAAGATCACCTTCATGAGCACATCCCTGGTATTTAGAAATTAAAAAATCTGAAATATGTTCATTGACAAGTGAACAAGTCTCAACATTTTCATCACTACAGTTATACTCTTCACCTTTGTCATCATCAAGAACAAATCCAAGACCATCAGAGACTGGGAAATCAGAAACATTATTAGCGCAATCATTTATTCCATCATTTTTCTTTTCTGAAATTATCTCCTCTCTTTCATAAAGTGGGTTTGAAAATTCCTAAAGTTCATTCATGGGGATACCTCCACAAAATATCATCTAATCTTCATTCAACTCCTCGTCATACAATGGGTTTGAAAAAGTTTGGAAATCACTTTCAAATGTACAAACCTCATCATCATCAACTGTATCATTATAATAGGTAGAATAATCCCTTGATTGCAGATCAAAATCCTCTGGTTCATCCGAATCAGAATATTCACTGGATTCTTCACAACATGCATTGCTTTCCTTGTCACAATCTGTGATGCAAGAGAAATCTCTTGTACCTTTATTTTCCTCATGCAAGCTATCACATGAATCATCTTGATTTGCACATGTCTTATCTTCTATTGGATACACCATTTGATCAACTTCTCTATACTCATCAGAAATACAACAATTGGATTCAACATTGATAGTGTTCTCATACCTTATTTCCTGGGACATCGCCCGTATGAAGTTAAAAAAGGAGCCTTCTGCCTCAATCCTTTTCTTTTGCTATGATGTCTCTCCTTCATTCTCTTCCTTCTGATCAACAACAATTAGTCTCTCTATCTCTTCTTTAGTAAGTCTCTTCATGCTATATTGAGCAGGTACCTCAACAGAATGTGGCTTGTATAATCTCCTTCAGAGTTAGAAAGGACCTGCTGTTCAGGCATATGAACATTGTATTTATGATTTGAAACATCATGCTGATAACCTTCATCCTCTAAAGATGAATACCTCTCCACAACATGGTGAAAAGTATTTGAAGTCAAATATACTGTGTGATCTTCTCTGTTGTTTCCCATCAACATTCCTTCTTCTTGCATTCTCTGGACTACAACACAGTAATCTGGGGAATGTGGCATGTTACAAACTCCACAAGAATAATTGTTACTTACCATATAGGTTCCCCTCTTTGTCAATGGATCAGGAGCTTCTTTGTTTCTAGGCCTAGCTGTTATAGGTTTCTCATCCTTCCAGCCTATGTTATAAGGCATGTCATGCAACCTCAGCCTTTCGTTTCTGTAAGTATTCTCTTGTCGGTGCTGATAACTGCTACTTTATTGATGAACCTTAGGATTGTCTCTTTTATCCATTATCCCTACAACCCTCCTATTGTTTTCAATTGTCTGTGCCATCTTATGAGCTTTAGCTAAGTCTCTTGGGAATTTATTTCTCAATTCATACCCCGCCTTAGGATCAAAAGCATTCAAATAAATACTTAGTGCTACAAAATCTGGCAACTTTGATCCAGGAGGTATTTTATTTTGCAACTTATTGAATCTACGATTAAAATCATAGACTGTATCACTTTGATCTTTTTGAATGTGTATTAATTCATGAAGAGCAACACTTGGTGCACTTAGATTTCCAAATTGCTCGAGGAATTGATCATGAAATCCTTGGAGAGAATCAATAGAGACCGCTGGCAAGCTATTGAACCAATCCCTAGCATCTTCAATAAGTGATATCATGAATAGCCTCATGTGTAAATCTTCATATGGCACACCCAAATCCTGGATGAAAGCATTAAAACTTCTTAGATGCTCTTCAGCAGTGATTGCATCACTCCCTATAAACTTTGGAACAAGACCTCTCCAACTGCCATCCATTGGAAAAGGGGATAATTAAATCCTTGACAAATCAAATTGTCTAATCATTGTTGTGTATTGATGAGGGGGGGCATTAGGTGGGTACTGATGCTGATACATCAGACCATAGTATTGTGTATGATGATATGGCATATACTGCTGACCATGAGGAGCTCTAGCATGACCTCCCTTGAATTGAGATCCTCCATTCATCTTTGAATAGCTGCAAAAATTCTTTCAGAGTCGCCACCTACTTTTCCAAAAGTAGGAAAATCATTATTTTTGATCTTTTCCCCAGCGAAATCACTCTTTCTAAGACTTCTAAAATTACAAATTTTCTGCATTGAATCTATTTGATGGTCTTCAACCTAATTTTTTGATGTATTCCCCACTGGAGTTGCCAATTTGTTAGCTCTCAAAAATGTAGGCAAGATTCCTCAAGAGGATGCCAATCACTTGATACACTTCAGGGTAACAGACAAGGTTAAGAGAACTCAACCTTCTACTCTTTAGGTACTGCCAAACCTTGGTAGGTGTACCTGTTGAATTGAGTAGACTTATCTTATGAATATCCTTCTGAAATGCTTTGTCCACAATGGCAGATGACAGTGAACAAAATGAAATCAAACTTAATAGCAATCTTCTGATCTAAATCCTAAAATGCTTAATTAACTGATAAAAAGAGATTGAATGAATTCAAATAATGAAATTATAGAGACCAATGCCTTGTTGGGTATGTGGAGTCAAATGAAACAAAAGTGGGCAACTTATTTTGGCAGGAGATCGAATTGTGGGCATATGATCTGTTCATAACTTGTATAAACGATGCGGGATTATGACTACTAAGCTCTACTTTAATAATCCAGATGAATCTCCCTGATTATTGTGATCAACGAAAAGGATTTAATCTCTACTTGAGAGAACCAATTAATTAATCACACAAATACAACAAATGTGCATTGACAAACTGAACATAAACTTGTTATGCCAGTTTAAACAACCAGAAAAAATCAAATTGGAGACAGCTTCAACAATACTTTTTTAATAAAATCAACACACAATTGATACCAGAAATAACCTGCCACACTAGCTGATTCCTGTTGAATTCGCCATTTTAAAACATGCACATAGTCTCCAGAATGAGAATTTTATTTTATTGTGCCCATTCCTAATCTACCCTACCTAAAATCTGATGCCTCTTCAATTACAATCGAGGTGCATATATATACACCAGCATTAGAAATCATATCCTTTCAAATTCATGTCGGCCCAACACCAAATTCGGGCTCCAATCAAGTTGGCAAGCAACGGTATCAAACTGGTACATGTCGGCCTCAGTGCTCTGAAATTTTGTTTTCACCAATGAGCAGTTGGCGAGACATCCATATCGTCTTGCCGAAGGTAATTCATTTGCTTATCGCTTTGGTTGCATCCCTGTTTTAATTGCATTCGCCGTAGCTACTCATTAGTCATATCGAGGTCAAATAATAGTCATTTGTTTGCACTCTGCTTCGCTATAACTCATAGGTATCGTGGAGACCTCACACATAATGTATTAAGTTTCACCAAGAGCCCATACTGTTTTCACAGTCGCCAAGACACAGAGAGAGTCATACCGAAAAGCATACATGTTTTGTCCACTATCGCCATGACCACACGACTTTGGAGAGACCTCATATAGATTGGAACTTGTTTTCACTATCGCCGTAGCTCATCCAGGTCGGTAAGAGGTCACATAGATCATTTTAAGTTTCACCGAGAGCCTACATCCAATTTCATGTCGCTGTGACCAGACCATCGTTACGCCGAACACAAGAAGTATCACCATAGCCCATTGCTCTCGGGGAGACCAAATATCAAAACACATAAGTCACAATGAACCACTCCTGACTCCATTCAACTTCACCAAGACCACAAGATTCTCTCATTGAAAGTACACCCAACGTGTTCGCCAATACCCAAGCCTTTTGCCATGACCTCATGCCACAAACACATGCCTTTGCTGATGTCCTATGTCGTCGAGACAGATATAGAGTTCTGTCAAAAGTATATTCAAAGAGAAACTATGTGTAAGGTCTGTGAGACCGAAGGTCACTCACCAAGACCTTACAATGATAGCCATATCTCTCACTGAGCTGCTCCATCCACTAAGGGTTGGTTAAACAAAATGAAATCGCTAGGACATGATGCCGATACCCCAGACCTTTGTCGATATACCCCATCCACAGTTGCTAGTCATCATGACAAGAAGAATGCCCTACCGACCACCTAAAACAAAAGAATTTAGCGAAAAAAAACATAGTGGGTCGGGGAGACAAATGGGGACCTATGCTGATACATTCCAAAGTGTAAAAAAAGCAAACGTGGATGAAATCTATGGGGCAGAAGGGGTAGAATATGGATAAAGCACCATGAAAATAGTGGAAATGTGGCTTAGGTAAATATCACATAGAGACTCAGGGGATATGAGGATATGAAAAATAATCATCAGATTTTGATAGTTTCAATAGGTCCTATCTGCCTAGAATGCAAGCTACAGTTTTGAGTCCCATGCCTTTTTGTTTTTCTCAATCACTCGTTTGATGATCTTCATCAAAATATTATTACTAGTTTCAACTTTCCCATTATCCTGGGGGTGATATGGGGATGAATAAGAAATGGATATGCCATGCTTGTTATATAAGTCAATAAACTCTTCAGATCTAAAGACCATGGAATTATCAAAAAATAGTCTTTTTGGGACCCCAAGTCTGCTCAAGATATTATTCAACAAAAAATCAGTAACCACTTTACTTGTTGCTTTCCTTGTGGGAATAACTTCTACCCACTTTGTGAAGTATTCTATTGCAAAAAGTATCCATGCATGTCCACTAGAATTCTCAGACATTTCTCCAATAAAATCAAAGCCCCATTGTTGAAATGGGGCTTGCATTGAAACCAACATAAGTGGTAAGTTTCTCAAGAAATTTAGCTTACCAACGAACCTTTGACATGCATCACACTTCTTTAAAAACCTTCGAGCATATTTAAATATAGTTGGTCACCATAACCTTGCTCTTAGTTTTTTATGAGCTATTATTTTGGCCATGTAATGACCTCCACATGATCCTTTATGCATTTGAATTAGAAGATCTTCTGCTTGATCCCTATCTACACATCTAATAAACACACCCTCTGGGCTCCTCCACCAGATTTCACCATCAATAATAACATATTTAATGGCATACAACTTGAGAGTTATTATTTCATTATTGGGAATGTCTTCAGGGTATTGCATTGTTTGCATATATTCCACTATTCTCCTGTACCATCCACAGGTCTACATATCACATATGTGTGCAACCTTTTCATGTTCAACTTGATTGATTTGATTCACTTTGAAGTTGGTCACAACCATCAATTTTACCAGACCTTCATCCCTCACTAGATTTGTAATCTAGATATCTATGTTGAACTCCTAGATCCTATTGATCCATATGCACCTTTGACCTATGGTTTTCTGTTGAGTGAAAATATCCTTGATTGTTGCACTTGGGACATATGCCACAATAGTCACTCCAGTCAGATATGGTCTATTTTTTTTGATAGCCTTTACTAGGGCATATGCTTGATTTTCTATTACATCATATTTGTGTTCAATAGCCTACAAAGACTTACTGAAAAATGCAATAGGCTACTCAAAACCGTCATCATTCTTTTACAAAAATACCCCTACCACTGTGTGGAATGAAGAAAAGGTAAATAAATAAAAAGGCTTTGAATAATACAAAGATTTGAGGACAGGTTCCTCCTTGATGGAACCCTTTATGACTTGAAAATATCTAAGAGGTTCTTCTGTCCAGGCTACCTTCTCTCCTTTCTTCAACATTTTAGAGATCAACCTAACTATTTTAGGAAAATTGGTAAAAAATATTCCTAGAATATTAATTTTCCCGAAGAAAGATTGGATTCCCTTCACATTTTTTGGTGGTGGGATCTTTTCTATTTCCATCACATGCTCAGGGTCAATCCTAAACCCATCTTTTGAGAAAATGTGCCCTAATAGCTTTCCCTCCTTAACCCCAAAGGAACATTTCTTAGGGTTCAAAGAGATCCCATATTCCAAGGCTCTAACAAATATATTTTCTATATGTGAAAAATGGTCTTCCTCCTGCTTATTATGTGCAGTTAAATCATCCTAGTATATTGCTAGGAATAAATCAATAAAATCAACAAATGCCACATCCATGGTTCTCTGGAATGTAGCATCGACATTGATTCGACCAAATGGAATTCTCATGTATACATAAGTCCCCCATGGTGTAGTGAGCATAGTCTTATACTATTTTGATTCTTTGACCATGAATTGGTTGTACCCTGAAAATCTATCCATCATTGATAATAATTCAAATCTTGTCACTTTTTGCAACATTGCCTCCATATTAGGCAGTGGATAATTATCCTTCAAAGAAGACACATTCAAATTTCTAAAATCTACATAAATATTCAAATCACCATTCTTCTTTCTTACTGGAACTAAGTTCGAAACCCACAAAGAATTCCTTATAGGCTTAATAATCTTGACATCTCTCAACTTTGTAAGTTCTTCCTGCATCTTTGGATGCAATGTGGGGTTAATGGGCCTTTGCTTCTACCTAAATGGTTTTGCATCAAGATTAAAGGTATCTCATGCTGAAAAAAATCCTCCCTATAAGCCTTAAGGTCATCATATGACCAAGTAAACATATGTCTGTACTTCCACAATAGGGTAATCAACATAGTTTTGACATTGGGTTTCATCTTCTTTCCTATATACACCCTTTTCGGGGAATTCTCTATTTCTAGATTTATCTCTTCTAAATCTTCCCTATGGGAAGATGCTTGCTTAATATTTGCCTTATCAAGGCCATCGAAGACCCTTTCCAATGCGACCAATCCCTTGGGAATGTTATTGGTCTTTAATTGGATTACCTCCTTCCAAAATAGTGTTTCTTTTCCATCAACCTCAACCACTAATGAGACAAAATCAATTTCTTGGCTTTCATATCAATCTATGTAGTGCAAAATTTTTAAAATGTCATTGTCATAGTCAAATAATTTCCAATTACAAATATTGTCAGGAACTTTAGGCCGAGTTTGCGCTTCTATTTTTGAGATGCCATCAAAAGTGACATCATATAGTCTAACAACAATATTAGCTAGTAAATCTTCCCTGACATTCAATACCCTCTATATGGACAGTCTATGTTGAAAGCATCAAAGGCTTCAATGGTATCCCAAACTATATTTCTATATTTTTTTAGCCTTTTATTACTGGAAAAAAAATTAGATCTTACTTGGGAAACCACCAATTAATAATCTCCTAACACTTTTAACTTATTAATACCATGCTTCAAGGATAATTTCAAACCAAGAAACAAAGCCTCATACTCAACCGCATTATTGGTGCAAGCAAATTTTAGCAAGGAGTGTTTAAATGTTTTACCTTGTGGAGAGATGAGGATAACCCCTAAACCCGAGCCTTCCTTGGAACAAGCTCCATCAAAATACATGGTCCAGAGAGCATCCTCTTGTGGTGTATCCAAAATATCCATATTAACTAGTGCAGACTTGTCCTCTTCTTCTTGCTTCAATTCTTTGACCTGAAAAGTATCTAAACTAGATTCTGAAAAAATTGATTCTTATTGGCTCTTTAGCATATTCAATTATATGACATATTCTGGGCTCTCTTGAAATCTTGACATCCTTCTAATCAATAGAAAAGGTAGAAAATGACAGATCACACTGTATACTTCCACCCATGGACACACTCCATTGTATTGATAATAAAATCCCGTAGGTTGGTGGAATTTCCACCACTATGATACTCATAAAAAATTCCTTCTTAGGAAAGGCAACTAACTTGTATGGGACTATGTTGATTACTCCTATAACATGCACCTCTCTCGAATCCATGGCATAGAATTTCCCATAGGTGGTACTGACCTTTAGACCCATTTCTTTGATGATTTTTAATGAAATCACATTATTTGAGTCTCCTAAATCAATCATCTATTTCCTAAGCAACTTCCTATCAATGATCAGGCTTAGAAAGAATGGAATGACTTGGCTTGGGTTTGCAGTAATAGTAGTTCCTAAATATATTTCAAGGTTTTCATTTATCACTGCCTACACCTCAACATTCTTCTCTTGACTTATGTACTTGATTTAGGTTGATCAATGACTACCTTATCCTTACCACCCATGGAAACATTGTTGATGAAAGAAATTATCTTCTCCTTATGCTCATCAATTCTCATCATTTCTAATAGTAGAATTGTGACTTTAATTTGGGACAACACTTGAAACATATCTATAGGAGAATATGATTGTAACTCAAGGAGTATGAATTCTTTAGGATTTACCTTGTCTCCTTGTCTTTCACTCTTTTCAACATTTGAATTGAGATCCTTGGCCTTCACAACCTAAGCAAAAGTTTCACCTTCAATCTTAGCCTTATTGCCCTTTTTAGCCCAAATTCTTATCTCTTTACCTTCTTTGGGCTTTGTATCTTTTTTTTTCTGCTTTAGTCCCTTTATTTTCCGCATTATTCTCCTTGACAAACATTCTACCAGGATTACATTGATTTCCATTTATGGTCCTATTTATCAAATGAAGGTTGCTTCTTGCTTGAGAAAACAAGGCAATTGTGTATTTTTCAATTTCATTGGAAGCTCTCGTCAAAGAAAAATTATCTGATTGAAGAGTATAAATAGTATAGACATTTTATCCTTCTTCATTTTAGAATACTTGTTGATGATAGGCACTCACCTCCTGCCTTTTCACATCCACATCACTTCAATCAGGATCACCATTAGAGGATTAATCACCACAACCAAGATCTAATTTAGTCATGAATACATTAGTTGACTCATCATGATCATGAGGAGAGTCATAACCTTCCTAATCATCTGATGACTCTTTGATAGATCGGGAAACAACACACTACTATGAGGAATGAGGCATCTGACAGACTCCACACCATGGCATATCTCCATTAACATTGGTGGAATGTTTTCATAGAAGGTCAGGTGTACCTTGAATGTTCTTCTGAATATTATTAACTGGATTTCCATTATGCCAATTGGTATGATAGGGGTAGTCTTGCAATCTTGGTGGTCTCTCATTCCTCTAGAATTGAGGCTTTTCATTCTTTTCTACCTTTTGTAACAAGCTAAGAGCCTGATCCAACTTCTCATCGAGAGCTGAAAATTTACCAAACTTTTCAATTTGAGCTCTAGGGTTCTTCAAGGGTTTGGGATCATCTCTCCTCCCTACTTTACTTGATTCTCTCCTATTATTTTATATATAGACTTCCATTTTGTAGGCTTCTCTCAGATTCTATGGATTCTTATTCTTGATTAGGTAGCACATCTTTGAATCATAAGCATTACAATACACAACCAAGCATGCATTCTGATTAGGCCTCAAATAACCAAGAACTCTATACACAACCTTTTGAAATCTTGCATCAAACTTAGTTGCCATTTCATTATGTGCCTTCGTGATATTGTTGAAGTCATTCAACCTAAACCTGAGATCAATTTGGTCTCCATATTTCTCCCTGAAAACCTTGTAGAAGGCATCTTTTGAATCAATACTTGCATCAGGCAAGCTCTGGCACCAATCCCTAACATTTTCAATTAGGGATTACATAAAATTATTCATAGAAATATCCTCATCCCATAGCTCAAAATATTCCAAAAAAATTTGAAAGGCCTTTAGGTGATCTTCACCACTAAGAGCATTATTACTAGTAAACTTAGGTACATGTATTCTAGCATTGTCTAGAATAGGATTTGGGTACCTTGAGATTGTGTCAAAACATAGTTGCCTATATTTGTTAGTGTGCAATGGTCTTATTTCAAAGGGTCTCTCTTCTTCATTCAAATTATCTTGATCCCTTATCCTATCATTATTTCTCTCACGTCTTCCTATGCCATGGCCTCTTGGTTGGGCATGATATTGATCATAATGTTGGGTCTTCCTAATATTATTTTCTAGTTGTGAGGATGAATTAGTAGGATTTTTACTAGATGAAGGGTTTTCATTCACAAGGGGGGTTGAGGATTATGTTCAAGCTTGAGGGATTTGGGTCTTAGGAGCTAAATTATTCAGAGTAGATTCTAAGAATCCTAATTTCTATCTCAATTCATTGCTTACAACCAATAGCTCCATCTGTTGTACTTTCTTCCATTATTTCACATTCTCTTTGATTAACTTATCAACCAATGAGATATAACCATCTTGAGACGTGTCTCTTTTAGAAGAACCCCCCTCAACTATCCTGAATCCTTCCAGTGGTTTCTTTCCCTTAACATAATAATGTGGAATTTCCTTGGTCTTCGTATGGATAGGGTCAACTAGAATGGAGGCCTTTAAATTCTTATTAGTCTAAGTATTCACACAAGAATTTTTATTTGAGGCAGTGATAGGGATTCTTGTTACAATATCTATAACAATAGGGTTAGTTGTTTGGGTAGATTCACATGCTAACCTCTCCATCTCTTCCATTTGCTCAAATTTTCTTAAGAGCATATCTCTATCAATCATGGATTCCCTTAATCTCTTTTCTCTCTCCTCCTCTCTCTTCCTCCAATTTTTATCACACTTTTGTAGGGAAATTTCGGTCATCTCAAAGAAACATCCAATATCAGTAGTGCCTTTGGTAACTTTAATTTCAATTAGATTGCCTCAAAAACACGTACAACTATGTCACAAAGTGGAATCAGACACAATTCATTTCCCACATTAAACCTTCTGAGAGAAGCTCATGAAAATTTATTTTTAACAACTTGCATAAACAAATTCAACAAAAAAAAACCAATAAACATGAAACATGAAAGATGAAAAAAAATAATGAACACATAAATTTACATGGGGAAAAAACTTTCAAGTAAAAAAACCCCACACTCCAAAAGAATAGATCACCATTGTATTATTCATGGAAAATAATAGTTACAAATACAATCAAGCACTAAGCCTTTATAGAGATTACATCTTGTTTCACTCTCGAGATAAACTGGCAGCAACCCTATTCTATTTCCCTCTCTCCTTTTTTATATTTCTCTGATCAACCTCTCAATCCATTACAAACTTCACACTATTACAATAATCTCACATAGTATACAAAGTAGATTCACATAGAGAGGGAGGTTTCACAATCGAACCACAGAGAGAGAGGAGTCACCTCCTCTAGAACAAAATTCTCATTTTCCAACCTTCAAACGATTATGTGCAATCATCTTTTATCCCAATTTAGAATCATTCAGTTCATTTTCTATAGTTAGATCAACCATCAACCTATCTTGGACAATGAAAAATCTCCTCCAACTCATCACATTCCTCCAATGAAAAATTGACACATCGACAGGTCAACAAATTCATCGTTCGTTCAATCAATTCCATCTTCACATCCATTGGCCTGACTTTATCTATCGGTCATATTCTTGAAAGAGACACCGATCACCAAATTCTCCCCAATTTCATTCAAAATCCTGGAGTCTCAACCAAGCCTATCAGAAAGATAATTTCCACCGACAAGAGTTTATAATGTCACATCGAAGCCTCAATTCACCCCAATTTCATTAAGCTCAAACACATTTTGAACCATCTTATCAGTCTGAGTCACACCAATGAACAAAATTAATAGGTCTATCAGCATGACCATCACTATTAGTGAACATCTAAGATGTCACCTCGATAGTTGATATCTCTTCGATGTCCCAAAATAACATCAAGACCACATGTCACCAAGAGTCACATCAAATTTCAATAGAACATATCCATCAGCTAGAACAACACCATCGAACAAGGATCAAAAAGTCTCATCGAAGTCCGATGTCACCCTGATGACCTTAAGCCTAGCTGTAGTTCATAACACTTCATCAACAAGAGTCACACCAAACATAACCCATCAACTAGACCAACACTGTCAGTTCAACAACCACAAGTCATATCGAAGACCAGAGTCACCCCGATACAAATCATTAGCCAAAGTCACCTCGACGGTACTACCATTGATCAGATTCCTACTGTCAATTCAACATTATTAGGTCTAATCAACGACCTATGTTAACCCGACAATCTATTCATCGACAAGAGTTTCCATGCAATACCCGAACTTGGCCACATACACTCTACCGTTAAGACTCTTTTCGAACCTCCATGTCAGCTTGACAAAGTGTCATTGACCAAACTTACACCGATATAAATTTTCAGCCAAAATTCTATCATCAACGAGAGTTAGAAAACTCACACCAACAAGCTTCATCGCTAGGACACACCAAAGTTCTCACCAATATGTTCAAACAAGGAAATTCACAAGAAGAACTCAGATCGGGCTGAGTCACACTGATCTCACAAAATAGTTCAGGATCAATATGCAGATCAGCCAGACATCTTAGCGGTCACACAAAAATTTCTCTCTCAGAGGTTTAGGCCAGTGGGATCGAGGCACAAAATTCCAACAAATTCAATGATCTAGCTCCAAGCTATTGCATATCATTGAAAATTTCCTCTTCCTCTAGTAAAGTGGTATTAGTGTTAGAAGTCATTACAAGTTTGACATAGCCAAGAGAATTATTACGGGCATATTCATCATTCTTGGTTAAAAAATCAAGAGGAATGGGAGTATATGTGTTAGAGGTAGGGGTTGGATGTCCTTCAAATCTAGCACAACTAGCATTTACATTATCACATTGTATTTATCTCTTTCCCTCCTATGCATGGCTCTTAAGCCATAATTCGAGGGTTACTCTTTCACAACAAAATTCATTGTAACCTCTACCCCCTCTTGAGAAGTGTTATCAATGAAAATTAACAAGTTTCTTTCACATTTAGAACTAGAAATAGAACATAATTCATGTTTAGGAATGGGATGAAGAGTAGACTTGTTCCTGCTCCTTTTTCTTTCCATTTTTCATGAGTGTTCTTGGGAAATTCTCCCTCCAGTCTTTTCTCTAGATGTTTCTTCATGTGGCAAAGATTTCCTCACATTTGTGCTTGAAACTTATTCTCCTTTGTCAACCTTTTCAACTTCTTCCTATTCTTCTTCTTAACTTCCTTGATATCTTTAAATGTTGGCACGTACTGGTGCAAATATTCTAGAGTCGCCGCCCAAATTGATTGGGACAAATTAATAGAAATTGTGTTGTATATTTGTGAAAATTATGCAAGATCTTTACAATTGTAGACAAGCTTGGACAAATAGGAAATAATTTGGGATAAATTTTAAGCGCAAATCCCTTAATAGACAAAATGGCAGGAAAGTTAGTATAAACCTTGGTGGGAAACTTGGCAAAGACTCAAGAAATGGTTAGTAGACATTTCAAATAAGATAAATCTATAGGTAAACATCACTATGCATAATAGTGGTCCTTAGTAAGGCACTTTGGAGACAAATATTTCTTAAATGTCTCCCTACTAGAGTCGCCAATTTGTTGGTTGTTTTTATAGAACCAATCAAATATCACCAAGTACCTATGAGCTTGCCAAACTCAATTCTTGAATACTTGAGAGATAGTTGGCCAAAAAATGAGAGGAACCATAAAATTCTTCCCTCCTGCACTTCGGGATCTTTAAGGCCCGAGAGGGTGATCCCACAATGTGACTCCTACAACCTTACTACCAAATTATATCACATTGCATAACAATATAGATGTATTCCCATCAAAGGCTAAATAGATAAAATCCTTCAAGAAATCGACAATTCCTTAAAAGAATCAAACACCTAAAGCTGAGAGTACCAAAAAATACTAAATCACAACAAAATTAAATCAATTACGAGTATATTTATGAATAATGTTCTCAAATTAAAGACCAAAACCTCAAAAAATGCATTCAACAACTTTAGACTAGTGTCTTATCTCAGGGAAAGGAGTCAGAAAAAAGAAAATTAAACTGTAAGGTAACTTTAATCCTAGACAACCATGATCTTAGTGAAATTTAATTACAATTCATACATTCATATTCATAATCCATGACTAATTACAAGATCCACAAAACATACATGTGAATTCATGCTTTAATTAAGGTAATCTAGTTGGTTCATTAAACCAGTGCGATAACTAAAACATATCTGATTGAAAAACACAATGAAAACCAATGAAATGATCTTTGATCGTATTCTAATTAATAATTCACATAAAGTGTATAGATGGAGAGACAATAGAATCAAGAGATTTCCATATTTGGTTCAGATATGCCTGGAAACCATACAATTAATAAAATTTACTAGCTTAACTTAGGATTGATGACCTCAAATCAAAATGTATTATCTCTGTGCTTTCAACTTGCATCTTCAGAACTAGAATTCAACAAGAGACCTGCACAAATGGCCTTGAATTCCCTTTTATAGAAACAAGGGAGAAAAACAAGCTTTGGGACAAAGTGTACACATGTCTCATTCTCATTTGTTTGCTATAGCATACATTTCCTTTGTAGTTATATTTACATTTTCAATTAGAAGGAACATACATGAAGCAAAGATTATTCATTTGATGAAGAAAATATAACCACCTTCCAAAAGGCATTTTATTGGAAGAGAATAACCTTCTAGAACCGTTGTAAGCTCTTCATATTTAAAAGAGTCCAAAAGGAGGAAAAGGCGATTCACCCTCCCAATACACACAAACACCAATCGAGGTCAACACTAGCCAACACTTACTTGTTGCACCCTAAGTTGAGGAGAAACATATCTTTATGCATTGTAACTTCTGAGGCTAGACCTGTATTATACTTGACCAAGTTTATGCATTCTCCTTACCTATACTCATAGCTCCAAATCATCAATGAAAACCTTCTTCCATAATTCATATTCCGTATTAGAGGGCCAATTGAATCCTGTGAACCCTTAAACCTGCATATGCACAAGAGCAACAAAACACATTAGTTGTTAGTTCAAATGCATGCAAACAAGTAGACAAGCTTCCCCATAAAATCAATCTATTTAAACAAAATTTAGGAAGAAAGATGAAGAACACAATACAAGAAATGAAATTAAATCCTAATCAAGCTAATAGCATGATGATCCCATGGGGGAATTGGTGCCAATGAAGTGTTGTAATTGGCCCTTTCCCAATTCCTAGGTTTCAATGAAGATGATCTAGAAATGGTCAAATCTCCAAAGAGATTTGAGCATAACCTTGGTGAAAATGTGAAAATGAGATGAGTGCTTGGATGAAATGAGCAAAAATAGTTTTCAGTTGGAGAGAGTAACTTTTGCATAAAGATTGTGGATGATGATGGATTTGAGTATAGTAAGTCTACTCAAATTGTGGATGTTTGAATGAGAGGAAGAGTCTTTCATTTATAGATTCCCAAGCTGGAAGAATGAAAGATTTGGATGAATGTGGGATAAAAGACCAACCAATGAGAAGATGCCACTTGTCCACATGTGATTGGAGGAGGAATGAGCACATTTTGGTCAATGTGCATGATAAATACCATTGGATTCAAATTTGAATTTTGAATGTGACATGTTGGGGGGAGAGAAGAATGGAGTTAATGTCACTTGGCTCAATGCACAAGGACATGTAAGAGGCATTGAATGTCTTGTTGGAAGGACCAAGTCCACTTGGCATTTTTGAATTCAAATGAGGGAATATTCCCTTTTTATGCTTTGTGAGGGAAAATAGAGAATTAAATAAATCAAAGCAATTGATTTATTGTGCGAGTTGCATTATCTAGAGGATGTGACATAGATTAAGATTAAATTAATCAAAGCTTAATTAATTTAATGAGGAATTAGGAGATGTGACAACTTTGACTTGAATTTATGAATTGATTTAAATTAAATTGAGAGGAAATGATTAATTAAATAAATTATTTTGATTTATTTAACTAAGGAGACATATGTTAGATTAAATTAAATAATGTTTTAATTTATTCAATTTAATAAGAGGAATTTTAATTATTTAAATGAACAGAAAAAATGATTAATTAAATTAAATTGATTAATTTAATCACCAAAGGAGAAAGACCTAATTAAATAAATACTGATTTATTTAATAAAGGGATGAAAGGTGTTGATAAGCTGAGAGTATGATTCAAGATGAAACGATGTTAGTAGGATAAGAATCAGGTGCATGTACATTTTCCATGTCTACATTTTCCCCCTCTTTGAAGCAATGTACTTGTTGCATTGATTCAAAGAATAAACTGTTGTGATCAAAGTTCAAAATTTTCTTATTTTTCAGATGCCCCACTGTTGCCCCAGCATAAGGATTATGCTGGTATACTACCCCCTCAAGAGATCAAGCAGAAATGTACGATTTCCGATCGAGATCGCGATAAAATACAAGAGGCGTGGTTCTATTGATCAGAGGATGAAAGATAATTCTTTGATGTAGCCAATTTTGATGATGTATAGACAGTCATCGACCATAGGTAGCCTTGTGTATATTTTGATACAACACACCAATTTTAGATAGAAATGTCAGTAAAGATAGAAGAATAAGAAGAATAAGATGGATGGAAGGAGGATACACACAAGTTACCATTATTACCGATGATGATGATGTATTGCTAGGAATTGGAATTTTCAAAGGGCCAATTACTTTATGTTTGATAACACACATAGGTACAATGCATCAAAGTATAAAGGACCAGGATGGCATGGTACCTATTGTGATGGAATTTGACTTGTCAATCAAATAGGAATATTCTTGTTCACACTTGACATACAAAAACCTTGCAAGGACAGACCTAACAAAGCAAGTATTCACCAAGTTATTTTACAAGAGTATCCAACAAGCACAAAAAATAAAAAAGATAATGATCATTGCCCCATTCTTTTCTCTCTAGACCTGTTTTGTTTAGGCATCATCGAGAGGTCCTAGGAATGAGCGCAAAATAAAGTAAGTCACAAAGACCAAATAAAGTAAACAAACAAGTTGATGTTCTTCATACCGCTAGCCAAAACTAACTACTGTGAGGTACCTGCTGCTTATGTCCATCAAAGGAAAGCTTCATCCTAGGACATGTAGCGATTAGGGTTTTGATGGGACTGATTGGGTGATAAGCTATTGATACTCCAAGTTGACCAACTTGCTTGCTTACTGACTTAGACTTCCAAGACTTTTGACGATTAGGTGTTCACTTTGGAACCTAATAAACTTTCTTTTGACTGACTCACCAAAGGGTGACAATGACGATTGAGTTTATTATGAGTGACGACAATCACGGGTGAAAGCGAAATGAAATGGATGCACCATTTTGGGTTTTTCAGATATTTTGTGGCTGTTTTTGGTATTTTCACATTTTTCAATTTTTTTGGTATTTTGTGATTTACGACAAACAGACTAACTTAGAGACCTATCCTAGGGGTCTCAGGAGTTGATCCATAGATTAGCCTTGCCTACGTTATACACACAGAGACCACATAGTTCGACGACTGATAGACTCAATGATGACAAGATGGATAAATGGATTGCCCTTTTATTATTTGAAGGACTAACATAAGATGCAGACTAGAGGGGCAAACGGATTGCCAATGCAACAGACTCCTAAAGGAATGACCTGAATATCTCGGGGGATGATCAAAGATCAACCTTGCCTACGTTCAAGCTCAGAGGTGACGTAGTTCAACAAGGTAAAAAACTAACAAGATTCAATGATGAATTTTTGAAGATTTTTTGATATTTTGACATGTTTTTGGATTTTTTGAGTGATTTGGATGTTTTGAGTGATCTGGATGTTTTGAGTGATTTTGGATGAATTTTTGAATGCTTTTAAATTTTTTATGATTTTTCTAAATGTTTATGATTTTTTTTTTTTTTTGCACGATTTTGACAAATTGGATATGTGATGATATCAGTGCTCTGTTTGGGATTTTGTTGCAAACCAAGCTTAAGGTTGATTGATCAAATTGACGGATTGATAGTATGACTAAGTGTGTTAAGTCAAAAAAAAGTGATAATGCACTTGTAAACTCTAAGAAGTTGTGTTATCCTAGAGTAAACTCGTGCACAAAATGATAGTTTGACTAAGTGTGTTAAGTCAAACAAGGTGATAATTGATTGGATTCGATTGATCAAGATTGATGAAGCTTGATTGATTTAGAGAAAAATTATTTTGATGATTTGATGTGACATTGAAGTACACATTAGATGCAACTGATATTGATTGCTTGGATTGATGTTCAATAAAAGATAAAGCTTGATAAGGAACGTCTTCATGTCAAAATATGCCATGGGCTAGTGATTTGGATTTAGTGCTCAAAAATGTTTGGCCAACTTGATTTCACATTTGCGAATGCTCAGATCACCACATAAGTGTGAAGATATAGATCAAGATTTATTCTCAAAGCAAGATGAAAATATTTTCCCCCAGTGTCTAGCAATTTATGGAATGCCACAGGTAGATGCTTGGATAGGTGTGTGGATGGATGGCTATGGTAAGCATGCAAAGGATGCAAAGTATTATCTTGTGAAAAGATAAAGTGTTCAAAAAGAGGATGCACCTTTGGATAGTGGTTCAAGGTTCATATAATGTTGGGTAGGATGGGATCAATGAAAATGACCCATGTCAAGATGTTTACAACTAGCAAGTGTAAAGTGTGCGCCAAACCTTCATCAAGATCTAGATAAGGTAAATAGATGGAAATGGGTTGCATAAATGGTTAATGGATGAACGGATTTATGTTGGCTTTATTATGGATGAAATGTTGGCTTTATTATGGATACAATAAGATGCTTTCTTCTGAACTGGCACACATAGATGCTTGATTCTACACATGACACATGTTTTCCAGATTTTAATCATGGTACCTGTCCAAAGCGCCACCGTAGTGGTTTTCACTAGAGGACGATTTTTTTCTTTACTGTTTTCAATCCTTTTTCTGATTTTTTTGGATTTTTGTATTTTTGTATTTTTGTATTTTTGTACTTTTGTATTTTTTTTTGAGAGATTTTAAGGTGATGTTGAACCACCTAGTACTATTGATGTTGATGCTTCTGTCATAATGTTCCATCGGTATCCTTCTTGAAGAAGTTGCTTTGCCAAGACACGTGCACTTGAAAGCAACTTTTGAGATCCTTGATCTGCTTTGTTGATACCGGAGTTAACTTTGTTCTTGTGCACACATCACGATAGAGTTCCTTTTGAATCCTTGTGATGAAGGTTCACTGCCAATACATGGTCAATGTGAGAATCGGATATCATGCGTGGAGGCATGAATGGAGTGTGTTTAGTAGTAAAAGATGGATTGGTTGATAGTTTGGAACCTTTGACTCTCCAAACTTTGGAAGATGAGAAATGATGGGTGGATATGGAAGTGTATGTGGAATTAGGACCAACTGCTTGATACACTTTGTATGTCACTTGAGAAGCCTGTTTTTTCCTTTGTGGACATCTTGGATGGATACTTTTCCTTTTTTGATTTTTCCCCATAGTTTCTTTGACTGATGGAGTTTGATAGGGATTTTTCTTTGTATTCTTTGGTATCCACTTGTATTTGATTTTTCCAATATGCTTCTTAGCTTCTTTTTCTTTAATGGAATTCTTTGTGCTTTGATTCGAATCTTTCCTTTGTTGTTGGTCCCAATTCATGGATGGGGTGATGTGAATGGAGATTCATGACGTGGCTAGTTGTAGTATTGGCATTGGTTTCATCATAAGGATTCTTTGCACCTCCTATAATGACGTTTTCCTGAGAAAAAGTTGGCTCCAGTATGGTGATAGTATCACTGATATGTTTATATCCCTTGATTTCTGAATAGCCAAGGCCTTGATGCTTAGGATTTCCAACAATTTGTACTGGTTCTAGGATACCTTGTTCATGTAGGCCTAATCCTCTACCCTGATAATTCATTTGCTGAAAAAACCTATTTGCAATAGGATATGATTTACTTTGGAAACAAGGTGCTAATCCTTCTCTATTTTGTGGTGGATCTTCAAAAGTGATCACCTCTTTATTGATGAGGTAGCTTGCTCTAAGAAAGGTAAGTGATCCAAGTTTATAAGTGATAGGATCTTCCATAAATGGGATGAATGCCTAATTGATATTTTTAGCTTGATCTTGTGAGATATCAGATTGTAGTGCTTCTTCAAGAAGTGTTGATGCTTCACTATCCACACAAAAGTCTTCCTCATGACTCACTTCACAAGATTCTTCTGATTCACGACTTATGTAGAAGCCTTCTTCATGATTTTTTTTTGATGTCTCTAGATTTCTCTATATATTGATCATGTGTACAAATGTTAAGAGTAAGAGACTCTTATTCCTTGGTAAGAGTATGAGACTCTTGTTTTGAATGACGATCATCTATGTGTCCATCCAAAGAAAGCATATTATGGGTAGATGGAGGAGTATGTGCTATATGGGTATGATCGTCATTTGTGACATCTTGTAGGAGAGTGGCCATCACCTCATTGTAGTATCTTGCATATAAAAATTCTTGATCTTCATTAATGTCAGAATTGCTTTCAACATGTTTTGGATCAAGTTCTTGACATGGGTCACTTTCAAAGGGTGGATTTCTTTCAAAGGGTTCTTGGACATTGTCATAAGGCATTGGAAGTGGCTCAATATCCTCTTGATCTTTGAGTGGACTTGGATCAAATGGTGAGTTGAGAATTTATTCAATATCTGTAACCATGAGGTCAAAGGATGTCAATATGTCTTGGAAAGGTCCATTGCTAGACTTTGGTGAAATATGTTGATCATGCTTTGGAATAAATTCTTGAGATATGTCCTATAACTCATTAGGTGATGTAGAGATATTTTCAATATGATCATTGGTGGATGGATCTTGGTTTATGTCAATAGGATCAAATAACATCAACACTCCTTGAAATAGATCTTTGTAGGAGGGGTCTTGATCATGACTAAAAAATGGCTCTTGATGTATGTTGATTTGATCATCAGATGAGGTGGATGTATCTTCAAGGCGTTCCTCGATGGATATATCTTGATTATTATTTTTGACAATTGTGTTTGGAGTTTGTTGCAAGCTCTACTGAGTGAGTAAGGTTTGCTGATATGCTTGCATTTTCCATGCCAACAATGCTTGTTGTTGGCCTCGTTGTTGTTGTTCCAACAAAGCTTGTTGTTGGTCTTCCTGCTGTTGTGCTAACAAAGATTTTTGTTGGGCTCCTTGTTGTGCTAACTTTTGATGGAATTGTTCATGGATTGCTTGCAATAGTGCTTGGAATTGTGCTTGTGTCTGCCGAGCTTGGTGTTGGGCTTGAGCTTGAGCCTATGCTTGTTGGGCTACTTGAGCTGCTTGCACAACTTGTGCAGCTTGTTGGGCTTGGAGTGCCTTTTTGGTGGGAAAATTGTTGAGAGGCTTGCAACATGATGGAAAAAGAATTGGTCGTGTTGTGTTTTGGCGGTGGTGGTGGTGGATGGGGAATGGTATTGATTTTTGGGATGAGCGGAACAGTCTCATTGATTGCCAAGGTTTGAGTGGTGAATGGCACGATTGAGATTCTTGGTCTTTGAGACATTTGAGGAATGATAGATGTGTTAACCATTGGGGTTGCTTGGATGGTTGCCATTTGTTGTTGTGATATTGTTGGTGAAATGAAAGGATTTGGTATGATATTTTTATTTTGCATGATAGATTGAAATTGAACATTTTTGTGGTTGAGAATCATATTGGCTTGATTTAGGTAACTTTGATTTTGCATGGTGCTACCTTGATTTGAATCAGCATATGGAATTGTCAACATATTGCTTGGATTTTGAACATCATTGTTGGGATTTGCAAACATGTCGACCCCAAAGTTTACCAAGTGTGGATTTGAAATGGTCATGTTTGGTAAAGTTGCACTTGGCATGTATGGATTTGGTGGGATAATGTTGTTTGGAAAACTCATGCATTGAGCATTGGGTTGATACATTTGCAGATTTGGACTTGGATTTAAATCTATCATTGGGAAAGGTGTTCCAAACTTTAGATTAGGCATGCTCACATTTGTTGTAGTTTTTAGGTTTGGACAAGCTAATGATGCCATATCTAAATGTGAGCTTCGATAATTAATTGGCATTGCGAGACAAATAGTCTGGTTGACTTGGATTAATCATGATAGATGAATCAAGTTTATATTCCATGTTCTTCTTGTGTTTTGACCTTGTTGCCAGAGTGAACCTCTAAGGTTTTTAGGACCAATGATGAGATGAAAGATGAAAGGGTGAGTGATATGGGTGTTTGAATGTTTAGGAACTTTGGATCAATGATAGACTTTAGGAGTTGGTTTGATTTGATTTTGATTGGTTGATAGTTTGACTAAGTGCGTTAAGTCAAACAAGATGATGGTGAATTTGTAAACCCTAAGAAGTTGTGTTATCCTAGTGAAAACTTGCATAAGAGAATGAATTGGCTAAGTGTGTTTAGCCAAATCAAAGTGATCATGAACTAGTAGACCTCAAGAAGTTGTGTTATCTTAGAAGCAAATTTGTTCAAGAAGATTGATAATTTGACTAGGTGCGTTAAGTCAAACAAGGTGATTTTGATTTTCCAAAAGGCTAGCATAAGTGATGTTGCAAAGTTCCAAAATTTGTTGGTTAGATGGGATTTGATTGATTTTTGGATGGATGAAGTGATGATTTTGATCCTAGATGACCCTATGAGGACTTACTTACAAGACCAAGGTGATGAAGAACATGCTTTTCCCTAGAAGTAATTCAAACCAAATGACTCAAAAGGGACCAAGCACATGTATGGTTCAATTGTCTGTTATCTTGTTTAGATTTGGTTCTTTTTACCACAAACACTTTCTTGATTTTTTTTTTCAAACTGAATGTCCAATGTCCTAATTTTCTTTCATCCCACAAAGTGTATTATGTGGAAATCAAGGAAATAAAGGCAAAGATTTCCTATTGTTGACTTTAGTAAGCAAATTGAGATGAAATCCAAATGCTTAGAAGCCTCTAAGGATGAAATCCCTAGGGCAAGCATGAGCACTTGAATTTGTCAAAGGTATTTGCTTCCCTAAAGGGTTTGAAATTCTGATGATTCGTTGAATGTTTATTTTCCACTGTTTTAGATCCAAGAAAAGTGTTTCGATTCAAAGCACATGTACAACCCTAGGTTGATGAGGCCATATCTTGTTGGGTTCCCACTTGGATGAATCCAGCTACACATATCTTGTGCGAATGGATAAATGATTGACCACACTGGCTCCCCTCCATGGCACACACTTTTCAGGTCAGCCAAGCATTAGTATCCATGAATTTCCCATGACATACTTTCCATTTCTACAACAAAACCACATGTATAACGTGGAGAAGCTTCAAAGGACATGACCTTTTGCACCGACAAGATAGACAAGGTTTTGGCCTTTTTCTAAACAAAGGGTTTTAATACGGGCATTCCATTTGTGGGGGATTATCCAACATCAGTGAGAGTCCATTTATGTCCATCTCGTCGGAATAATCCTCATGATTTTTGAACTTTCCTCAAAAATCCACACTTATATACCGGTTGGAAGTCGCTTGGCTTTAGCGTGTTCCCAGTTGGGTCGTTCCCTCGGGTGATTAATTTTTCCCACAAGGCAAGACTTCTAAGATAAACAATAGAAAATAAACATATCCGTAGTTCGATCAACCTTTGTTTAAAAACAAAAGGAGAACACTCACAATAAGTTTATTCACACTCGCATGTTTTGTTGATTTGTTAAGTGCCCAAATTGAAATGTGGAGGCAATATTTTTTTTTAACAACCTAATATCACCAAAATGTTTTTTATTCTCAAGATCACAATGAAGCACGAGAGAAGCTTATACACATTTCAAATAATATTAGCTTGTGAAAAGGATTGCAAAACATTGAAAACACTTGTTCATTTTAGACCTCAAAACAATGATGAGTTCTTTTTAAGCACCAAATGAAATGTGAGATTGCTTTGTTCAATTTTTAACCCTTTAAACAAAATCTAGTATGTTTGTCTAAAGTTCTTTTTAGCCCCTTGGCAACTTTTGAAAGGAAATTTGATTGTTTATTTTAGAACCCAAAAGAAATTTTAGTGTCCTAAAAGCATGAAAGTAAACAAATTTCTTAGAAAGGGATTATAAGTTCTCCCAAAGTGTTTAAAAAAACTTGATACAATGAGATGATCAATTCATAAAAAACCTTTGGCCTTTGTTTTCCTTCCTTCACTTTTTATCAAAAAAATTTCCTTTTTAGGCAAATTTCAACAATTTTTAGATTTTTCCATTTTTGGTAATTTTGCATTTATGACTTTGAGAGTCCTATTTTTTCCCAGAAACTTTCTAAAACTAAAGTAGGATGAATTTCCAACTAACATTTGCAATTGGAAACATGGACTTTGAGTTATTAATAGAAACAACTTTCAAAAAATTAGGAAAAAACTTTAAAATATCATTTTGAGGGCCAAGATCAAAGTTTGAAGCCCCGAAAATGTGCCATAATGGCATCCAACCCATCTAGATTGGTTGCCAAATCACTTGCCAACTCATAAAGAAACCACCTGTAAAATGTTAGCCAAAACCCACATCGAGTCAAAAGTTATGATCTCGGGAAGTTCCTGCATTACAAAAAAAAGTTTTAAAAAATAGAAAATTGTAGGTGCGACGCAGTTAGCAAAAACAGTGAAGTTTGGAGTGAAAGAGGCGGAGTTTGGGGTGAAAGCGGTGCTATATAGCGCCGCACGGTTGACTTTGGGTAGCGCTCTGCAGAAACAGAGAGTGCAAAAGCGACGCGACAGAGGTAAGTGACGAAGTTTGTAAAGCGACCGAGTTTAAAATTTCAATTTTTCCAAGCAGGAAAGCAGGAGTAGTGGAGTTTGGAGGAAACACGGTGCAATATGGCGTCACGGTGCTGAAAGCAGTGCAATATGGTGCCGTGTGGCACAATTAGGAAATTTTAAAAAAATAGGCGGGGAGAATCCGTGGCGAGGTTTGAAAGTTTAAGTGCGGGTCAGTATAGCGCCGCGCGTCTGGGAGTGGCGAAGTATTGTGCTGTAGTGCTGAAAGCGGTGCAATATAGCGTCGCACGGCTAAGTTTGCTGTGTCTGCAAAAAAAATACATTAAAAACAGCAATTTTTTTGAAAAAACATGATTTAAATGCTTGAACTGCCCTCCTAGCGCCAAAATGTGAACCCCTAAACCTGCAAATGCACAATAGCAACAAAACACATTAGTTGTTAGTTCAAATGCATGCAAACAAGTATGAGAGATTCCCCATAAAATCCATCTATTTAAACTAAAATTAGGAACAAAAATGAAGAACACAATACAAGAAATGAAATTAAATGCTAATCAAGCTAATAGCATGATGATCCCATGGGGGAATTGGTGCCAATGAAATGTTGCAATTGGCCCTTTCCCAATTCCTAGGTTGCAATGAAGATGATCTATAAATTGTCAAATATCCAAAGAGATTTGAGCATAACCTTGGTGAAAATGTGAAAATGAGATGAGTGCTTGGATAAAATGAGCAAAATTAGTTCTTAGTTGAAGAGAGTAACTTTTGCATGAAGATTGTGGATGATGATGGATTTGAGTATAGTAAATTTACTCAAATTGTGGATGTTTGAATGAGAGGAAGAGTCTCTCATTTATAGATTCCCAAGCTGGAAGAATGAAATATTTGGATGAATGTGGGATAAAAGGCCAACCAATGAGAAGAGGCCACTTATCCACATGTGATTGGAGGAGGGATGAGCACATTTTGTTCAATGTGCATGATAAATGTCATTGAATTCAAATTTGAATTTTGAATGTGACATGTTGGGGGGAGAGAAGAATGGAGTTAATGTCACTTGGCTCAATGCACAAGGACATGTAAGAGGCATTGAATGTCTTGTTGGAAGGACCAAGTCCATTTGATATTTTTGAATTCAAATGAGGGAATATTCCCTTTTGATGCTTTGTAAGGGAAAATAGAGAATTAAATAAATCAAAGTAATTGGTTTATTATGCAAGTTGCATTCTCTAGTGGATGTGACATAGATTAAGATTAAATTAATCAAAGCTTAATTAATTTAATGAAGAATTAGGAGATGTGACAACTTTGACTTGAATTTATGAATTGATTAAAATCAAATTCAGAGGAAATGATTAATTAAATAAATTATTTTGATTTATTTAACTAAGGAGGAATATGTTAGATTAATTTAAATAATGTTTTAATTTATTCAATTTAATAAGAGGACTTTTAATTATTTAAATGAACAAAAAAAGATGATTAATTAAATTAAATTGATTAATTTAATCACCAGAGGAGAAAGACCTAATTAAATAAATAATGATTTATTTAATAAAGGGATGAAAGGTGTTGATAAGATGAGAGTATGATTCAAGACAAAACGATGTTAGTAGGATCAGAATCAGGTGCATGTAAATTTCCCATGTCTACAAATCCAATGATTTCATCCATCATTTTCCTTGTATGGGGTATATTTTATCATCATAAATTTGGCCTCTTTATCAAATTTTTGGAAGAAGTTGATGATGAAAGATAACTTCTCAAGAGTATTCTTTAGCATGTCAATATCAATTCTCTAAAAAATGAGAGACACTTAAGAAGCGATAGTTGTCTCTACTTGATCTCTCCATGTTTGTAAAGGTTTGACCCCATCATATTCTAGATATTAGGTAATAATGTAGTATCTGCCTCATCAAATTTGGCCTTCAATTCTCTTATTTTAGCATCCAACAGAGCAAAATAACCTTGAAACTTTTGCTGTTTGATTTCACCAACAAATCTATAAGTTGGGACAACACTTGGATATCTATCCTCCTTCTTAGCCCCAATTACCATGAATTTCAAGTTTTCAGGCTTGGGAATCCATTTGTCTAGGATTGGAGTAGCCAACTCCTTATCTCTTTTAGACAACCTCATTGCTTGTACCATTAAAGAATAGTTTGAATGAATACTATTTAATGTACTTTGAATCATCATAGTCATATGCTTCAAAAATGTGTGAACAATCTTAGAATTACTTTCATACATGGTGTTTTGGGCTTGTTTAAGCAATTCCTTGTATTCTTCAATTTGCAGCAGTAATTCCTCCTTGGTAGGCTTAGTTGATGGGGCTACATCTGATGTGCTTGGAATCTCAACAGCCAATGGATCTTGACCCATGTTGTAAGGCACAATTGACAATTATTTCACAGGTGGAGGAGATTGAGGATGAGTCACAAGAGAGGTGGGTACCGAATGACTTGAGCTAGCTGGTCCTTGAGACTTTAGGGTCTCCACTTGTTGTTTCGATGATGATAGCTCTATTTAAAGTTCAACAACCTTTTTATGACTCATATTGTATTCAATAAACAACTCATTATGTTTACTCCTGTACATGTCTCTTTCTTTAGTAAGGCCGTCAACTCTTTCCTTTGTAAACTTAGCAATATTTATTGTCATGTCACCTGCTTCTAATACAAGAGTATAAGAAACTAATTAGTTGTCCCTTGAAATTGGTTGGTTTTGCCACCGTGGGATTCCTAGAACCAAGAGACAATGACCATATAGCTAGAGCATCCCATTCTTCACTAAAATCTGACCCTTGAAATGCCATTTTAGCTTCATCTTTAGTTCGGAATAAGGGTCTCTTGGATCTCCTTATTGTATCAAGGAAAACACCATCAAGTATATACCATTTAGGCAATAATAAAATACCATTCCTTTGCACAAGTGCCCTAGCCTCATTAGCTGTGATACTTTAAAATTGTCTCCGCATTTCATTCCTTACATTAGCTTGTACAAATTCCTCAGAAAGGCCAGGGTTAAAATTCTCTCCTTAGCCACCTTTTTAGAGTATTTCTAAACACTTTCCCTGCACAAAAAATATTTGAATGCTCTTGTTTCAATGAACAAGTCATCTTCCATGAATTCCTTGCAAGCTTGTTGTCTCAAATCATCAAAATTATTCAAGCCACCTAAATCTACCTTTCCCAACCTAAGGCTACTTATTCTAGAGCTTGATGCAACTTATCTTAGGGGAGAAGGCATCCCTTGCTACATATCTTTAGGTGCTACCAAAATTTCATCTTCATGAGTGTTAGGGTAATAAAAAATGTTACTCACCTCAACCTTTTGATTCTTAGCCATTGGCTGAATTGATGGAAGAGATTCTGTAGGAGGTGAGTCAATATCAACTATGATAGGGGAATATCACCTAGGAAGTGATGGCATTGAGCTCTCAGGAGAAGTTTCCCTTGATCCCTCTGATGTAGTAGGGGTTGACAACGTTTTTTTTTTCTTTACCCTCTGCTTATTTCTAGAATAAATTATTATCTTTGGTCTTGGGTGGTTAGAGGGTCTTTCTTCAAATACTGCTATGGGATCCTACTCAACCACCATTGATTTTCCTTTATTTGCAACTACACACTCCACCCTCAAGTTACCCACTATGTTCTCAAATTTTTGAAGAACATACATAGTTCTATTTAATTGGCCTTGAATATTGGGCATAAGGTCATACTTAGGATCTATCTTTCTAGCTTGCTCCATCATTTTTTGAAGGCTAAATACTTTTCCTTTCTTTCTTCTTGCTCCTAGAACTCCATGATGTTTCTAATAACATCCTTAGGATAGTAAAAATTATGTATGAAGACACCACTCTTTTGTTGTGCCTTCAAAGCAACAATAAATCCCTCATGATCATGATTCCTTGGGCGTACTATCTTCAACTGGTAGGGGTCCAGAATATGTCCTACTTATTCCGACCTCCTTTCACCATCACAAAATCTACAAAGGCTGTCCACTAAGGGAAGAATGAACCCTTATTTTGTTCTTGAAAATGTGTCATATGTGATGCTCCCAATTGTCTCATGATCTCAATGAATCCCATTCTTAATGGAACATCCCTTGGGAGTACATGGGGGTTCATAGTAGTTCTATAAATCCTGAAGATATTTATGTGAGGGTATGCTATTATATCACCACAATTGTGATTCAAATTTAAATCAGGCCTTTTCTCCATTGGCCTTAAGAATTCATGGATCTCCCTAGGGATCCTTGGTGGGTCATGAACCAAAAATATTCTTAGTTTTGAGGCAAAGACATTATGGAAGACCACATAATCAAATTTGGATTCATCCTTATCTAGGATTTGGGTCCAATACTGGATTGACAAATCAATATCACCCTTCTTTGTTAATGACAAGTCTTGGCCAAAATTATTTTCCCCTCTATATAAGAACATATGCATTAGTAAATAGTACCACCCAAAGCCCAACGATTCCTTTCCTTCCTTGAGTGCTATGAAAACTTTATGCATTCTTTCTGATAGATACGCTACATAGTCACAGACTATGTTATACATCAAGTGTTGGAGATGTGCTACCATGTACATGAGGTCTGTTGGCATGGTAGATGGTGCATCAATGCCAAGTATTTGGCATAAAGAGAAGACTATATTCTTAAAATAATTTGCAAATTATTTCATGGAGAAAGGCTCTTATTCATCTTTGCCAATATTTATTTGTTTCCTGCTCTTCCCCATCCCAGTAGTTATAGTGTGAATGGATAACAATGTTGTTCTGAATAGAACCATTATCTTCTTATATTCTTCCCTAAATAATTTGAGGTCAATCGGGATCATGTCCTTACCCCATTCATGTAGATTGAAGATATCTTCTATCTCTTCTCTAGTTATCTTAACCATCTCTTTACCATCATATACCATGATTACTCTCAAAAGAGGGTCGTATCTTGTAGCAATGTCCTTCAAAAGATCAACATCCATGTTCACATTCAACACCACTAGTTTTCCCAAATCTAAATTCCAACGGTTGTAGTTAGGGACACCCAAATTCCTATTGCCAAATCAATTTTGAAATAGTCACCATCGAAAAAATAAAAAATCGACATCCTTTATACCACAAATTTTATCTATTAACCCTTCTTGAACTTGATAGGGATAGAATACAACCACTCCCTTAGATCTTTTGCTTGTTGAGGGTTTCAATTGATCAATTATATCCTAAGAGAGAGATATTGTTGGGGTTCCTAAATTGAAAGCTTGAGTTTTGGGTGCCATAGGTGAAAGGTAAAATCAATATAATCTAGGGTTTTGACCAAAAAAATTAAAAACCTAGTGCCTCTATTCAGAATCCAGGGAACAACTAAAAGGATACAATTTTAGAGAGTTTGACAAGGCTTTCAACTTTTGAGGTAAATTTAAACCCTAATAAAGAAATTAAAAAGCTTCGATAATAAATGTTTTCTCTAACTCAAGATTTTCAAACATGACACATAGAAAGTGTTTTTTCAACTTACGAATTTATGCTGGCAAGAAACCCTAATTCTGATCATGACAAACTTTGAAATACATTTTCTTGATCTCCAAGATGCTTATGAATCATTGACAGTCTTCAATTATATGAAAGACTCAACTTAAAATGCATTTAAGTCGAGGTTGGGTGGCTCTAGCTATCTCTTGTACAATTAGTATTCAAATGCACGAAAGGAAATGAATCTCATGTTTGAAATTCTGATTTTGAATAATATCCACCGATCTGATTCTGAAGTGGCACATCAGATGATTCAGATTGAGTTAAATCCATTTGAAATTTTGTCACCATTAGTCGCCAATCCTTTGACCAATGAAATCCTTCCATTTGGATGCCATGCCACTCATTCATAGGGCCCACCCTTCCTTTCCTCATCGGAAAAAAATTCCATGCGTCATAATCGCACATACCGCACAACTCTTTAGAAATCAATATTTTAATCTTGCACAGCTTGCATGCAATGATCAAGATTTAATCTGAATTCTATACCCGAATGTTGATCTCAAAACCATTGAGCATCAAGTGTTTGAATGTATAATGAGCCCCACCTCAATAATTATACATGTGTCAAGCAAGTGCAAACCACACAACTCTTTGGAAAATAATATTTTAATTTTGTACGATGTGCGCACAACGACTAAGATTGCATCTTCATATCTGACAGATAGGATTTCTGCACATGCAAATAAAGTCAGTCATAAAATGGGGACCTGAATAGGTTGATGAGCTATAGCCCTTGAGAAATAAAGACTTAGGATCTAAGTCTTTTAATTATAAAACATTTCACCCGAATTTGGAAGATTTAAATCAATATAAAGGGCATGAGGTGATTGACGGGCCTAGGCAAAGGGGTCAGTAAAGATAATGGTATAGATGATGTAAGTTGTGATTGAGACAATCAAAAACTGAGCACAAGGAGTCAAAGAAGAATTATAACACTGAGGGTTTAAGACCTAAGAAGTTTAAGATTTTTTTTTTAAAGCTAAAACCCTAAACCCTACCTTTGGGCATAAAAGTCACATATCATCACAAGGCAAGATAAGCTCAAATTTTTAAGTTTTTTAGGAGCTCTACCACATGGAACGATATTATTTCTTGAAACAGGCATGGATAGAGAATGCTAGGCTAAAGAAGGAGATAGTTTTGTTAAAATAATTATATGATATGCTTTATAAGGCTAAGACAGATGCATGCCAAATTGGGGAACTATTGTTAGCTTGTAGGAAGCCATCTAGACTATATTCTATGTTTCTGAATGAGAAAATGTTAAGATGGAAACTATTAAGAATTTCTTGCAATCTTCCACATGATTTAGATGACGAAGAATTTTTAAAATCATTTAAAGAATCAATACCTACTCAAAAAAATTTATTATGTGAATTCTTTGTACACAATTTGTTCCTGGAAAGGCATACTGATTTCTTTATTAATATCTTTGTTCGTGAAGTTCAACTCAGATCATTCATATCCACAATGCAAAATAAGATTCAATGGAAAGAAAGGACTAAAGAGTATTTATAGGCAAAAAATAATATTGGACTACATATGAGATACCCTAATAGGAAACCTTATGCTTTTAAAGCTCAATTCTGAAGCATTAGGATCAATGAAACTGTGAGAAGTAAGTATAATGATAATCTCTAATTTTTTTTTGAGAATTTCATAGTTCAGGGGCCAGAATTGATAGGAAAAGCTTTGAATACTTGTGAAGAGAGATACACTCCTCTTCCTATGTACCTTAAAAGGAGAGAGGTGATTTCACCTACTAATATTAAGTGGTCTTATAAAAGGACATAGGCCTTGGAAAATATCCTACAACAACTTAAAAATGAATGGATAAGAATGAGGTATATACCTCCATTACTTCTTTCATCACCCCTTGCAGTACATGTCACCACAAAACAAAATTTTGAAAATTTACACTCATGGAAAGTAAGGGTTAAATTAAATGAGGGTTTCCTTAGGAACTCTGATGATTGGGATAGAGAAGCAAAAAATCCTTATGACCTCAGTGCCAAATACAAGGAGTTAAATAGGAACATGGAAATGGAAAGGCAAAGGATACAACAAAGAGAAAGAGGATCTGCTCAATTCTAGGAGGGGGAGAATGATGAGGTATAAATAACCTCATGAATATAATAAGCCAAATAACCTTCCTTATTTCCACCAATCAATTTTACCATGCCAATTGTTTATCTCTAGGATAAATAAAATTGCTTACTTTTTGTAAAAAGATGTATAATCTTTATTTCCTAAAATCAATTGAACTAAGATGACTAGCGCTAACATAATGGTATATTTTTAGTATTTTATAGAACATTATGCACTGAGTGGATTTAAAGAAAATTTAAAATAGTTGAAGATAAAGCTCCGAAATTCTAGGCGTCCGAATTTTAGGAGTGTATAATGGAACAAGTCTTTTAAATGCTTGCTTTTTAAAAACTTTATGGCTCACTGTGAGCATTTAATATGTTTATGTTATGGACCTTAGTCTGTTGGTTAGTTGAATTCTGTTAGAACAATTTTTCAATGGTGATATTCCACCATTTGAAAACTAGGAATTTTTTAGCGATTTTTTATATATATGTAACCATCAGAAAAAATGCATACTAAATATTGTTATGATATCATAGTATGCTTTGAACTATGTCTGTGTGTTACAATTTTTCTGATATAAATAAAATAAGCTTTTCTAGTATTATTTTGAGTTACTAGTACTATATAATGTAATTATCATGGATGCATTCATTTTGAAGATATAAAAGTTCATGTGATATGAGTTAAGCATAGAAATACCCGAGAGATGACCTCTCGAGGGAATCGTAGAATAGATAGATAAGTATTTTCATTTTCATCTTTTGTTATTTTCCTTTTGTATATGAAAAATGTGGATGAATGTTATTCGTGTGAGTTGAGCTCTCTCAGTCATTCCTATAGGTTGTAGTTCAAGTTTGCAATCATCTAGTTCTCTTCATCTCGAATTTTGGAGCACCCATTCCGGTTGTTAGATAAAAATTGTTAATTTTACTTTTTGTCACAGTTAGCTATTAGTCAATAGTTATTTTAATTTAAAATTTACAATTGTACTGCAAGTATTTCTTCTTAGGTAATTCATATGATTCCTAGTTTAATAATCTCATGATTTCTAGATTAAATATTTCATGCTTTCTAGCTTAAAAAACTTTATGCTTTCCAATTTAGTTGGTTTCTAGTTACATTCCTATTTACAACTATTTCAAACATTCAGAAAATCTAAGAGAGTTAGCAAAGATGTACCCTATTGCATACAACCTTCAGACACTGTCTGATCAATATAATTACATTTTAAACTAAAGTTATAGGACCTAATGATAACTTGTCACCATGTGTCTTACTATGGTTTCACAAGGTGTGTGTGGGTATTTACTAAAATGAGAAATAAGAGGTACATGGTGAGTAACTTCACACTTGATACTAAGCCTTGCACCACACTACAAAATTATCGAAAGGTATTTTTCTAGGCTACACAAAGCTAATTAGGGATTCCTCTAAATATTACAAGGGTATGCGAGGCAAGTTTGTGAGCACTAGCCCATCACAAGTGTGGGTTGGGAACTCTCACTAGAAATCTTGGACCAACCTTGCACCTTTCATCATGGAATCATCTAGACATCAAGGCTTCACTAGACATGACATGAGTATATTGGGGTACAAATTTCATTCTCCCCCTTTCTATACCCCGCTGGTTCACATGACTGAGGTTTTCCTTAAGGGTGATGAAATACCTAGTATTTCCTTCTAAAGGTAAATAAATCTTAGTGTTTCTAATTTCTAATATTTCCTTGTAGTGCAAGGAGATATACTACACACTTAGACCCGTAGGATAACACAGCACAAATAGAACTAAAAGAGTGTTTTTGATCTCCAAGATCACTTTTCAGCTCAAGGAGAGAACATAAACACCCTAAAATATCTAAAAATTAAAAGGGATTAATTCCCTTGAGGAAATGAAATGTTCTAGTTCTATTAGTTATTTTTGAACTTTGATAGTGGTGCTGTAGTAAACAAGTTAAAGTAGTTTAAAAAAATGGTCTTCAACAAATTTGAAACCTGTATGCAAATGTTAGCATAATTTAATAACTCCCCATAAAAATAGAAGAATAATGTGAGACCATAGTAGAAATAAGTGTTGTCAAAAACAAATTTTAATCTCAGATCTGATAGTTAACAGTGAAAGCATGAATCAAAAACACATCAAAAACACATGAACATCGAGATTTTTATACATGGAAACCCTGTTAGGGGAAAAACCATGATGGATGTTAGTCCACAATATTATACCCTATTAGAAGTATAATGAAAGAAATGAATAGGGAATGAACATGCATTCAGGCACACTTCTTAGATATCACTAATCAAAGGGAAAAATCACTGCCTTACATAAGACAATCAAATTAAGTCCATCTGATGAGGTTGAACTGAGAAATTAGCTTCTACAAAAAGCTTGATTACAGTTTCAGTTAGGCACATAAACACTTCGCTCAATCTCCTTCACACTCTGCTCTACACTCGAATGATCTGATCTTTATTTGCACATATCTTGCATATACATCACATACATTCAACAAGAATATAGTGAGCATACTAAAAAATTAATAAACAATCGCTCTTATATATCCGCTACACGAATTTACATCAACAAATCTGTCGGCCACAAATAAAGAATAAATTAGAAATGTCGGCCTCAATACATGAACAAATCTTAATGTGAACCAACCTAACTCGGTCACAAAATAGTGAGGACCTAAATCAACATCCTCGATCATGCCAAAAAATAAAATATTATTCCATAAGGATCCGCAACACACTACCACCATAATGTCAGCCAAGAACATGAAAACCTTAAGCACACAAGGAAAAATATTCAATCATGAACACGTCGATCAACACGAATGTACTAAACTAATAAAGAAAAATCTAGAAAAATCTAGAAACATCACTAAACACCTCAAAAACATATGCAACAACCCAATTCACTATAATTTCAATTTCATCTTCCAGAAACACTTGCTACAGTAACTAAATAACTATAGGAACACAAAAAATCATAACTTCCTCAATTCTTGATGCATACCATTGAAAATTTTAGACAACATAAAAGATAGACTCAACAACAAACCTTTTAGTGTGCACCTTTTGATCGTCAATGTACAAATTTTTTCATCACTCGGACTTTCTCAGCTTCACTGGCTGCTTGCAATATATTTATTACAATTTTCTCAATATCCTCGACATATATAGCCTTCAAAATCACCAATGCTAATAGTGTTGACATCAATGACAACCATATATCAGCAAGACAACCAAAAAATCAATCTCCCCCTTTGGCATTGATGGAAACACATGATGTGAAAAATAATACCATCAAAACAGTTGTTTTTTCACATACTTCTCTCCCTTTGATCTGCAGTTCTCCTCTCATAGCTCTTCTCTCCCTTTCTTGACTCTTCTCCCCCTTAATTCAATATTTTTTCACATTGTTCTTTTCCCCCTTTGACATCAATGAAAAAGGTACACATGCTCTGATATACATATCATCTGAATCATTTGACTACTCCCCCTAAGTAGCAACCACCACAACATCAATCCGAAACAAGATCTGATTGTAAGTCCATGGATTGATGCAAAGACTTGCATCTTAGTTCAGATTAGGAGGGGAAATCACCCCTAAGTTGCCTCTGAGAAAGTCAAAAGTATCTGTTGGTTCTCAAAAATGCTGGTTTAAACCATGAGAGGCTTCCAAGCTCTCACAACGCTTTTGGCCAACTAACAAGGCCAAATAATGCAATTGTACCTTCTACTCTTTAGGCTCTGCAAAACCTAGGCAGGTGCACCTATCTGTATGCTGCAGATTTAAGATGGGTTTCTTGGTTGATCAATCTATCCACAATGGCAAAGGGAAGTGGACAAATAAAATTACTACAACTAATCCTACTCCTACTGCACAATTGAAATGTTTTTTTGAATAAATTGTTTGATATGGATTTGTATCTTTGGGTTGTGGTAGATCAGTGCCTTCTATCCACATGGGCAATGGAGTCAAAATGATATGTGTTTCCTCCTATTGGATTAACTCTAGTTGTTAGGCACTCTGAAAATTCTATGGCTAGCATAAAAATTCACTAGGTCTATGAATTGCATAAATAGTGCTGAAATGTTTCTCTATTAGGTTCTTCTTTAACTATCCAAAATAAAACTCAAAACCACTATGATTTATCAAGAGAATTTAATTCTAACTTGTAGACACCAGTTCAATTAAATCATACAAAATGAGAATACATTTTGTTAAACTAGGTATATACTTGATATGCTGATTTAAATGATTAAAAGATCCAAGTTGGAGACAACCAAAATAAAGAATATGAATTTTATTTATCACAACAACTGAACACCAAAAGAAATTTACCAGTTTAACATATTTTCCCCATTGATTCTGCTTCAAGAAAGTCTTTTATTATTTACATTCCAGTCCCTTCTCGAGAAAATTCTAACTCCTACAGTCTAGCTACTGCTTTCTTCTCTCTTTGTTTTCCTTCATATTTTTAAAAATATTTATACATTACAAATCAAAGGTCACGACCCTTCATTTTCTAGTTATGGTCGTTTGAATTCTTTGACAGAGATAAAAAAATATTTAAATAAAATGCCTTTCAGTAAATTAAATATCTAAACTATAGGCGAGCTTTTATTTTTCATTTAACACTTTGACCGATCTTGATTATCACTTTATACCGTGACCGGTCTTTATACTTTTATTTTCCGTGGCTTTTAATGCTTTACCACGTTACCGTGGGCTTTGACTTTTCTCCCGCGGTTGCGTGGTAACTGGCCTTTACTGCTTCCTCGCCATCTATTCCTATCCATCGTAGTCACTGCGATTTGTGCTTTGGCCGGTTATGGTATGGTGGTAACCGTCACTGCTGCCTGCTAACGGTTTACCGCACTACCGTACTCATTGTTTTGGCGGCTACAGTATGGTGGTAACCACTACCCATCTGTCACCTCGCTGCCTTCATTATTGATTGTTGACTACGCTGTCGCTACTTATTTCTCATCCACTACAATCACTGTGGTCTCGACTTGAACCCCTACGGTACTGTGGTAGCCACTTCGCTATTTACCATCCGACTGTTACCACGCTACCGCGGTGTACTCGGAGACTATCTGCGATACTGTGGTAAGATCTTGACTACCATCTTTGACCGCTTGCCACCACCTTTTCCGGTTATCTCACCGCCAACGCGATACCGTGGTTACCATCTTTGATAGCTATGGTATGGTGGTAACCGCCATTGCTACCCGCTAACGGTTACCTTCGTTGCCTCTGTTGTCCATTTGACCACTTTTTCCAACCGCTACCTATTCACTGCGGGCATCGCGGTCTGTGGTTTGACTGCGCACGGTACCGCGGTGAACTCTTTATGTTTGCTTGAAGCCGCTACAGCCATACCGTGGGTATGGATAGAACCGTTGGCAGTAAAGCGGTAAGCTTTAATGTGTTAACCGCGCTACCATGAATGGATTTGTAAGGGGTTACAGTAAAGCGGTGAAAGATATGAGGATAAACATATGACGGATTTTTTTTTCTTTTTAAAAGATTATGGATTTAAAATTTCAAGGAGCGGATAGTGAAAATGATGGTATGAATGAATAAAATCCTTAAGGTAATGATCAAAAATATAAGTTAAGATGGGAAAAAACCCCAGGACTTTGATAAAAAAATTAAATCCAAACTGAAGAACCTTAGGGTTTTTTATGGATATTTATGGAAATTTGTGGGAAAACCTTAGGGTTGCAGATGGAAATTTTCAGTCCTAACAGTATCTTTAGGAAATGGTTTAGTAAAGATATTTGTAATTTGTTCCTTTTTTGATTCCATCCAATATTCATCTTTACATACTTCAATGACATTGCTAGGCTTAGTCTTGGATATCAAACAATATTCTTCTTCAATTCTTCTTCTAGTTTGTACACCTTTGTTCTTGTTACCTACGATCTAACTTTTTGAATGACTTCACTTACATACCTTGGAGATTTTGGTTTTGTTCTTTCTTCTGCATTTCCACTATCTTCTTCTCCATGATTTTCTTGATTCATCAGAATATTACCTTCCAACATCATAGTTGTGGAAGCATCTAAAATTGTTCTGTTCTTTCTCTCAACCACTTCGTTCTGTTGTGGGGTCTAGGGAGTAGATAATTGTCTTTTTATTCCATGACCAAGATACATAAAAGAATTTTAACAAGATACATATAGCATATTTTCATGAAATATCCATGATTTTTGACTCACCATTACAAACCCAAGATAGATTTGAAAGACAAATGACTAGAAAATACCTACACAAAAAAAAATCTCATTGGTTTTCACAAATGAACTTGCGGTTTAGACAAAAAAAATTCATATTTTTTGGCATCAACATGTGTAGTTCCAAATAGTCTAAGCACAATTTTTGATAGTTATGTGGCACGGGTTTTTAGTAGGGATGTATATGGCTTCAAATAGTTTAAATTTGGTTAAAAAAATAGAATGCAAATGTAAACACTAATGGTCATGATTTTAACTGAGATGAATCAATTTCAAATGAAACTAAGTGTGATTTTGGTTTGGTATATAAGGTGGTTGAGATTCAAGAATGCAGAGGATTTAAAAAATCAACATGAGTACAAACACATAAGGATTTAACTTGAACAACATGGCTTTGATAGGCATGTGAGAAATTCTAAAATGATGTAAACTTGCATTTTTCTTAGATTTGGCTAAGATAGGCCATGATTTCTGAAGAAATGTAAGAGTTTTTCATGAAGAACTCATGATTTTAATTAGTAAGAGCCATTTTTGGTAAAATACATGTGGTATTGCAAGGAAAAATAATAGTTTTAACTTTATATTTGTCAACTTTACTAGAGTTTAGATGCTACTTTTGATAATTTTTTAAATAAATAGTAATTTCATAGAAAAATTATAATTTTATTTTATTTTCTTTCTTCTTTCAAATGTTTAAAACATAGAAATACATTGTTATATGATTAAAGATTAGAACTACCATGTAAATATCAATGAAAAACGAAGGATGTAAAATGAAATATTAATCCCTTTGAAGACATGCAAATATTAACATTCAAGATTTATGTAAAATACACTAAAAACCTATGAAAACACAATAAAAACACTTGCAAAAAAGATTAACAGCGACAAGGTCGTCCCATCGGGTGTGCAAAAAATGTCAACACTAATTGTAGATTCAAAATGAAAGACTTTAAATAATACATTGAAAATATAAAATCTTCACTAAATGTAACCTCTGATTGAGAGAAAATGAAACACAAAACCAAATAATCAAAAACAAGATTACCATATTCAATTCTTATTTCATCAAAAGGTGTATTTTCTCATGAATGATAGAGATGTGGTACTTGCACAAACATCATAACAGTATATAAACTTGGATTGGATGCTGAAATGGTTAAGGAATGTAGACACCTAAAAATGACTAATATATTTCCATCTTTATATTTCCTTATTTTCTCATCAATTCTTCTACCTATATTAATTAAATAATTTAAAAATATTTAATTAAGCTAATATTTCTTATTTTCGTTAGAAATCTGAAATAGAGTGAATAACCAAAGGAACTTTTTAAGAGAAAATAAAATTTACATAAATTGGAAAAACATAAGAATGCAAACTAGGACTTCGAGAGATTAAGCAATGTTGATGTGACAAAATTGCATTAAGAGCTTCCAAGCTGAAAATATACAATGCAAATATGCAAAATAATGACTGCATGCATCAAGGTGCATGTATGCCAAAGTATGCAACAATGCAAGAGAATGAATGGATGCAAATACAAGCTAGGTAGTGAGTTTATATAGAACTTAGGAGAGGAGGTAGGTGCCAAATGCAACCAATAGGAATAAACAACCAAAAGTGGAGATGGAACACCAAAAGTGGAGTGTGTTCCACCCTTTAAGGAAAGTAACACCACATACTTATCTCCTAATAATAAAATCACTTTATTATCCTAAGAAAGATTAATTAAGTGTAGGAAAAACCTAGGAGTAAGGGAAAATAAATTAACCCACTAGGAAAATAAAAACCTACACTAACAATTTTCATCTATAATAATTAAATAATTTTTAATTATCTTAATTTTTTCTTTACCTATATTAAAGCATAATTTTTAATTATTTATTTCATTTAACATTTTCCCTCCAACATTAATTTTGGCCCTTTATAATTAAATAATTTAAAAAAAATTTAATTAGCCAACACTCTAAATAATTAAATAAATTAAAATAATTATTTAAATTTAAATTATTTATTTCCCTCTAAAATAAAGAAAATTAATATTTTATTTATTACCCCAACCATGCTTGAATTAAATATATATATTTATTTAGTCCTTTCAACTATTTTAATCCTATCCATTTACTAATTTTAGTTCCCACTCTATCTCAAATTTTTCTTATACACTAAATCATCTAATTAATCTCCACCATTGATCAAATATAAAGTGAAGTATATAAATAAAATCCTTCATTTTCATTTTTTCTCCTAGAAAAAACACTACCCTGATCCACTATATATATCATTGTTTATCTATTATATTTAAGTATACATAATTATTATTGCAAATTCATGCTATCATACTATCCTTGTGCTATCAGGTTATGCCATTTTAAGGAGGAACCCATATATCAAACACTCAAGAAAACATCAAAGAAATAATGGAGCAAACCAAGATCTAGGTTATGATATACTTTTTCATTATTTGATTCATTGCATAGATCCTATGATTTATTGAGTGAGCGTTGAGTGTGAATTTGGTACTTTCATGATATTGTTCCTATTTTACATAGTTCACATTTTCATTCAACATTTATAAGAATCAAAGGATATTTATAGCTTTTTGAAAACAAGGATTGACAATGGAGATAAAAAAGCGAATAGATGACCAATATCATGTTAGTTGGGAGGTTGAGAGATGAAGGGTGGAAGATAATTGGGAATTAATTAATTTAGAGAATTAAATTTTGGAGAGGGTTAAGTAGTTATGGATTAAAATTTAATTAATTAAATCACCTGAAAAGGAGATTTAGGACATAGGAAGTTAATGTGGTACTTAGGAGAAATTTAAGTGTCTATAGATCCTGAAATAAGACATCTATATTAGAATTATTAGTCCATTTGCATGCTTAATAATAATGTCTTTAATTATTTTCTTAGAGTTATAAAAAATAATTCAAAATGGGTTTTACCTAGAATAAATTGACCCTAGTGATAATGAAAACTTGCTCTAGGGAAGTTTTAAATACCATCTCGATATGATTAAACATAAAAAATTAAAGACAAGTTTCTATTTTTATATAATTGTAGTGTAGAAAAATGTACTCCTTTACATTTTCATATTTTGTTTGGGTACCCTCAATTAATTTGGACTTAATTATGCCTCAATAAGCCCTATTTTATATATTTAAGCCTAATAGATTACATTTTCCAAAGGGGAAACCTGACAATAGTTAATTTCAACACATAGCACTTTACCTTGAGTAATGTGTGTTCCAGGAATAGGGACCTGAGACCCATTCACCCATGGGTGAATGGATCCTCCCTAAGCCTTTGAACCCATTTAAACATGTTTTTGGCAGTATTTTTATAATCCCAAATTCAAATTCCAATGTTGGCTTGTAATGTTTAATTTTAGAGAAATTAAGGATAGATACCTTTATAAATACTGATGAGCTCAAAATATGCTTGTAGTTTGAATATCATAATGTATTTTTAAATACCCTTACTCTTTTTAATGGTTGTTTTAAACTCTGTGATTATAAAATTTTCATTTAAAGATGGTAAGTATCCTATGGCAAGCATTCCTATATTCTTGCAGCCTAATATATTTGTATGTCTATATTCATCGCCCTGTTTGAACTCCCAATTGACTGATACGATGCATGTGGTTTTTGGATAAATGAGATGAATTTAATGTGTGATTAATGATGAATATTGTGCTATTATATGCATGCTTTCTTTCACCTCTCTCGCCACATGTTTCACAGGTTGTTGAAGTTAGCATGAACGAGTCAATGTGCAACAGATCTCGGTGCTGCAGTGAAGTCCATTTCCAGCACAACATCGAGGAAGTTGTTTCAGCGAGGACTCTCTGTCTGAGTCATTGAGAGGAGATCATAATGGTCATCAATCTAGGAAGAGTGGAATGCTAGATTCTCTTTGAATCAGTTGAATAGATATACTCTCATTTATGAGAAGTCTGTTCCTTAGCCTCAGGAAGCATTTATATCCGCATATTTCTCTGTTAAGTTAGTTAGTTGCTTTTCTATAAATAAATGATCCTCCTACGTGAGTGAGCAAGTAGAGAAGAGAAAAGACTAGATTAGAAATAAGAGAACATAACAGAGTATGTTCGAGTTAGTATTATAATGAAAGACAAAGTTTTGTGTTAGTTTTCTTACAAGCAAAACAACCATGTGTATGATTTCGAGTTTATGAATAAAAGCTGATGAAGTTTTGAGTTCAATTCTTGCATAGTTTGGTTGATGCTTGCTAAGGGGTCCCACTTACTAAGTATCTGTAGCTAGTTGTTTATTTCCTATGTTTTTATTAGTTAGAATTTCATTCCAGGAAGTTTCAGTGCAAACTCAGTCTTATATTGTTCCGACAGCATAAGGAATCCATCCCTATGTCTGTTCTTGCAGCATAAGACTAGTTCATGGTTTGTTTCTCAATAATGGTTGTCATGATTTCTGCTTTAATTAAGTTTTGCTTAAGTTGATAAGACTTTGCCTTACGTTCCTGCATCAAAAGTAGAATTCCTTTCACACATTTATTTCTAGTAGGTTGTGGCTAAAATCGGTTCTTAGTGCACATACAATGCCACTCCATTTCAAGTATACGTTCCCTGGTTTGACAAAGTAAATGAATGACCATGAGAATATGTTAGTCACCTGCTGGAATGTCCAATTCCCAGGTTAGGATTTGTCATGACTTTTATATCCTTTTGTGGGCAACAACCATTTTGGGCATTGTTGCTGGGGATGGTGTCAAGCTAATAACCTATCATAGTCATTGTTAGTAGTAGTTAGTGTGCTTATTCAAAAATTTTCAAATCCTTCAATTTTCAGTTAAGTTCATTACATACATAGAAGAAGAGACGCTTTAGGAAAAGTTCTCCCAAACCCTTCCTTCACTGATAATTTTTTTAAACCAGCCTATAATCTATTTGAGGAAGGAGGACACCAAGATATCAATCCATTTGCTAAAGACCCACTCACTGAATTTCCCTTTGACCTAGTTGATGAAGAACCTCAGGAAAATCCATTTGCTTTGATACTTCATTAGGTAGATATGGCACAAAATCCACCTAATCGACTTCCTGCTTTTGAATTCCCTATCATACCCCAACAAGATAATGATAACCTCAAAAATATTCCTTCTTCATTACTTCCCAAGTTCTATAGAATAGTTATAGAGGACCCAAACACTTTCTTGTTTGATTTCGACATCCTTTGTCAAAGCTATGATTACACCACAGATGCTCATAAGCTGAAGTTGTTTCCTGCTACTTGGAAGGAGGGAGCTCTAAGATGGTTCATGAGTTTGGGGAGGAATGCCGTCGATAGTTGGGTAGTCATGCAAACAAAGTTTCTTGAGAAATATAAGGAATATTGCAAGAGTGGTAGTAAGGGTGATGATATATTCTGAATTCAGCAGAAGGAGGATGAAATCCTGAAAGACTATATCTCAAGGTTTTTTTTTTCCTTCAAAAAGAATTCAGACCATACTCTCAATGAAGAATCTTAGAAATTACTTTTTCTAAGGGGAATCAATGATTCTTGTATTGATGCTCTGGATCTGATGGGTAGAGGAGATATAACCCAAGTGCCTTGGGATGATATTAAGTCCATATGTCACAATTACTCTCGAGCAAATGTCAAGAAGGGAAGAGGTCATCAGGCCACAGTGGGAAAGTCTTCTACTAACGGAGTTTCACGGATGGAGATTTCAAATTTGATGTTTGATTTCAAGCAAGATATCATAAACAATATGGCTACATAGTTGGATACTATGGAAGCTCGAAAGAAACATGAGAAAGCTGAAGAAATCTTAGCTGAGTTTTGTCCACATTGCCGACATAAGAAGCGTGACTGTAGATGTAAGATGGTGGCTAACCTAGAGGCTAAGCAATTACCTACTGAATTTAAGCCAGTAGAAGGTGATGATGACCAAGTATTCTACATTGCACAAAGGCACCCATGGGCTCAAAGACAAGGTATGTCTCAAGACCCTTTGACTTTTGGTAATCCTTACTCTAATTATAGTAACCAGTGGCAACCTACATATCGCCCATCACCACAATGGAATACCTCTCAACCACAATGGCCTAATTATCAAAGTCCACAATGGAAATCTACTCAAGGAGGTTGGAAAAAGCCACAAGGACAATGGGCTCCACCCCAAGGTAACTGGCAGCAGAATCCTCAATGGAGAGGTTCTCAACAATGGCAAAACCAATCTCTTGGCTTTTTGCAGCTTCAACAACCACAAAATCAGGCCCTCATGCCACCTCCTGCGGCACCTGCGGTAAATGCTGGCCCTCCAAAACAAACGCCTATGCCTGCTCAACCATTGCCAAATCCTAATAATAAGCAGCAGCATCATCAACCTATGTATTTTGTAGAATCCAATCAGTATCCATCCTATGCTCTGAATATTCATGATTTCCATCTTAGGTCTAGAACCACCCTACCTGCTCCACAACCGCCAGTAATTACTGAAATTCCATCTCCTCCCTCTGAATAATTGACTGGTCTTGTAAAACAAATACCTATATCAGATACTATCTCTAAGGAGCCTGTCCTGTAGCATCCAGAAAAACCACTTTTTCCTCAAAGATTGCAAGTCAATACACCCAAGTCTATAGAAGAGCCTACCTTTGATATTTTAGATCAGCTAAAAAATGTACACATTCAAATCCCTCTTTTTCAAGCCATTAAAGATGTTCCAATCTATGGGAAAGCCATTAAGGAGGCTTGTTTGAAGAAACCTGGAAGGAAAAAAGGATCCCCAAACTATCCATGTTCTAGGAAATTTGGCATATATTATGTTAGGGAAGGTAGTCATGCCAAAATATGCTGACCCTGGGAGTCTTGTGGTACAAATCAATATTAATGGTCAACTAGTAAAGAATGTTTTGGTTGACCTTGGTGCAACCATCAATGTAATGAACAAGCATACTATGGAGTTGAATATCCTAACCATTAGGTCTACACCTACCATCCTACAACTTGCTGATAGTTCCATAGTCACACTTGATGGCATGGTGGAAGATATAATTGTCAACCTTGAGTCTTGGGAATACCCAATAGATTTCACCATATTGTCCACTAAAGCAACCTTGGGAGGATATCCTATCATCCTAGGTAGACCATGGTTAGCCACAACTGATGCTTTTATAGGATGTCGTTCAAGAGACATGACAATTTCTGATGGTCAGTCAACAAAGAAATTGGTCTTATACCCACCTGCCCAGCCTCGGCCAGACTTGTCTCAACCAATTTGGCCAGATTTAGGTGAGGAAACTGAAGAAGTCAGTTCATTGGCTCACTTAATGATGCTGCAAACTAATCCATTTTCCCAACTTCAAAGTGAGGATGACCTGCTGTTACAAATTCTTCAGTCCAACTTTGACATGAGTAGCCCATCTGTTTTAGATAACTGTCCTTAGCAGTGCTTCTTGTAGCAACTAAATCTTGAGAGCCTGCCATTTAAAATTCCTGCAGTCTATCAAAATTTTTTTCCACAAGAAATACAAACACCACCTTTATCAGTAGACTCCATGAATGATCTTACCAAGCAAATTGAGCTGTCGCTAGACCAATGTCTGAATATCAATAATAAGATGCTTCAATCTCAACAAACTACCCTAGTCACAATGCTACAAGATCAACATAAAGCCTTTGCATGGGACTATAGGGATATGACGAGAATAGATCCTCAACTTTGTACTCATAGGATCTACATTAAAGAAGATTGTTCACCTATTAGGCAACCTCAAAGAAGGATAAACCTAGCACTCAAGGAAATAGTTAAAAATGAGCTCCAAAAATTGCTTGATGCTGGTTTCATCTATCCCATTTCAGATAATCAATGGATATCTCCACTAGTGATCATTTCTAAAAAAGGTGGAAAATGGAGAGTTTGTGTAGACTACAGAGAGCTAAATACTGCAACTAAAAATGATCACTTTGCACTGCCATTTGTTGATCAGGTACTAGACTCATTGTCTGGTAAACAATATTTCTCATTTTTGGATGGATATAGTGGGTATAATCAAATTAAAATTGCCCCTCGGGATCAAGACAAAACAACCTTTACCTGTCCATGGGGGACTTTTGCTTACTCTGTCCTACCTTTTGGCCTGTGTAATGCATCTGCAACATTTCAAAGGGTAGTAATTAGTATTTTTGCTAACAATTCTCATGATTCTATGGAAATCTATATGGATGAATTCACCACTTATGGAGTTACTTATGATGAAGCATTAGCAAATTTGGAGAAAGTGTTGAAAAGATGCCAGGAGCACAATTTGTCTTTAAATAGTGAGAAGTGTTTTATGATGATGCAAGAAGGAATTGTTTTAGGCCATCATATCTCTCCAGTAGGAATTCAAGTTGATCCTACAAAAATAGATGTCATTCTAACTTTGCAAACACCTATGAAACAAAAGGATGTTTGAATCTTCTTAGGACATGATGGATATTATAGAAGATTTATTAGAGATTTCAACAAAATAGCTAGTCCCCTGTATGCCTTATTGACTAAGGATTGTGAATTTAACTGGACTGAGGCCCATGAAAAATCTTTCCTGTAGCTTAAGAACTTACTTACTAAAGCACCTATTATTCAAGGAGCCAAGTGGAGTCTGCCCTTTCATATACACACAAATGCTTTTGATTATGCCATAGGGGCAGTGTTAGGACAAAAGGAGAATTCCATAGAACATGCCATCTATTTCATTAGCAAAAACATTCAAGGCTCAAAATTAAACTATACTATCACAAAGAAAGAATTACTAGCAGTTGTGTATGCTCTGAACAAGTTTCGACATTATGTCGTTGGTTACCAAATATTTGTTCATACAGATCATGCAGCAATAAGGTACCTCATGAATAAGCCTGCCATATCTGGTAGATTAGCAAGGTGGCTACTATTGTTTCAGGAATTTGATATCACAGTTATTGACAAGCTAGGCAGGGCAAATGTGGTGGCTGATTTCTTATCAAGACTTCAAACAACTACACCTGCCACATCGAAGGTAATTGATGATAGTTTTCCTGATGAAAATCTATTTTCTATTGTTGCTCAAACTCCATGGTATGCAGCTATTGCAAATTATTTAGCAGCCAAAAAAAATCTAGCTCACTTCTCAGCAAAGGATAGGAAGCTATTGATTGAGAAAATTTTTAACTTTTCATGGATTGTAAATTGTTTTTTTTACACAATTAATGACCAAGTTATGTGAATGTGTGTTAGATAAGATGAGACATATGAAATTTTTCATGCTTTTCATGATGAGCCATGTGGTGGGTACTTTGCATATAAAATAACATCAATGAAAGTGCTTAATATAGGGTACTATTGGCCCACACTACACAAGGATGCTGTGGCCTACACCAGAAAATGTGACAAATGTCAAAGAATGGGGAGACCAACAAGGTCTGATGAAATGCCCCTATATCCACAAGTGGTATTTAGTCCCTTTGATAAGTGGGGAATGGATTTTGTTGGGCCTATTGATCATCCATCCAATGGGAAATCCTACATTTTAGTTTGCACTGATTACATAACTAGTGGGTGGAAGTGAAAGCAATGACACATTCCCATGACAAGAAAGTTGCTGAGTTCCTCTATGAACATATTTTTACTCGGTTTGGAGTCCCAAGAGAGCTTGTTACTGATCAAGGAGCTTGGTTTACTTCAAACCTGATCACTGCATTGATGAATGACTACAAGATCAGGCACATGAAGTCAAGCCCATATCACCCTCAAGCCAATAGTCAGGCATAGGTTAATAATAGAGAATTGGAGGCAATCCTTACAAAAATAGTGTAGTTACACAAGAAATATTGGAGCAGTCATCTTTTAGAAGCAGTCTGGGCCTATAGGACAACATGGAAAACAACTACAGGGTTTACCCCTTTTGATTTACTTTATGGAAAAACTATCATCTTGCCAATAGAGTTTGTGAATAAGACCTTAAGGAATGCTCTTCAGCTTAAAATTGATCTTTCAGAAGCCCAAAAGGAACACATCCTATAGTTGAATGCATTGGATGAGATGAGGAAAGCTGCCCTACAGCACAATGAAACTATCTAGCAATAAAGGAAGAAATGACATGACCACAATATCCGAACTAAGCATTTATCCGCTGGTGATTGGGCGCTACTCTATGAATCCAGGTATAAAGAGAATCAAGGTAAGCTTACAACAAGATGGCTTGGTTCGTATGAAATTGAAAATGTATTTGATAATGGTTCAGTTCAGTTGGCTACAATTAATCCTATCCACTTCAAACTACTGGTTAATGGACACCGTCTTCAGTTGTATCATAAACCTGCATCCAAAGAACAATTTATGAAATAGTCTGTTTTTGATGCAGCCACTAATCTTCATGCAACAAAAGGCTTCGGTCTTCTTCCTACAACATCTCTTTGAAAACTATGTTGTACGTCCATAATAAAGGTTTTCTTTTTACGGAAACCACTTTCTCCATCACCATTTATCACCATCATTCATTTCATCTTTCTTTTCCACGTCACCCATCCTACCGTACCACCTCCATTTATTATTTCTTTTTCAAGCAGTCATTTCTGGCTATGCTGTGATATCTCCCAACATCCGTGAGCATTTAATACAAGGTACACGATATTCATTTTATTTGTCACATCATTCATTTCTTTCATTTATTACAAGTGTTTATTAGTCATTAGTGCTCATTCTTCGCCTATCCTTTCGCACATGTGAGGACACATGTCAAATCTTAAGTAGGGGGTGGGGATAATTTGTTTCAAATTTTTTTCTTTTGCCAATGCCACGTTCGTTAAAATTTTTTTTTAGATTGTACTTCCCAAGAATGAATGCGTGATTTTTCCCTGATCAGCAAGTTAACTACTTAATTAAGTAGTTTCTAAAAATCATTGCATGCAATTATCTTTTATATCATTTTTAGAAAGAAAATAAAGGTAAACAGGTCGAAAAGAAAAGAAACAAAGCAAAGAAAAAGTGTTTTTCAAATTCTCAAGAAGAGGTTAAGGTTCAGGGATTTTAGTAGAGTCAGTTTTTGAATATGGGTGGTCAGCTAGTAAGACATGAGCTAGCAACTCATGAGGCCTTAATGCAATATCGTCAGATAGTTCAGGCATTCAGTATTTGCGGATGGCTGAACTATTTTGTAAGGATAGATTCTTTCACCGAGGAAGCTGCAGGTGAATTTTTAAGAACTCTTTCAGAAGGAGAGGCTATAGTATGAGGTTTAAAAGTTGCCATAACAGAGGAATGAATTGTTGAAGTGACTGGGCTTCCAGCAATAGGAGATAATTTCATTCAGGAAGGGATCCTATCTCTTCCAGGGCAGAATTCACATTGCCAACGGATGGACCCTTGGAGGTTTCAAAGAAAGGATGCAAACGGGTCTCATTTCCTTATCCATATACAAAATATGCCTCCATCATAATCAGGTAATTGACTTGTGAAGGATGCTTTTCTTATTTGTATTCCTACAATTTTAAACTGTTAAGTCATATGAGGCACGGGTTAGCTGTCAACGTCCCAAATTTCTTGTTAAATCTTTTGGAGCGTTGTGCCTATGAAACTCAGAAGGGTAAAGATAATTCTGTCACCCATCATTCCCTTATTAAATTTTTGATTGAGAATTGTTTGAGGGATGTATCACCCCTTTCTTAGCAAGAATCTTCTACCCAGAAAGGACTGCAACCTCCAGAACCTCCCAGAACACTCCCTACTCAGACCAAGAAAAAGAATATCTTAAAATTTCTTGGAGGCCTGTGACGCTTCAAACTTTAAGTTTTTGCCTTCTAGCTAAAACTAAAATGCAACAAAGCTTGTGGGAAGAGGAGAAGAAGAAATTAAAGAAAGAAATTGAAAATCAAAGATAGGAAATCCAAGAAATAAAGGAGAAAATGAATAAAATGATGAAAGTAGCTGGACAAATCATGGAATGTAGACCACCACCCAGGGTGTATGCAATGTGCCCCAAGGAGCAGTTTTTGTGGTTCCAATTAATGAGAATTTCCAAAAATCTGGACCCTGAAATTCATTCCGCTAAAGAGTTTTATGATGCCTATTAGACAACACCTAATTGGTTAAGAAATTATTTGTGTGAATTTTATTTGCATGGTTTATTAATCCTTTTTGAAATAGAGTGGAATCCGCTCCTTTACATTGGTGACATTCATTTGAGATCACTTATGTCTTGGGCGGCTAATGAGATTAATTATGGGGAGAAATTAGAGGATTATGAGGAAGCTAAAAGGAAAGAACCAATTCCCCCGAGACTAGAAAGCTCAAATCCTCAAACAGTTCTTAGAACTTGGTTTTTTGTTACATATGGATTTTATGATCCTGTAGCAAGAATACAAATATTTGATCTCAGAATGTCAGAGGCTTCTACTACAAGTTTGGGAGAAGTTTGGGAGAATGTCAGAATCAAAACAAGATGGGAGAAATTGACAGTTGGCCTAAGAAAATATGAGCCTCATAGTCCTTTGAATTTCAGAGTAGCCATCAGAAGGTCAGAAAGGTATATACAACTGGGTCTCCAGGAAAGGTTTGAATTGTGGTTGCCATTAACATTTCACCCCTTGTTTTGATGTGGCCATTGTATCCTTATCTGGCCATAGATATTAATGAAACTAATGAAGCTCGAAGGTATGAAAGATGGGAGAATGTCAGAGGCTTCTACTACAAGTTTGGGACATCAATGCAAGGCCATGCTACTTTTACCGATTTCAGGGAAACAAACAAGAAGGTTAATGTTGGAGGACCAACATTAGGATAAGTAGGGGGAAAATGATGAGCCCAAAATATGCTCGTAATTTGAATATTATAATGTATTTTTAAATACCCTTACTATTTTTAATGGTTGTTTTAAACTCTATGATTATAAACTTTTCATTTAAAGATGAGTAGTATCCTGTGGCATGCATTCCTATATTCCTATAGCCTAATATCTTTGTATGTCTATATTTATCGCCCTGTTTGACCTCCCAATTGACTGATACAATGCATGTGGTTTTTGGATAAATGAGATGAATTTAATGTGTGTGATTAATGATGAGTATCGTGCTATTATATGCATACTTTATTTTGCCTTTGTCGCCACGTGTTTCGTAGGTAGTTGAAGTTAGCATGAACGAGTCAATGTGCAATGGATCTCGATCCTACATTTTAGTCCATTTCCAGCACGACATCGAGGAAGTTGTTTCAGCGAGGACTCTCTGTCCAGGTCGTTGGGAGGAGATCATAATGGTCATCAATCTAGGAAGAGTGGAATGCTAGATTCTCTCTGAATCAGTTGAATAGATATACTCTCATTTATGAGAAGCCTGTTCCTTGGCCTCAATAAGCATTTATATCCACATCTTTCTCTATTAAGTTAGTTAGCTAGTTGCTTTTCTATAAATAAATGATCCTCCTGTGTGAGTGAGAAATTAGAGAAGAGAAAAGACTAGATTATAAATAAGAGAACAAAATAGAGTATGTTCGAGTTAGTATTATAATGAAATACAAAGTTTTGTGTTAGTTTTCTTACAAGCAGAACAACCATGTGTATGATTTCGAGTTTGTGAATAAAAGCTGATGAAGTTTTGAGTTCAATTCTTGCATAGTTTGGTTGATGCTTGCTAAGGGAGCCCACTTAGTAAGTATCTGTAGTTAGTTGTTTATTTCCTATTGTTTATCAGTTAGAATTTCATTCCAGGAAGTTTCAGCGCAAACTCAGTCTTATATTGTTCCTGCAGCATAAGGAATCCATCCCTTTGTCTTTTCCTGTAGCATAAGACCAGTTCATGGTTTGTTTCTTAGTAATGATTGTCATGATTTTTGCTTTAATTAAGTTATGCTTAAGTTGATAAGACTTTGCCTTACGTTCCTGCATCAAAAGTAGAATTCCTTTCACACATTTATTTCTAGTAGGTTGTGGCTAAAATCGGTTCTTAGTGCACATACAATGCCACTCCATTTCAAGTATATGTTCCTTGGTTTGACAAAGTAAATGAATGACCATGAGAAGATGTTAGTCACCTGTTGGAATGTCCAATTCCTAGGTTAGGATTTTCCATGACTTTTATATCCTTTTGTGGGTGACAACCAAATACAAGGTATTTTTATCAAATCAAGCCTAAGAAGTAGAAGTTTTCAATCATATTTTTGAGAGATCAATCCTAAGAGAAAATATTATTGTCAAGAGCTTTCAAGGGTAGATTTATCAATCATCTACAACAAAAATCAATATCTCAAGCATCATGTCAAAGTTATCAAGCATCACACATGTTTTTGGAGGTAACATTGTGATGTAGGTTTCAAGATCCAAGTCAAGCATTCAAGAATTCACTAAAGTCATCAAATCAACATCCAATTCAAGCCATTTCATGCAAGTTTCATTCCTTCAAGGATCTCCATTCAAGGGTTTCAAACCAAGGGTTTGGTGAGTTGTAACATATAAATTGTTCATTCATCATTCCTTTCATGTTTCATTGTTTCATTTCAAGGTTTAATTACCAAAATGGGGTTTGACCAAGGAAACACCCCATTCACCAAAAGAAGACAATATTCCCCTCTTTTGTATGTGCAAGTTCATAGGTTGAAGAAAAGTTGAAGATCTCTTAAAGAAAGAAATTGGAAAATTTGTCAAAGCTGCATTTGTTGTCACCTTTGTTGTCAAGATACAAAAACTCAAATCCTGAATTTATTTCTGGATTTTCAATAGTGGGACCTGGGGGAATCAGAAGTGCAAACCCAAGGCCCGAGGATCGTGAAATCAGATTTTAATTCTTGTACAAAAAACATTCCCTAGTGGGAAAATGAGTCCGAGACAAATTTTTAGAAAGTGCTTTTGGTGACAAGTATATAGTGTTTAACCCTTCTCAGATCTACTAGATCTTTGTTGTTTCTCATAGTTTCATGCTTCATCTACAAGATCTAAGTGTTATCTTGCATAATTGTTGTGATTTAATATTTTTATTTTTCTCCCAAAAGTGTTGTTTAGGGTGATACTCCATTCTCAATTATAAGGAAATTAGTAGATTCCCTCATTGAGTTGACTCACCTAAGGGTTGTAGGTCAATTATTTGTGTGGATCTCATTTCCTAATGAAAATAGGAAAATAGTTCCATCCATATTTGATACCATCTCTTATTTTTCTATGTTTCAATAACAATATACCATGCCAATCTTGTGAGAATCACTATAGATCCATGTCACAAGTTTCACATATCTCAGGTTCAAACCTAAGGGGCTCAAAAATAAATGAAATAAATTTTTAAATCTATTATAACATTGTTGTGTTAATCAATTGAAGAACATTAAATTCATGTAATTAGATGAATATATTATGCATGACATAAACACTAACTATTCATTACTGTTCCCTAAGCTAAGTACCCTAGCATTCAATTTTTAAATAATAATTTATGGGTATCAACTCAGATTTGATTAGTCTAGATTAATTATGCTTAATTTTTTTCAATTTATTTAATCATCCAAAGATTATTTATGTAAAGTGATTTATTTCTCTACATTTTTTGTGAATTTATTCACTCTTACACTACCCAAGGATTTTACCTTAGGGTTTATCCTTATTTGTAATTAGATATTTATATCTATATATTTTTTATTGCTAAGTATCATTCTTAGGTTTTATTATGGTTTACTAGTCCCACATTCAAGCTTCATGGCTCTATTCTAGAGTTTTAGCTTCATTGAGTAATATCATTTTTACCCACCCTATAACCTTTATTACAAACCTAATATTTTTTTTAAATATTTTATTAGTGATTATTTTTAAGTTATACCATCATTTAGCTCAATTTAATACCATTAATTTACTTATATTAGGGTTTTAGACATTTATTACATAATATTGTGAACTCTACACATCCACCCTTGGATAAACCTTAATTGTTATATCTTTACATCATGTATTCTCATATTCCCTTATATTTGACTAGTATTCATGTTTCTATTATATATTTTTAACTTGCTCACTGAATTTGTAATATTCGATCCTAACATCCTTGATTCAATTATGGAATTTTATCATGAGGATGGAAACATTTTTCTATGGAGGAATTATACCATAATATACCTCTCATCATGTAGGTATTTATTCATTACTCTCTAGGTTCTATTTTGGATACCATTTCTACACTTTTCCATGAATCTCATATGCTTCATTTTTATTTAATAAATAGTGATGTAAATGTAATTGATTATAATGTAATTTTACCTTTATGCATGTTTCCATCATGCGATTCATGTAGTGAAACATTTTTTGTGGTGGATACTCAAATTATATCAAAATATTCAAATGATATAATTATAGATAATGCTTATATGATGAGATCACTTTTATTATTATATATGACATGATTGTGAATAGTAATATTATTTTCTCTATATCATGATACTCTTATTAATATGAACATACATCATAATGTTATATATGTCATGCTAGGCATTATAATTTGAAGGTTTCAAACCTAAATTTAACTCAAAGTTTAACCTTTTTTAATAGTTTATTTAATTATGTATATTTTCAATTAACTAAGTTGGAGTCTATATTTTGGGTCTATATTAGAAGAAAACATATTTTTTAAATCAAGGATACTATAAATATATATATATCTGTGTGTGTGTGTGTGTGTGTGTGTGTGTTAAATATCTATTATTATTATTTGTCACTTTGATATTTATTATAGGTTGACTTATTTTACTTCATTACACTAAAAAATTTGATAAAAATATTAAAATGATAACTTACATGAATAATAAATGGAATCATATCTTAGCAATACATTTTTTAATAAGTAAAAATAATCAAAAGGGTTTTGCATTGCAACAATATGTTATAAATATTACACCATTACATGGTTTATCTAGAAAGATAAATTTATGGACTCAAATTGACATGGAATAGATCTTCAAGATTCAATCAAGACATCACATAGTATAATTAATACCATGAATGCCATATTTGATGGATAACATCAAGTACAAGACAACATAAATATAGCTGATATATGAGATTGTCATGAATTGAAATCCCATTATAACTTAAATTATATTTCAATTAGATAATTATAAAATAATAAATGTACTTCTCCATAAGTATAACCATAATACCATAATATAGGATAATACCATGAAGTTGAACCTATACCAATATGTAAATAAAAATATGTATATTTATCATTAAGTATAAAATAAAAATAATATAGTAGAACTCTAATTGTATACCTCCATACTAAAAGTATATCTCAACAAAAGCTAAAACTAAACAAAAAAATGTAGAAAAGAAAGAATTAAGGGAGAATTTTTTTCACCAACTACAAAATTTTATGATTTCTTCATACTCCACATTAAAAATGGGACCCTTACCTTCACGGACAAGGTCATATAAGTGTACAATATAGATAAAAAGATAAGAAAATGTGCATATGACACACCATGATTCTAAATAAATCATAAAACCACCATGAAAATATCCCCTTGATGAAGGGTTGTAATGAAAACATTAACTATCTATATATCATAGTAAATCACAATAATTATATTCAATCAATCATGCAAACCTTAACTCAACATAAAAAAGAGTGTAATAGGATATGACTTTCTCAATACTATCTATAGGTGTCAATTTGTTCTAAACATAATTCTTAGCCTTTCTTATATAGTATACATTTGGATCACATCATTTATTGCATGTATTCTATTGGAGAACATGGAAAAATTGAGTAGGGCCCATAAGCCATACCATTTTTCCCAATTATCCAAGTGACTAGATAAGGTGTATTTGTAATTGAATGATCATATAAATGATATATATTTAACCTTGAATAACTCAAAATAATTGGACGAGGCCTCATTAAGCCCCTCAATTTCTTCTATTTTTCCTTTTGACTTGTCATAGAGAAATAATAAATTGCAACCAAATAATTATATAAGAATCATGTGAAACCAATAAGTTGAACAAGAGTATAAATAATTAAAATGCATATATTGATTTCGATAATATGTTAAAATAAAATTTATATTTTGGATATATTTATCACTAATATAAAAGATAAAAATAATAGATACTTGTAAATCTATAACGAGGATAGAACCTCACCTCTCTTTTATGAATGGTTCAATAATATAAAATTATTTCATGCGTCATTATCATAAAGGTCAATCAACCCCATTAGATAACACAGGTTTCCAATTATCATAATTTATTAATGATTTAATAATAAGTGACCTTTATTAGGTTTGAATTAGGATTCAAAATCCATCTAGGCCTCTATTAAATGATAATGGCAATCAATGACTCGATATTTAGCAATGTTGAAAACATCCTCAAGGGTTTAAGTTACTTAAGACTTCAATACTATATGACTACCTTTTAATAGTTATCTCATCATATTTATTTATTACTTAGGTAATCAATACCTATAAGCACTTGTAAAAGAGATCTATAGCCGTGAATGAACTTGAACTCAACATTAACCAAAACCTAAAAGACAATAGGAAATTTCTTCAATATATATTGTCACATGTATCAAAAAGGATAAAATATAACAATAAGATAAGGATTTAGTATTTAAAATGAATATACTAATACATACACCTCCTTATAATCAATAAAAACTAGACTATTGGTAAATGAAGATTAAATCATTATAAAATTATCATTTAGTCATTCGATGTACACAACCACTAAACATCGAGCTCCCACTTCCAAATCATGTTAAAGAATTAGGAATCTTTAGGTGTTATTTCACAACAAGTCTTCAAATAAAATTATATAAGTTCCAGAGTGAATAAATTAATATGGATTTGTTCTCATACTGCAAAAAGGGCACAAAATATGAACAAAACCAATTGAATGACATCAATATAGTTTTATGCTACAAGGTGACCTCATATTGGTTACCACAATCAAGACTAGATAGAGAAATGAGAGTAAAATAGTTATGTAACATTCTAGGGTTTAAGAAATCATAAGGGCTGAATATATTGTAATATCTTGATTCAGAATAATTAATTCTAAATCATTTTATATAAACTGAGCCCAAGAATCAAGTGAACTAGCACACATATGAGTTATATTTGTTTTAATATGAAACATTATCTATGAGTACATATGTAATAGTTTAATCATATTAGAGTTGCCTAAGTGTTTTCATTGAGGACCATTTATCTATGGGTATGTATGTAATAATTGAATTATATATAGACTTTTTCTCTTACATAATATATATAACTATTATATATATAACTATTATATATATAACTATTATATATATATATAACTATTATATATATATATATCTATTATATATATATAACTATTATATATATAACTATTATATATATATAAATACATATAACTATTACATATATAATCTTATGAGTGGATTATGGTAGAAATAAAGAAGATGAAGGATCCTCTTGTTAAAAATGAAAACAATGGAAGCAAGATTATTGTTATATCCCATGTTAAAATTGGGTACTAGGGCTTCAAAGGTTGTGTATTTTTTTTATTTTTAATAGAGGGTGTTAAATGGTTAAAATGATAAAATAGGGATTTATTTTTGTGGTTAGAATTTATTTTTTGAAAGGTGATAATATTTGGATAGATAAGTTATATTTTAGATGTGTCTAGTGAATGCATTGTTACTAGTATTTTAGTTTCAATGCTCCATTTTTGTACCTAGGTTTAATGACAATATATATAATATATGTTCCCATAGATAAATATTTCCTCAATGAAAACACTTGGATGAATCTAATCTATACATGTATTATTATCAAGAATACAATGCTTGATTAATTTTTTGGATCAATCAACTCTTAACCTCCATAGATTTATTATTTCTCTCTTTTTGTGACAAGTGTTTGATTACAGGTGATCCTTGGGAGATGTACAGTTGGGGGATCAACTACAATATTGTATCAAAGCTCTATATTTATAATTCATTATCCTTTTTCTAAGATATCTAGAATTTAAAAAAAATTGGTTCATTGTGGAGCATAAAAGACCTCACCATTATGTTTGGAAGGGCCAAAAATCCTTAAAAATCAACCATCTAAATGTTGAAATTAGAGCAATTAAAAATTTTGCAATTTTTTAGGGGAAACATAATTTGAAGGAAATAATCTATATAGTTGTATGGAATGCATACAATTTTATGGATATCTATGACATTATTTGTCATCTTACGAACCTTGTGTAAACCTTGCATCTGCAATTTTTAACATGATCTATTTTTCCAATGGATTTTAGTTGATTTTTGTCATCAATTTTTAATTTTTTGGCCTACCTTTTTTAGTTGCTATGAGTTTATTCCTTGGCAATGTTGAGGTCTTTTTTATAGTCATTGGTATGTTTTTTGTTGAATTTTGAATAGGTTACGACGTTTCTTCTTCATACATCACATTTCCTTGTTAGGTCTATATAGGATAAAAAAATGTCACCCTTGATAATTCCACACTAGGTTTAGCTCCCCCCTATGTGCTTGGGCCTAATTATGCATTTAGTTACCCATTTTATAAAAATATTCAAAAAATCAAACAATGAGAAATAAAAAAGAGCATTTAATATTTGATCCCCAACACTTTGGGCTCCGAAAAGGATGGGTCTGGTCTAGGGTTCCCCACACCCTAAACCACCTCTTTTTGGCTCCTTTTTGGATATGCCGGTGTTAGTATTTTATTATTTTAATTTCCAAAGTCATTTGTTGGCTATCAATATTTGATTTTTTGGAAATTATAATAATTGAAAATAAATACTAGTAATTTTCATCCTAAGCACACCTAATGAAACCTAGCATGTTTTAAAAAGAAATTGAAATTATTATTGAGAAATCAAGAGAATCAAGAGAAGAATTATCAAAATTATTTTAACATTAATTCCAATCAAGCATCATGTCAATTATCCATTATGTTTTCATGTAATTTTGTGTTGTTATTGATGTCAAATTTTTTGTTGTTGTTGCATATGTCAACCTATGGAGATGCTTTGATTGGTTTCATTATGTTGTCATTTGTAGTATCACTAATTCCAACCTCTAGTGTTACTTTGATGAGAATGTTTTGGTGATGTTCAACCTGTTGTGTGGTTGAGTTGCTGAGAAGGTGTTGTAGATGTTGAGTTTGATTTTATGGTGCTTGGTCTCCAAGTTCTTTTGAGAAAATTTTAATAAAAGAGGAAACAATGTGGTGAAAAGTGTTCAATGTGACAAAGTGGTGTTCAATATTTTTTATATTTATTCATGGTTGAAGATTTTCTTGTGGTTAGGATATGTTGATCAAAGGTTTTTAGAGGTGTTATATCTATAGTTTCACATTTTGGATCATTGCACAAAAAATTTGTGCTCACTAGTGTGTGAGATATGTTAGAAGTGTTGTTTGGGAAATGGTTTTGATCCACATTTCTTTGAAGTTTTGTTTCTGGTCTTTCAAATTTGGAAGTATGTTTATATTTCTAGTATCTATCTTCAGTTTGAGTTGTTTGTGTTTTGGTGCGTCCATAAGGTTGGATTCAAGTGTTGCAGTGTGTTGAAGGTTAACTAGCTGTGTAGGTTGAATATGTTCCTTTAGTGTATGATAGTGTGAAGGATTTGTTGGATTTATAAGTGTTGATGGAATATTCCAAATTGTATTCAAGTGCTATGTGTGGTTTGTGAGTCATATTTCGATCAAAGGAAGCATGTACTTAATTATTTAATGGTGTTAACACAGGTTTGGCTGACCTTGGGTGTTTACACTAATTAAAAATATGCTTCAGTGTTTGTGAAAGTGTGACATGGAATGTATGTGTGTATTTTGGTATGAGTTAAGGTGTGTTGTGGTCCACCTTCATTCCTTTCCACCATGAGAATGTTTTGGTGCTAACCTAATTTGAATTTGTATAGTTGAGGTCCATAAACAACCTTGTCAACTGTTTTCAAGGTTGAAGATGGTATATATGTGGGATGATTTGATGGAGGAAACATGTGTGATGTGTGCAATGAAAAGTGTTGAGATGTGAAGTATGAAAGTGTGAAATGCAGTGTGAGATTTAATGCTTAAGACTATTGGAAGCAATGAGAAAAGGGTGTCTACATTCTACAGAGAGTGCGAATGTTCTGGTGAAGTAATGGTGGAATTTTTTTATTGCTCTGAGATGGATTTATCATTATAACAATATTATATCTTCTTCTTTCTAATATTACAGTGAGCCATTGGAAGTGATCCCTTCTTTTCTTTTGGATAGTGAGCCTATTGTATTCAGTATTGCAATTACTTTATGTTGTGAGCTAATCCTCACTGTGATTTTTCCCTTCTTGGATTTTCCACGTAAATGTGGTGTTCTCATGTGTTTGGATATGTTTTCATCAGTGTTTCTCATGTTTACATTTTTCTAATGCATGATAAGGGTTTAATGGTTGTTGAGGGTTTATGGATTAATGAAGATCTAAATGTTAATGAGGGTTTTGATGTTTTAATGTACAACTGATTCACCCCTCAACTTTCTTATGCATTCAACAATTGGTATTAGAGAAAGGTTCCTTGGAAGAAAGCTTAAATAGTTGAGGTAGATCTGGGATGGCACACAAGGAGGGTCCTTTTTTTGATGGATCTAGTTATGCTTTCTAGAAGATGAGGATGGAAGGTTTCCTTATCTCTTTAGGGTTTGGATTTTGGATTTTTTTTAAAATTAGATATACAATTCCTATAAATGGTCCGATTACTGATGATGAAATCAAGACATATGAGAACAATGGAAAATAAAGGTATTCTATTTTGAGTGGTCTTTCTAATTTAGAGCTTGTGAAAGTTATGAGTCTTAAAACTACTAGTGAAATCTAGAAAAATCTAGAAAGTATCTACGAAGGAGATGATAAGGTTAAGCAAGAAAAGATGCAAAATTTGAAGATCAAGTTTCAAAACCTAAGGATGATAGAAGATTAAAATATTAAAATCTACATGCATAGAGTGGATGAAGTTGTCAATTCCATTAGAGGTGTTGGTGGAAATCTAGATGAAGATGAGGTGGTAAAGAAGGCACTAAGAACTCTTACTAAATCCTATAGTCATAAAATTTATGCTATTGAAGAAGTCAAAAATTTGAATAATTATTCTAAAGATCAGTTTTTTGGTGCATTAGCTACTTTTGAATTTAGAGATTTTGGTTCAAGTGATGTAAAAAGGGAGTCTTCCTTTAAAGTTGGAAAAGTAGAGAAGAACGAGGAATTTGGCTAAGATGAATTTGTAAGTTAGAAGAAAACTTTGTGAGGAAATAAAAAATGCACTAAAAAATATAGAGGTAAGTTACCTATTAAATGTTTTAATTGTGGAAAGACTAGTCATGCTTCAGGATTTCCTATCAAATCTTCAAGAGATAGATATAAGGAGAATAAAGATAAATCAATTAAGAGAATTTATTATGTTAAAGAAGATTCTAGTACATTTGATGATGAATTTGATTATCTAGATGATGAATATGATGAATACTTGTTCATGGTTCTAAATTTTGGAAATAAATTATGCGAAATCTAAGAGATGTATGAAGGAAAGTACTTTGAAAATACGTCATAATGTTGGAGGACAAATAGTGACTTATTTGAAGGCTAAAGAGGAGAATAACAATTGGATTGAATTGATAGTGGATGCTCAAATCAAACGAAAGGTGATAAGAGAGTTTGTTAATTTTGAGAAGTTTGAAGGTGGCTTAGTTAAGTTTGGTGATGATAAATTTTCTAAGATATAGGGAAAAGGTTCAATCAATTCTAATGGAAAGAATAATAAAAATGATGTTCTTTATGTTAAGGATCTGTGTCATAACCTTTTGAGTGTAGGAAATATGTGTAGAAAAGGATATAATAATGTGTTTCAAGACAATGGTTGTGAGATCAGAAAAGGCTTTGGAATTGTGGTTGCAGTAGGAAGAATGATAGATGGAAATTTTTATCAACTTAAGGATAAAAATTGTTAATGATTTGACTCAGATTAATGAAAGTTGGATATGACATAGAAGAATGTGTCACATCAATTTTGATAGCCTAGTGAGAATCAGTTCAAATCAAGCTATGAGAGATCTATGAAAGATTACAAAGCCTATTGATGTTGTCTACAAGGAATGCCAGATTAGCAAGCAAGCTAGAAATAGTTTCAAAGTCAAAGAAAAATCTACTACTGGTCCTTTGGAGTTGGTGCATATAGATCTTTGTGAACCTACTAGAATTAAATAATATGAATAAGAAAATAAAACCTATACAACACACAAATAAAACATTATATCAAGGAATTAAAATAACAATCAAATTAATATAACAATTCCTCAATGGCATCTCATTGTCCTCTATCTCCAAGGATTCTTTAAGTCATTTTTATCTCAGATTGTTGTGCACATGAATTTCCAAATGAAAACTTGAAGAATGAGAGATTCTTGAAATGCAAGAGATGTTTCCTACATTACATGATAATGAACTAGATGTACATGATATGAAAAGATAATAATGCTCCTATGATATTGCTGTATTAAAATGACATGATACAAATGTTGTGATTAAGATGTTGCTAATGAAAATTCCATTATTGAACTACTTGATGCTAACATGTTAATACTAAAATGCTCACTACAATGATAATGCTAATTAAAATGCTACAGAGTGTAATTTCTACAAAGTGCTCAACTCTCTCCCTTTTTGCTGTGTAAATGAGGGCCTATTTATAGATTTTCCAAGGCATGAGCCTTGGTGGTAGGAATCAATGATCTGAATTCAATCTAGAGAGATGGCCGGTTGAAGATGAAGAGGTTAGAGAGAAAAGGGGAAGTGCGTTCCCTTCATAAGAACAAAATACTAAGTGTGAAGAGGAATAAAATGGAAATGAAGGCCAAGTGTCCCAAATTAGTTAGAATTTGTTGATAATAAATGATAAATCAAATATTAGAAATATTTAATTCTTGAGACACATGATGAGGTGGAAGGTGGGAAGAATTTAGTAGACATTTGCTTAAATTTGAATTTAAAATTCAAATTTAGTGACAGGTCAATTAAATAAAATAAACTAATTAAATTTGTTCATTTAATTAAGATATGAAGAAAATGATCTAGAATAGAAAGAATTAGCGAAAATGAACTATATAAATAATTTTTCAATTTATTTATAAGTAGAAGAATTAAAGATTATTAATTAAATAACTTGTATTTAATTAGTTCTCCAGAACAAATTTGAGTGTATACATTTCGTCCCTCTTTAAAGTGACGTGTTTGCAACACGTTGCTTCAAAGAATTTTTTTTCGATAGTGCTGATAAAATTTTTTGATATTTCCTAGACGCTAATTTTTGAGTGATGATGTGTGTATGCCCCCTCGAGAGATAAATTGGGGAAATTTTTGAATCTATAGATTTTTTTGAATTTTTTGAATTTTTTATGATTTAATGAGGATTTTAAATTTTTTATGGGATTTTGCGACGATTTATCTCCCGATAAAGAAGAATGACTTGCCAATTGATTAATTAATGCCCTTTTTGAAAATAAAAATAATCCCACTTAAATACCCTCCATTTACCCTTTTTAAAAGGTAAAAAGGTAAAAAATGAGTTCATTTGAATTCATTTGCAATTGAGTGATTTAGCAAAATGGTGATCCCATACCACACCCATCGATTCGAGTAAGTTCGATGAAACCATTGCCCTGCTACGTATGGAACTTCAATACGTACCTTGAGAAACTGCCTTTTATTGAAATTTGAATTTGTTTTCACACATTTTTCATGTTTTTAAAATCTATTATAGTATGTTTTAGCACATATGATTCCTAAAATAGCGCATATAGGTATTTAGTGAATAGATTCCCTATTTTAGCACTTTTATGCCTTGATATAACACATATACTAAATACTTTAGCACATTTAGATTTTTAGCTCATTTATGTTGCGAAGTAGTGAATATATTGACTATTTTAACACATTTAGGTTTTTAGAACATTTATGCTCTATTTCAGTGCATTGATGGAGTTTTGTAGCACATCCATTGTTCCAGCACATAGACAATATTTTTGTGCATTGACACCAGAATTGATGAAATGGTGATTTTTCTCCTTGCTTTTATGCTTGATAATCACATTAGCCATTGTTTTGGTGATGTTTGATTTGATAGATGATGATTGACCTCATGATGGATGAGAGTCGATAATAGGATAGATGACGATTGACCTCATGATGGATGAGAGTCGATGATAAATGCTCTATGATATTTGATTGAAATCTCATTTGAATTGATTAGGTTGATTGATGAAATGTCAATTTCTGATATGTCATGATTATAGGAGAACTTAGGAGTTATTAAGTCTTGGGGAGAGCTACTCAAAGACTTGAGATATGATTCTACATCTGGTGTAGGAATATTTGGATGTTATTGAGTGATGTGGTTTATCTTCCTTGCTTGATATGCCCCAGTATAGGATAAATAGGGGACTATTAATTGCATTAGCTGAGAGGTGGCATAGCGACCACCACATGTTCCATCTAGCTACTGGTGAGATGATGGTTACCCAGGAGGATATGTACCAGATATTGGGGATTCTCATGGTTGGAGAGTTAGTTGTATATGATCATACATAGCAGGGAGGCACTAAGGCATTGAGGAGGATATTTGATGATGACAAGATTAGTGATTACGAGATCCCATGACAGGATATGGTGGATTCTGATGAGCCATTATCATCTGTTCTAGCTGGGTTTGTTGGAGGTTTCTTATGTCCCTATAGACATCCAAATTTGACCACTCCCATATGGTCAAATTCGTATCTTTTATCCATCTATTTCGTCTATATTAATTAAATGACTTATTTAATTAATATTTTCCCATTCATCTAAGGTGTCTAAAGTATTTAATTTAACAATTAAATACTTTATCATGTCTTCTCTAAATTAAATAAATGTATCAATTTATTTGATTTAGTCATTTACCTTTTTGAACTTAAATCAATTTTAAATTGTTTCTTTCTCTCTTGTTGTCCCATCCTCCATAACCTTCCTCTAATCTGAATTAATCTAATTAATCCATGAATAAGATGTGCACATCCTTAATTAGGATTAATGTCACATCTTCCATATTTGGTCACTTACCTCTAATCCTCATTAATTTTTCTAATCAAATGTTTGCACAAACTTAATCTAATCACTTACCTTTTCTGGTATGTCCTCCAAGTCAACCTTTCATGGGTACTTTCCTTATTAGGAATTGACCTCTTCCCAATGTGAATTTAAAATTCACATTTATTTATCTCATGCATTTCTCTTCCCCATAACCCCTCATAGGTCACATCAGTCACATGGGACAAGGACCTTCTTTAGGAGGACCTTGTATTATCCATAGGGTACTTCCAATAATGTGAATTTAAAATTTACATTATTTCTCCAACAACTTCTCCCATCCCCATGGTGACAAGAGATGACTTTCTAAAATTCCTCACTTGTCACCATCAACCCCATATGAGGACAAGGATTTATTTTTTGAGGAAATACTCTTCTAATCCCAAGGTACTTGCAAGTACCTCCATCTCACATGTCCTTTTCCACATCATTTTTCCTCTTCACACCTTACATTCCACATGACAAGATGTGAGGACTTGTGAGTCCTCAACTCACCACAACCCTCCATCTTGTCCATGTTGGTTAAATCTTAGCTACCCATTTTTCTTTAAATTGGAAGACTTGGTCTCAAATTAAGAAGATTACAAGAATTAGATCATTTTATGCATTCACACAACTAGAGCATTCAAACATTCAATCCAAGCACTTAGCACTTGCATCCTCCATTATTGTAGCCATTGAAACTCTTATTGCATCCACCTACCATTCTTATCACAATACCCATTTCAATTATTGCAGTCCTCATCAAGTCCTCTCTACTTTGCATCCACTTTTTCATTCATTTGCCATCAATGGATCATACAATCAAGTGTCATCAAAGGGCCAACCAACTCATCAAACCAAGAAAGGTATAAGATTTCCTTTTCTTTATTGTTTTGTTTGGATTAAACCCTAAACCCTAAACCACATAAAACACTTGCACACATTTTTGGCTCTCCTAATGGGACCCACAAACAGGTCTGTTCTATTTTATGTTTGCTATTTTTTGATATTTTACAGGTGCAGGTACATAGAGGCGACCTTTCCCAGAACACAAAGGTGACCCTGCCCATATAGAGGCGACCTCTCCCTTAAAGGGGCGACCCCACCCTAATAGAGTCGACCTTCCACACAAAGGGGTGACCCCACCCACTAAGCCGAATCCACCCATAGAGCTGACTCCACCTAAAACACAGAGGCGACCTCGCCCTGGAAAAAGGTAACTAAGATAAATAGAGAGGCTTAAAATTTCATTTTCCTAGTGTAGTTGTTGTTGTTTTCCTTAGTACTAACTCTTTAATTTGTCTTGTTTGTGAGTGTGCTGGTTTTTTCTAATGTTTGTGCAGTTTTTTCATGATTGTTGAAGACCAAGAGAAAAAAATTCTAACATATTTGCTGCAGAGGGAGGAAAAATACCTTCTTTAGTTAGATTATTGCTTATTGTTTTCAGTTTAACTAGGCACATAGATCTAACTAGGGGGAGTCAAAGGAATTTTTTTTGTGTTTGAAAAGTGGACTATTGATGTATCCAATCCCCTTGTGCCATTTGGTGATCTTGGGTGAAAAGAAAGCATAGTCCACTTAGTCCTTTGTGTACTTTATATTTTAGTGGGTCTTGCTTGGGGATTTCATCACCCCAAGGGACAATCCCAACCACGTGTTACCAACGGGGTATATAAAAGGGGGAGAGAAAAAAATGTACCTCAATCCAGTCATGTTGTGTCTGGCATAGCATCAAAGATAGGGTGATACCTAGATAAGATGTGGCGAGTTCGTCCAAGCTTTCAATATCTCGTTGGAAGTTCCTGACTCACGCTTGTGACAGGCTGGTGTTCATGGTTGTGCCCCACATACCGTGTGTATATCGAGGAATCCCTTAGTTGCATTGTTCAACCTAGTTAGAAGACCATGTTGACCATACCTTCACACTAATCTTAGGATTGTGCGGCTTGAACTATCTTCTTTGTGCAAAACCTGTGTGTCTTGACCTTTTGCTTGCTGTTTGCTCTATTTTTATCCTTTTCCATAGCTATTTTTAGCTAAGTCAAGTCCAGATCAACTAATAGAGGTGACCCTTCCCTCAAAGGGGCGACCCTACTCTCAAAGGGGTGACCCTACCCTAAAAGGGGTGACCTTGCCCTCAACAATGGTGACCTCGCCCTTCTGTCACAGTTGTTTTCCACCCTATCCAAGTTAAATTTGATCAATTTTCACAGAGCAGGAAAACCAGCCCCCAAACAGGTAACCTTTCCCTAAAAGGGGTGACCTTGCCCTAATAGGGGTGACCCTACCCTCAAAGGGGTGACCTTGCCCTCCAGATAGTTAATCCCATCTTCAGTTTGTCATCCGTTTTCCCATTCTGAGTGTCGTTTCCCCATTCTAAGTATTCATTTTCCCATTTTGAGCATTTTATCCCATTCCATACATCCGTTTCCCCATTTTGAGTGTCTATTTACCCATTTCGTGCATTCATTCACCCATTATAAGTATCCATTTTCCTATCTTGGAATTTTGTCTCCCCCGCTTATCAACATCACTTGACTATTTTTCAGACTTAGTTGAATCTAGAAGCTATTTGGGTGACCTTGACCTGGGTTGGGTGACCCGAACCTCATTTGGGTGGCCTAGCCGCAAATCTGAGTGACCTTGCATCCGTTACATGAGCCTAATATTTATTTGGAAAGCTAACTTATTGGGATCCCAAAAATCTTGTTGTTTGTTCAGCCGCCTGTGCATTCTGTTCACTCATAATCCTCACGTCAGTCCATTTGCATCTTGACCCATTTGCATCCAAATTATTATATAGATCATATAGGTGTATCCTTAATCATCCTTAAATTACACATCCATTATCATTTTCTTAATCCAAATCCTCTGAACTTCATTTGAAGTTATTATCCGAATTGACCTAGGTGTCTAAAATCGATCATCATCCTTCAAAATCTGCTTAGGATCACCATCCATCCTAAGTTAGTCATCATCCTTAGCCAAATCAATCCCCTTCCATCTCAATGTGGATTCAGTGTCATGATCATCTATTCATCCTTTAATCTGATCAATTAACACCTTAAGTAACCTAGGGTGATTTCTGAACTCAATTTAGAATCCCTTTCAATTATCCAATCTCATCCAATCTTATCAATAATTTTATTGATCAATATTATACAATCTAATCCAATCACATCCTTATCCAATTATCCAATCAATCGATCCATCATCCAATCCATTCAATCCTCCAATCATCATTTAGGCCATATTTGCATTGCATCTTAAAGTTTAACCGCATCTTAGTTCACCTGGTAGTCTTGCATTTTCATGCCTGTTAAAACCCGATCACAAGCAAGGAAAAAAATGGTAGAACAACAAGACCAAGGTTCCCAGTTGAACATCCCAAAACATCCTAACAACATTCCAAATATCCCACAAGATCCCCATAATGGTGCTTTGTCATAGTCCAATACCGACTTTCAAAACACCACACCACCTGGTGATGAAAACATGGTCAATCAACCTAATGCCATTGTTGATGAATACCTTAGTGATCACATTAATATTTAGATGATGATTGCCTCCTCAATGAGTATGGGGATGATATTATCGCCACTCTGATCATGAGAAGAATCAAATAACCATCCAATTTTGATGTGTCACAATATGCCGGTGCCCACACCCTTCTAGCACCTATAGATCCGTAAACTTTGAAAAATATTATAGGGAATTCATATGTCCCTGAAGGTGCATCCGTAGAGAATTGGTATCACCCTTAGTTCATAAATTTTATGATATGTCAAGTTGCAAGTTATCCTCGCATCCCAGCTATAGCCTCTACTGTACCACCCAATAATAATGACCCCTACGCCTACGACATACCACCATACATTGCATCCGCTCCACCATTTCCACTTCAACATCATAATCAGCCCCCATCAATACTAGGGGCACACCCATCCTTATGTTGATGCCACCTCTAGGATTTACACCCACTGGCAATTTACCACCACCTTCATTCCACCAACCTCCCATTAATCCTCACTAGTCCACTACAGTGCAAGTACCACCTCAACATGGGGTTATCCCCTCACAAATTCCCCCACAACATACTATTACTACTATTGCCTCATCCCAACCACCTCATCAACAACCTCTGTAGCACATCAAAATCCCACAACAAAACGTTTTGATTCCTCAACAAAAATCTACCAATACCTACGCAAGCACCACATCAAGTGGTAAAAACTACATCACAACCGTAGCGACCACCCCATGGCACTTCCGTAATAGTACCACAACCGCAACACATCCCATCTCATCCACCTTACTAGTAACCACCACATATCCACATTCCCACGCAAACACAACATAATCATCTCACACAATATCTCTATCATCCATCGAGCATGTATACCACCTATACTGCTCCATGCAATCCTAATCTAAACCCCCATCATACCTCTAAGAATCCACCATGATCCCAACCACCTCTTTACACCAATCCTTCACAATCACACACACATCCTTACCAACAACCATCTAACCCACAACCACCTCCATATGCTACACAACAACCCACCATTGTGTACCATTACCAGTCTAATCCATATTACCTTTGGTAACAACATTCATATCAACAAGGTGCTTCATCCACATCATACACTCAATAATAACCATCTTATCACCAGGGTGCTCCATCCACCTCTTACTATCAACAACCACCACCATACCAATAAGGGTCTTCCACCTGTTCATACCAAAAAAATTCTAGACAATATCAACATGGTGCTCCATCCAATGGATATTATCAACAACAACCACACTACCAACAAGCAACTTCCACCTCTTACCATCAAAATACGTCATCCTCATATCCACCTTACATTAATCCGCAATCCACTTACATCAATCAAAGCTAGCAAACTCCTCCATATATAGCTCAACCCACTTACAATCCAACTGCTGTTGTACCATCCTCAACATATCAGAAATATCCTTCTTACAATTAGCCTAATCCATCTGATTTGACTCCTGTAGCACCTATCAGTAAAGATTTGGAAGAAGTAAAAGCTACGCTAAGGGATTTGCAAGCAGGGACTGGCAAATAGTTGTTCAAATTTGAGGACATTTTTCCTTATTTGTTTGATCCCTCTATCTCATTGGTCCCTTTCCCTAAGCACTTCGAAATACCAAAATTCAATAAATACAAGGGAAACAAAGACCCCAAAGCTCACCTTCAAGATTTTTATGCCCATTGTCAAGAAGTCATGTATAATGACTATTACCTCATATGGTTGTTTCCTAGGAGTCTATAGGGAATAAATCTTGATTGGTTTATGGGTCTCGAGAAGCGATCTATTAAATCCTTTGCAAAAATTTCAGAAGAGTTTGTTTCTCACTTCTCCTTCAATCTAGGGAAGGATATTGACAAATTAGATCTCCTGAAAGAGAAAAAATGAGATGGAGAAATGTTTGCAAGCTATCTTCAAAGATGGCAAACTTTATCCAGTCGAATAAAATCCCCATTGAAGGAGAAGACATGGTCACTCTGTTTGTCAAAAAATACCATCCGGATATGGCCCACAATTTTAGAGTCCACTATGTCACAACCTTCACAGAAATAGTGGAGAAATTTCCTATCCTAGAGAGAGCCCTTATTACCAAAGGGCAAGTCAAAATATTCAATTTTGGTAAAGAGAAGTCATCTACTGACAAGCCTCGTTATTGGAACAAAAATAAAAATGCTATCAATGATGGTGTCATGGACACAAAACATGTCCAAGTGGCTAATGCCTTGCAGAAGCCGCAATATCCTCCTCCACATCAGTCAATGCCAAATTCCATATCAGTGCCACAAGGAGAACCTCGTCCTCCCCAATAGTCAAATTAAAACAACCAAGGGGGAAACAAATGCCAGTTTAATCAATTAGGATAACCCCTCAGTGCTATGCCTAATAGGCTTCTTCAAGCTAATTACCTAATCACATATCTTGTAACTAAACCCCTTGATGAGTCCAAGCCTAAACCAACCTGGTTTAAGGAAAATGAGTATTGTGAGTTTCACAAGATTAAAGGGCATAAATTGAACAAGTGTTAAGGTCTGAAAACATACATCCAAGATCTCATAGATCGGGGTGACATACATGTGGATGCCAACATGACACCCTCATCTAATTCTCAACTACAAATATAATAAAATTCTTTCCCCAAGCATAACCAAGGTCCTACTACATCAAATTCCAATCCCAAGCCTAGCAACAATGACAATCACAATAACAGTACTAATAACATCAGTTACAAAAATGTGCCGTATAATTATCAAGGCCTTGTCATGTACATTGAACAAGAAGAACCATGTGTATCTATGATACGTATCAAAGGAAAGGACTGGAATATTCTCTCTCAAAATTTTCTTGTTTTTTATGAACATTTACAATAGAATCAATCATTTATTAAGGTTAGCATAACCCAAAACGTACATGAAAGAACTCTAACCAAGAATGCACCCTAAAACTACTTAAGGAGGAGGAGCGGCATATGGTCAGAGGATCCCTAGGATCTACTGAATCAATGAGTATGAGAATTATACTGAAAGAGAAATACTAAAATTGACACCAAGCATGTGCACTCAAGATCCTTTGACAGGCGAGGTGCTAACATATGGTGGAGTACTACTGCTGAATTGAAAGAGACAAGGTGGATAACCAGCCAAAGAGCTTTCCACGCTACCACCAAACAATGGGGGGGAAATGATTACAAAATTAATACTTGTTTTGCGGCAGGCATCCACTGAAGAGTGGGGATTCACCACTTGAAAGTGGGCATGATAGAGATTAAAAATCAAATTATCCACACTGGTGGTATACCATCCAGGGGTGCTTAATGTGAAGTTATTAAAATAATGCAGCAATAATTAAACTGAAACAGTACTACTGTTAACAACTTTTACAAATAAAGAGAGCTGCAAATTATAAGGATTTCACAATCAATTCGAGCACCAAAAATATAGAGTGTTTACAATTCATATCATAATGAGAATTGATGAGGAAAGATAGAAGAAGCAAACTGAAATAAGTCTGAAATAAAACTGCAAATTTTGGAAATGAATTACCAGCAACTATGGCTCACTGAATTGTTCATAACTCCCACAAATCTCCACCAAATTATGTGAAATCAAATGAAAAAGCTACTAGGGGAAAATACGCCCATGTTCCAACTCACAAAATGCACTAAAAACTCTGTATTTATTTTGCATGCATCCCAAGGTCAATTTTGGAAAAGTACAACCATCAAGAGGGGTGAATTTTCTTTTAAAAATCAGAAACTTGTTATTAAATTCTGTAATTCCTTGGAGAGGGTTGCTCAAGGCATAGAATCATATTTAGGAAATACCCATAGCAAAAAGAAATTGAACAAGAGAGTTGTGAGCAAAAACACCAATCAGCCATAACAATATCAGCAACTCCAGAATTGAAACTATCACCAAAAACTTCAATTGTGAGGCTCAATCTGCTAGTCTGAATGAGAAGCAATAATAAGAACCAACCAGGTGTTATCTTTCAAACACGAAATTGGATTGAAATAGGAGGTCAAAATTCCTTGAAGTAAGAAACAAGTTGTCATTTTGACATCATAACAATAGCATAAACATTGGATACTAAATGTTGGAGAAAAGCCATGTTTTTAAAGGAAGAGAGGAGACTGTTCAAATCCTCCAAGAAGGTACGCCAAAATCCAACACCTTTTCATTTTCCAAAAAAGATATAATTCTTCATAAAATGCATCCCACTTGAGACAAGGAAGAATTAGTAATTTATTTTTAATTTCCTTCTTGAGGCGCCACCCTTTAAGTCCCCCTTTTAACACAACTTAAAGTTAATACCTTAGGCCAAGGGTCAACTGCAAATTAGAACAATTTGCCTTTTAATGAAGAATTTCATTAAAATAATATTTTCAAAAGGCCAAGGCTTAATTTTGCAAACTGCTCCAGATGATGTGATGAACTGAAAATTGACAACTGCTAACTGCTAGAAATAGTATTTACTATAAATAGTAAATATCGAAGAAATACCACAAAACCTCCAAAACTGGAACCCTTTGAAACACCTCAATGAGCCTATAGTATTCCAGAATAGGCTGATGAGCCACTGACAGGATTACTGCCAAAAGGGGAACATTACAATCCGCCCCGCTCAAAATTACTTGTCCTCAAGCAATATCAAAGCTGGATGCTGCAAAATTTCTTCACCTTCCCAAGTAGCATCTTCAATAGGAAAATGTTTCTATCTTACCAAATATTCTTTGATTGTTCACCTCCTCAAGGACCTCTCCCTATTGTCAAGGATCTTTTGGGAGCAACACCAGCTACCCTTCTTTGTCTAAGGGTGGTAATTTTGAAGTAGCTACCACATTTTGCCCAAGTGCCTTCTTGAGGTGGGACACATGAAAGACATTGTGAACTTTGCTGTCCACTGGAATTTCTAACTCATATGCCACTTCACCAATCCTTTTAGTGACTTTAAATGAACCATAGATACATGGATTTAGTTTCTCAGCACCACTCTTTTTGAGGGAAGACTATCTATAGGGTTGAAGTCTCAAATATACCATATCTCCCACCTCAAAATAGCATTCAACATGCTTCTAGTCAACATACAACTTCTATTTATTTGGAGCTTGCTGCATATTTTATTTTAATGATTTTAAGATGTCTTGGTTGTGCTGAAGTATATCTTTTTCTAGGGGAGCTCTATTATCACCAAACACCAAGTCAACAAAATTAGGAGCATCATATCCATAGAGAACCATAAAAGGAGACATCTTATTTGACATATGATAAAAAGAGTTGTAACAAAACTCTCCCAAGTGGAGCTGCTTAATAAAAGCCATTTTCTGCCTTGAAACATAGTTTATGAGATAGCCCTCTAACCATTTGTTGACAATTTCAGATGGCCCATGCATTTGTGGGTGATAACTAGTGCTTGGAGTGAGCACTGTACCACTCAACCTAAATATCTCTTGCCAAAACACACTTAGGAACTTGCTGTCCCTATCACTGACAATGGTCTTAGGAAAACCATGCAAATGAAAAAATTCTCTAAAGAACAACTCAACTACTTGAGCTGCTATAAATGAAGTAGTGATAGCATAAAAATGAGAATATTTAGTTAATCTATCCACCACAAAATAAATACAATCACGGCCTTGCACTTTGGGTAAATTGGTGATGAAGTCCATAGCGATACTTTCCCACTTCTAATTTGGAACTGGCAAGGGCTGCAATAAACCAGTTGGAAAAGAATGTTCATTTTTATTCCTTTGAAAAATAGGACATTCGCTTATGTAGTTCATGACTTCTTCCTTCATTCCCTTCCAAGAAAACCTTTCTCTTATCTGCTTGTAAGTCTTGAACATACCTTGATGACCAGTAAGAGGAACATCATGAAATGACTAAAAAATATTCCTCTTAAGCTTGGATTCGAGTACCAAAAAGATTCTACCCTTATACATAATCAAACCATCAACCAAATTATACCTTTCATCAACCAAATGGTCTTCTATAATGCTGGTAGTAAACTGATTTTTTGCATAATTAGCAGCAATCAACTCTTTCCAATCTGCTAAGAGCTCACAAAGCGACTACAAATGAGGCCTTCTGGACAAGGCATCCACAACTACATTCTTCTTACCCTTAAAATACTCGATATCGAAGTCATAATCTTGAAGTTTTCTTACCCATTTTTGTTGCCTTTCATTCAAATCTTTTTGCCGCATGAAATGTTTAAGACTATTATGATCAGTCTTAACCAAAAATTTATTTCCCACCAAGTATTGGCAGAACTTGGACAAAGCATGCATAATGTCAAGAATATCTTTTTCATAAATTGAGTATAATTTTTCTGCTCCATTCAATTTTCTTCTCTTGAAGACAATAGGGTGTTTGTCTTGCATAAGAACAACTCCAACTCCTTCTCCTGAAGCATCACATTGTAATTCAAAAGGCTTTTTGAAATCAGGCAAAGCCAATACTAGACATGAACTCATAATTTGTTTGAACTTATCAAACACTCCTTGTGCTTTGTCTATCCATAGGAAGACTCCCTTTTTGGTGAGATCTGTGAGAGGTGCTACCATATGAGAATACCCCTTGAAAAATCTTCTATAAACCCACACAAGCCCAAAAATACCTTCAAGTGAGTCACATTTTTCAGAGGTGGCCAATCAACAATAGCTCTAATCTTTTGAGGATCAACTTTGACCCCCTTAGAACTGATAATGTGGCCTAGATAGATGAGCTCAGTAATCCCAAATTCATATTTAGATTCTTTAGAAAAAATGCATTTGGCCTCCAAAATGCTAAGCACTTCCTCCAAGTGCTGAAGGTGCTCCTCCCAAGATTTACTGAAAATGAGAATATCATCAAAGAAGATAAGCACAAACTTCCTCAACTACTGCCTGAAAGTCTTGTTCATACATGACTGAAATGTTGCTGGAGTGTTAGTCAAACCGAATGGCATGCAAAGGAACTCAAAGTTCCCATAGTGACATCTAAAAGTTTTTTTCTCAATATCCCCTTCTCTCATTCTAATTTGATGGTAACTGGATTGAAGATCAATCTTGGAAAAGAGAATAGCCCCATGGAGCTCATCAATAAGCTCATCTATCCTAGGAATAGGATATCTATTTTTTATGGTTTTTTGATTTAATGCACAATAATCAACACACATTTGCATTGTACCATCTTTCTTTTTGACCAATACCACTGCTAAAGAGAATGGGCTCTTGCTTGGTCTAATGAACCCTACCTCCAAAAGTTCTTTGATAGTATTTTCTATCTCATCCTTCTGCTTCTTTGGGTAGCGGTAAGGAGTAGTGATGACTGGTTTGGCACCTTCCTCTAATTCAATCACATGCTCACACCCTCTTTCAGGTGGTCTTCCTAAAGGTAAGTCACCAAAAACCTTTCTCTTTTTAGAAATAAGAGCTTGTATATCAGGCGGATAATGTCTTTTCTCTACAACCGGATCAGTTAGTAAGATCATACACTCTACTACCCATTCAACTTGATCATGAAGGATCAACATCTCCATTCGTTTCAAGGACACAATCTGAGGACCTCCATTGGACATGCCTCTCAAAACTACCTTCTTCCCATCATCTTGGAATTTCAATTCCATGGTTTGCAAATTCAAAGTGATCTCTCCAAGAGATCGCAGCCATTGTATTCCCAAAACAACATCGTTGTCACCAATGCCTACCACATAGAATTCATCCTTCACCTCATAATTCCCCAATTACATAGAAATATTAGAAATTTTCTTAGTGCAAGATATGGTAAAGGCATCTGCTACCATAAACTTGAATCCTTCAAAATCTTCAGTCTTCAATCCTCTTTTGGTTTCTAAGACTTCATCAATAAAATTATGAGTTGCTCTTGTATCAATTAAAGAAACAATCCTTTGAGAAATAATCACTCAACATACTCGAAAGGATTCATTCTTTTGGAAACTAGATAGTTGGGAAAAAGAACTACCATATCCAACTTCTAGAGCTTCTTCTTCTTCATCACTTGTTGTTTCATATTGCTGATCAAGCAGATCAGATTCTGATCCATAATCACAATAGCCCTTGATTTATTGAACTTTACCTTTCCCATAACAATGGTGACCTCTTGTCCAAGGTTCATGACAATTATAACAAACTCCTTCCTTTCTGAGCTGATCACAGAGTTCATCAGATATTCTTTGTGCATACTTGTTGGGCTGATTGGGAGTGAACTTCCTCTTATCCTTTTTGAATGGTTTAGACTGAAATTTTGGCCTTGGAGAAGCCAAATCCATGCTCCTTGTTTTCTTGATTGCTTCATCCAATGATGGTGGATCAAAGGCTTTGAACCATCCTTTCAAAGGCTCCATCAAACCTTCTGAAAATAAAGCCACAAGTCTTCTTTCAGTAATGTTAGGCACCGTTACTGACAACCTTTGAAAATCAGCAACATAAGTATCTAAAGATCCATGTTGTTTCAATTGTGCCAATTCTTGGAAACCCAACTCAAGATCTTTGATATCAAATATTTCAATTAATTTATTGGTAAAATCTTCACAGGTATGAATGAGGTTATGGCCAAGAGTAGCCAAACCATGAGTCCACCATTCATGAGAGACTCCATCTAAGTGTAATGTGGCAAACTTAATTGCATCTCCCTCCGACTTTGGTCTAAGTGAAAGATAGTTGTCCAATTTCTGCACCCAAGCCTTGGCAGCACACTTGTTACTTCCATCAAAGTGGTCGAAGGTAATCTTACCCAATGCTTGTTGAAAATCATTCCTGTGGTTCATGAGAGGACGTTGCTCATTCCTTCCACCATTCCTTCTACTTCTTTGATACATGAATTGATCAAAGGTCCATGCATCTCTCATATCAGGGGGTAAAGAGATGTACTCCATATATGCTTGCCTAGCATCATAAGCAAAATGTACCCCAACTTCAAGTGGTTGTTCATATCTCAGAATGAATATAGGAAGAAGAGGTCTAGATGAAGATCCTCTTGTGTTTGGGACATGATGTCCAACAGTTCTATCCCTTCCATTAACTACTGAAGCATTATGACCATCAGGAACATAAGTTTCGTTAACCCCACTACTACTATTACTGTTTTCACCAACTTGATTTGGCTGGGGCTGAATATTAATCTGAGTAGTTTGCTAGTCCAATTTAGCCAAAAAATGTGTCATCATCTCTAACATGTTATCAAAATTATTTTCTGCTCATGCATATTTTTCTTCCATTGAAAGTCGGGACTCATCTGACATTCTCTCAATTTTTTTACCCGTTTCTCTCAAAGATTCTAACAAAGTATCTGCTTCTGGCATTGGCGAAAACTATGTCTGAGATCTAGCCTGATTTCTGATGAAGTATCTGGTTGCTCTGTCACTCATCTATCAACTAATAGACTAGTAAACACAGGATGGCAGGAACTTATGCTCTGATACCACTGGAATATTCTCTCTCAAATTTTTCTTGTTTTTTATGAGCATTTACAATAGTATCAATCACCCATTAAGGTTAGCATAAGCCAAAATGTACATGAAAGAACTCTAACCAAGAATGCACCCTAGAACCACTTAAGGAGGAGGAGCGGGCATATGGTTAGAGGATCCCTAGGATCTACTGAATCAATGAGTATGAGAATTATACTGAAATAGAAATACTAAACTCGACACCAAGCATGTGCACTCAAGATCCTTTGATAGGCGAGGTGATAACATATGGTGGAGTACTACTACTGAATTGAAAGAGACAAGGTGGATAACTAGCCAAAGAGCTTTCCATGCTACCACCAAACAGTGGGGGGAAAATGATTACAAAATTAATACTTCTTCTGCTGTGGCAGGCATCCACTGAAGAGTGGGGATTCACCACTTGAAAGTGGAAATGAAAGAGATTAAAAATCAAATTATCCACACTGGCAGTATACCATTCGGGGGTGCTCAATGTGAAGTTATTAAAATAATGCAGTAATAATTAAACTAAAACAGTACTACTGTTAACAACTTTTACAAATAAAGAGAGCTGCAAATTATAAGGATTTCACAATCAATTCGAGCACCAAAAATATAGAGTGTTTACAATTCATATCATAATGAGAATTGATGAAGAAAGATAGAAGAAGCAAACTGAAATAAGTCTGAAATAAAACTGCAAATTTTGGAAATGAATTACCAACAACTGTGGCTCACCCTATTGTTCATAACTCCCACAAATCTCCACCAAATTGCGTGAAATCAAATGCAACAGCTGCTATGAGTAAAGGCGCCCATGTTTAGACTCACAAACTACACTAAAAAAATTGTATTTATTTTTGCACGCATCCTAAGATCAATTCTGGAAAAGTACGACCTTCAAGAGGGTCGAATTTTCTTTTAAAAATTAGAAACTCATTATTAAATTCTGTAATTCCTTAGAGAGGATTTCCCAAGGCATAGAATCATATTGAGGAAATACCCATAATAGAAATAAATTCAACAAGAGAGCTGTGAGAAAAAACACCAATGAGCCATAACAATATCAACAACTCCAGAATTGAAACTATCACCAAAAACCTCAATTGTGAGGCTCAATCTGCTAGTCTGAATGAGAAGCAGTAATAAGAACCAACTAGGTGTTATCTTTCAAACACGAAATTGGATTGAACGAGGAGGTCAACATTCCTTGAAGTAAGAAACAAGTTGTCATTTTGATAGGATAACAATAACATAAACATTGGATACCAAATGCTGGAGAAAAACCATGTTTTAAAAGAAAGAGAGGAGATTGTTCAAATCCTCCAAGAAGGTACGCCAAAAGACAAACCTTTTAATTTTTCAAAAAATATATAATTCTTACAAAATGCGTCCCACTTGAGACAAGGAAGAATTAATAAAAACATTTTAATTTCCTTCATTAGGCGCCACCCTTTAAGTCCCCCTTTTAACACAACTTAAAGTTAATACCTTAGGCCAAGGGTCAACTAAAAATTAGAACAATTTTCCTTTTAATGAAGAATTTCATTAAAATAATATTTTCAAAAGGCCAAGGCTTAATTTTGCAAATTGCTCCAGATGACGTGATGAACTGAAAATTGACAACTGCTAACTGCCAGAAATAGTATTTACTATAAATAGTAAATATCGAAGAAATACCACAAAACCTCAAAAACTCGAACCCTTTGAAACACCTCAACGAGCCTACAGGATTCCGGAATAGGCTGATGAGCCACTGATAGGATTACTGCCAAAAGGGGAACATTACAAGGACCCACAATGTGCTGTTACAACCCATCGTACCCATATCACATTCCCAAGAGCCTCAACTTATACTCAACCACCATCTATTAGTTTGTAATACAACATTATTTATCATCTAGGAAAAACCTCGGCCTGGATTTCTATCTTAGATTTGCTTAAGTCTTCTGCTATACACTAAGAGATTCTAAAACAATCCTTGCAAAACACTCAAGTTCCCAATGACATAGATCCCACACAATTTCAAGAATTGATAGGACACCTCTCAACAACCTATCAATTAGGATTTAGGCATAAGGATATGTCCTGCATTGACTCAAGTCATAATCATCCCCTTCATCTTGAGGTTGGTGTGAATTATCATAAAGTAAAAAGGGTCTTGGTAGATAATGGTTCTACCCTAAATCTTTGCACATTAAAACTCATAAAATAGGTGGGATACACCCAAGCTAACCTAAACAATCAAGTTATCACCGTCTAGGCATATGATAATGCAGAACGAGATTTTGAGGGCACTATTTGCCTTTCTATTCATGTGGGCCCCATTGTGTAGTATACTATGTGTCATGTTTTGGACCTTGATCTTCCATATAATATCTTCCTTGGCCACTCCTTGATTCACTGTATGCAAGCCATCCATCAACTTATCACTAATGTCTAAAATTCCCATTTCAAGGCATGGAAGTAACCATACAAGATGATCCTCAACTATTCGAATATTACAAAGCATTAGAAGCTTCCTTTCCCCATTTTCATTATTGCCTTGGGGTAGAAATGGGGGCACCTCAAACATCATCATCCCATCCATCCACCAACACACTAACCACCACTTCATCCACTCCATCATCTACATCCGATTCCACCATTACTAAGATCTAGATCATTGACAAGGGGTATGGTGAATATGAAATGTGCACAAAATTGAATGTGGCAACTATGCCACCCTCACCACACATGTACAAAAAACTTCTCAGTCTATCTCGAAGGAAGAAGATAAGACCATCACCCTCAATGCTTTAAATGTAGGGTCTAGTACCTTCCACTCCCCTAGGTTACGACAAGACACAACAAAAGATGACATTAGCCGGTGGGTGTATCATGAGGAAGTTGAACCCTATCCCTCTTTGAAAGAATACTTCCAAGAGGTCTATCCTTGGCCTTCTAAGTTTGCAGAAAAAACACAACTATTGGGGGGAGGCCTTGGTGTGGAAGAGCAATGAAGATGACAATTGATAGAAGCTTCTATTCATCCATAAAAGATGAACTTGGGCTATGATACCAAACAAAAGGGTCCTATGGCATCATCTAGTGCCTCTAACAATGTCAGTGTGGACAACGGTTCCCTTGAAGAAATACCCGAGGAAGAATCCATCATCCACACGTATGATGATGTAGATCACATTGACCTTCCTTCCATGTTCGAGCTCTTATCCATTTGCACCATTAGCCTATCCCTTAAACATCCCAAACTTATTGACTACGACCTACAAGGTAGCACACCTCTCAACAAATTTCCTCAGTGGATCAATACGTGCATCTAATGGGATTAGGGGAAGATGAATGCCCCAACTACAAAAGTAAAAAGAAACCAAAATAAAAAAGGGTCATCTAGTGAAAGCTTCCTTGAGGCACTTTGTGACTTTGAAAAAGTAAAAACAAAGGGCATATTTGATAGCGAAAACCTCGATGAGGTGCTAGAAGATGGGGACATTCATCTTCCCCTTGTAGGAACTCAGCTATTCAAATGACCATCCATCCTGATTGAAGAAACACAAGCAATAAATTTGGGAATTGAAGAGAATCCCAAAATCACTTATGCCAAAGCATTGTCAGAAGATGAATATTATACCATCACGAAGCTTCTCAAAGAAGGAATCATCAACTTTGCATGGACATATTTAGACATGCTTGGTTTTGATCCCACTTTAGTCATACATCACCTAGATGTCCATCTTGATACCAGACCTGTCAAATAGAAAATCTAGAAAATGCACCCCCAAGTGGATCTACTAGTCAAGAAAGAGCTAAATAAGTTATTAGAGGCTGGATTCATTCGACTGATTAACTATTCAGATTGGATCTCCAACATAGTTCCAGTCGCCAAACCCAACGAAGATATCAGGATTTGTACAGATTTTCAGGATCTTAACAAAGCCTTCCCCAAGGATGATTTACCTCTACCAAACGTTGACATGTTGGTAGACCTAACTACAGGAAATGCGATGCTTTCCCTCATGGATGGCTTCTCTAGATACAATCAGATCAGGATCGCATCTGAAGATCAACATAAAACGAATTTCACCACACCATGGGGAAATTTTTTTTATAATGTCATGCCCTTTGTCCTTAAAAAAGAAGGTACAACTTATCAACGAGCCATAGAAGTCATCTTCCATGACCTCATTCACATAATAATTGAAGATTATGTTGATGATCTATTAGGAAAATCAAGAACAAGGGAAGAACACCCTGCAATTCTCAAAAAGATCTTCAAACATCTAGAACAGTATAAGCTAAGACTAAATCCAAAGAAATGTGTCTTTGGTGTTACATCAGGAAAGATCTTGGGTTTCATTGTCTCCCAAAGAGGCATAGAGGTTGACCCTGCAAAGGTCAAGGAAATCATGGAAATGTTTCCCCCACTCAATCTGAAATAGCTAAGAAGTCTTCAGGGTAAGCTCCAATCCATCCAAAGGTTCATTGCTCAACCAACCGACAAATTCCAGTCATTCCAACATCTCCTGAAGAAGGATGCTACCTTTAAATGGAATCGACAGTGTCAACTAGGCTTCAATCAGATCAAAGAATATTTAGCTCACCTGCCCATCCTTATGCCAATAATTTTGGGTAAACAACTCCTGCTATATATTTCTACTACTTTTGTGGCATTGGGGGCATTTCTAGTACAACATGATGAGTCATCCAAGGAACGAGCAATTTACTACATCAACCAAACCCTAGTTGGCTATGCATTGAATTTTTCCCCAATGGAGAAGGCTTGGCTAGTCGTGGTCTTTAGCTCGTAGAAACTTTGACATTACATGCTTAGTCATCTAGTCAAGCTAATCTCCAAGGTCGATCCACTTAAATATTTGTTATCCATAACAACTCTGAGTAGTCACATGGCCAAGTGGGTCATGCTGTTAAGTGAATTCGATATAGAATATGTGGATCACAAAGCAATCAAAGGACAAGTGATAGCAGATCAGCTAGTGGACACTCCTCTAGTAGATGCTTATCCTCTAGAAACATAATTTCCCGATGAAGGGGTCTTCATAGTTTCAGAAGCTACCACATGGACACTATACTTTTATGGATCACACACAAATAATGAATTGTGGGCAGGAGTCTTGCTCGTCACCCCCTAGGGTGATTACATACCGAAGTCATTCCGATTGGCCTTTCCATGTACCAACAATATAGCTGAATATGAAGCTCTTCTTATTGGCCTTAGAATTGCAGTCCAATGGCGTATCACTCACCTGCAAGTCTTTGGTGACTCCCAACTTGTTATCAAATAGGTCAACGATGAGTTTCTAAAAAAAGATGATAAGCTGTTACCATAAAAACGCATGGTAGATGACTTAAAAAAGTACTTTACCTCCATCCAATTTGATCAAATACCTATAGTGCAGAACAAAGCAGTTGACGCCGTGGCTACCATTGGTTCTCTCCTTGACATGCCCTAAGAATGAACTGAATGTGAGTTCCTAGTGGAGAAAATTTTCATCCCAACATACTGATGGCACTTTCAAATTTCCAAAATTTGAAGTGTCCATATTGAAATTTTTGCCTTTGCACTCCCAGAAGTGCACCTGATAATCTGCCTAAATGACCTACTTTGGAGGGTCATATTTTAGAGACAACTAATTTTCAAGCCAAACCCCTAGGGGGGCCCACTCATGTGATATATGTGAATGTGTATGTCAATTATCATCTTCCCATGATAAATTTTTTCAGGGTTTTGAAAAGCGAAGCTAGAGGGTTTTGACATTTTTCTATTGTTTGCAAACTTTCAGTTTTGCACAGTAGCTCCCTATTTGACCTTGCATTTTGCAACTAGATGATCATCAAGATAAAATGATTGTTTCTCTCTATTATTCATACCAAAGTGTACTCCCATGTCAAATTTCAGGGCCTGATGATAAGATTTGATATTTTTATCGGGCCAAAAGCAAACACAATTTGTTCAGTTTTGCACCTGCATTTTTTTAGGGAGGTCAACTTTGACCTTTAGTATTTTTTGATGGATGATGATTCAAGAAAATAATTCTTTCACACGTACTCAGTGTACCTAAATGATATTTTATGTCTAGTTTCTTCTAGCCAAGAGTTGATTTGATATTTTTTTGAGATGACAATTTGGTGAGCCCAGATTGATTTTGAACAAGTGTAGTTGCAGAAAAGTTTGACTAAGCATCTTTGTCAATTGATATCTCTCACCTCAGGATGTATTTTTCCAAACTATCTTTTCACTTCATTTTTAGATCAAATTTGTGCATTCTTGCTTTGTTTCAGGGTCTCAGGATAAGTTTTAATGGGTTATTTAATCATTTTCTAATTGCAACAAGGCCAAAAATAGTGTTCCAAAAAGTATCAAAATTTTCAATTATAATGACAACCCATTTCTTGTTTCTGTTTGAAACCTCTACAAATCGATTTTCATAAAAAATGGAGGCCATTTGATACATTATTTTAATATACTTTTGTTGCGACGGACATGTCCCGGTGCTAGTTTACAAAGGAGGTACTTGAATTTTAAGGGGGGGGGGGGGGAAATATAAGGAAATAGGTTTTCTCTAAATAATTGATTATGATCCTGTGAAAATTTTTATAGCTCCAGATATCCTGGTTTTCCCCAATCAATTTCTTCAAATGGCCTGCAAGCATAATTAAAATTTGCCTATTTTCTAATGTTCTCAAATGACAATATTTAAAATATTGTGAATATTTTAAGTATTGTGTATTTGTAAAAGGGGAATTTAGGGAAAATATAAAATGCATTTCAATTTTTTTTAATCATAAGCAAGTTTAATTCTTTCTTTTGATTGGCCGAGGCATGACTTTCACGCTTTCACTGTAAATGATAAAGCCCAAGTTCTCAATGATGAAAGTTGCCTCTGTTAAATATGGTTTCCTAGAACACCATATTTTTTGCATACAAACAAATGGATTTGTTGAAAAATCTTAGAAACATTTAAGAAAATGCATTTGGCCAATGTAAGGCCGAATTCCATCTGGCTCGTGAAGGAACAAAATGCAAAAGTAGTTTTTGCTGGAAACAAAAGGGCGCATCAACCTGTTTAAAGAACATATTCCCGAATAAATATGATTGCATCGAATAAATTACAGCAAATACACAAAATGGATTTGTGGGAAAGACTTCAGAAAGTTCTGATCAAAGCACAAGCTGGAGGGAGCTCGATCACTGCAGTGGAGGCGTACAATCACTACAGCGCCTCATCCATTGCCGCCATTGCTAGATAGGGTTGCTGAAGCGTGAAAGGAGGAGTTAGGGAAATGGAGAAAGATCAATGGATAGAAATGAACCTGAAATTCAGCCATATCCTATCCATTCCTACCTATCTTGCAATTTGAAGCTACTCACTCATTAATTCTTGCATGGTTGGCGAGATGTGTGGCAGGAGAGCCCGTGAATAGTTTAAATGCTTGGTAAAAGCCCTCATTGGTTGTTTGATAAAAGAAAAAAATTTAAAATGGAAAAATTTCCTAATAAAAGAAGGGTGGATTTTAGATGCACAAGTGTGGGTGTGGGCTCGAGGAAAAATCAAAGGCTTCTGCATCAAAAATTGAAGTATGAAAGTTGTTCGATGAGTTTTGAAACGATTAAAACATTTAAAAGAAAGTTTTAAATGTATGGTAAAATGTAAGCATGGGGAATGTGTAAAGTATTTTACCTAATGAGGATAAAAGGGCCTTCATTTTATTTGAAATACAAAATATTAAGGTGCAAGGTGAATTGAATGTTACCTAGTATAGAATCAAATAATTTCATCTTAAAAAGGAAAACATTTCAATTGTTAGGTGAAATATAAAAGGGGTGCTGGGAAAACATTATTAATGCTGGAGTGAAATTTATGGCTATGAGTAAAATATGTTACTCAATGATTTAAAATCCTTTTTGAAAAGTAAATATTTTAAATATAAAATATAAAGTGAAAGGGCCTAGTGGAAAGTAAATAGATCTGAGGCTATTATTAAAGTTGGAAGACTTTAATTCTTGAAGGTAAATTATAAAGTGTAGCAAAGTAAAGAGGAATTGAAAGGCTTTTACACAGTGCAGGGTAAATGGAGAGATTTTTCATGGTAGATTAATTTTTTCTATTGCAAATTGGTATGCAAGAAAATTCAGAGGAATTTTTTTTTGCAAATGAAGAAAGAAGAAAGAGGCTTTTCTTTTTGCAGATTAATGATGGATGGAGCTTCCAGATGTCTTCAACAGATTAACTTCTGGACTTTTCCTTTCTTCTATATCTTCTTTTCTTCTCTCATTGTAAAGGGTTCCAATTTTCTGAAAGCTCTACAAGGCAAACAAATTTTTTGGGTATATTGTAAAGCTAGGGTGGAATATGAGTGTTAGTCAATTAATCTGAGGTGTCTTGTGTTTTGAATTAAGCTTCATGAATATATTTTGTTCGATAGTTGTCTCCATTGCTGAGATGCATAAATCCTTTGAATTAATAATCAAAGATTACTGGGTTTTTTTCATGCACATTTGTTGCATTTGAGTTACATATGTTGTTTCCTTTTGTTCATTGAATAATGCAATTGCTTTAATGAATGTCAGTTGCATTTGTCATTGTCTATTGTTTAGGGGATAATGTAATTGCTTCAACAAATATGACAAGAGTGTTGTGTCTTCAGGTGGATTTGTAAGGAATGGTTACCAGATAGAGCTTCAGTAGTCTTGTTGTCATAATGTGATAGGATTTTTAGAGAGCTTCAAGACATGTCTAACACTATAGGATGAAGTGCTAGTTATATAACTCGGTAGCCCTCTTTTTGGCACTGGAAAATCTTTATGCTTCTGCTATTTTCAATTTGGTTCTAAATTATTAAATCAAAAACCATTTTAATTCTATATTTTGAGTTATGTGTTGTCCATGTTCTCCATGCCGGTTAATAAAATTCATTGAATGTCTTATCCAATGCTGAATAGTATTTTATGTCTCTTAGCATAATTCTGTGAGAGCATTATCTATTATGCAATATCCCATTAAGAATATGTTTGAATCTTTAGGTGTTGCTAAAGGGTCACCCCCTAGGTCCTATAGAGCCTGAAGCGCAAGGGAAATGTGTTCTAATCCCATTTCCTATCAGTTGGTCAAATCCATCATTGAGTCTGAATATAAGAAATTGGCTAGTCTTTAGGATTCAATTGATATGTTGATTTGGAACACCAATAAAATGACGACTCTACTGGGGAGAATTCTAAATCTCCAATTGTAGAACAATATTTCATAGAGTAATACTATTTTCTATTATGTATTTTGGTTCAAATATTTAAGGATTTCAAACCTGGAGAATTAATTTGTTGCAGTGAACATTAAAGGTTTCATTATTTGTGGTGCTCTGCTCATGAAAGGAACTCAAAAGAAAGTTTACATGTGAAAGAGCTTCATACTGCTTGAAGTTGAAGGGAAAAGCGAGGTGGATCTAATGACCCAATAGTGCGGAATACATCCCCTTAAGACTAATACAATAGGGGAGAAGAGCATAAATAGGTTCTAATAGCTTCTAAAACTACTTGAGATCAATACAACCAGTAAAATAGATAACATAAAATAGCATTCATAGATTGACACAAGATATACGTGGGAAAACCTTTTCAGGTAAAAAACCCACCACACAAAGTCAAGACAATTGTATTCCAGTAATAAACCAATTACATACAATGTTTAGTCTTCTCTAATCAGCTCACAATAAATTTGTTCAAATTCTCTCTCACTGTTACTATGTTATTTTCTAACATACAGTTCGAAGTCATTTCTTGCAATGTTGTACTCGACTTACAAAGTCATACATTGCAATCAATCTCATTAGTCGGGCGCTGACCATCAGGTTCATGAATCAAACATCAAATCATGCAATCAATCTGCCCATGCCTATCTCCCTGCATCGAGCCACCCAGGCATTAATGCCACCACCCAAATCGGGTCCTGTTCACTAGCCTATAATTATTGCTATTGCCACAAATGCATTTGGCCAACCAAAATGTAGTCAAACTGCCATGGGTCCATTTTGCATTCGCTTTCACTCTTTGACTCTAAGTCTGACTCGGTCAAAACCTAGTCTGAGCCCATCTAACCCAACCAAGTCTCTAGTGCTCTATCACCGAGTTGAGATGACCCACCCACGGTAATGTAGTGAGCTCTGCCGAGCTCACTCAAGCTTCCTCATGTAACTGTTGAGTTCAAATGACCCATTTGTGGTGTGGCAGTATGGAAAACTGAGCTCATCCTTAACTTTCCCGTGCTACCGTAGTTGCACTTGAGTCGAGCCATGGTAATGCGGTGAGCTCGACTGAGCTCACCCTTCGACTCCACCGAGCTCACCAAAGAAACCCTGCGCTACTGCCGAGTCCAACCGACCTGCCCATGGTAAGGTGATGACCGTCACCAAGGTCGCCCCTTTGCCTGCACCACGCTACCACTGCCCAGTTAGTGAAGACCCATGGAATGGTGGTGACTACCAAGCATAACTATTAGTGGTTAAACCACGCTACCATGGGGGCCGATAGGCCACCCCATAGTAGGGCGGTAATTTCTAGTAGAACCGTAGGTGGTCTCACCATGATCACCACAGTCAAGGACTTAACCACTCACAATATGGCGGTGATCAACAAGACAGGACGAACGAAGCCAACCGCAGTCATCGCAGTTAGGGAAGAGACTATGAGCGGTAAAGAGGTAACCGTTGCCCTTCCATTGTGGTACTGCTAGGGTAAGATAAAACCACCATGGTAAAGTGGTTGAGGCTAGAATAAAGCCAGGCGCGATATGGCGGTAAACTGTAGAAACACCAAATTTTCACCAAGTCATGAAAATAGGGGGTTTAAGCTAGAATTAGAGACACATTTTACCAACAAGCACCCACTTGGTGAACACTTCTAGCTTCCCCATGACGTTGGAAAAAATTATTATCTGTCATAGGCCCCAAGGCCCATCAATTCTGCATACAATATTAACTTGACTGTGTTGACCGGTTTTGTTAAAGTATCTGCAAAATTCTTCAAGGTGTCCACCTTTTCCAGACTGACCTTTCCATCTTCAATCATATCCCTCATGAAGTGAAATTGCACATCAATGTGCTTGGTCCTGGCATGAAAGGTTAGATTCTTTGCCAAAAAAATGGCACTTTGACTGTCATAAAAAATAGTGATCTACTCAGCATTAAATCCTATGTCTGAACATAAACGCCTCAACCAAACAACTTCCTTACATGCATGAGTTGCAGCCATGTAATCTTCCTCTATTGTGGATAAAGCAACTACAGCCTGTCGCTTGCTCATTCAACTGATTGCTTAATCATTAAGCATGAAAGTATATCCACTGGTGGATCGCCGAATGTTAATGTCCCTTGCCCAATCTGAATCAACATACCCATGAATGCTGAGAGTCCTCCATGATGAAACCACACTACCATGGTAAGACAAGGCATAATATGAAGTTCCCTTCAAATACCTGAACACTCTCTTCACATCATCCCAATGTGATCTTCCCAAATTTTCCATAAATCGACTTAGAACTCCCACTACTTGGGAAATATATGGTCTTGTATTAACCATGACATACATCAAACTATCAACAACACTTGCATAAGGCACATTGGTCATGTCCTCCATCTTAGTATCAGACTTTGGATAGTCTTCAACAAATAGCTTTGTTCCCTGCATGATTGGAACAACTAGCTGTTTGTAATCATCCATGCTAAACCTCTCTAGAACTGTTTTTGTTAGAGTAATTAGACATTTAATTTATTAATTAAAAAATATTTGTTTAATTACGTAAAATTCTCTTTTACCTCTTTTTCACTTAAGCTAACATTAGGTGCATAATAATTAATTACTTTATTAATTATTATTGGGTAAGCCTAAGGTTTTCCTTTTTAGGGTTTTCACCTATATATGGTTGAAAACTATCTTTTGTATCATAATTCATTTTACATTTTCAGGTGAATACATTGCTCCACATTCTTGAGCATTTCCTTTGTTGCTTCTCTTTGCTTCTCCTTGTAACAGGTTATTTGCTTGTAGAGATCTTTGGGCTCCTATGAAGTTGTATCTTCTCAACTCCAACAGTTTTCACATACTTACTCTGACTGACCCAAAACTTTCTACTTGTTTTTTCCTTTCTTATCTCCATTCCAAGAATGTACCTAGCTGCACCAAGATCTTTCATTTTAGACTTTGCAGATAACTGAGATTTAAGATCATAAATCATAGACTCGCTATTCCTAATGAATAACATATCATCCACATACAGGGTAATAACAAGCACACGATCATTCTCAGATTTATAATAAATGAAGTGATCAGATTTTGATCTCACAAATCCAATTGACAACACAAACATGTCAAATTTATGGTATTACATTCTAGGAGATTGCTTTAAACCATATAGAGATTTATTTAACTTACATACTAGATTTTGTTTACCTCTTTCAACAAAATGCTCAGGCTGGGACATGTAGATTTCTTCTTCCAGCTCACCATGGAGAAACATTGTCTTCACATCCATCTGTTCAATTTAAAAATCATACACAGTTTCCAATCACAATAAAAATTTGATGAATGACAACTTTGCTATAGAGGAAAAAATCTCTCCATAATCAATTCCCTCAATTTGAGAAAATCCCTTTGCAACCAACCTTTCCTTATACTTTTCAACATTGCCATCAAGGCCTATTTTATTTTTTAATATCCAGTTACAACCAACAAGCTTTCACCCTTTAGGCAGTGGTACCAAATTCCATGTTTCATTCCTTTTCAAAGAATCCATCTCTTCATTCATGGCTTGCAGCCAAGAATTCAAATCAGCCATGATGATTGCTTCTTTCACAGTCCTAGGCTTATCAGTGCTGGTAATTAAAGATTAGGAAAAATTCAAATTTAATAGTGAGAAACCATACCTTTTAGGTTTCCTTTTTTCTCATGTAGATCTTCTTACAAGTTGAGGTTGTTCTTCATCGTTAGAACTTCCAAAGCTACTTGAGCTCTCCTCAGTCTCAGGTACACCATGCAACTCTTCCCTTTCTGGAGTTTGGGGAATCTCAAGTGCATCCTTCTTCTTGTCACTCTGATCTATCTCAAACTATTGATCACTTATTGAAGGTTTTAGCTTACGAAATATCATGCTTTTATTGTACAAAACTTTCTCAATAACAGGGTTCCAAAGCTTGTATCCTTTCACACCAGCTCCATAGCCGATGAGAATACATTTGACCACCTTGTTATCCAATTTAGATCTCTTTTCATTTGGCACATAAACATATGCCTCACAACCAAACACACAGACATGCCTCAGAGAGGGATTCTTACCAGACCATGCATCCAAAGGTGTCTTGTCAACAAGAGTAGAGTAAGGAGATCTATTTATTAGATAACATGCTGTAGCCACAACCTCAACCCATTTTTTTTGCTCCAGACCAGCACCACTCAACATACTCCTTGCCTTTTCCATCATCATATTCAACCTTTCTGAAAATCCATTCTACTATGGAGTGTAAGGCATTGTCTTATGCCTTTTAATTCCATGATTAGTGCAATACCTTTCAAAATATGCAGAACAAAATTCACCGCAATTGTCTGTCCTCAAACGTTTAATTTTCCTTCCAGTCTGATTCTCTACCAAAGATTTAAATTCCTTAAACCTATTGAACACTTCTAATTTACTTTTAAGAAAGTATACAAATGCCCTTCTTGAATAGTCATCAATAAAAGAAACATAATATCTAGACTTCGATAATGAAGGGACACTAACTAGACCAGTCACATCAAAATAAACATAATCCAATATACCTGAAGATTTATGAGGACTAGAATAAAATGAAACATGACGTTGTTTTCCATAGATACAATTTTAGCAAAAATTGAACGCAATATTACAATCATGAAGCCCTTCTACAAGATTTTTATTCTTCAAGGTTTATAAACTTATCTCACCTATGTGACCAAGTATATGATGCCATAGCATAGTCTTCTCAGCTAGGAGTTTTATCTCCAAAGCATTTGTAGACAAAGAAGTGTTCATATTTCTCTATAGGAGCAACATTGCTTAACTTTTTAGAGGCACTATTACAATGAATAGGATGTGCATCTAGCTTGTATAGAGTTCCAGTACGAACACACTTATCCAACACCATTGCACCTCTAGCTATTTTACATCCTTTACTAGAGAATAAAACTTCTACACCAACATCATTTAACTTAATGACATAAAAAATATTTCAAGCTAGACCTCGAATGTGCAGTACACCACCAATTCCTTTGACTCTTCCATCAGGAAACTGAATTATGACTCTTCCTTTTCCAACTATCTCTAGAGTTGAATCACTTGACAAGTACACCTTTCAACTGTCATACTCCTCGTATTTAGATAACCATTCTCTATTGGATGTCATGTGAAAGGACACACCTAAGTCAACCAGCCAGACATTATCTGATGCCTGAGTTGTCAAGGATGCTACAATGAAGGTGTCTGCATCACTTTGAGAAGATTCATTGTCAGAAACATTATTCTTATTCTTTTTATCCTTGCAGTCCTTCCAGATATGACTAGGTTGCCCATAGTTCCAACATGTCACCTTGAACTTGTTGATGGTTTTTTTATGCACTTCACAGCATAGGTAATACGTAGGTGCATTACCTCTCTTGAAAGATAATTTTCCATAATCAAATTGCAGAACACTATCCCAAGGCTCTCAAATGTTAGGTCATGACGATGCTTGGAATATTTCAATTGATTTATGTGATTTTTTGGAATCACAAGGTATACTTATAGATGAGTTACAAAGTGGGGAAGTTGGATCAGCAAATGGAGTTCTTAAGATGGGAGAGTTGCTGAGCGTTTGCTATAGGTTCAAACAGCAGTCTAGAACTCTATTTCAACATCAGATTTAGCTTTATAATGTGCAATAAACATTGCCTAAGGTTACTTATTAAAAAAAAAGAAGGAAAAAATGTAGGGAAGAGAGAAGGTTCCTGGATCTAAAACTACGAATGAACAGTGATCATGGAGGCTGCTACAATAGACAAACTCCCTAAACTAGTTTATCTTGGCCAAGAGGATCCTACAGTTACACAAAACTAGTGCAATCTTCTAAGAACTGTAGATTTTTATTTTGCATACACACATCATGAACATGTAAGTGAACTAAGTTGCAGCAATCAAATAAAGAAGCCCAGGCTAACTTTGCACAAAAGCTTGTCATCAACAAGTGCCAAAAGTATGGGCTGAAAATTCATCAAATACTGAAACAAAAATCACCATTACCACTTCCATTCAAGAAACTAACAACTAAAATTAACTTGGAAGGTAGAACCATGCACACATAATGAGAAAACTCAAAAGTAACACCCATAGATCATGCAATGTTGCTTTCTATTTCTATAGAATGTTTTTAAAACATCTCTCCAACTCCTTTACAAATTAGGGGGGGACCCTATTTATAGTTTTCTAAAGCCCAAATGAATGGCTATGATTGAGTTACATTGTGTGGCTCAAATTCAATTACATTAGGGCTTCACCTACCTCACAATATTCAACAATTTAAAATACATTTTTTGTCTTTTCCCTATTTTGTCTTGTAATGGCTAGTCACTGTAACAATTTTGTCTTTTAGCTATTTTCCCTTTTATTGTAGCTAAGACTGCCTAAAACCTACCTTCTTCCCAATAGAATTGCAGAATTCTCCATTGGATCAAAAGGGTTTGTCGATGATTAGAATCAGTGGATTGGTTGCCCTTGATTTGGATGGACAACCCCAAAAGATCATCATCAACTTGTGAAAAGTAGGACAACCCTCCTTGGATTTTGTCATTAACTTCCTTGGCATAGGCCTTCTTCTGATGTCAACTCTATTGATGGGCACCACAAGGAGAGGTGGAAAAAAAATGAATTATGATAGGAGCCACTTGCTTCTCCTTGTTCAAATTTCTTAATGGGTCTCCCAACGGACCCATGGTAGGCTTCTTGAAACCTGCATGCATGAAGTGTCGTCAGTGATTTCATACACAAATCAAGGAAAATTTTAATCAAATATTGAAAAATCCTTACTAGATCCATTCATGCATCATTAAAAGATCATAATATTCAGTGTGAAATTCCATTAACAGTTTACTGGAAAGCGTTTGAACAATCTGGGATTGAGAGGCCAAAATGCTGTTTTGAAAACGACGAACAGGGCATGGAACTCTGGATGGTATCTCCCAGATACAAATATTGAATTTGAGAGGTCCAAATGGGATAAGATCCAATTTTAGCATGTGGGTCGAAGTCCGTTTTCAAATCAGAGGAGCGCTTGGACGTTCTGGAAACATGAGGCCAGAATGTCATTCTAGAAATGTTGTTTTGAAAACAATGAATGGAGCATGGAAATATAGATGGTATCTCCCGAATGCAAATTTAGAATTCAAAAGTTCCAAGGAGGATAAGGTCCAATTTTACCATTTGGGTCGAAGTCCGTTTTCAAATCAGAGGAGCGCTTGGACGTTCTGGAAACGTGAGGCCAGAATGTTGTTCTAGAAATGTTGTTTTGAAAACAACAAACAAAGCATGGAACTCTGGATGGTATCTCCTAGCTAAAAATTTGGAATTTGAAATGTCCACGAAGGATAAGATCTAATTTTACCATCTGGGTCAAAGTTCGTTTTCAAATCGAAGTAGTGCTTGGACGTTTCGGAAATATGAGGCCAAAATGCCATTTTGGAAATGTTGTTTTGAAAACGATGAACAGAGCATGGATCTCTGGATGGTATCTACTTGCTGAAAATTTGGAATTTGAAAGGTCCAGGGAGGATAAGATCCAATTTTACCATCTGGGTTGAAGTTTGTTTTCAAATCGGAGGAGCGCTTGGACATTCCAGAAATGTGAGGCCGAAATGTCGTTCTGGAAATGTTGTTTTGAAAACGGTGAACAGAGCATGGAACTCCGGATGGTATCTCTAGGCTGAAAATTTTGAATTTGAAATGTCCAGGGAGGATGAGATCCAATGTTACCATCTGGGTCGAAGTCCGTTTTCAAATCGGAGGAGTGCTTGGACATTCCAAAAATGTGAGGCCGAAATGCCGTTCTGGAAATGCTGTTTTGAAAACGGTGAACAAAGCATGGAACTTCGGATGGTATCTCCCATATGAAAATTTGGAATTTGAAAAGTCCAGGGAGGATAAGATCCAATTTTACCATCTACGTCGAAGTCTTTTTTCAAATCGGAGGAGCGCTTAGACTTTCCAGAAAGGTGAGGCTGAAATGCTGTTCTGGAAATGCTGTTTTGAAAACGACGAACAAAGCATGGAACTCTGGATGGTATCTCTCGGATGCAAATTTGGAATTGAAAGGTCTAGGGAGGATAAGATCCAATTTTACCATTTGGGTCGAAGTCCGTTTTCAAATCGGAGGAACGCTTGGACGTTCTAAAAATGTTGTTACAGGAATGTTGTTTTGAATTTTTTGAAATTTCCTGAAACTTAATGAAACCTTGGAAGTTCACTTAGGTACCAAAAAAACATCCGAAATCCATAATAAATCTATCCCAAAGACAAAAATGAAGGAAAAAGTGAATTGAGCAAGCGGGGAGGTGAAGCCCGAAAAACCCAAGACTTAGCCATTTTTAAAATTTAGGGGCAAAATATGATCAGCCAAAAATGAGACTTTGAAGGGCAAGTTGATCAACTAGGACACCAAAATGAGGGACACAAAAAATGAGGCAGGAGCAAAGCAGCCCACCAGGAGTGAAAAAAGAGGGTCCCTGCCTACGACAGGGCATGTGTGCAAAATATGCACAAGAAAACTTTTTACCAGAAGACTTTGATCTCCTTGCAGATTTGGATTTCAACTTCTTGTCTTTCTTCTTAATTTTCTCCTTTGGTCTACCTCGAACAAAAAGAGCCTCTTTGGCCATCTCTGAAGACTTCCTTCACATTTCTTCAGACAAGCGAAGAAACCACGTTATTCATCTTGAATGCAGTGGTTGTGCTTCCAATAGCCATCACCAGATGATCCCAACTGTCAGGTAATGAACACAATAGGAGCATTCAATGATCTTTCTCCTCAGTTTTTACACCTACAAAATCCAGCTAAGTAACACATATTAAATGAGTTCATATGATCTGCAACAAATGCACCTTCTTCCATTTTCAAGGAGTACAACTTCTTCCTCAGGAATAACTTATTTACCAAAGACTTTCCCTAATAAATATCACCAAAATTCTTCCACAAAAAAGCTACAGACTGCTCCTCATGGACATTCAGGAGTACAAAATCAGCTAGACTCAATCTTATCAGACCTCTTTCTTTTCTATCAACAAGATCCCAATCCTCTTGCTTCATACTTTGTGGCTTAGTTCCAAACACTGCTAACCAGAGGTATCTATCCACTAAAAAGTCTTCCATTTTGAGTTTCCATAACTCAAAGTTGTTGCCATTAAAATTTTCAATATCTACTCTATCTGATGTACTCGCCATCTCAAACAAAAACAAGTTTTAACAATGCAATACTCCCACTAAAACAATATTAGCACAAAAAAATGAGCTTTCTCTCAAGGATAACACAACAAGCCAAGCTCTGATACCACTTGAAGGGAAAAGTAAGGTGGATCTAATGACCCAATAGTGCGGAATACATTCCCTTAACACTAATACAATAGGGGAGAAGAGCATAAAAAAGTTCTAGTAGCTTCTAAAACTACTTGAGATGAATACAACCAATAAAATAGATTAAAAAAAATAGCATTCATAGATTGACACAAGATATACATGGGATAACCTTTTCAGGTAAAAAAACTGCCACACAAAGTCAAGAGAATTGTATTCTAGTAATAAACCAATTACATACAATGTTTAGTCTTCTCTGATCAACTCACAACAACTTTGTTCAAATTCTCCTCTCACTATTACTATGTTATTTTCTAACATATAGTTCAAAGTCATTTCTTGCAATGTTGTACTCGACTTAGAAAGTCATACGTTGCAATCAATCTCATTAGTCAGGTGCCAACCATCAAGTTCATAATTACATAATTGATCTTCCCATGCAAATCTCCCTACATCAAGCCACCCAAGCATTAATGCCACCACCCAAATCAGGTCTTGTTCGCTAGCCTAAGTCAACCTACAATTATTGTTGTTGCCACAAATACCTTTGGCCAACCAAAATGCAGTCAAACTACCACGGGTCCATTTTACATTCACTGTCATTCTTTGACTCTGAGTCCAACTTGGTCAAAACCAAGTCTGAGCCCATCCGACCCAACCAAGTCTCTACCGTTCTACCGCCGAGCTAAGATGACCCATGCACGGTAATGCGGTGAGCTTTGTCAAGCTCACCCAAGCTTCCCCATGTAACCGCTGAGTTCAACTGACCCATTCATGTTGTGGTGGTATGGCCAACTGATCTCATCCTTAACTTGCCCACACTATTGTAACTGGATCCAAGTCGACTCACGGTAATGCGGTGAGCTCAACCAAGCTCACCCTTTGACTCCACCAAGCTTGACAAAGAAACCCCATGCTACCGTCGAGTCCAACCAACCTATCCACGATAAGGTGGTGACCGTCACCGAGCTTGCCCCTTTTCCTGCACTGCACTACCGTTTCCCGGTTAGTGGAGACCCACGGTATGGCGGTGAACGCCGAGCATAACCATTAGTAGTTAAACTATGCTATCGTGGGGGCCAATAGGTTACCCCGCAGTAGGGAAGTAACTGCCATCCGAACCATAGGCGGTCTCACTGAGATCAAGGACTTAACTGCCTGCAGTATGGTGGTGACCGACAAGATAGGCCGAATGAAGCCAACCGCAATTACCACGGTTAGGGAAGAGACTGGAAGTGGTAAATAGGTAACCACTACCCTTCCAGCCCGGTACCACCAGGATAAGATAAGACCGCCGCAGTAAATCGATTAAGGTTGGAATAAAGCCAGGTGCGGTATGGCGGTAAATTGTAGAAACACCAGATTTTCACCAAGTCATGAAAATAGGGGCTTCAAGTTGGAAGTTCAGACACATTTTCTCAACATAAGTTCGGTCCTCTTTGAAAAGCAGTGACAACTCTGTCAAAAGAACCCATTGAAAATTTGAAGAAAAATTCCAGATCTACAATATTTTCACTTAGGAAGACAATTTACAATAGCTGCAACCTTTCTAGGTATTCTTCACTTTTGGTTTTCAAGAAATTTGTGTGGAAACCATATTTGAAGTCCTACAAAATTCTTGGTTCCCTATTGAGTGAATTAGCACTAAAAAAGGGAAATCACAGTAGTATTGAGTTTTCATACTTTTGAATTAAAATTTATAGCCTATGTATTATGTTGGAGAAGTGTGCTTATTTTTAAATTTTTCTACTAAAGTAGATCTTCGGTGTAAATGCATTTGAATTATGCATTGTCATATTCTAAGATCATGATGAAAGTTAGAATTAGGGTAGTGAATGATCAACTGCAGAGTTGATATGTGAAATCTAAAGGAGGCATGTCAAAATGAATCAATATATGCATCCTAGTGTGGTTCCTAGTGCAACCATGGTTTGTGATCAGCCCCAGCAAGGTTGTCAAAGAAATTTCAGCATTGAAAAGTATAGCGCCATCAATTATAGTGAGATCAATGGTTACCCAAATGGTATTCCAGCTAAAGCTAGACATAATTTACCAAAATTCATTGGTGATAGGTCCGAGTAAAAAAAAAACATCTGAAAGAATTTAATAATGTGATGGATGACTATGAGATAGATAACGAAGATGTGATCATGAGACTATTTGTTCAATCCTTAAGAGGAGATGCAAGAGATTGGTTTTCTTATTTACCAACATCTTCTATCTATTAATGGGAGGAATTCAAAGTGGTGTTCATGGAGCAATTTGGTGAAAGGATTGATCCAATATTAATAAGAAAAGGGTTCATGAACATGGAGAAAGGAGAAGATGAATTAGTCCCTTCATTTAATCTCAGGTTTTCAAAAATAATACAAGAGATCCCTGCAATCATAAGACCAAATGATGTTGAATGTTTGGTCGTTTACTTGGGAGCATTTGACAAAAAAAAAGTTATCTATTAAGAGATAAAGAACCTACAACACCACATCAAGCATATCAAATTGCTATAGATATTGAGAACAACTTGAGATATTCAATGATGAAAGGACATAGGCTTGTAAGTGTTGGTCATCCTAACACACCTCATGTAAATATAACTCATGGATCAAATAATACAAATACTTGTCAAGATAGTAATACTATTGCTGCTCCAATTTCTCCATCATCACAACATGTTGGTTTTAGTGAGTTCCATCTTACAAGTCATCGAAATTTGAGCAATGTTGATCAAACATATTTTGTTCAAAGATTGTCTAAAAGGAAAAGACACAAAGGAGAATAACCACATGATTTTTTCTCAAGTTTTTTGGATGCCTTGCTGAAATTCCCCATAATTTTCAGACCCGAGGGCTCGATTTGTATTGATTTATTTTGAAAAATATATGATTCTGGGTTGAGTGCCTTATCGAAGGAATTGAAGCCACATAGCTTGGACTAGGTACTTGATTAGATAGAGATTGTTGAACTAGCCCAACATAATTATGCACAAAATGTGATATCTCAAAATAAAGATAGTAGCTGGCTTATTGAGAAAAATCAAATCATGATACACAAGGATGAAAAGAGTGTATCAGAAAATGAAGATGTGTTGTATGAATGAGGATATTGACTGTAATCAGCTCACAATCAACACATGTGCAGATCAATGCATAAGTGTTGAAGATGAAGATGTATGGTATGATGATAGAATAAATATTTTTGAAGGTGCTTGTGATATCTTGGGTGATGAAGAAGTAAGAGAGATGCGAGATGTCATTCCATGTCATGTTTTGATTAGTGAAAATAATATAAGTGCCAATGAAATTTCATCACAAATCAATGATCAAGACATTGAAGATAAAGGTTCAAGCATTCACTATGAGAAATTTGAGGATGGTTTATGTAGTGAAGAGTCTTCTTGTAGTGAGGATTTTAATGAAAGAAAAAATTATTGCTCTTATGTTGATTATGAATGCTCCTATAAGGATTATCTAGCAATTCTTTCTTCACAAAAAGAATATAAAGACATGAATACTCATGAAATCACTTGCCCACAAGTGAGGGATCAAATTGCACTTGATGCACGCTTGGAATGTAATTCGAGTTTGTCATCAATGGAGCATGTCAATTCTATGAATGATGAAGAATTTGAACATAATTATATGTGTGTTCAATTTTCTGATCCTGAACATGGTTCTAGAAATGATGAATATGTTGATAAACATGTTGATATCCCAAGTGCCCATGATTTCTTCTGTGAAGCAAAGTTTGAAATTTTAATTACACATGAAACAAATGATGTAAACATTTATGATGGAAGGAGTTCATAATTGGATGGTCAAATTATGCATTATGAAAAAGACATGGATCTAGGGTCAGCATTATTACCCATTGGTAATGTGAAACAATTTGAAGGATTTGCAGATTGTGTTGGCATTACAAATACTTTTGAGCAATGTGTAGAGAAGCCATATGATGCAGATGATTGAGGGTGTGATGTTAGTAAATATCAGATAAAATATGGGTCTTTATTTGATGAGATATCTTGTCTTCACATTTTGCAAATGGACATGTTTGATTTGGATGAATAATGCATTAATGTGTAAGGGAATGGAGGTTCTAGATCTGTTGCTAGTGATTTTTTTTCAGATAACAATGATTTTATGGTAAATAGGTCAATATGCTTATCAGCTGATAGTGCACATGAAAGTCTTTTTTTTGACCTTGTCAATCTTGAAAGTGGTGGCATTCAAGATGGTTCAAACATTGAACATGTTATTAGAAATCAATGTGAAACTTTTGGCTCAGGCTTAAATTTTGAATTATCTGAATCTTTAGTTGAGACATTCCATACAAAATTGTTTAGTGGTCTGGAGAATGAATCTAACATCATGTGTGAACCTGAGATAGAGAACACTACCTATACAATGGATGCTGACATTTTTTTTGAATGTCATGATTTGAATGAAAATGAAAGTACTTTTTGTGTTGATAAATCCAATTTTTAGAATCTTCAAAATACATGATAATGTGTTTGGGTTGTGGTGTTGGGATGATGGTAAAATTACCTGTGATATAATTTAGCCAGAGGAGTTACATAGGTGTGCACTATCTTTTCCCAACACACAAGAGGATTGCACTTTTTTTTTTCAGCCATGATATCTCCTTTGAGCATGATCATTATGAGGGTGTTAGTGGATGTGATAAGACCTTGTCTTCATGTGGTCTTGATCACTATTTTAATATGTTTCCACTTCATACAAAATCAGAAATTGAAGAGAGTGGCATTGATGTGGTATATGTAATTTGGTTGCCATATGATAACAAAGTTGAACAACAAGCAAGTTTATACGTGTACAAGGGCAACTTGATATTACTGTTTGCAGAGATGCAGTCACTCATAGTGTTGTGGTATGACTGAGGCAAGCATGAGTTGAGGGAGATAAAATCTTTTAATAAATTGGTGTTTGATAGAGGTAAGATTTGACTCCCCTTTTCATTTGGTGACTTGGGGTGATCAAGTGAAATTGAAAACAAGGTTGAATAAAGGAGCAGTTTGAGAGCATTTGACAGACTCAACATTTGGTCTACTCTCTAGAGACCTAGATTCTTGCTATGCCCATAGGGGGCATACATCCCCATTCAGAGCCATTGATGGAACTTTCAAATTTCCAAAATTTGAAGTGCCCATATTGAAATTTTTGCCTCTGCACTTCCAAAAGTGCACCTAATAATTTTCCTAAATGACCTACTTTGGAGGGTAATATTTTGGAGCCTGCTAATTTTCAAGCCAAACCCTTTGGGGGGCCCACTCATGTTATTAGCATTAATTTTTATGTCAATTTTCAGCTTCCCACAATAATTTTTTTCAGGTTTTTGAAAAGCGAAGCTGGAGGGTTTTTACACTTTTATGTTGTTTGCAAACTTTCAATTTTGCAAAGTAGCTCCCTATTTGACCTTGCATTTTGCAACTGGATGATTTTCAAGATAAAATTATTGTTGCTCTCCATTCTTCATACTAAAGTGTACTACCATGTCAGATTTTAGGGCCTCATGATAAGATTTGATATTTTTATCGGGCCAAAAGCAAACACAATTTGTTCAGTTTTGCACTTGCATTTTTTTAGGGAAGTCAACATTGACCTTCAGTATCTTTTGATGGATGATGATTCAAGTAAATAATTCTTTCACACATAATCATTGTACCTAAATGAGTTTGTATGTCCAGTGGTTGCTTGCCAAGATTTGATTTGATATTTTTTTGAGATGGTAATTTGGTGAGCCTGGATTGATTTTGGACGTGCAGTTGTAGAAAAGTTTGACTGAACATCTTTTTCAATTAATATCTCTCACCTCAGGATGTATTTTTTCAAACTGTCTTTTTTACTCCATTTTTGGATGAAATGTGTACATTCCTGATCAATTTTGGGGTCTTAAAATAAGTTCTGATAGGTTACTTAATCATTTTCTGATCGCAACAAGGCCAAAAATGGTGTTCCAAAAAGTATCAAATTTTGAAATTTTAATGAAAACCCATTTCATTTTTTTGTCTAAAACCTCTAGAGATCCATTTTCATAAAAAATAGAGGTCATTTGATACATTATTTTAATATACTTCTATTGCGACGAACATGTCCTGAAGCCAGTTTACAAAGGAGGTACTTGAATTTTAAGGGCTGGGAAAAATCTAAGGAAAAGGGTTTTCTCTAAATAATTGATAATGATCCTACACAAATTTTCATAGCTCCAGTGTCTTGGTTTGCCCACAATCAATTTTTTCAAATGGTCCGCAAGCGTAATTAAAATTTGCCTATTTTCTAATGTTCTCAAATGTCAATATTTAAAATATTGTGAATATTTTAAGTATTGTGTATTTTTAAAAGGGGCATTTAGGGAAAATGTAAAATGGATTTCAATTTTTTTTAATCATAAGCAAGTTTAATTCTTGCTTTTGATTGGCTGAGGTACGACTTTCACTACTTTGAGACAAAACAAAGCACATAACGGATTTGCTGAAAAATATTAGAAATATTTAAGCAAATGCATTTGGTTGATGTAAAGCTAAATTCCATCTAGCTCAAACACATGAAGGAAAAAAATGCAGAAGTAGTTTTTGCTGCAAACAAAAGGGCGCATCAACTTGTTTAAAGAACATCTTCCCGAATAAATATGATTGCATCGAATAAAATGCACCAAATACACAAAATGGATTTGTGGAAAAGACTTCCGAAAGTTTTGATGAAAGCACAAGCTAGAGGGAGATCGATAGCTGTAGTGGAGGCGTACAATCACTACAGAGCCTCATCCATTGCCACCATTGCCAAATAGGTTTGTAGAAGCATGAAAGGAGGAGTTAGGGCAATGAAGAAAGATCAACGACTAGCAATGAACCTAAAATGCAGCCATATCCTTTCCATTCCTCACCATCTTGCAGGTTGAAGTTGCTCACTCTTTAATTCTTGTGTGGTTGGCGAGATGTTGCCGCGTGGTAGGAGAGCCCATGAATATTTTAAATGCCAGGTAAAAGCCTTCATTGGTTGTTTGATAAAAGAAAAAAAATTAAAATGGAAACGTTGCCCGATAAAACAAGGGTGGATTTAAGATGCACAAGTTTGGGTGTGGGCCCAAGGAAAAATCAAAGGCTTCTGCATAAAAAATTGAAGTATGAAGGTTGTTCGATGAGTTTTGAAACTCTTAAAACATTTAAAAGAAAGTTTTAAATGTATGGTAAAATGTAAGCATGCGGAATGGGTAAAGTATTTTACCCAATGAGGATAAAAGGGCCTTCGTTTTATTTAAATGGAAAAATATTAAGGTGCAAGGTGAATTGAATGTTACCTAGTATAGAATCAAATACTTTCATCTTAAAAAGGAAAACATTTCAATCGTGAGGTGAAATATAAAAGGGGTGCTGGGAAAACATTATTAATGCTAGAGTGAAATTTATGGATATGAGTAAAATATGTTACTCAATGATTTAAAAGCCTTTTAGAAAAGTAAATATTTTAAATATAAAATATAAAGTGAAAGGGCCTAGTGGAAAGTAAATAGATCTGAGGCTGTTATTAAAGTTGGAAGACCTTAATTCTTGAAGGTAAATTATAAAGTGCAGTAAAGTAAAGAGAAATTGAAAGGCTTTCATGAGAGTTTTCATGGGCAAGGCTTTTACACATTGAAGAGTAAATGGAGAGATTTTTCATGGTGTAGTAATTTTTTTCTGTTGTAAATTGGTGTGCAAGAAAATTCAAAGGAAAAGTTTGTTGCAAATGAAGAGAGAAGAGAGGCTTTTCTTTTTGGAGATTAACGGTGGATGGAGCTTTCAGTTGTCTTCAACGGATTAACTTCTAGAGTTATCCTTTCTTCTATATCTTCTTTTCTTCTCTCATTGTAAATGGTTCAAATTTTTTGAAATCTCTGCAAGGTAGGCAAAATTTGTGGGTAGATTGTAAAGCTAGGGTGGAATATGATTTTTAGTCTATTAATCTGAGGTGTCTTGTGTTTTGAATTAAGCTTCATGAATATATTTTATCTAATAGTTGTCTCTATTGCTGAGATGTAGAACTCCTTTGAATTCAATAATAAAAGATTACTAGGTTTTTTTCATGCACATTTGCTGCATTTGATTTATATCTATTGTTTCCTTCTATTCATTGAATAATGTAATTTATTTAATGAATGCTAGTTGCATTTTTCATTGCCTATTGTTCAGGGAATAGTGTAATTGATTCAAAAAATATGACTTGAGTGTTGTGTCTTCAGGTGGATTTGTTATGATGGTTACCCAATAAAGCTTTAGTGGGCTTGTTGTCATATTGTGATAGTATTTTCAGAGACCTTCAAGACATGTCTAACACTATAGGATGAAGTGCTGGTTATATGACTCTGTAGCCCTCTTTTTGGTACTGGTCAATCTTTATGCTTCTGCTGTTTTCAGTTTGGTCCCAAATTATTAAATCAAAAACCATTTTAATTATGTATTCTGAGTTATGTGTTTTCCATGTTCTCCATGTTGGTTAATGAAATTCATTCAATGTCTTAGCCAATGTTGAATGGTATTTTATGTTTCTTAGCATAATTCTATGAGAGAATTATCTCTTATGCAATATCCCATTAAGAATATGTTTGAATTTTTAGGTGTTGCTAAAGGGTCACCCTGTAGGTCCTACAGATCCTGAAGTGTAGGGGAAATGTGTTCTAATCCCATTTCCTATTGTTGGCCAAATCTATCATTTAGTTTGAACATAAGAAATTGGCTAGACTTTAGGATTCATTTGATCTGTTGATTTGGAACACCATCATGCATATGACATTCCTAAAAGTGAGATGGTGTGTGATATTGTAGGTCCTACATCACCCTAGTATGACAATATCTACACCTACCTACATGACAACACCCTACCCCTTGAACTGATGTTAAACCAACAAACATCCCTTTTCACCATCTTAGGTGATACACTTTATTGACGTGGGTATGATGGCACCCTCCTCAAGTGTTTAAATGAGACCAAAGCCCACACTATGTTAACATAAGTACATAGTGGTATATGCGGGGCCCATTCAAATGGTATGGAAAATACCAAAATAATTCTTAGGGATGGTTACTATTGGCCCACATTGGAACAAGATTCTTGTGACTTTTTGAAGAAATTTCTACCATGTAAATCACATAGATCTCATACATGCTCCAACACAAGATCTCCAGCCTCTTATAGCACCATGTCCCTTTTCTTAGTGGGGCTCAGAACTAATCTATAAGATCTATCCCCCATGCTCAGATGGCCATACCTTTATCATCACTACAACTGAGTAGTTCACCAAGTGGGTGGAAGCTGTAGATACCGAAAATTGGTCTAGGCCTGCGAACACCACTTTCGACATAATATTCTATAGTCCATGGTCTTGATTAAATAATGTCAATTATTTAATTAAACTTTCTAATAAATTTTCCTCTATTAATTAAATATCCCTTTTTAAATAATTAATTATTAATCTTTATTCAACTTGATTAATTAAATAAATCATATTTATTTAATTATGTTGTGAACTAATTAATTCTCCCCCCTTTATCTATCAATTAAATAATTTATTATTTAATTACCCCTTTATCATACTTTTCGACTATAATTAAATACCTTTATTTAATTATTCATTTAACCCCCTTTTCAACTATAATTAAATATTTATTATTTAATTATTCAATTCCACCCTTTTTGAAAGTCAAATTAAATAAATTATCTTTATTTATTTAATTAAATCTTCTTTTTTCGAATGTTGAATTAAATTAACATCTAATTCATTTATGTCACATTCCTCTGTCAATCAGTTATCTAATCGTCCACTTACCTTTTGACTCAAGATCTAATTTTAGCTCTTCAGTTATCTCTAAATTCAACTGTTGATCATCTCTGCAGGAAGACTCTCAGTCACAACTAGTCGATTAATTAGTTCTAACTTATATGCATGTATGCATCTATCAATTAAATATCTTTTATTTATTTAATTAATTTATTTATGCATTCAAATTCCTCATCTTTGAGTTTTGACTTTGTCTTTGACATTCAAAGTCTATTTCTTCTATTTTCGAAGATTCTTAATTGAAGATTAAGATCTTGTTCTATTTTTAGTCTTTTCTAACTCATGTTCTAACTCACGTTCTATCTAAGACAGACTCACATCACATGGAATTCATCAATCTTGTCCGTCAATCTCTCTTTCAATGTGAGCCGATTGTTTGCAAACACAAATTCTATAAAATGGCATGTCATAATCATTATTCCTCCTCTCGAAATCATTCATTTTTTGAGAAGAGAGACTATTGTTTGATATTTTGCTTAGACACTCGACAAAGCTATAGTTGCATTCAAACACAAAAATCTGAGGGGAAGAATACTAAAAAGGAAAAATGGAGAAGAGCAATCAAGATAATTCGAAGGGATGAACGCATATTTGGTTTAGATCATTTTGGTTTTATTAGTTTAGTTTATTTCCTCGTTCTTTGTTGTTAGATTTTAGATTATTATTTTAGATTAGGATTTAACTTTGTTAATCTAGTTTTGTAGAAAATATATGATGTTACAAAAGCAATGACACTATCACAAATCATCGATACTCAAATTTCCAAATTTATTTTGTTCCATATTCTCTCCAAATATGGAATCCCATCCACCATCCTTACTGAAAATGGAAAGCTTTTCAAGAACCAAGCCACGAAACACCTTTGTGAAACCTTTCATATCCAACATTGTTGGTTCATACTCTATTGCTCCTAGGGTAATGGATAGGCAGAGGCCAACAACATAACTCTGATCCATATCCTAAAAAAGGTGGTCAATAGCACTAGTTGAGATTGACACCTCCATATCCATCCCATCCTTTGGGCTTATCGCACCTCCATCCACACCCCTACTGGTGCCACCTGATATTTTCTCATCTATGGTGTTGATGCAATATTTCTGATTGAGGTAGAACTCCCATCAATGAGAATATCCCTAAAGAATCTTATTAGTGATGAAGATAACCAGGTTTCAAGGTTCGATCAGTTCGAACTCCTTGATGAAAGAAGGATCAAAGCATATGACCATCTTCAAGCATATCAAAACTGTCTGAAAAGAAACTACAACAAGAAGGTCTGTCCTCAACAATTCAATGTTGGTGACTTAGTTCTTAAGGAGAATCAACACACCTAGCAGGATCGGGAAAAGAAGGGCAAGTTTGAAGCAGATTGGTTGGGCCCTTACGTCACCACAACAAAATATGGTTTAGGAGCATACATATTTACTACACTTAAAGGAGATCCTCTAGAGGAGCCCATTAATATCATGCATCTTAAAATATTTTTCAGTAAGTGATCTAGGGTATCCTATCCTGTAAAATCCAAAAATACAAAAATGGTAAAAAAATGTCAAAAATACAAAAAAAATTGAAAAATCCTAAAAGCAGTAAAGAGAAATAATTCTTCCTATGGTGAAAACCACCTTTGGTTGTGCCTTAGATATGTACATTGGTGAAAAATTGGCCATAGGCACCATTCGTATATGACTTAATTGTTATCTACCTTGCATCCTAGTTACTTTATGCTTCCACCAATCTTGATCTCATATCCTCATCATCCTATCGATCATATCCTTCCATCTACATGCATCATCTAGTCGCTTGGTATATTTTGGTTGAGCATTGGATAAAATTCATCGACTATCCGTCATCCTGAGCTTTTATCCCTCATCTAAGCTTGTGTCATTCATCTTGTCATTTTTTCTATCTTTCGCTTCCATCTAGGTTCTTTCATCGTGTGGGTGTTCATTTAGATCCCATTATGTCATGGAGAACTACGTTGACCCTATGCTTTCACGTAGGCAAGGTCAACCATTTGATCCACCACCGAGGCTGATTTTTGTCTATCCTTCCATCTTTCGTTGCCTGTATCCTATCTTGGTCAAACTATGTTTCCCTTGTGCTTTCACGTAGGAAAGGTTGATCATTTGATCCACCCCCGAGGCTTCTTTTCTAATCTATTGTATTGAACTATTTGTCTATGTCCTTGTCGAACTAAATTTCCCCTAAAATTTCATGTAGGCAAGGCTGATCTTTTGATCCACTCTCAAGGCATTTTCATCCATTTGGTTCTGATCATGTACTACCTGTCCCCATTGTCCCCTTTTCTCTCTTATCCATCGTCAATCTTTCATCCTTTTTGAAATACGTTGTCGCTGTGTTTGCACGTAGGCAAGGTCGATCATTTTATCCACCCCCAGGGCTTTGTCTTTTCTTTGTCCTTGTTCAGTTCATTCATTTTGCTCCATCCTATGTCTTCATCATCCTATTTTCGCTTTTATCCATGGTATTTTCTTGAACTATGAGGGCTTTGTGCTTTCATGTAGGAAAGGCTGATCTCTAATCAACCCCCGAGCCCCTAGGTCTTTAGGGTGCTCCATTCTTATATCTTGTGTCTTCTATCTTGTGTCTCATGCCTTGTGTCGTGTTGTCAAGTATGTCCTAATCTAGTTGGTTCTTCACAAATGGGATCCATTTGTATCCTTAGATTTAATCGGTTTTATAATCTCCTACGTCATTATCGATCTTTTAGTATAATATCCATCTTTAGTCTCAAAAGGATGTATATTTCCTAAAAGACCTCATCAACCCCATCAATCCTCTCGATCCTATGGCAAAGGAAAATTTTAAATTGATTGTAGTCTTTTGATGCTTTTGGCTTCTCTTTATCATTTGAGCCCCCTATCATCACTTGTCAAGGCCGCAATGATCCATCATATCATGGTGTGATTTGATTGGTTAAGATAGGGGCATATCTTGATCTTTTTGTTGTTGTTGTCTTCTTGGTTGTCCCACGTAGTAACCACCAAGATCCTTGAGGTCTTGTGTTATGTAGAAGTATCCTTCTATGCTTGTGGTTAACCCAATACCTGGCCTGACCAAATTCATTGCAACTTTGGGGTGTTGGGATAGTCTTCTTGTTTGCTGCATTTGTGTATGCATTAGACACTAATCCATCTTGGTTCTATGTACGATGGTACCTAGCATCTTATGCTATAGCAAAAAATCAGTGCATAAAATATGGAGAATTGCACTAGGATTGCATTTCATTTTCTCTTTCATTGCATTGCATGTATCTGCCATCTATTTTTCTCTGACCCATGACTTATGATTTTTATTGTGCAAAGATTGATTCTTTCCATTTTCCCTTTCTCCTTAGGATACTTATGGTTCTTGATAGGTGTTATTCCACACCCATTATTTTCTTCACTTCCATCATTATGCAAGCCCTTATTTACACTCATGATCACACTGCATTTAATTTAGCATTTAAAAGGAATTGCATTATCATTTTAGGCTCGTTAAGTTTAATTTAATCCCATATGCATTATCATATTAGAATCATTTTAAGTTGTTTAGATTATGCTTAATTGATTAGTCTACACATCTTAGATTAATTTTACTATTAATCCATTTCAATAGCATATTCATCTTAGTACATATCCTACATTGTCCCCTGCATCACAAATTGTTAGGTCCATATCATATAAAATCATAAATCATTCATCACATCTTGTATCATAAACATTATAAATCATACATATAATTCATATTATCCATATAGGCATATGACGGAAATCATCATAGGCATATCCATACATCACATCATAATAATCATCCATAATAAAACCATAAACATACACACAAGCTTCAATAAATCATCCATCACATAAAAATCACATAGTGTCAATAAGTCTCTTGCATATCATATCAAAAAATAAAAATACAATGCCCATCACATAGTCCATAATAATATCCATCATATACATCAAAATATATATCCATCACATATGTCATCAAATAAAGTATGAGTACAAAGCTATGGCTCAACTCTGATCTCTGCTAATCTGTAGTGTATCCCATCCTACACCTATCAAGTACCAGGATCCTATCCCTCTGATCCTCTAAACCATGAGCTGCCCACATCTAACCTTTGTGGTGACTCTGACATTGGCCCTCTACATGGGGGAGTCTCTCTCAAGCTACTATATCCATGGGTATGTGTCCCTCCTGACTGGGACGGGGTTGGCATCTGTGGCCTCACTCACATGTAGGTAGGTATCCGTTGGCCTAGATTTGGCACCATTGTGAAATATGCACACATATAATAGTTGGCCTCTCACATATACTCATCTCACTCTATAGCCTATTATCTAGCTGAATCCCGCTTTGCCCTATACTTGTCTCAAAATCCACATATGGATCTCCTCTTCTATGCCCATGCACCCTATTCTAACCATAGTTTCTCCACCTCTCCTCCCATCTGGGACACCTGACCCATAGCTTTGTACCTCTCCTCCTGCATGGCCTATAACTATGCCTATAATCTCTACACCTCTATCCCTGTCTCGCCACCCTCAGCCTATGTTGCATATGCCTGCCCTTCTGTTGCATCTCTCTCCCTCTCCACAAATTGTATTTGTGCCATTATTGCATCCCTCTCATCCTCTAGGGCCTACACCTATGTCTGTAAGGAATCCCTCTCTATCTCCAACACTTGTACTTGGGCCCTCATGACCTCCTCCCTCTCCTACATCCACCCCATGTCTCCCACTATCTTCTCTGCTACCTTGAATCTCTCACAGATCTTGTCTCACTTTTGTCTTAACTTCATCCTCTCTCTCAGTAGCCCCTCTACCTGCCTCCTCAAATCCTCCATATCCCTCTCTGCCTCTGCCAGGGTCTTTGCTGATGTCTGCTTGGTCACCCCTCCTGACTCTCGTTGACCCCTTGCCTGCAGTATCATCACCACTACCTCTAATCAATCTCGCTCCCATCTCACTGTCTCCCCCACCTCATGCTTCTTGAACACCTCTCCCTCTAGACGAGTCACCTCTGCTTGTAACTCGCTCACCTCTTCTCGCATCTCTTCAACCTCAACTCGTAGACTATCTCTCTCCCTCTACATCTCTGCCTCATGTCACGACACCATCTCAGATACTTCCTAGAAATCCCTCTCACCCTCTACCTACACTCTGGCTACCTCTAATCATGGCAAGCTCACCTTTGCCTCCAGTCTACACCTCACAACTTCTGTGTCTCTCAGTCTCTGCTCAGCAATCTGTAACCTCACCTCGACTCCTCTCAACAACACAACTAAATCCTCTGCTATCGGTGATATCATGGCCAATAAGAAAATATCACGCACATCCATATCCATCACCTCTTCCCCTGCCTCATCTCTCATATCCATCACCTCCACCTCAGCCTCATATATCTCCTCCTCTGCCTTGATCTCCACTTGGGCCCTCCTCTGTGGCCTCCTCCTCCTCCTCCTACCCATCCTCTGCTAACCTCCTGCCTCATCATCCACTTGTAATCTCTCTCCTACTACCCTCCTGCTCTGGCTACCTTTAATCCTCTACTCTATTGTCCTCCTTCTCTGGCTGCCTCTGACCCTCTCCTCTGTTGTCCTGCTATGACAGCCTTCGACCCTCTCCTCTGCTGTCGTCCTACACTAGATGCCTTTGGATCTCTCCTTTGTTGTCCTTCTCTGGCCACCTCCACCCCTCTCCTTTGCTATCCTACTTCGACCCTCTCCTTTGCTATCCTCTTGCTCTAGATTCCTTCAATCCTCTCCTCTACTGCCCTCCTGCTCTAGCTATCTCAAAATCTCTCCTCTATTGTCCCCTTCCTCTCTCTCCTTTGCCTTGCCAGTCTCACCTCATCCTCCAGTCTAAACTCCAATGCCTCGGTGATCCAATCCTCTGGTGTAATCCTTGGGGTTAGTGATGGGAAAACCATGTGACATATCTAATCATCCCTCCTGCCTTTGCCATCCCTCTAACCCTCCCTAGATAGGTCAACAAATCTTAATCCAGTGTCTCCCAATGCTCCCTCGTAAATGCTGACAAAATCGGCTCCCCCCTTGGCCGCTCTCGTGTAATCCGTTTGAACCTCTCTGCTTCACCTGAAATATCCTATGTTAGCCCAAACTACCTCATCACTTGGTTTGGTTTGTGTGACTCCACTATCCATGGCTCCTTGCTGATTATATAACATTGGGTCAGGAAATGACCTATGTGTCTCTCCTCATCCCTCCTCCACCCTCCACCTATAAAAGTGTCATGTCATATATGGCCTCCATAGTATCTCCTCCTCATGGAGATCATCAAATAGCCTCCTCCATCTGTCTAGATCCCACAACCCTAATAATTTCATACCTAGCCATACTCTGCACCATACCAGTATGCCACTGGTAGTGTCTCATCCTATGATCCCACTATCACCACGTTTGACCTGGAAACACTATAGTGGCAATGATGGTACTCTCAATCCCAAACACCTATCCACATCCAAACCCTTCTTTTGTATAGGGAGGTCATCTCGCCCAAATAGGATCCACAAAGTCTGATTCAGTGCTGCCCCCTCTGATCTCATCGCACTCACTAGGTGAGCTACTATAGGAAGCCTCAGTATCCGCCACACATCCTCCAATGTCTCCGTCATCTCCTCTGTCGAGAGATGGAAGGTCAAGGTTGTTGAATCCCAATGATCAATAAGGGCTATCAGGATTTCCTGATGCACTCTAATCGATGGATATCTGAACATATGTAACAACCCTTCCTGGGATAGGGCCTCATGGTCTACTTTGGCCATCGCTCCTCTTGTCACTTCCAATACCTCTAATCTCCTCTCCCATGTCTGCAAGTTGTCAAAGCACTGCACCCATATCACACACCTTGTGAGTCATCTTATCTATTTCTTTTCTATTTTCCGGCCCTAGGTTCCCTTGTAACTAATTTCTTCCCCCCTTCTTTGGAAAATTTACCCATTTTGTCCCTTTTCACTTATTTTTGTATCTGTTTCTTTTTTTTGCCCTTTTTTCTTTCCTCCCAGACTCGTGCTTTAGGGGAGGGGTCGCCTCTTAGGGGCCACGACTGCCCTTGCTAGGGTCGTGCCACCCCTAAGTGGGTGGGGCTTCCCTCATGGGGGCGTGACCACCCTTGACGAGGTGCAATCGCCCTTGAAAAGGCAGGGCCGCAACGCATGGGGTTGCGATCACCTGTGTTGGGGCATGGATGCCTCTGTCAGGACGTGGCCACCCCTTTATGGGTGTGGCCACTCTTCCTTAGGCGGGCACCCCAAATTTTTGTCCTCTTGCCTTTGTTGCGCATATTTTTTGGCTCATTCACCCATCTATTCTACCTTTTCTCTGACACCTTTAATAAGTGTTCTTTCCTACCTAATGGGCGAAACAAACGTTTTTCCCTCTACCCATTTTCCTAATCTACCCCCATCCCAAAACCCATGTTTTTAACTAGCAATAAAACTCAAAAATAAATAAATAAATGCTGAAAATCACAAGGATGGTTTTGGACCTAACCTAGCATGGGACCGTGTGCTTGTGGTAGAATCACCACACCTCATCTCCTCGGTGGATGATTTCATTATCATAGTCATCTGACATCTTCTCTCCTCGTCTCTTTCTTCTCCTCTCTTCTCTCTCTCACTCAACTACTAGCGGTGCAAATACAAAATAGTAATTCTAAAATTACTATTTATAAGTTCCCCCCCTCTTTCCCCTTTTTTAAATAAAGGCTATTTTATCCTTTATTTACCCTTCTTTTAATTCAGTTAATCCTCTAAATTCCCAAGGCCACCATTTAAAAACCATGTGCCCATTCGAATCCATTCAAACACCAATCTTCTTGATTTTTTGAGCTCTACCTAATGGTACCTTCCATTTCTTCATATTGAGAAGTCACCTGGGGCCCCCTTTTTTCTTCCCCAACCACCGTCTTGAGGGGGAATACTCTACCATTTTCATCCATTCCTCCTTTTCAGTCACTTTCTCATGAGACTAGGGCATCTCCCTTCACTTCCCTCCATTTGGGAAGCTCACACAACCTCTCCCATGCTCTTTTTCTACTCGCTTCCTCTATAGACTCATCTGCATTTTATTTTTCTTCGAAACACTATTATTTTAACAATATTTCAAAGAGGGGAAAAATGTAGACATCCAAATTTGACCACTTCCATATGGTCAAATTTGTATCTTCTATCCATCTATTTCATATATATTAATTAAATGACTTATTTAATTAATATTTTCCCATTCCTCTAAGGTGTCTAAAGTATTTAATTTAACAACTAAATACTTCATCATGTTTTCTCTAAATTAAATAAATGTATCAATTTATTTGATTTAGTCATTTGCATTTTTGAACTTAAATCAATTTTAAATTCATTCTTTATCTCCTTGTACCATCCTCCATAACCTTCCTCTAATCTAGATTAATCTAATTAATCCATGACTAAGATGTGCACATTCTTAATCAAGATTAATGTCACATCCTCCATATTTGGCCATTTGTCTCTAATCCTCATTAATTTTGCCAATCACATGTTTTGATAACCTTAATCTAATCACTTACCTTTGCTGGTATGTCCTCCAAGTCAACCTTTCATGGGTACTTTACTTATTAGGAATTGACCTCTTCCCATGTGAATTTAAAATTCTCATTTATTTATCCTAGGCATTTCTCTTCCCCATAACCCCTCATAGGTCACATGAATCACATGGGAAAAGGAACTCCTTTAGGAGGACCCTGTCTTATCCACATGATACTTCCAATCATGTGAATTTAAAATTCACATTTATTTCTCCAACAATTTCTCCCACCCCCATGGTGACAAGAGAGGACTTTCTAAAATTCCTCACTTGTCACCATCAGCCCCATATGGGGACAAGGATTTCTGCTTTGAGGAAATACTATCCTAATCTCAATGTACTTGCAAGTACCCCCACCTCACATGTCCTTTTCCACATAACTTTTACTCTTCACACCTCACATTCCACATGTAAAGATGTGAGAACATGTGAGTCCTCAACTCACAACAACCCTCCATCTTGTCCATGTTCGTTAAATCTTGTCATCCATTTTTCTTTAAATTTGAAGACTTGGTCTCAAATTAAAAAGATTATAAGAATTAGATCATTTTATGCATTCACATAACTAGAAAATTCAAGAATTAAAGCCAAAAAATTATCACTTAGCACTTGTATCCTCCATTATTGCAACCATTGAAGCTCTTATTGCATTCGCCTACCATTCTTATCACAATACCTATTTCGATTATTGCAATCCTCATCAAGTCCTCTCTACTTTGCATCCACGTTTGAATTCATTTGCCATCAAGGTAGCATACAATCAAGAATCACAAAAGGGCCAACCAAATCATGAATCCAAGGAAGGTATAAGATTTATTTTTCTTTATTATTTTGTTTGGATTCAACTTAAGATAATTTTGAGTGTTTTTTTGTGTTTTTCTCTTGTACATTTCATTTTGTTTTGTAGTTTCCAGGTAGATAAAACACTTGCACATAGTCCCGACCGTAGGTCGAAGTGATTTTCCATTGGTTAGGGTAGGATACTAGAGAGGATGATCACCCAGGGGATTTGATATGCATGGGGTTCCTGTATGTTAGCATATTTATCTGCATCAGGTGGTGTATCTTGGAGCCGCAAGTTTATCAATTAGAGTGAGACTACTTCAAATTTGGTTTTGGGAGCATATAACTATTACTCATCCTTTAGAAGAGAGAGATCATCTGGTTGGTAGGCCATATTTCTTTGATTACATAGGTATTATTTTCCAACGTAAGTTGGGAAAATTGGAGTATTGGTGACGAGTGCTTGATGATTTGGAGGCAGTCATATGGCAACCGTACTTAAATTGTGAGTAATGGCCCAAGGATGATCTAGAGATGCCATATGTTTGCACTTCGAGATATTTGATTTGATGGACTCGGTTTATTATTGAGAGATTCATGCTCGTGAGGGTGCTTTGTCAGTATGGCTAAGTTTAGGGGATGCCCTAGGGAGTTCAATATATGCTCGAAGACATCAGGATATTCCAGAGTGGGGACCCTCCATATCCTATGATGCCACTTGTGAGGAGTATTTTGGATCGAAGACATAGGTATTGGATTACTATAAAAATATCGTGGCTGGTGTGATGATAGATGAGTATGTTGAGCATTTTTTCACACATGCTATATTAAGGATATCCAGTTCCGATGAGCCAATATCGACATTTGATGATGATGGGAGAGTACTAAAATCAACACCGAGATGGAGGAGGGGTGGGGGAGATGGTGATTATGAGAAGGGAGATGTTGGGGATGGAGGGGACATAGGTGGAAAACAAATATTGGAATTTAGAGTGCCCCGAAGGAGGAGACCTATGGTTCCCTCGGGACAATAGAAGGCATGACCATCTTAGGTTCAAATTTGTGTGCCTTCCCATCAACAACAAGCATAAATAGATTCCTTATAGTTATAGGTGAAGGGATTATAGGGATAGCTAGCACATTCATAAGAGCTGATTGCGTCTTTGATAGTAGAGAGAGATGCCACGAGACATAGATATGAGCATGTAGAGGCCCTATTTGAGAGATTGCAGAGAGTTTTCGAGGGGACTATTTTAGGGGATATGCTCAGAGAGGTTCAAATTTCAACCTAAGAGAAAGATTACTATAGATCAGTATATTATCAGGAAGTTCTTGTAGAGCAACATGCCCCTAGCTATGCGTAGTTTGTTAGTACCAGGCCAGGTCAGAGTCAGTTAAAGACTATGAGTAGGGGTGTGACTGGGCCACTTCTGCAATCTATCTTAACCATACAAATCTAATTATGCAATGTTGTCATCTTGTCAGCCAATTTTTTGTGCTTGTTATCATCATTGATTTTTTGATATGTTGAAAGTTAGTACAAACACTAATGGTATAATTAAACCATGATGACTTGAATACAACTTCCATGGATTTTTTATATTTCAAGGTAGTACAAGCATCTAGGAATAATTGAACCGAGACAACCTGAGTATTGATTGCATAAAAAAAACAATTTGAGTTAATCCTTTTCTTATGAAAATCAAGAATGTCATCAATGATACTTTGTAAGTAACATCCTGTGAGAAATTTACATGGTAGTAATGATCAAATCAAAGACAACAGACAGAAAAAAATCATACTCCATCATAGCTTCTCTACTCCATGACATCCTTGAGTTGATCTAGAGAAAGGATAACAAAAATCAAGATACAATAGTTGAAAATTTATGCTAAAATGATTAAACCATGATTCAGAAGAATATCATCCAGTGAGATTTGTTTTACTGATCTTGTTGTTGATTTGGATGGTTGTTCTTCTAAAAATTGTGATTGAAGTTCAATGTTGAGTTTCGTTACATGATGGTTATGTTTGCTATGTTGTCACAACTCTTGCTTGTCTCTTGTTTTAAGATCAAAGTAGATTGCCCCCAACGAGTTCAATATTTTTCCCCTAGTGAGAAAAAAACAATTTATTGTGAATGCACACAATGATTGCCAAGCAAGGGTGAGACACAACCTCAACACCCAGATATGTACATGAGGTTTTATGATGGACAGGCATAATGATGGCAAAAAGTGGATGACCGAAAAATGTTTCAATAGATGGAAAAGCCAATCTATCAAAAATTTCTCTTGTTGCCAGGTTTTCACTACTTATTTTTATTGCACTTTTTCTAATTCTTATGATTTTTTTCATTTTTTCAATTTTTCACTCTTTTTTTTTCCTATTTTTTCTTTTTTCTTTTTTAAACTGTGCACTGGATGATTTATGTATAAAAATTATTGAGATGAATGTTGTTGATAGGTTTAATATGGGAACAATCAAATAGCATAGATAAAAGTGACAACCAACACAAATCTAAGCTAAAATCCCAATCTAAACAAGAGAACACAAATAATGCATGAGTAAAATCAAAGCATCAAACCAAAACACTCCCCATGTTTGAAGTTGCTTCATTTATCTTGTCTCTTTAATTTCTCTTTTTTGCAATCTTTGCCCTCAGATTTGTCTCTTCACATGTGTAAATACCTGCAAAATAGTAAGTAGAAAGTTGGAGACTATTAACTGTTAAATTAAAAATGGAGGAGAAAGGTTTCTTTTATAGACAACCTTTCGAATGGACGGTTGAGATTGATATTATAGAAAGATTCAAAGATCAAAAAATGAGGATTCATGAGACAGAGGTTACGAAATGGATGGCTAAGATCGAGTTTCTATAAAGATGCCAAGATCTACAGTTGAAAATTCATGCAACCAGAATATGCCATGCATGGAAAAGATATGTCATTGACAACTATGACACCCAACGACTATGAAAAACATTTAGGACATGCAAGATATGACATGAAATAATGATAGGGGATCTTTGACCAAAGTGGAGGGATAAATAATTTATTCGAAAAAGGAGGAGAAGGACAAGTGGAAAATAAATCATTTATTTTAAATAATTTATTTGGAGGAAATGAAAAAGAAGATTTAATTAAATTCACAAATTTAATTAAAGGAGGAGATACAAATTAAATATGGATAATTGATTTGGATCAATTATTTAAAAGAGAAGAATGACACATAATTAAATAATTTCGTCAATTATTTAATTATAGAAGAATAAAATGTCAAATAATAATTATTATCTGACTATAGACAACTGATGAAAGATAAATACTTAAATAAATAATGATTTATTTAATTATTGAAGAAAAGGGATATTAGTGACAAAATAAATTTATTTTAATTGATCAGGATACAATAGAGATTAGAAAGTTAATTAATTAAATAATTAAAAAAAATTTAATTAATAAAGGAGTATGATCAAGATTAATTATTAGAAGATGACAACTACGGAAAAATGTTGCTCGCATACTTAGGAAATTTTTCAGTGTCTACATTTTTCCCCTCTTTGACATAATGTAGTTCATCGTGTTGTGTCAAAGAAATATAATTTTGAAGTATGCCCCAATGTAAAGAGAAAGGGGAAGGATGACCAAGAGGGTTGTGGTATGCCCCCTCGAGAGGACAGGTGGGTTCAAAGAACATGAATGTGCTCTCGGAATGGAAGATAAGACTAGAGGATAAAGGATAGAAGAAATTTTAGCATGAAGGAGATGGATGTTAGCATGGAAAAGACAAGGGAGATGGGATGTTAGCTTGAAAAGGGGAAAGAAGATAGATAAAAAATGATAAGGGAACCAACTGTCATGCTTACATTTTTATATTTATCATCATTAGGCATCAAAAAAGTCACAAATGGGCCACAAACACCATGGTATGACATAAGCCAAGGTGTGCAAGGTGACCATTTGAGAGAGAAAAACAATAAAAAAGACAAGGAATGCCCCAACTCATACTAGGGACCCAATTGTCCTAGTCTTTTTGCCAAGAGAAACCACAGGTAGCAAACAAAGAAAAGAGTCCATGATCCACCATCATCCCTATAAATCCATTGATAGGACATCCTAGAGGAGACTAGTAACATGAACCAAAACCAATCGAAAAGATAAGAAAATCCAGACCAATAAAGTGTTTTCCTAGACAATGTTTTCCAGTGATAATGATGATTAGTTGATTAGGCTGACCAAGATGACCAAGTTGATTTATAGGTTGATAAGGATTGATAAAGTGATTTGATTGACCATGCCTAGCCTCAAGAAGGACACATCCCAATGAAGGAAAGATTGATTGACCAATTTGATGAAAAAGGTGACAAATTGATTGATAATGATAACCCCCAATTTCAGGAAGGACACATTCTGATGAAGGAAAGATTGATTGAAAAAGTCAAAAAGATTGTTTGTTTGTTTGAAAAAGATTGATTGATATGACCAAGCAATGTGATGATACCCAACTGTAGGAAGGACACATCCTATTTGAGGTAGAGGACACATCTGATAAAGTTGACCAAGTGACGAGTGTTGACAAGACACCTAACTACAAGGACACATCCTGCTTAAGGTGAATGCAAGGTTCAAAAAGTTCAATCCTAGGAAGGACGCATCTTGATAAAAGACAAGAGATAAGACCAAATGAGACAAATGACATAATGCTCCATTCTAGCTGAATGACCAAGTTGATGGATGATAAGATAATCAATTGATGAACGATTTCATTCGTTTGTTGTTTTGTGATTGAATGATGATTGCTTCTGGACAAAGGAAATGACCCGAATCGATGAACCCTAAAGGAATTGACCTAGGGGGACACGGGGGATCATCAGTAGATGGCCTTGCCTACATAGCAGTGCGTAAAGACCTCATAGTTTGACATGACTTGACTTTGTCTTATTTGATAAAATACTGAGTCATGATTTTATTTGGACAACCTAAAGGGACTGACCTAATGCCTTAGGGGATCATTTAAGATGAGCATTTCCTACATAGAAAATGTGCAGAGGAAACCTAGTTCAACCACTCTAACAAAACCGATTCAGACCCATACTTAGAGTCAGACTCTATTTTTTGGGAGTTTTGAATTTTTTCGATGTTTTTTGATTTTTTAGGATTTTAGGATTTTTATTTTTATTTTGAAATGTTTTGATTTTCTTTTTTGGATTTTGAAATGTTTTGATGTTTTTTGGATTTTGAAATGTTTTGATTTTTTTTGGATTTTGAAATGTCTTGATTTTTTTGGATTTTGAAATGTTGTGATTTTTTTGGATTTTTGAAATGTTGTGATTTTTTTTGGATATTTTCAGGACATTTTATGATTTTTATGGATTTTGAAGGTTTAAAAGGGATGATACCATGTATTATTTCCCATGAATATGTAAGTCAAGGAATTTCCCCTAGTCAGGTATATGACCAGTTTATTATGTGCTAAGGGAATAAGAGGACGATGTAAAGGATGATCATGAAGACAAAGGATACCAAAGATCGGTTGTTCTTAGGCCATATGAAGGATAAAAAATATTTATTATGGATGAAAGAGAATTTATTATGGATGATAGATATAGGGATCATGACAAATGCATGTGAAATGTACCCACAATCAATTTGACACACATGCATAAGGATACAAGGATAAACATGATATTCCCCTAATCAAGCTGAAAACCAATTGATAGGTGATGATGATGATGACAACGATTTTTGATATGGGAAGGACACATCTAGACACAACATGAGGATCATGAAAGACATATCCCATGGATGATAATGTAACTAAAGGATCAAGGTTTGCAGAAAGGTTGAGAACAAAACCAATGAATGTTTTGGATGACGCGCTAGGGTGCATAGCAAGATTGTATGCATTAGGATTGTTGCATTTTCAATGACTAACCCTAGGACTAGATGGGATTATGGAGGGAACTAGGATAAGTGGATTATAATCCTTAGACAAATGACAAGGGAAAACCAATCCCAACGATAGGTATGAAAGGATAATGGATTGATTTTGGAAAAGGATAGGAGACACAAATTTTTGGCTGGAAGAATTATCATATGATCTCCAAGGACTATTTCACATAGGAATAATTTTTTTCTCCAAGATATGGGTTTGAATAAATTCTATGAAGGTAATGACATGATATTTCATTGGTAGTGTATGACCAAAGGATAGACATGTCAAGAATTTTCCTAAAGCATGATTTATGTTTGTATCCCATTTCTTCAAGGTCAAGGTAGGTGGGAAAATAAATGGAAACAATATGGATTGGATGGATAGGATAGAAGTGCCATGCGAAGGGTATGGGAGATGAGACAACTTGCCCCCAAGTGTAATGGTCCACATAGATAATTTCTCTTACACATGATGCCTATTTTCCAGGTTTTTATCATGGTACTTATCCAAAGTGCCATAAAAACGGTTTTCACTATTGGATGGAATTTTCTCTTTACCATTTTCTTTTTTATGATGTCACATAAGACGCCTGTTTGGAAGGTTTTCATCAAGGTGACATTTTTTTTGATTTTTTTAATATCAACTTGATGTTTTGGATGACTCTTGATTCTTCTGAATCTTTTGATGGTGTTGATGTAGATACCGGTGTCATGATATGCCAATAGTGACCTTTATGGATTAGTTTTCTTGTCAGGATCATAACACTTGCATACAACTGATCGTTGTCATTGTGATCCTTTTTGATACTAGAGTTGGCCTTATTAGAATACACACATCATGATAGAGTACCATGGGAGTCCTTATGATAAAGAGTTTTTGTCAAGATGTGATGAATTCATGAGGTATGTATTTTAGAATTTAGGCATGATGTAAGATTATGATGGATGATGGTAGATGTGGAAGGATTATTTGGAAATTTGGATGTAGTAGTTTTTATTTTTCAAACTTGGGATGGTGGATGATGGAGTTTGGAATTTTTATTGGGATAACGTTTGGAACCAAATTTTTTATATTCCTTTCTTGATGACCATTTTAAAGGAGGTGGAAATTTACTATATGTGGGAGTCCTCTTTTCTTGTGGCTCCACATTTTGATTGGCTTTTGAACTTGAGATATTTTCTTTGCTTGATCCTTTTTCCTTTGGGATCCATTTTAACTTCATTTGTCCACTTTTATTTTTGTTTGATTCAATGGCCTTTGACATTTGATTTTGAACTTTGTATTTAAAATTATTTTCTTTTTGTTGGTTCCAAATGGAAGATTTATTCATGTTGGAATGACGGTTTATGGTATGGATAGAAGTTGTTGGTGTTTTAATTTTCCTAGCTAAGGCTTTGTCATTACGTAAAAGGTAGCCAACCTCTATATTCAATAAACAAAAAAGTTAGTGGCCAACTAACGATATTCTATCAAAGACTAAGATCTCCTACCTTTTGGCTCTATGAAACAAAGGAGGGTTTTCCTAAGTGTGTTCAGAAGAATGTTTTATGACTTGGTAAGAAGAATTCTTCGTACATATATAGTCCCCACCAACACAATTAGATATAAATTATCCTAGTTGTGGAAAACCAAAGAATAATAACAATTATCTTAAAGCAATGAGACTAAAAATTTAACATAAGATGTGAATCTCCAAAGAGATAAGGTTTAATATTTTAGATTGTTCAGATTTTGAACCACCGTGCTTAGAACCATAACCCTATACTCTCAAAAAAGGAATCCTAAAAAAATTACCCAATGCCTCATCCATTGGGCGAGAGTCACACAAAAAATAACCCATATATCATGGACGTACCACCATAATGATTTACACTATGAGATTTTCAGTTATCAAAACTACACTCCTTAAGGAATCCTGAAGACATCATAAATTTGTAACTCATTTTAAAGAAATTTGATTAAATCATTAAGTTAAAGGAGGAAAATGAAGTACACACTCAAATATACCATTGAAGCTGAATGAATATATCATTAATAAACTCATTCACAACTCATGACATGAAACTAGGAGAGAAATTGTTCTAATATATTTTCATTTATTGGTTCAATATATTTTATTACATAAGCAAAGCCTGCTTGTTTCATAATATTCCTGCCCCATAAAAGACATACTAGTTAATACCTTCAAAAAACCTACAGTAAACAAACTGGCTATACATATACTAAGCCTCTGAACACAAAAAATCTGACCATACCAATGAGCCATAAAATCTCCTTTATAGAATAGGAGAGCAACAAGCATCGGGTTCCATTGTTAATTTCAAAATGAATTTCATTCTAATGAAATTAAATCTGAATTCACATTCCAAAAAATATTCCTCATCATTAAAAAAATAATTATATGATATGAGGAATAAAAAATGGTTACACCCAGTAACTAGTCGGAGAAAAAAAAAAAGAGCATGCCACACATGTGCACGTCCACATCCAAGAGATGAACCACCAGAACAACACCACCCATGAAAAACAAACACCACCCACCAAAAATCATTTAGTCAACACACGTGACGTTGGTATAGGCAACCACTTCTGTTTCTCGCTTTAGTTTGAAGCAAAACCACTCTCTTTTTCCTATCCACACTAGTACTAACCCCAACAACACAACACAATGCCATTGCATTTATTGGTGAAACTGCAAGGACCCCTTTGTCGAAACCCATGAGCTCAGTCATGGCCACAAGATAGTAAAGATAGTCTGAGTTAGTCTCATACCCATCACTGCTAGAGCTCGAAGGGAGCATGATAGGTGTATTGCAATGCCTAGATCGCTTGCCCACACCTCAGACACTTGCTTCAGGAGGATCATGAACAGGTTGTTCCTCTTTGCATTGCAAATTCCTTGTGCCTACTTTGGCACTTTGGTGCACCTTAGACTTATCCATTGAAGATGTGTAGCTTAGAACTATCTACAAATAAATCAACTCAAAAATGCAATGATAATACAAAGCAATTCAACAGGTATTTATAGAGTAAAATGGTGCAAGGGATATTAATTGCCCAAATGCTTGTATGAGCATGCAAAAAATTAGTGGATGATAATGCCACCACAAAATTATTCTAGTTATACAATCCATCATTGTATTTATCAGGAGGATACCACTCACACACAAGGAAATTAGGAGAAAATCCACTGAAAAACCTGTGCCATTAATGAAATGAAGCTGTAGAGCGCAAAAAATCCTCACAAGGATGAACAATAGCCCTTTGAATTTGAATTGTTGATGTGGAACATAAATGGAAATTCAGACAACTCAGATCATGTCAATGATCACTGAAAATCCACATCACCGCTTGGTAAAAACCACATGACCACTTGGTAAAAACCACAAACAATCATAGCCCACAAAAATAGGAGGTCATGATCGGGCAACAGGCCCCACCTAGCTCTGTTGTTCCAAGAGCTAAGCCACGTGTCACCTTTTCACAAACCTCACGGTATTTTTGGAACATTTACTCTAATCGTGCGAGGCCTACAAGGGATGGTCATCATTAATCCCTACCATTAAATTCCCACTAGTGAATTGATGCCCACTTGTCACTACTGGCGCATTAGGAAAATGCCCCACTCCTCCATATATGACAGATGGTGGCATCTCGCACACCTCGGACCACCTAAGTGACATCAACATGAAAACCTATGAGGTTCACAAGCAATGTTCTAGATCAAAACCCGTGATCGAATGGTTCACCAAGCTGCCTAAAACTCATAGAATATACTGGTGGGGCCCGCCGAAAAAATCCTTGGCGGCATAAACACTTAGGCCCAAGTGGAAAATAGGAAACCGATAGCTCGGGTGAGAGGGGCTGATAAGAGCACGAAGGAAAGATTCAGTTAGATAGCTTAAGTGATCGGTAACCCTCAACAACAAGTCAACGTTAAAATATAGCGTGAGGGTTTTAAAAGATACCAATCAATCTTTCATGAGTGATCAAAACCATAAACCCAAAATATTAGACCTGTAGTCTTTGAAAAGTAACCAATCATGCCCAATTTAGACAAAATTTTGGCAAATTTTAAAAGTCCCATCACTGGCTCTGACTGGGGATGTATGCCCCCTATGGGCATAGCAAGAATTTAGAATCTCTAGCTTTGCAAACCAAACTACTTAATCACACAAGTGCCTTGACGAATGTTCTACTATGCTTGTCAATTAGAACTTGTGTATATCCAACTTGGTGGCCCCAGGCCACGAAACAAGAGAAATCAAATTTTACCCCTATAAAAAGCAAAATTCTTTGTTACCTAGAGTAAATCAAGTCTACAAATTTTACCTCTTGATGCTTCTAAGTTACTGGAGTAATCAACATTCCTGGAAGTATCATAATGTTTACTTATACTTCCATGCATTTGATCTGTCAGCACCCTGTGTCTAAACATTAACTATAACATATGGACATAATGACATTTTACCTTACCTTGCACCTGGTGATACTTCACATAATGATCACTCAATTGAGCTGAGAATTGGAAGCATTCATAAATTATTTGGTTGAAACATCACACATCCCAAAATTATCATCAACTTGTACATAGAACTGAAAACTCTCATATAAAACTGTGTGCATGTTTCACAAACCCTCATAGTGCAACAAGGTGGACACATAACTTGGGGAATCCTTAGCCTGGTGCTTTGCACATAATCTTGGTTGCCAACACCTGTGTTCAGATTTTTTGGAACACATCCTAATACCACAAAGGTGGGCAATATAAGTTACATCTTTTTCCAAGGAATGTGTAAACACATTCATCTCAAGGCCCTTAGTATACACCCTTTCCTGCAATCCTTCATCCATTCCCAAATGAAAAACCTCAAAAAAAGAGTCAAACACATCGATCTCAACATGGAAAATAGAGAAAAAATAGTATGCACTGGCCTCCTTGTCAACACCACCTACTGTATGTGTTAATTTATAGTGAAAATTTTGGCACAAGCTAAAAAATTTTCACCAACAATATCAATGCCATCCTTCATTATAAGTTGGAAACGTTTCACCAACAATATCAATGTCATAAGGTAACAACAAATCAATCTCAACTTCATAAAAATAGTCAAGAAAATCAATAGTACCAATATGTTCATCAATATGTTGGTTATCTCTAGTACTATTCTTCTGATCACATATCTCGTTGTCCCCAAGTTCCTCAACATTTATACAACAAACTTATTCCATTGCCACTATACCTAAAGTATACTCTAAAAATTTATCATTTGAAAGTTGTTCCTTTATTTGGAAACAATTAAAATCATGAGGTTCCACATTTCCATAAAATTTTGGTAAAAGGAGAGGCTCAACTCCATCCTCGATAATGCAATCATCACTTCTAAAACTAAAATCACTAGGCTATAACAAAATCTCAGTGATATGAGCATTACAATCAGGATAAGGAAAAATAATGGGTGTCTCACTTAATCCTTCATCATTTTTCCCCTCAAATTCTTGTGTAGTTATGGAACTTTCTTCAAAAGGGCAAGCATTATCTTCATTTTGTGTAAATAAACCCTTGGCCGATTCTACAATCTCTATCCATTTAAGGACTTGTTCCAAGTTAGCATGTTTCAATTCTTTTGGCAAAGAACTCAACCTTAGTTCATAAAGCTCACAAAAGAAATCATTGCATTCAAAGTAATTAGGTTTGAGACCTCTAGGAATTTGTATTAAGGTATCCAAAAATCTCATGAAAAACTTATATGGTGATTCTTCCTCTTGTCTCTTCATCTCATACTATTCTGGCACAAAAGAAGTTTTATCATCACCATTCAAATTGGACTGGCTTTCAAATTGGATCTCATCATCATTAGACTGTAGTGGTGGAGATATTATAGTTTTCAAAGCACTCTTATCATAATCAGTGTTCTGTGCAACCAACTCTGAAATTTTACTACTACGAGCTAGGCTAGGGTAATCAATACTTGCAGCCAGATACCCTTTCATCATTGAGTATTTCATGTTGTTCTCAATATCCATAGCCATTTGATATGATTGGTGCAGGTTTTTAGGTTCTTTATCTCTTAATAGGTAACCCATCCTTTTGTCAAAAGCACCAAGATATACAACCAAGCATTCAACCTCACCTGGTCCTATTTCTCTAGGGATTTCTCTTAAATCTCTTGAAAATATAAGATTAAAATATGGGATTAGCTCCCCTTCTTTTATGTGGATTCCTATAAAAACTTTTCTTAATATGTTGGGATTGACTCTTTCACCAAATTATTCAATAAAAACTATCACGAACTGATTCCATGAGTTAACAAAATAGGCGGGTAGATATGAAAACCAATCCTTGGCATCACCCCTTAAGGATTGCACAAACAACTTCATAATAATATCCTCATGACTGATTTCATAATCCCCCATTACATCTACAAAATCCAATAGATGCTTAGAGGCGGATTCTGCACTTTGCCCTGTGTATTTAGGAAAATACTTCCTAATCTTCTTAGGAATTAGATTAGGGTGACCAATGACATCACTAAAAATAAAAAGCATATACCTTTGAGTTACAAAACCCCCTAAAGGGCTTAATGGAACATGTTCCTTTTGCATATTTATGTTTGAATTCTCATATGGGAAACCTCTTATACCCATTTAAAATTTGTCAATACAATACATGTTTAACAAACATATCATTTACCATTTAAACCATGATTCCATCAATAAATGAAGTTATTATTACTTCCTTTCAGAAGTATGATACAACATAAATAGGTTTCACAAGTTCTTTTACATATTGCATCATTAGAAGTATGGAAAATCTAATCATTTTTCCTTTCTTGATGCTAGAACATCTAATTTGGAACCATTTTTCATCCTTAATTACAAACACCCCTCACAATTAGAATAGTGAATTTTTTAGATGTAATAAAAAAATACCTTGTAATTTTGGCACTAGTTGTTAATATTCTCTCCCTGACTGCAAATATCACAGATCAGGGAATTTTCCTTCATAAATCAACTGGTTCTTCAGACAGAGTCACCACCTCTTCAACAAAGGACTGAATTTCAAAAGAATATGAAATTCTTTTTCAAAGATTGTTACATTCTGGGTCTTTGTCCACAACAAAGTCATACCTCAAATATTATAACACCTTGCCACTACCAATATCTTTCAAATCCATAATCTATCACCATCCAAACTTAACTTTCAAATCCACTAAACAAATGATTCTGGATAGCCACCTCCAATTACTATGGTTCTCTTTTCTCTTTTTGTTTTAAATTTATCAGAAGTTCTCCCTAATAAAACCACCATTCAACTAATGATTCAATCAAAGAGCCTATTCCATTGAGTTTAACCTTTAAGGTTAAAAGTAATATGTCAATTATTATAATGAAATTTATAATAGGACTGTCTGCACTCAAAAATCCTGAGTCTTTCTCTAGCGGAACACCACAGATCATAGGATTTTCAAGCTCATTTCAATAACCTCTTCCTTCTAGAGTTGAATTTTTTTCACTATTTAAATAAGAATGGAAAATCATTTGAATCTATGCAATGACTCTTAAGGCTAGATTCTACAATCAAAATTTTCACAAATTCTCCCCAACAGAGTCACCATTCTATTGGTGACTGAGATGGGAAAAAAAATTCAATAATTTTCAACCTCTGGTTACAAAAATAATTCAAAACTTTAATAACTCTATAAAAACACCATCTGCAACAAAAAAGTATGAGTTTTTTCCCAACGGAGTTGCCATTCTATTGGTGGATCGGATGGGAAAAATAATTCAATAATTTTCAATCTCTGGTTACAAAAATAATTCAAAAATTTAATGACTCTATAACAACACTGTCTGCAACCGAAACTTCTGAGTTCATCCCCAACAAAGTCTCCATTCTATTGGTGACTCATATGGGAAAAGTAATTCAAAAATTTAATGACTATAACAACACCATGTGCAACCAAAAATTCTGAGTTCATCCCTAGTAGAGTCGCCATTCTATTGGTGACTCAGATGGGAAAAATAATTCAATAATTTTCAACCTCTGGTTATAGAAATAATTCAAAATTTTAATGACTCTATAACAACACCTACTACAACCAAAACTTCCAAGTTCATCCCCAGCAGAGTTGCCATTCTATTGGTGACTCAGATGAGAAAAATAATTCAATAATTTTCAACATCTGGTTACAGAAATAATTCAAAACTTTAATAAATCTATAACAACACTGTCTACAGCCGAAAATTCTGAGTTCATCCCCAATAGAGTCACCATATTTTTGGTGACTTAATTTTCCTAGCTAAGTCTTTGTCATTCCCTAAGAGGTATCCAACCTTTATATTAAAGAACTAACAAAGTTAGTGGCCAACTAACAAGATTCAGTCAAAGACTGAGATCTCCTACACTTTTGGCTCTATGAAACCAAGGAGGGTTTTCCTCAGTGTGTTCATAGGATTGTTTTATGACTTGGTAAGAACACTTCTTCTTCCAGATACAATCCCCACCAATGCAATTAGATAGCAATTATCCTAGTTGTGCAAAACAAAAGAATAATAAAAATTATCTTAAAGCAACGAGACTGAAAATTTAACATAAGATGTGCATCTTCGAAGAGATAAGGTTTGATATTTTAGATTATTTAGATTTTGAACCATCGTGCTTAGAACCACAACCCTGTACTCTCATAAAAACAAAACCTAAAAAAATTACCTAGTGCCTCATCAATTGGGTAGGAGTCACACAAAACATAACCCAGATATCATGGACGTATCACCATAATGATTTACATTATGATATTTTCAGTTATCAAAACAATACTCCTTAAGGAATCTTGAAGATAACATCATAATTATGTAACTCATTTTCAAGAAATTTGATTAACTAATTAAGTTAAAGCAGGAAAATGAATTACGCACTCAAATATACCATTGAAGCTGAATGAATATATCATTAATAAACTCATTCACAACTCATGGCATGAAACTAGGAGAGCAATTGTTCTAATAGATTTTCAGTTATTGCTTCAATATATTTTATTACATAAGCAGAGCCTACTTGTTTCATAATATTCGTGCCCCATAAAAGACATACTAGTTAATACCTTCAAAAAACCTACAGTAAACAAACTGACTATACATATACTAAGCCTCCGAACACAAAAAATCTGACCATACCAATCAGCCATAAAATCTCCTTTATAGAATAGGAGAGCAACAAGCATTGGGTTCCATACCACCCATGAGAAGCACACACCACCCACCAAAAATAATTTAGTCAACATACGATGGTGAAACTTCAAGGACCCCTTCGTCGACACCCATGAGCTCAATCATGGCCGCAAGATAGCAATGATAGTCTGAGTCAATCTCAGACCCATCACGACCAAAGCTTGAAGGGAGCATGACAAGGGAATTGCAGTACCCAAACCGCTTGCCCACACCTCGAGCACTCGCTTTAGGAGCATTGGAAATAGGTTGTTCCTCTTTGCGCTACGAATTCCTTGTGCCTACTATGGCACTTTGGTGCACCTCAGACCTATCCATTGAAGATGTGTAGCTTATAAACTACAAAGAAATCCACTACCTACAAATATATCAAATCAAAAATTCAATGATAATATTGAGCAATTCAACAGGTATTTATAGAGTCAAATGGTGTAGGGGATGTTAATTTCCCAAATGCTTGTACGAGCACACAAATGATTAGTGGTTGATGATGCCACCGCAAAATTATTCCACGTGTACAACCCATCATTGTATTTATCAGGAGGATACTACTTGCACACATGGAAATCAGGAGAAAATCCACTGAAAAACCCGCACCATTAATGAAAAAAAGTTGTAGAGCCCAAAAAATCCTCACACAAATGAATAATAGCCCTTTGAATTTGAACTGTTGATGTGGAACAAAATTGGAAATTTTGATGACTCAGGTCAAGTCAATGATCGTTGAAAATTCACATCACCACCTGGGAAAAACCATAGCCAATCACAACCCACAAAAAAAAGAGGTTGCTATTGGGCAGCAGGCCCCACCTAGCCCCATTGTTCCAAGAGTCAGGCCACATGCCACCTTTTCACAAACCTCATGGTAGTTTTGGAACATTTACTCTGATCATGCGAGGCCTGCAAGGGATGGTAATAATTAATCCCTGTCATTAAATTACCACTGGTGAAATGATGCCCACTTGTCACTACTGGTGCATTGGGAAAATGCCCCACTCCTTTGTATATGACAGATGGCAGAATCTCTCACACCTCACACCATGTAAGTGACATCAGTAGGAAAAACTACGAGGTTTGCGAAGAACGGCCTAGATCAAAAAATGTGATTGAACGGTTCACCAAGCTGCCTAAAACACATAGAATATACTGGTGGGGCCCACTAGAAAACCCTCGGTGGCATAAACATTTAGGCCCAAGTGGCAAATAGGAGACTAATAGGTCGGGTGAAAGGGGTCGATAAGAGCATGAAGGAAAGGCTAAGTTAGATAACTTAAGTGACCGGTAACCCTCAACAACAAGTCAATGTTAAAATATAACGCGAGGGTTTTAAAAGATACCAATCAATCTTTCATGAGTGATCATAATCCTAAACCCAAAATATTAGACCTCTAGTCTTTTAAAAGTAACCAGTCATGCTCAATTTAGACAAAATTTTAAAAGTTCCATCAGGAGTGTTGGCAACAACCTTATGACAAGGAATACTCATGGCCCCCATTTTGATGTTTGTATCATATAAAGTTTCCCCCAATATTAGGGAGGTACCACTAACATCATTTGATTCTTCGATTGAAGAATAACCAAGACCTTGATGTCTAGGATTTGCATAAAATTGTATTGGTTCTATAATTCCTTTCTCATGTAGGTATAGTCCTTTTCTTTAATACTGCATGCCCTGACATATTCTGTTTGTGATGGGGTATTTTTTGTTTTGAAAGCAAGATGTAAACCCATTATTTTATACGTGGAAGTTGTTGCTTGGAATCTCCTCATTTGCAAGAAAGCATGTTTTAACAAAGGTGGACACTCCTAGTTGATAGGATGTTTTGGATTTATCATTCTCCACGCTTGTTTCTTCTTGAATCAATTGGGATGTCAATTTGATCTATGGTTAATTTTGTATCTTCTTCTTTGATGTGATCAATGGTAGCTTCTCTATGTTCTCTTTGATTCATAGTAGCTTTTTTATGTTCTTTGACTTGATCAATAATAGCTTCTTTATTCTCTTCTTTGATGTTATCCATATCATTCATTTGATTATCTATGTGTCCAAAAGAGGCAAGTGTATCATTTTGGGAAATGAAGGTGTTTTGAGTTTGGATAGGACCAACTTCAAGTGTTTGATCATGAATGTTATAAAGGTTGATGAGAGGATCATTTTGGATTTCTTGTTCACTGATAGGATCTTAGTCAAAAATAGGTGTATCTTGGACAACATGGTTGTGAATAGACTCTTGAACAAGGATAGGTGTATTTTGGATGCCATGATTATCTAGAAGGACTTCTTGGATGGACTTACGGATGGGGTCATGAGATGGACTGCTTTGATCTTGATATGAAAGTGAAGCTATGATGTCATGCTTTAAACTTTCTTTTTGACGTGTATCCTAAATTCTAGGCAATGGAATTTGATTTTTGACAAGGATACAATTTTCTTTGATAGATCCATGATTTTGACATGGCAATAATAGAGCTTCAATAGTAAGATATTTTTTAGTATTGGTAGGGAATGGAGGACATGATGGAGAAAAATGGTTGGATGGTGTAGGATCAACAATGTGATTGGATTTTCTAAGTTTTTTTTCATTTAGGATTCAAACAAGTTCCTTTGCTAGTTGTCCTTGGAGAGAATTAATTAATGTGATTTTTTTGGATGGTATTGTAGTTTGGGATGGATTGAATGACAATGGGTTAGTGGATGATGGATTGGGATAAAATTTGGAGGATTGGAATGGACTAGTGGATGATGGATTATGATAGGATGTGAAGGATTGGAATGGACTAGTGGATGGTTGGTTTCCCTTGTCAAGGTTAGGATAAGGATGATTAATGGAAATTTATTGGGGATTAATGGTATGGATTGTGTCAAGTGACTCTTGATAGTGAGGGTATATGATGAAGGAATGTAGCTTATGGATAATTGGTAAGAAGGGTATGTGAGTGGTTGGTATTGAGGATTGAGGATTGATTGGTATTCAACCCGATAATGAAGAAAATAATGTAAAGTGAAGACATGGTCACAAATTTGGATTAGGATGGATAAGGAATATTTAGTGAGGATCATACAAAACTTGTGACCTTTGGATGAAAATCCAAGGTGCCAATGCAAAATAGATATGAAAATAGGCTACTTTTTTGTGATTTTTGGGATATAAGCATGCAAAGTGTAATCTAGGCAATATGAGTCTCAATGGGAGTAATGTGAAGGAATTTTAAACTAAGGGTGGAAATGAAGCTAATGTGAACATAAGACAAAAAATTCCAAATGTCATTGACCCTAAGAGAACAACCAAGTATAGGACACAAGACCAAGATCAAACTTGACAAAGTGAAAATAACAAGACAATAACAATGACAATGGTCAATGAAAAATAGAATGTGTAACCCAAAATTTCCAAAAGCTCAAAGGTCTCCCTATGTTCAAAATTTGAAGGCCTAAATGCAACCTAAGGGTGAAAATCCAAATTTTGTAATGCAATAAATGAAGGGATGCAACCTATGAAGCAATGTTTTCCTAATGGGGATTCTTAGAATGGATTGGTAAAACTTGTCGGTCTGTGTCTGATGGTTGCGGTTCCATAATGATATTTTTAACAATTTTGATGTTTTCAATGGTTTTTGATTTTAGTTTTGATTGTTTCTGATAAAATATGGCTGGAAAATACAATAATATGAAGCACTTTGTTTGAGGACTGATTTGATGTAAAAACGTTGATTGTTTAAAGAAGACAAGCACAATCCTAAGGTTGGCAAGGACTATATTCATTGGATCTAATGCAGATTTACTCTAATTGTACTTATTCTTAGCAGGTGAATTAGAAGCTTGGCCACACAAGCTCCCCCTTACATTGCACTCACTTCTCGAGTCAACCAAGCATCGAGCCCTCATAAATCTCCCATGACAGGCTCTTCACCTCTACTAAGAATTGTGAGAATGTGGGTGTCGTGGCAATGACCGTTGTTGCACCAATGAATAGGAAAGGTTTTTGGAAACTAAAAAAAAAGAGGTGTCTTGTAAGGGCATCAAGTTCATGGGGTACTATGATAAATTCCCTTAGGAGGTTTCCCTACCCTTATAACAAGGGGTTACATATCATAAAGATACTGGGGGAGAGCTATCACATACCACATCCCGTTGATTGCAAAATTTCCTTACAATCACAAATTTTTATAGTGATTCAGAAGGAATTGGCTTTAGCCCATTACCACTTAGGGTCATCCCTTAGAGTGAGTAATTTTTCCCATCAAGGTAGGCCCTTCTAATGGGTGAACAAAAAATTGGATGGTTCTAGCTTTCTGATCACCGACTTTGCACAAGGTGAGAGCATAATACCTACCATCCTTCAAACACTAAAATAGTGGTTCATTACCCCATAATTTAATCTATGTAAGAAATAAAATTGCTCATTTCAAAGCACCAAATGAAGTTTTATCTACACTAAAAGATAGTTGGTTGATTTTAAACCTTGCTTATTATTTAAAAAACACTTGGATTCTTTTTAAGCCAATGAAATGTGATGCAAGTCAATTTTAATTCACATGAGTGAAAATATGCAAATTGTTGTGCATTTTAAATCCATGAATGAAATATGTAATTTTTTGTTCATTTTAAGCCCATGAATGGAATGAGCAATTTGTTGTACATTTAGCCTTCATGAATGAAAATGCATGTTCATTTTAACACTTATGAGTGTGAATGCAATTTGTTGTAGTTGTTGAAAGAAAACAAAATTGATTATGCCTAAAGAAATGAAAAAAACAATTTTTGTTTCTAAATAAATAGTTTTTAGACACCTTCCAAGCTGTGCCACCTACTGAAAACAAGAGAATAGTAACTCAAAACAAAAGTTTAATGACAACAAAAAATTAAAACAACCATAAATTTCTCAATAATTATAAAATTTTAAATCATTTGAATCCATGGAAAGCTAAAACTGAAACTTTCAAAACTCATAAATTAATTTTCCAATATTTTGCACGAAAAAATTATTATAGGCAAAAGAAAGCATAGGTTCTAACATTAAAAATAGAAAATACTAAAACAACCATAACTTTATCAAATCTTAACAAAAGTTTAAACTGTTTGAAGTTGTGAAAATCTAAGAATGAGGCCTACAAAACCTAGATAATAGTTTTTAAATATTTTATGCCTCTATTTTTCTGTGCTCAAAAGAATATGGTAAGATTTTGAATGAATTCTCAGTTATAACCTATAAAACAACAAAAACAAACAAAAGAAAACAAACAGATTTCTTTGCAAAAATCTAAGATTCACATTGGGTTCACCAATTTGAGATGGAAAGAATCAAATAGCATAGATAAAAGTGACAACCAACACAAATCTAAACTAAAATTCCAATCTACACAAGAGAATACAAACAATGCATGAGTAAAATCAAAGCATCAAACTAAAACACTCCCCATGCTTGAAGTTGCTTCACTTCTCTTGCCGCTCCTATTTCTCCTTTTTGCATTTTTTGCCCTCAGATTTGTTGCTTCACATGTGTAAATACCTGGAAAATAGTAAGTAGAAATTTGGAGACTATTAGCTATTAAATTGAAAATGGAGGAGAAAGGTTGCTTTTATAGACAACCTTTCAAATGGACGATTGAGATTGATCTTCTAGAAAGATTCTAAGATCAATGAATGAGGATTCATGAGACAAAGGTTACGAAATGGATGGCCAAGATGGAGTTTCTAGAAAGATGCCAAGATCTATGGTTGAAAATTGATGCAACCAGAATATGCCATGCATGGAAAAGATATGACGCCAACGACTATGACAAACATGTAGGCTATGACATGAAATATTGATAGGGGATCTTTGAGCAAAATGGAGGGATAAATAATTTATTTGGAAAAGGAGGAGAAGGACAAGTGGAAAATAAATTATTTATTTGGAGGAAATGAAAAAGGAGATTTAATTAAATTCATAAATTTAATTAAAGGAGGAATATGGATAATTGATTTGGATCAATTATTTAAAAGAGAAGAATGACACATAATTAAATAATTTCATCAATTATTTAATTATAGAAGAATAAAAGGTCAAATAATAATTATTATCTAACTATAGATAGGTGATGAAAGATAGATAATTAAATAAATAATGATTTATTTAATTATTGAAGAAAGGGGATATTAGTGACGCAATTAATTTATTTTAATTGATCAAGATAGAATATAGATTAGAAAGTTAATTAATTAAATAATTATAAAATTATTTAATTAATAAAGGAATATGATCAGGATTAATTAAATAATTAAAATTATTTAATTATTAGAGGATGACGACTAAGGAAAAATGTTGCTCCTAGACTTAGGAATTTTTTCAGTATCTACAATAGGTTCTTCAAAATAGGCCCCCTTCGAGTGTAAATAAATGATATGCTCTAGATCCATATACTGATACAATGACAAAAGGACCTAGCCAATTAGGTTCAAATTTTCCCTTCTTTTCCTGATCTTGTTGATTGCGAGGATTCTCTTTTAGTACCAAGTCATGAACCTAAAATGTTCTTGGTATTACCTTGTGGTTATAGTTCCTTGACATTCTTTGTTGATAAGCTTTCACATGATCAACAACATACTAATGACGTTCATCTAACAATTCCAACTCATGTAGTATGGATACTCAATAGTCTTCCTCTAAAAAGATTCCTTTCAATGATACCCAGAGTGAAGGTAAATCAACCTCAATGGGTAAGATGGCTTCTAATCCACACACAAGGGCATATGGTGTGGCTCCTATAGGGGTGCAAATGCTAGTACAGTATGCCCACAAGGAAAGGTTCAGTTGGACATTCCAATTGTGTCCAACATCATTGAAAGTTTTCTTCAATATTTTTAAAATGGTCTTATTTGAGGCTTCTGCTTGGCCATTCCCTTGAGGGTAATAGGGTGTGGAAAATCGATGTTGGATATGGAAATTTTCACAAAATTCTTGCACATCTTGGTTTTTGAAGGGTCTACCATTGTCAGTGACAATGGAGCTAGGGATACCATATCGACAGACAATGTAGTTCAGGATGAAGGATAATTTTTTTTACTAGTGATCATGGTTAATGGGATAGCTTCAATCCACTTTGTGAAATACTCAGTGGCTGTGATTATGAATTCATGTCCATTAGAGGAAAATGGATGAATATTACCCACAAAATCAAGTCCCCATTGATAGAAAGGCCAAGTCAATGTGAATAGTTGCAGCTCCTATGCCGGTGCATGTATGATATTTCCATGGACTTGACACTTCTTGCACTTCTTAACAAATTGAAAATATTCTTTCTCCATGTTCGAACAATAATATCCTGAGTATAGGAGTTTATTAGCTAGAGTAATACCACTTGAATGAGTACCACAAATACCTTCATGAAATTCTCATAAGGTGGTTTCAGATTCGTCACATTCAAGACATCGAAGGAGAGTACCATCGAGACCTCGTCGATAAAGTGTATCAACTATTAGGGTGTATCGGGATGCTTGACAGATAAAGTTGCATTTTTGGTTCCAAGATAAATCAGGTGGAAGGGTATTGTCTCTTAGATAGGTATAAATCTTCCAATAGATTAAAGAATCAACATCAACTAGATGGCACACGACTTGGGATTCATGATTTTCATATGCGAGATAAAATAATTGTTCCACCATGAATTCATAATGACTTCATTTTTTTGATATTTGTAAAAGAGAAGAGATAGTTTCCATGACATCTACAACTTTGTTGTCTACTCTTGGAATTTGTTCAAAATTTATCTCAACAAATTATTTCTTGAATTCATCTACCATTCTCTGGTATGGCACCAAATTTTCATCTTTTGTTTGATAGTCATCATTAACCTAATTGATGAATAATTGGGAATCTCCATAAACTTGTAATTCTTTAATTTTCCATTCCACTACTACCTTGATACCAATGATTAATGCTTCATATTCGATCTTATTTTTTTTGCAAGGTAACATCAACCTATAAGATTTTGGGATAGTGTGTCCTTGAGGAGTAACAAATAGGATTCTAGCAACAAATCCTTGGTGAGTGTAAGACCCATCAAAGTATAATATCCAATGTTGTGCTATTATTGTGAGGACATCTGCATTTGGGAATTCAATGTGCATAGGATGGTAATCTTTCAATTGTGCTTTAGCTAACTGATATGCTATTACTTGGCCCTTGATTTCACTACTATCTACATATTGAATGCCAAACTCACTCAATATCATTACCCACTTTGCTAATCTTCTTGTTAGAGTGGATTTACTAAGTAGATATTTTAATGGATCTATCTTGGCTATTAGTTTGATGGTATGCATTAACATATACTGTCACAATTTTTGAGTAGAAAACACCACAACCAAACAATCTTTTTCAATGAATGTATAGTTAAGTTCATAACCATTCAATTTTCTGCTGATGTAGTAGATGGCCTTTTATTTTCTTTTAGAGTCTTCTTATGCTAGAAAAGCTCCCAAAGATACCTCAGTAGCTGCTATGTCGAGTAGAAGTGGTTTTCCCTCTATTGGCATTACCAATATAGGTGGATTCATCATATATTGTTTCAATTGATTAAAGGCAACTTCATATTTTTTATCCCATCTGAAAGGAAATTTCTTGCATAAAAAATGAGTAAAAGGATGAGACTTGTCCACCAATTACATGATGAATCTTCTAATGGATTGGAATCTTCCTTGTAGAGATCTTAGCTAGATAATGTTCTTAGGAGGTGGAATTTTCATGATTTCTTGAACTTTTGCTGGATCTACTTCGATGCCTTTGGCCTAGACTATGTATCCTAAGAGTTTTGCTGATGTCACTTCGAATACACACTTCTTTGGATTTAATCACACATTGAACCTTTCCAATTGCTTAAATATTTTATGCAAGATTTCTAGATGTCCTTCACTGGTGAATGATTTTTCTAGTAGGTCATCCACATAGTCCTCAATGAATGTGTTCATCATGTCATGAAATATTGTTGTCATTGCACGTTGATAGGTGGCTCTTGCATTCTTTAATCCAAAAGGCATGACATTCTAAGAAAATTTACCCCATGGGCATTTGAAAGTTATTTTGTCTTGATCTTCTGGTGCAATATTGATATGATTATAGCCTAAAAAACCATCCATGGGTGATAGCATAGCATGTCTTGTTGTTAAATCTAAAATGATGTCTATATTGGGCAAATGAAAGTCATCCTTTAGACAAGCCTTGTTAAGATCCCTAAAATCTGTGCATATTCTGATGTTGTTGTCTGGTTTGGAGACTAGTACAATGTTTGAAATCCATTTTGCATAGTCGATTAGTTAGATGAACCTCGTATCTAATAATTTTATTAATTCTACTTTCACTAGTAGGGAGAGGTGTGGATGTATTTTTCCCAATTTCTGCTTTTCTAGCTTCACTCTAGCTGCTATGGATAAATGATGCATTATTAGATCTGAATCTATTCCTGGCATGTCAGCATACGACCAAGAAAAAATGATTTATCTTTCTTCAAATAATTTGGTGAAATTTGGCTTTATTTGCTCTACCATTGATGTCGCTAGGTGTATGGTCTTTGCTATTTATGCAGTACCAATGTTTATGGATTACATAGGTTCAACCAATATTGAAGATATTTCTTGATAATTCTTAGGAAGAGTGTCAAATATCTCATCCTCCAGTGCCTTAGAGAGGTTTTCATCATTGGATACTCTATTTCTTTTTACTTTTTCATGATCTAATACTGCCATTGCATGGTTTTCACCATTAGATCAATTTTTTGTATTATTTATTTTGTAGCTAAGAGACTTGGCACTCCCCTGGTTCACAGCTTCATTATGAAATTTATTGGTGGAACTTTTTTCTGTGTTTTCAGAACAAAGGAAATTGACAATGGCATTATCATATGAAAAGATAGGGATATCAAGAGGCTCAATTTGTTCCCAGTCAATGAGTTCGAGATGTATGAAAGGTAAGGAATCATCAAATTGGTCAAGATCAAAAGTGGTGAGGGTCATGATGGAAACTTTTTTGAGGTGTTCTCTGGAAATGTCAAGGTCTATAATGTTTCTCTCCTTTGAATCATTTGTTTCGCTCGATGTCTGATCATTCTCACTAGAGCCATCGATATATAGTGATCCAAATTAAAATTGTCTAGACCTTGAACTTTCTCCCTCCATACATATGGGTGCATACTTCTTTATCACATTGATTTCCTTGTCTTCACAAGATTCTTCAGATAGTGAATCCCATTCATATCCATTTTGAGTCTATTTCAGAACTAGCTTGCAGTTGGAGGATTTGTTCACAAACCTTCTGAATGGCTTATTATTTTGTCTCTTGAGGATAGTGAATCCCATTCATATCCTAATCCTATCTTGTCTTTTGCATTGATTGAGATAGGCTGGATTGGTTCCATAATACCTTATTTTTGTTTGCCAATATGACTTTTTCCTTCATATCCCATCTTTTCTAATATTTTGAACCCTTTACCATATTGCTCTGTTGGTATATTGGAAGTTGCTGCTTGGGATTCTTCTTGATCTTTTTAAAGCCAATTTAGAATGTCTTTTTCCTTAGATCCATCATCTAGAGTACCTACTTTTACAAATTTACCATCAAATATCGTGATGTGTTTTGAAGATTATTGTCTAGATGTTGATGGTTGTCCATATAATTTTGGAGAAGGTAGTAGTTGTGAGAGACATAAGGATTTCTCAAAAGAATACTCACCCATGCCTTTATCTTTTAACTTAACCTTTTTCTCGAACTGTTTTGACAAATAATTGAGTTGGCTTTTTTTACTTGAGAAAGTAGAGGTTAGATCTTCTTTGTTGTGTGGTAAAAAGACATCTTGGACTATCTTGAGAGTGTTAAAGTATTGGGGATTATTAGAATCTTCTGAAATTATGATCTCTTGTCCATTGTAAGGAAATTTTAATCATTGATGGTATGTTGATGGAACTACTTGCATTTCATGGATCCAAGGTCAACCCAAGAGTATGTTGTAGGTCAAGTCCTTATCTAAAACCTGACATATTATATCCTTTAGAACTAGTCCCACTTGTGTTGGCAATACTATTAGTCCTTGAGAGGATCTTTCTACATCATCATAAGATTTTATGGCAATCTTTCTTCTAGAATCTATTGCATTTTTTGAAAATCCCAATGCATGGATAAGCTTTAAAGTACATATATTTAGACCAAATCCTACATCTATTAAAAATGTTTGACCCAATGTTTATGGATTAAAACCTCAATATGGAGTGGAGCGTTGTGTGGATCAGTGAGGGATGCATCATCATTTTCTGAGAATGATAAACAATGGGGTGCAATCAGATGTCCCACCATGGCTTAGAATTGACAAAATTCCAAATTGATTGGTACCGTGGTGTCCACTAAAGCTTTTTCCAGAATATCCTTATGTGCTAGTGAAGTTTTAAGAAGTTATAGTATGGATATATGTGCTAGAATAATTTGCAATTGATCCACTATATTGTATCGATTCGAAGAAGAAACTGGTGTTTTAGATGTACTTTATTTCAATACAAACTTAGACTACCCTCTTTTGGTCACATTTACTGGTAGGTTGTCTTGTTTATCCTTGATTTTGATGATATTGATTTGATTATCAACTTCAAAAATGTGATTGATGGTAGTATCGTAGAAATAATTCACATTCTTCCCTTTGTTGTTTGTCGAATAAATCATCCTTTTTCATAGTTGGGTAGAGGGTTTTTAAATGCTCCATGATCATCATTTGTTTTATGTCCTTCTATCGATATGTCACCTCTATCTATCAAGTCTTGCACCAAATATTTTAATTGCATATAATCATTTGTTTTATGAAATTTTCTTCTATGAAAATCATAGTAATATGCATCATTCCACCATGATGGTTTGAATATTGGTTCAAAATCTTGAGTATTTAGTAATGTTATGAGTTTGTGTGCAAGAATCTATTTTAACGCCGATTCAAGTGATTGCCCCAAAGGTGTAATTTTTCTTCAATATGATGGTGGAGCTGGTTTAGATTCATTGTTGTTTTAATTTTTTTTGGGTGTAGTACCCGATAAATTGAAGACTGGTTTTACGTTATGTACATCAACTACACCATCATTACCAACATTCTTATTTCTTGTCTAGAATTTAGATTTTTCATCATTGTTATGATGGTTTGAAGAGTTTGTTCCTTCATTATAGATTTTCAATACTCCTCTTCTAACTAGGGCTTCCTCAATCTTAAGTCTGTTTTCAATCAAATTTTCAAAACTAAGTGGACACTCCAATTGGAGCCTATAACTCATCTCACTGTTGATATTATCAATAAATATATCCATATTTTATTTCTTAGGTATCAAATGGGTATATCTAGCAAATAATCATCTTCGTCTTTGCAAGAATGTAAGAAATGGTTCACCATTTTTCTGTTTTGTGTTACAAAGATCCTTCATGGTTATTTCATGTTGAATGTTGTATGAATATTGGGAGAAATTTATTTCCCAGCTCCTCAAATGATCTAATACCTAGTGGGAGTTTTGAAAATCATTCCATGCATTGGCAACCCAAAATTCTTGGAAATAATCTCATTAGATAGGTTTCTTCATGTGAAAATTCCAAACTCATGGTGCAAAATTCTCTTACATGATCTTGAGGATCAGTTTTTCCATTGTATTTATCAGATCTTAAAAATTCACATTTTGGTGGAAAAGGTGTCATGATCATATTTCTATCAAATTGATAAGGACAAATGTCTTGCAAAAAATATCTCTTTGTTGTTCCAATCTGCATGTCTAGGATTTTTTGTTGAATAAATTTCATTTGTTGAGTTAAATCATTCAATGAGTTGACATCAAAATCATTGGGTAGTTTTACACCTTGATTTTCTAGCATCAGAAAGTATTTCTCTCCATCCTTTTCTAGATTTTTTCCATGAACTTGTGAAATTTAGGGTCTTGTTGAGCTGTTGAATGTCCTCATCAGTTATCTTATCTATTTCAAGTTGATGAAATCTGTGAAAAGGATTTTCTTCTCCTTCTACCATGATGGTTTGGGTTTCTATTTTTTTTTTTGAGTTTTTTCTTTTGAGATCTTATTAAAATGGTCATGCAAGTGATAGAGTTTTTCTATAATTTGATCTTTTTTTTGGGAGTGCTAATGAAATACCTAAGTCCAATAGGATGATAGATCCTATTGATGAGACTAGGCTAAATCTGATGTATAATGTTTTCTTTGTGATAAAGGATGATAGATATTGATAGTGAAACTCAACTAACAATCAGAGATGAGATTGGTGATTGGGCACTTTAAGTTGTTTGATCTAAGTTTAGTTAAAGGGATTTCAGTTGAAAAAGCCAATTTATTCAAGGTTAAACCAATGTTTTGATGAGAAGTGATCTCTGCTCTGAAAAGGGTCCCTAAATATGATTCTAGTTGTCAGATAGAAGTTCAATTTCATTCTCTATTTGAGTAGTAGATGAATACGCTAAAATAGATTGTATATGCATTGAAAGATGGGGTAAATGCACCAAAACAAGCCCTATATGTGATAGAATGTCAGTTGAATGCACTAGAATATAAATCTCATGTGCTGAAAGATGAGATAAATACACCAAAACATGAAGTTTATGTGCTAAAATGGAAATGTCACTGTTCTGAAAGTTTTCCTCATTTTCTTGTTTTTGAGTCAATGAAAAAGGTATTTTGATGGATGATATTCTGAACAATGATTGCAAACATAGAATTAAGTAGTAAAATAGTTGTTTCATCCTATGATCTAAACATCAAGTGTATTTTCTAGGATCTGGTTTGATCCCTTTGATTTCCACTGGTATTGAACAATAGAAAATAAATTATTCAAACTCTTCTAATGTTAAGATTATTAATAATATCACAACCTATAGCTTGGAACTACATCCTCTCACATAGCCCTATCACCCCTAGAGGGCACCTGTGTTTTTACATTTTTTGAGTCTTAACCAAAGTATATTTCTCCACTATTGGCCAAAAATCTTTGGTAGTTATATGGTGAGTATCTTGGGGGAAGATTCTTCCCTCCCCTTGCACTATGAATATTATAATGTTTGGAAATCGACTCAGCTTGCTACTACATTTAAATTTATTAGTAAGGGTTTCCATTTGGTGTGAAAAATAATAAAATCCCTCAAGAGGCCTCCCAAACTTTAGAACGAAGGCTTTCTGTACCTCAAGGATATTGACGTAGGGCTATCAATGCACACTACCATTGAATGTTTTTTTCATCACAATTCACATTTACTTATAGTGGGTTGGAATGCTTGGATTTAGCTGTTCCCACTTAGGTCATTCCCTCCTTTCAAAGTGGGGAGGCAGGCTTGCTAAAGGTGCTATTGCAATAAACTAAAAGAGTGAGTCTATAATTTTGGTCACCCAATAAAGGGGAGAGCATAGGCCTATCACTTTTCAAACACATCATATATGGTGTTATTTAACCTTGTAATTAAATTAGATGCCTAATTTAATCAAAGGAAAATAAATCTAGCCCCTACAAACATCGTTAGTAGTTTCAGATATGTCTTTGACAACGTATAGAGTATCTACAAAACAAAAAAATATAGATCATTCCCCCAAAATTTTAAATTTCTGCAAATAAAGGTGTATGCACTAAAACATAGAGCATATGCACTCAAATATTTAGTATATGCGCTATTAAAAACATTCAATGCTCTATTTTGGAAAACAAAAAAGAGATATAAAATCATGTATATGTGTTGAAACAAGAGGTAAATGTGCTAGTGTGGGCTGTGTATGCACTATAACAAGGCTTCGATGGGCCAAAATTCACCACCAACACATTGAGACAGATAATAGATGCGCTACATCGGAATTCACAAATGGACTTGTTGATGAAACTTGCAAGAAAATATTAAAAATTGGGCTAGGCCCCATGGTGGGCACCAATTTATGTGTGTATGTAAATAATGACAATAATAAAATAAAACCTATACAACACACCAATGAAAAATTATATCAAGGAATTCAAGTAACAATAAAATTAATATAACAATTCCTCAATGACGTCTCATTGTCCTCAATCTCCAAGGATTATTTAAGTCATTTTTGTCTCAAATTGTTGTGCACATGACTTTCCAGATGACAACCTGAAGAATGAGAGATGCTTGAAATTCAAGAGATGTTTCCTGCATTACATGATAATGAACTAGCTGTAGATGATATGCAATGATAACAATGCTGCTATGATATTGTTGTATGAAAATGACATGATAAAAATGTTGTGATTAAGATGCTGCAAATGAAAATGCCATGATTAAAATACTTGATGCTAAAATACTAATACTAAAATGCTCACTAGAACAATAATGCTAATTAAAATTCCATAGAGTATAATTTCTGCAAAATTGCTTAGCTCTCTCCATTTTTGTTGTGTAAATGAGGGCTTATTTATAGATTTTCCAAGGCATGAGCCTAGGTGGTAGGAATCAATGATCTAAATTTGATTTGGAGAAATGGACAGTTGAAGATGAAGAGGTTAGAGAGAAAAGGGGAAGCGTGTTCCCTTCATAAGAACAAACTACCAAGTGTGAAGAGGAATACAATGGAAATGAAGGCCAAGTGTCCCAAATTAGTTAGAATTTGTTGATGATAAATTCCAAATTAAAAATTACAAATATTTAATTCTTGAGACACATGATGAGGTGGAATGTGAGAAGAATTTAGTAGACATGTGCTTAAATTCAAATTTAAAATTCAAATTTAGTGAGAGGAGGTTAATTAAATAAAGCTGTAATGTCGTAGAATTGCACCTAGGGGCAATTCCACATTTTTCGCATCTTCCCTATCATTTACGACACCTTAGAAGCATTAATGAGAAAATACCATGAGAAGGAACTTTGTGATTCTGACTCCATGCAGACATAGGGAAAAATGATAGAAGCCTGACAAGGCATTTCTCGAAAAACGTAGGCCTCAGACGCCTACGTAGCGAGTAGACATCCGCATGCCACGCTAGTGTCCCGATGATTTTCTAAGTCTAAAATGATGAATCTAGAACCTCAACCCTTGCGGCATGTGTCCTGGTGGTTAGGTCTCGAGTGAAACGGCTCTATGTCAACCTTACATGCATTAAAACCCCTTTTTTGGCTCTCATTTTGGGGTTGGAAGCCATCAATTCAAGAATTTTCATCACTTGCTTTAGTCTTGGGTAAGCTCTATCCTTGAATAGAAACACTTTTATTGGTGAAGCCATGTCAGACATAGGTCCCTCCAACAAATACCAACTCTCCAGTAGCTACCAGCTCTCAAGCAGGCACATCGTGGTTTGCTCGTGTGCTCCAGAAGAGGGTCTTGACCCATGGGTAACACTCTCTCCCCCTATCACTCTTCCTTACTAGTTCATTCAATACTTTGTGGTGCAGGTTCTACTCTGAAGCAAGTTTTGTTTTCACCAGACACTTTTTCTATTTCCTTTACACTCTTTTCCAAACTTGGCTATCTGTGGAGGTGGGAACACCAATACAAGGTTCTGACTGAGGTAGACCCTTATACAGCCCCAACCTTTCCCCCTTGATATTTTGTGTGAAAGTTATGAAGGGATGATTGGAGAAAAGATTCAAATGCACGAAGGTAATCTTGTTTCAAGTTCTCTTGTATTTCCCTCTAAGCTTTCTATTGATTATTTGATCCTTCACTCTTTTTGACTCGAATTGAGAAGTAAGATTCAGTTTCATCCATTTGAGCTTTTGAGTTCTTTGTGGCTTAAGAAGCCAATGCATCCTATGGATGACAACACACCATGCTAGCATCCTGAAACTATGCTAATATTTTGGCCAAGAGCTCCTCAGCCAGGGATAGAAATCTTGAAGTCTCTCTCTTTCAGAACTTGAAATTACTTCTTTGCTTTTCTTCACAAGTTTTATTGATTCATTCAATTTGAGGTGTATAAGGGCAGTTCATTCCCTGATGATCTCTTCTTTAGAATAAAGAGACCCATGTGCATCAAATCCCTCTTATATCACATTTTGGTGAACCCGATGCGAACCGTCAGATCCTTTTTCATAATGTTGACTAGTCATAATGATTCCTTTTCTGAACAAGATTTTGATATGTTGGAAGATGCTCTAGATGATTTTTTAGAAGAACTCTCCTTTATCTATAAATCTCTAAAAAACACTCCTTCCTTGCTAGATGAAGAGTCAATAAATATTGTAGTAGTTTTTGTGGCTCCTCCAAGCACCAAGAAACTCGTCATTTACATGACCTCGGCTGAGCCATCCCCTAGAAATGACTATTTTGTCTATGGGATTTCAAGTCATAGCAATCTGTTAGACTTATATTCAAGATTTAAGAAGGCTACTGAATCTACTTCTTATAATGTTGTTGGACATACATACCCTACAAGAGGAAATAGAAAAAGCCTATAACAACAAGCTACTATTCTTGTATCACAATCAGATCGAACTCCTACTTCTTTACCTCCATCTCAACCCGAGCTTCCTTCGGATCCTAAGCCTGTGATCAAATCACCCAGTTATTATGATCTTGTCGAGAAACTTCGTGTTACTTTGACTAAGATATCTCTTTGGGATTTGCTTTAGACTGCTCCAGTTTATCAAGAGATGCTACAAGAAGCCTTACAAAATATTCTCTTGCCTACCTCTGCTAGGCTCATGGATGTTGATGTGTTGATGGAACATATTCGAGTGGATTCGCTGAATATTACGTTCCACCCGCAAGAAATCCCAACTCTGGATGTGTAGAAACAAGAAGAACCTTTGATTGTTATAGTAAATGGTAACAACATCAGTATTAGATGTACCCTCATTGACACTGGTTCAACTCTCAATGTTTGCGATATAGATCTACTACCTAAAATTAAAGTTGATTCATCCTATTTAGCAACTTCCTTCTTATATATTCATGGGTTTGATAATAATGGCAACCAAGCTCTAGGTACAATAATGCTACCTTTGTAGCTGGGCCCCATTACCTTGCCTATGCTGGTCTATGTAATGCACAACCCGTTACCATACAATCTTCTTTAAGGAATACCTTTGACTCATGATATGGGTGTAGTAACTTCTACCCTACATCATTCATTAAAGTTCATTGCTAACAATTGGGTGGTTATGGTTAAAGCAGATCTAGAGGCTGTGCACATTTTCTTACTAGCCACTATTGGTTGTAATTCAGCCGCATCCACTCTCAAGAATTGCATTCCTTCCTTAACCGTTGATGCCATGGAATGTTCCTCATTGATACCCTTTATGGAAGCTATCCCTTAAGCGAGTATCAACTAAAATGGACTGCCTAAAGAGAAATATTATAAGTCTCCCCCATCATCTCCTTCATCTCCTGAATCAAATGCTCTCTTAGGTGATGACTGGGGTTCCTTGAACTTCTTTGAATTCTTCATAATGGAGTACAAATCAGACCCCTTTGATATAGAATTTCTAGATTCTATTAACATGAGGATGAGTGAACCTCCCATTTAGGAAGATAAGTGTGATCCTATCCAGGAGACCACTCCTCCCTGGGAGAGTGACTCCATTTCCATAAAGAAAGTTAATTTTTGTGAATTGATTAAGGGAAGTAGTATCGCTCATGTAGAAACTTTCGACATCCACTGGTAGAAAAAAATGCTCTACATAGAGCCGCCCCCTCTCGAAACTCTACAAGCTCACTATGGGTTTGGTTACCAACTTGATTCTTGGTGTGACTATGGGTTGAAAGGTTTGGGATGTATTGAGCAAGGAATATAGGTCCCTATTCAGTTTAAGCAATGACAACGCTATCTGGATTTGGGATGCCTTGTTGAATAGTCTAAATTAAAAACCTTCGTGGAATGCTAACATGATTTCGGTTGAACCGTTAAATTTGGTTCATCCTGAGCTGATAGAGGAAAGGGGACATGTCGAGAAAGTTCCTGTAGATGTCTTCTCTTCAGATGAAGCATTAGGGGAGTTTTTGGGTGCTTACTCTCTGTTACCTCCTTATCATCACAAGAAATGATTCCCATATTGCTTACATAAACAAGCATACTTTGGAGAATCTGTCCTGAGCATTGATGAAGAAGACCCTCTATCTAACATCAATGATGATGTTCCGATATCTCATCTCGAGGACCATAAATCTCTCCTTAAAGGAGACATTGTTGAGGCCCCGTGGATGCCAAATCTTTGGAAAAGGAAATCAAGATTGGGAAGTGCCTCTCTTCCGAGGAAGTAGATGAGCACTCTACCCTCTTGCATGCATACCTCGATATCTTTGCTTGGATGTATGAGGATATGAATGGTATTGATGAATCCATAGTGGTCCATAGTATCGTTCTATGTTTCGATGCCAAGCCTATTAAGCAAAAAATTTGAAAGATCAATCCTAGGATAGATTTAATGGCCAAGACTGAGATATAAAAGTTATTGAAAGCAGGCTTTATCCATCCTATTGAATACTCCCCTTGGATTTTGAATATTGTCACTATTAGCAAACCTAATGTCTGTATTCATATATGCATTGAATTTCAAGACCTTAACAAGGCTTCTCTTAAGGATGATTCTCCATTTCCTAATATAGATATGATTGTAGACTCGACCATAGGCCATGCGTTGTTATTTTTTATGGATGGATTCTCGGGTTATAATCAGATCTGTATTAACCTAGATGATTAGTATAAGATAACCTTTACTACCCCTTAGTGAAATTTCTGCTACGTTGTCATGCCCTTTGGTTTGAAGAATGCAAGAACAACTTACCAACGAGAAATCACCTTGATATTTCATGATTTCATTCACAGAATCTTAGAAGATTATGTTGTTGACGTCTTTTTGAAATCCGTAAATCATCAAGATCATGTGAAGAATCTTCATCTTATCTTTGAAAGACTATGATTTTACAAGATGTGACTCAATCCCCATAAGTGTGTCTTCGATGTAGACATAGGTAAGATTCTTGGGTTTATAGTCTCTTACTATGGAATCAAAGTTGACACGAATAAGATTGGTGCTATAGTTAACATGTCTCCACCAAGGAATATCACCGAGTTGCAAAGTTTATAGGGGAAGATTCAAGAAATTTGCAGATTCATATCTCAGTTGGCTGATGTACCATTCCTTTCACTCATCTACTGAAGAAGGATGTTTGCTTTATATGAGATGAAGAATGTCAAAGAGATTTTGAATCCATTAAAGTCTATTTAAACAATCCTCATGTATTGATGTTGGCTATGCAAGATAGACCTTTTCTGCTTTTCCTCACTGCATCACCATACACTTTGGTAGCTCTGCTAGCTCATTATGATGACACGAAAAGAGAGAGAGCGGTCTAATACATTAGCCGCATCCTCATAAATTATGAAACTCGTTATTCGTCCATAGAGAAGCAATGCCTAGCTCTTGTATTCACTACATAGAAGTTGAGACACTATCTCCTCCAAGTTGAAACTCATGTCATAGTAAAAATAGATCTTTTGAAACATTTTTTCTCTAGCGTTGACCTTGCTGGGAGATTAGCGAAGTGGGTTATGTTGCTTTATGAGTTTGATATAAGGTTTGTCACTTAGAAATCAGTAAAGGGAAAAGAAGTCACCGATAAATTGGTGGACACTCCCTCATCTTGCTCCTTCCCTAGGTTGGACCTATTCCCTGATGAGAATATATTCATAATCAACTATGACCTCGAATGAAAGATGTACTTCAACGAATCGAGGTGTCAAACCGGTTTTGGAGTGGGTGTCATCCTGATATCTCCTGAAGGCAAACCAGTCCCTCTATCCTTTCAATTAGACTTTCATTGCACTAAAAATATCACAGAGTACCAAGCTCTTATTGCCGGCTTATATGTCATGATTACATTGAAGATTAAACACCTTTGTATACTAGGTGACTTTGAACTTATTGTAAATCAGATCACTAGAACTTATCAAGCTAAACAAAGAAATTTGTCTCACTATCGAGACCTCACTTTGTCCCTACTCAGTTGGTTTTCCTCCTTCACGATAAACAGTATTCCTAGGTGAGAAAAAAGACATGTAGACACCATGGCAAGCACTACTTCCTTGGTACCTTCAAAGGAGGATACAAAGGAATATCACTTTGTGCTTCAGGTCATGCGAACCCTAGTAGTTCTCGATCAACCCAATCCTGAGTCTCTAGTTTGTTTTCAGGAAGACTCGGGAGAGGGGTTCTCTAGAATCTACAACTACTTAAAGACTATAAATTTTCTTGATGACGTGACAAAAAGTGATCCTACTCATATATGAAATCTTTCAGCACATTACGTCATCTTATTAGACGTACTCTATTGAAAAGGTTATAACAAATTGTTGTTAAGATGCCTCACTAAAGCGGAATTACCCCTTGCCCTTAAAGAATCCCATGCAGGCTTTGGGGGTGGACATTTCAGTGGTAGATACCTGGTGAGGAAACTGGTACACATGGGTTACTATTGGAAGATGATGGAACAAGATTCATTTGGTTTTGTCAAAATGTGCCTTCAATGTCAACAACATAGCTACCTTATGCACACTCCTGCTCCGGAGTTACAAAGTCAAACTTCTCCTTAGCCTTTCGAAAAATGGGGGCTGGATATTATTGGAAAAATATCACCTCCTTCTTCCAAAGTACATACCTTTATCATTACCGCTATAGACTATTTCACAAAATGGATTGAGGCTATTCCAATCTGATCCATGAATACTGAAACTATCTATAGCTTCCTCTTGAACAACATCATTTCTCATTTTGGGCTGCCTGCTATTCTTGTTTCATATAATGGTAAACCATTTATAAACAAATATGTAAAGCAATTCTTTGAGAAATTTTGTATTCAACATAGGTTTTCTACACCGTATTATCCACAATTGAATGGCCAAGCAAAAGCTTCTAACAAGACACTTGAACTCATTCTTCATAAAATGGTTAATAAACACGACAAAGATTGGCATATCCAACTTACATATGCTTTGTGGGCTTATCACATGAGTGTTCACATGGTGACAAAAATGATGCCTTATAACCTCATGTATGGAACACAAGCTATCATGCCATCGGAGTTGGAAATATCATATTTACGAGCTTCCCTTAAAGGGTTTATTGAAGATGAAATCTATTGAGTTAACCATTTGCATCAGCCAGATATGCTCAATGAGCACTATTTGCAAGCCCTCGATAATATTAAATCTTATCAATAGTCTCTATCGAGACAATATAATCAGGGTGTGCTTCCTAGAACCTTCAAACTAGGAGACCTTGTTCTATGCAAAAAATCAACGAAATGTAAACATGCCACTTGAAAAAAAGGGAAATTTAGTCCTAACTAGTTAGGCCCTTACACTGTGGTTTTTATATATGGTTTGGGTGTCTATGGATAGATCTCCTTTGAAAGAACCTGTTAATGCGATGCATATTCGTTGATACTATTCATAGTGTTTTAATGTGCCATGTATGTGGTGTTCTCCCTAAAGGGTAGTAATATTGCATATATTGACATTTACTCATCTTCATGTCATAAATTTTTTGTGTTTATAATATGACCATTTTTGTGTACAATAAAAGTGTATATATGTGTATCTGACTATGCTAAATATCCATATATCACATCACATCATTAGATCATCATAGCATTCAATTAACATGTAAAAAAACGAGTTTAATTAAATCATGATTAGCATCTAATGAAAGTATACATCCATATAAGCAAGTAACATCCATAGCATGTGCATACATGAAAATAGAAAGCATACACATAAGAAAAGCCATGATACTGAAACCAATGTATATATATATATATATATCTATTGCATGAATCAAATGTCATATACATGTATTGGGCCACTGCTATAAAAACTGGAGTGGTTGTTGAATATGTGTCTATACAAAATATCTAAAATTATATATGTGTATCTACAGCCGGCTACAAAAAAGATGTACAAAAAAGGAGGTCCTATCTCTATGGCATGTGGCTCCTTGAGCCCTCTAGCTCTAGCAGCTACTCTAGTGATCTAGGAGGAGGTTTCACGATAGTCTGTGACCGAGATCAGTGTGAATGTGATGCAAATAGGACCACCTGTATCCCTCTAAGCTCCCCCTATAGTGAGAAAATGTCCATCTTTACCTGGATGAGCTCCTACTGTAGCCGCTAAACATCTGTCAAGATCATAGCCATTGGCTGCACATCGAGCTAATCAATGTAGCTTTGAATAGCATCACATGCCACCTTGGTGGCATCAATCCACCTCACTGCTGTGTCTCACTCAACGAGCACCATCCACAGCTCCCCCGACAACTAATCTCGCTCTCCCTTGGTGATTGTCAGCTTCGTAGTCAGATGCACCACCTCCGTACCTTTCTCCTCGTATGCCGTCTCTAGACGTGCTATCGACTCAAAAGTGGGGGCATGCCTCCTTGCTGAAATAGGCTAGTAAGCCTCTAGGATTGTCCCTTAGATTGGCATAGTAGGGGTCACCTCTGAAATACATTGAGCTATAAGCCTAGTCCATCCCTGTGTATCCTCTGCAATCACAAAGAGAGAGACAAGGATCAATATCACATGGCATGTGTATGTATATAAGCATAAAATAGAAATATAGAAAGCATAAAAATAAAAACAATGCATAATGTATACCTAGATCCCCTGGCTACCATGTGGGATGGATCAACACTGGGGCTTGCACCTATGGTATCGGTAGCTGACCTAGGCAATGCTAGCACTGTTATTGTTGGGATAGTGGGGACTGGTGGCACTAATGAAACAAGGGTAGCTGGGGGGGATCTAATCTCTTCCATCGTCGTGACCTCACAAGTGTTGCCTCCTCCTCCTCCTCCTCCTCTTCTACATCACTCTGCTAGCGGCCTATCCTCCTATCCTATGGAGGATGACGAGGCTCATCCCCTTGTGGGTAAGGGTCCCATCTCAAGGTACCCTCACCGAAAACTAGAGCAGGATGATGCCTCTCCCACCACCGCATGTAATCAACTACCACCTTGAAATTATCCACCACTGCCATGGTCGGTAGATCATGATCAGGCTCATCATCATCTGAAAAGACAATATCTATAATGGAGGGGTGAGGGCAATAACCTACCCTTGCTGCATTGCGGTGTGCTCTAGTGTATGTGGGCACGTCGGGCAATATAGTCTGTACACGACCATGCTGTTGCATGACCCGACTCAAGTAATAAGGTACAATAATATAATAGTTGTGACCCACTAAAAAATGGTCCCGTTGTAGGTTCCTAAGGAACTTGCTGTCATCAACCCACCTAAAATAGTGGTGGGCTCTCCAGCAAACCTCTCTTGTGGTGATAGTATCAAACTATAGCCTCCAAAACTATAAATATTTGAAACACCATTGGCCTATCATATCATACTAGTGAGCCATCAAGATCTCATATAACCGTCGCTAGGGAAAATCGACCGATTGAGTGCACATGATGTGGGTAAATTCCCACACCTGCAAAAGTGTGCATGCGATAAGACTACAGTACTCATAATGAACATACCATCCAAGATCTTGGTAGAGGTGCACAAACATAATGTGCCCCTAGGCAAAAATAGTCTTGTGCTCAACTATCTCTCTGATAATTGGGATGAGGCCCCATGCAGGTGTGACCCTCGCTCGTGTATGGTCATCCGAAAAGAAACTGTTACTACCATCACCCGATTTGGCAATGGCACTATAGTCCTCACCTGATAATACCAATGGGTGTAGATATCACCAATTCCATTGTTGCCATTGGTCCACCCTATGCAGTACTGAACACCCTCGCTACAGTCTCGCATGGATCGAGTGTTGTCTAGGGCCACCCATTGTCCACGGATGGGGAGACCGAGGATCTGATAGAAGTCCTCAAGGGTGATGGTCATCTCTCCACATGGTAAATGGAAATATGACATGCAAGCATCCCACCACTCCATCAAAGCGGTGATCATCCCATTGTAGTATCACATCTCTGGCATAGTAAATACGTGCTAGAGACTGACCTGCTCCAAGTGTGTGACCTCATTTAGTGATAGGCGATCCCTTTGCTCACAAACGATGCAAAATTCTCACCCTCCAGGATGCTCCCGGATCTCTGTATACTCTTGCAAAAATTAGAAAATTTCTAAGTCAGAAACACGTTTATGTTAAGTAAACATATAAAAGTAAAATTACACATCACATAGACGTCTGCACAATGCGCCTGCATCCCAGACCACCATGGTCACCCCAGAGGATGCCAATGCATCCTTGGGATGACAACGTGGATCTGAGATCCCAATGCATGTCCTAGACGACAACATAGAAAAGGGACATAGGAGCACATTTAGGATGCCAGTACACCTCAAAGCATGAAAAAATCAAAAAGTGAGCTAAAATACATGAAGATCAAGACTAAGAAGCCTACCTAGTCAACCTCGTAACCCATGCCGATGTTCTCACATAGCTTCTCTAGCCTCAATGCCTCATACTCTCTCCTACTCAACATTTTTATGATTTTTCTCTCACACATGTTAACAATTTGCTCATAGTGAATAGTGGAAATGACCCTTCTAGGGGCCCACCTAGGTATATATAGGCCCCCCAAGGCCAATTTTTCCTAGAGCTCATTGCCTCCCAATCTCTCCTGAATTTACCCCACCATGTTGGGGGAAAAATCAAGAGGGGGAATATAGTCACCTCTTGATCATGTTTTTCCTCTGAATCGACAACTTTTTTCTTGATCATTCTTCTCTTCATGGTAGTTTCCTCTGCTTTTTCGAAATTGACTCAATTTTAGTTTTGTAGGATACAATTTTGAATAATTTTTTATGACCATTATGTTGCTGATTGTTGATCTTGGGAGTTGGGGGAATCCTTGGTACTGGTTGGCTCAACCTTGGCGACCTTTGTAATCCCTCTTTCTAGCACACATTTCCATAAAATTTAAAATTTAGGTGAAATTTTTCTTCTCTACTTTAGTGAGGTTCATTTTTTCCAAAATCGAGCTCACTAAAGTGGGAGAAAAATTTAATTTCATAGAATTGCACCTAGGGGCAATTCCATATTTTCGCATCTTGCCTAGCATTTATGACACCTTAGAAGCATTAATGACAAAATCCCATGACATAAAATTTTGTGATTCTGAATCCATCTAGACACATGGTGAAATAACAGAAGCCTAACATGACATTTCCTGAAAATGTAGGCCTTAGATGCCTGCGTGGTGTGCAGACATCCGCACGATGTGCTAGCGTTCCTACAGTTTTCTGGGTCTGAAATAATAAATCTAGAAGCCTAACCCTTGCGACACATGTCCTGGTGGTTAGGTCTTGAGTGAAACAACTCTATGTCGCCCTTGCATGCATTAAAACCCTTTTTTGGCTCTCATTCTGGGGTTGGAAGCCATCAATTCAAGCATTGTCACCACTTCCTCTAGTCGTGGGTAAGCTCTATCCTTGAATAGAAACATTTTTACTGGCGAACCCATGCTAGACTGAGGTCCCTTCTGCAACTACCAACTCTCCAGTAGCTATGATCTCTCAAGCAGGCACATCACGGTGCACCCGTGTGCTTTGGAAGAGGGTCTTGACTCGTGGGTTATGCCTTCTCTCTCTCCCTATCACTCTTCCTTACTAGTTCATTTACTACTTTATGGTGCGGGCTCTACTCCAAAGTGGGTTTTGTTTTCACCACACACTTTGTTTATTTCCTTTACACTCTTTTCCAAACTTGGTTTTCTGTGGAGGTGGGAACACCAATACGGGGGTCTAACTGAGGAAAACCCCTATATAGCCCCAACCTTTCCCCCTTGATCTTTTGTGTGTAGGTTATGAAGGGATGCTTGGAGAAAAAATTCAGACACACAAAGGTAATCTTGTTTCAAGTTCTCTTGTATTTCCCTCTAATCTCTAGCTTTTTGCCAATTATTTGATCCTTCACTCTTTTTGACTCGAGTTGAGAAGTAAGATTAAATTTCATACGTCTGAGCTTCTAAGTACTTCATGGTTTAGGACGCCAACAGGTCTTGTGGACGATAGTGCACTGTGCTGGCATCCTGAAACTACACTGACATCTTTTGATTGAGAGCTCCTCAACTGGGGATATAAATCTTGAAGTCTTGCTCTTTCAGGACTTGAAATTACTTCTTCACTTCTCTTCATAAGATTTATCGATTCATTTAATTTGAGCTGTATAATGGCAGTTCGTTCCCTAGTGATCTCTTGAGAACAAAGAGACATGTGTGCATAAAATCCCTCTTCTATCACAAAAACAAACTAATTAATTTTTTTAGAGTATGTGCAAGATCATCATGGAAAAAATAGGCCCTTAAGTGGCAATAAAACTAAGAAAATCAGAGTTAGGCAACTTAATGTAAAAATTTGAATAAGTTATCTATATTATTTCAAAAATATGTACAAATAGAATCTGTAGAAAATTGAATGTAGTTTTTAAAATAATAGGTTTATTTAAAAAATAACTTAATCTATTTGGTGAAAATTTGAAATTTCAATGCAATAGTACTTAAATTTTAGGGAAAAAATAAGAAGTAGGTGTTTGCCTGACCACCCTAACCACAATAAAATGATAATATTTTTTTATAAGATTTTAGATACAAGTAGGGGACTCATGTCCTGATGTGATGCATATTTCTTTGTAATTGTTTTCCAATTAAATAATTAATTATGATTTTTTTATTACAAATTTAAAAAAATATAAAAAACTCATATGTCTAACCACCTTAACTTGGTCAAAACTTCATGAAATTCAATTTTACTTTTTTTAATCCTATATTATGCGAAGCATAGAATGTGAAACATGTTTCAGATTCAAAAAATGTGATAGTGTTTGAAAGCTATAGATGTTTTTCGATCAGCCTATCAATCAAGAATTTAGTGGTAATTCAAATAGAAAATGAATAATAATTATTTATTAAATTCAAAGTACAACATAATTTATATTGGTGGAAAGATGGGAATCTCCTTTAAAAACTCTTTTCACTTCATCAATTTTGGGTAAAAAAAGTCTTTAGCCACAAGGGCCATCATATCACTTAGATATCACCACTTTTTGGTCCATCATGATCCCGCACATAACATTTAATTAAGATATGAAGAAAATGATCTAGAATAGAAATAATTAGAGAAAATGAACTATATAAAATATATTTTTTAATTTATTTATAAGTAGAATAATTAAATATTATTAATTAAGTAACTTGTATTTAATTAATTTTCCAAACCAAATTTGAGTGTATACAACATGTATTTCATTCTATTAATTGATTATTACTCTAGAATGATGTGACACCTAATGGTCCTCTTTACATAGCTGGTCAAATCAATAATAAGCCCACTAATGGGATATTGATTGATACATATGTGGAGAGAATGTGATCACTGAAGAATTCCTATATGTGCATGAACTATATCAAGATACATATGACAAACGAAAAGCATGGACCAAGACACACAATGGTTTTGCTTGTCCTACGATTATCTCGATAGATCTCCCTTTAAAATTCAAACCGAAAACATTAAATGTATCATTCACCATCATCCCACAATCAGATCAATTTCATGTGAAGCTAGGCTATCCATGGCTTCTCTCCATGAATGCCATCCCTTCGGTTGTGCATAAATGTCTAAAGTTTTCATTTTGCAATCACATATTTACTGTGTATCATAGTGGATTCCATCCTGCATTAGGTTGAGGGAACTTTTCATTAGATTTCTTTTGGCCCGAGCTTATGGAACCTATTAAGCCTCATGAGGATTTCTTTTTCAAATCATATCAAAAGTTGAAAGCAAAGAAAATAACATAATTATCCCTTTAAAGCATGCCTCAACCTATAACTGAAAAACCTATCCTTGATGAAGCAATGATTGAACTGAAATCCCTTCCAAACATCCAAGAACAACCCAAAACAAAACCTTCTTCCATTTCCTACAAGATATTGTGAGATGACCAAAACAATCTTGTTGTCCCTCCTATAATCAAACAAATCTAAAAATTTAAAGAGAAAGAGGTTCAACAACCTCTTGTTGTTTCTTTTATTCCTCCCAAGGAAGAGAAGGATACTATTATTGAAAAACCCACTCTTACAGAATTTTTTTTTGACAATAGATTGAAACATAATCGAAGTGCTAGAAAGTGTAGGCATAGATGGCGTTCTATTGCTCATAAGTTACAAACAAAAGAAGTTAACAAAAACATATAAAATTGAAATCCAAACTTATTTGAAGCAATGCATGATGATCCTATACCCTCACTACAACATAAACAAGAACATTCCATGGAAATTTTCATTCAACCTCCCATTGTGATTAATTTAGATGATGACATTGACATTGCAAATATTGATGAAGAAGTACATAATAAATTGAATACATTGTTTTATTCTTCTATGAACTAAAATGAAAAATATCCTAAAAAGAGTGTTGAACCAGGTGCTTCCCCTTGTTCAACACTTTTTGTTGTCCCTTTGACTAGTTTTTTGCCTCCCGTTTATGCAAAACGAGTTTGGAATGTCGAAAACCTGCTCTAGGTTGACTCGCATGTGCATTACTAGTCTTTTGATTTTTAATGTTTCTTTATGTGATTGCATGTGTGTAATGCGATCCCCCGTGATGTTTCATTTGATGCATCTCTCTATTTTTGTGCATTCCTCTATATGTACCTATATTCTTCTCTATGTTGTAAGCATTTTTCATTTGTGTTTTGTTTTATTTTTAGGGATGATGTAAGGCATCGAGAAATTTAGGTATCTTCCATACTCACCTAAAAGGATTTTTCTTTGTTTTCACTCTCTTTCTATCATTCTTCTAGTTCTATGAGTATTTGGGGAACGATGACAATTCTGAGCTCTAAAAACAACAATTTAGCAAAGACATCCTGACCCTGAATCTATAGATCCCTTATGTATTTTCAGGGAAACCCTTCCTTCCTATTTCATGTTGTACCTTTATTTTGGAAACATATGAATTTGCAATGGATTTTTTGAGGAAATATTTCATGTCTTAGGAAAAAATATTGGCTACTTTACAACAATTTCTCATAGTAATGGTGTTAGCAATTAAAGTGGGGGCATACATTAATGACATATTTTGACATATTTCATGGCGTTATTTTATTTTTTCTTATGATGTGTCCCTTTTCTTGGTGGTGTCATTGGGTTTGATGTCCTCCAAGAATGTGATAATTCTAAGAATACGATCTCACTTTGTGGCATGATACAAAACGAGAGGCATCCCATAAGTGGCAATATAATATTCTTGATTTGTCCTCTCTTGGAGATATTAGGCACAATGTTCCCTAAGAAGAAGACTTACATGAACAAAGAAAAATACCCTTTTAAAAAAATTACATAAATGACATTCAAAATCATTTACAAAAGTGTAGAATTATGGTGACCTATTGAACTTATCAAGAGGATAGCTTTGGTATGTCTAGTACGATGAGAAGATGACACACTAGAATGAATTTCTCATTATACGGTGAGAAGCTGACAAACTCGCATGACTTTCTCACTAAACCACCTCATTGGGATAACTCACCTAGGGGATAGATTAAGGTTCCACTACCCTAGAGTGAGCATACATGATTGGGAAAATTCACCTAGTGGACAGATTGAGGTTCCACTACCCCAGAGTGAGCAGAACATTATACGAACAAACAAGCCTGTTCCACATCACATTGGAGTAGTTATGCTCGATCGTTTGCTTTTCTTTATTTTTCTTGGCCTTTGGCAGGGTATGAATGTGTATCTTTGTTATTTATACATACTTAAGTGTATTGAATGTCTAATTTAGTGTGAGTTTGTCATGGGGAAAAAATGTAGTAACAAAAAAAGTAATCCCTTTTCCTTAATTTGGGAATAAATGGGATATAATTAACCTAATTGTGCCTTGGGTTAGTGTTGTAATGTGTTGTACACATTCAAATTAATCTAGGGCCCCTTTTTTTAAAAATATACTTAATTGGTACCTTATTTATGGTGTTGTAAAGTGTTGTATTACACTTTCACAATTATCTAGGGTCCTATTAATTAATCATGGTTAATTGAGCTTAATTTGACCTTTTATTTCAAATTTAAGCCTTCTTAATGGCACATTTTGAAGGATCTATCCTAAAACCCAATAATGATATGGCATAACATTTAATTTTGAAAAATCAAGGTCCTATAAAATGGTGCTAGGACCTATTTTACTTTAGTGGCGAATGGGTCCTCTCCACATAGGAAACCCCTTTCTATGAATTTTTGAGATGGGGTTTTGATGTTATTTCCACCTCCCGAAGCAAGGTCTTAGAAACTTGTGCTAGGAGCCATTCATATTTAGTAACACATGGGTTCTCCTCATATATGAAACCTCTTTTTGAATTTAATTTTTGTAGTATCCTAATGATTTTTAATCCTATATTTGGTGTCAACTTGAATTATTTGAATTTCAAGGCCAATCTCTAAATTTAGTATATATATGGGGTTAATTCAAATAATTTCATCTAATATTTTCAAGAGAGCATCCTAATACTTTACAAGAGAAAAGGAATTCAAAGGTAGATTAGTGAAGTTTATTGTAGCAATTCAAGTTCATTTCATCATGTCAAAGGCATAGTGCATTCAAGCATGTTGTTGAGCTAAGATTGTTGATGTAGCATTGGGGATCTACTTGCAAGAATTTTTTCACATCCTATTTGAGATCAAGATATACATTCTTCATGGCCACTTCATGTTAGTTTGTAGATTTATACTCCAATACAACTTCCAAGGTATCAACATTTCATTATTTCATGTTCATGCTTCAATTTGATCATTTGACCATTTGGTTTAATTACCTAAATGAGGTTTGACTTAGGAAAACCCCTATTAACTAAAATTCAACAATTTTTTATTCTCTTGAATGTGTGTTTTCATATTTATAGGTTGAAGATCAAGTGGAGACCAAAGTGAAGAAATTTTTTCAAATTTATCAAGTTGCAAAGTTGTCATTTATAGTGCAAGAACACAAAAAGAAGGATACAAAATTTGTTACAATTTTTTGGGAGCTAACAACTAAGGACCTGAGAGTGCGAGAATCAAGGAACAAAACCAAGATCTTAGTTTTTGAAACCCTAACAAGGACCCATTCAGCTTTAAAGGCGAATGAGTCCTTTGTGCCCTAAAACAACCTTCTTCCAGCAAGGTATGCATCATTTTAAGCTCTCAAAAATCCCCACATAGTTACTATGATAGTTAGGGTTAGTTTTTTATTGTTATTTGCATCATATCACACACAAAATCACATGATTTAGGGTGGATAATTAGTGGTATATCATAACCCTACTTTCCACCTAATCAACATCAAGGGCAAAGGGAACCTATATAAGTTGTTATGTCTGTTATCAGAACTCCCCCTGAATGATGTAGTCATATATAAAGTTGGAAAAATAATGAATTTACTCCCCTTGAGTCATATACTAGAGAAAAACTCAAAGTTGTATTGAAAGAATTCTATATTTTCCACATATTTACAAGGAATTTGAACGTAAATGCATATAAAGGTAAAGAAATGAGTCAACTGGAAGTGGTTGAAACCTGTAATTTTTTCAAGTGATCTTCCTAGAATTTCCTTTCATCCTTCTATTCATGCTTAGCCTCTGTAAGAAGCCTATTCTACATTTCAAGCTCCAATACAACTCTTTTCCATCTTCTAGAGTAGCAAGTACCAGATTCATATTCTTAGCCTTTTTAGAACTGAGAAGAGCTCTAGAACCAATTATAAGTTTGGGATTAACTAGATCCCTTACCTATCCAAATAAAAAAATAATGTGCTCTTTTTGTCCCTACAGCTAGAAGAAATTCTTGTGAAAATCTTCAACGACATCCTTGTCATACAAGTAAGTTCAACTATTGGGTCATATGCAATGGAGGTTGCATTGATTTGAGACTTAATAGACTCCATCTCCTTTATTATACTTTGTGTAGATTTGGGCCACTTCCTGCCATGCTATAATGATTCCTTAACCTCACCCATGCACCTTTCAAAATCTTTCAATAATTTGAAAGTTTCTTATGTGCAATAGCACATTTCTTTATAATCTCTAACATATTTTGGTCACTTAACCTCTTCTTAACCTATTTCTTTAACCCCACCTTCAATTTAGATGCATATGTTTTGAAGGAATCAATTAAGATGTGTAGTTTTTGGTAAAAGGGGGAGAATATGTTAAATATTTTTGGCCATTTGTCCTTGAAGTCAAAGAATGTGTTGTTGTTGTATGCAGGTGTATATGGCCCTTTTCCCTTGATGGAGAGTGAGCAGGTGTGTGTTGCCATCAATGCTGAAGGGGGGGATTATTAGTAGTAGTTGTCATTGATGTCAACACTTGATGAAATATTTATGGTTTTTATTGATGTCAACACCTAATATTGATGTATTTTTGGCATTAGTTCTCATTGATGAGTTGGTTGTCATTGATGTCAACACTTGAGAATATTTGTTGTGTATGTTTGGGAGATTGTTGGAATTGGTTGTTGGATGCCAATACTTTGAAATATTGTTGCATTATTGGGTTGTCATTGATGTATGATGATGTTTTGCTAAAGTTCATGGTTGAATGCCATAACTTGTTTAATGTCATGTAAGGAAGTATTGTGTATGGTTGTTGTAAGTAGAGTTATTTTCATGTTGATATATTAAGATGATGATTAGATGCATTAAGATGAGGATTAGAAGTATTGTTAATGATGGAGAGATGTTATTGATGGAATATAACATGTTATATGCTCTCTCTTGTTGTTCTTGAAGAAGTATGTATTGATGCAAGTTCATTGCGGTCTTCACAAGTGAGTAAGAAGTTTTTATTTTAGAATGTTACTATAAAGATTATTTGGAAGAATTCTCTACAATCATCCACTATTAGATATATGGTATTTTAGTTTGGGATATAGTTTTTATGATTTTGTGGATGTTGTAATCCTATCATTTTAGGTCACCAGTGTTTTTGATGAGGTTTCCATGAATTGTAAAAGGTTGATAGTTTCGATAGTTGTCTAGATTGGTCCAAAATTTCTCTATATTTCTTCATAATTATGTCTATACTCCTGTAGCTTGGTGTATAGGAGTGAATTTTCACCCTTCATGCAAATTCCCATTTTACACATCCTCACCTTAAAAATGTTGGAAACACAGTTGTTGTTGCACCAAAAGATTGACTTGTTAATGCTCGATACAATTGTGAGAGTTAACGGATCCATGAGAGGAAGTTAATCCATGTCACGAATCCTGAGGGAGAACTGAACATATGCAAACAATCTTCCCTTAGCATTAACCGAGGGGATTGAAACCCGACACCTTTGGCTCTGATACCAATTATTGGAAACATAGTTATCATTGCACCAAAAGATCGACCCGTAAATGACGGATACATATGTGAGAGTTAACAGATCCATGAGAGGTAGCTAAGCCATGTCATGAATACCGAGGGGACCGTTGACCATATACCAGAAAGAAAACCAAATCCGAAGGAAAAATTACACATAAGCCCACTACCTTCGTTCCACCTGGTGTTTGTTCTGTGTGTCACTAGAGGAATAACTATCTGGGATTCTCACATGTGCAAATTTCTATGTGGCATGCTTACATCCCTGGTAGATTCTCGTGGTTGGAGCCTACAAAGGTGTTATACTTCCCATTGGAAGTCAAATTTTAATGCCCTCTTCGAACAACCAACCTGAATATGGCCATTTTCCTTCATGTCTACTTCAAACTCACCATTCATTTATTCATTCATTTCATCCTCTTCCAAGATCTTCCAAACCTTAAGCATTAAATTCAAGCTCTAAGCCTTCAATCCATCACTCTCAAGCAACATTTTTGTACTTCATAGTAGCAATATCAACACTCTGTCAACTTTGTAGAGAAAGTGTGAAACCAACACCATTGTAGCAGAGGCTTGAGTCCTCTCATTTTCTCCCCCATTAGCTAGTGAGCTCTTGGTGGAGGTGGTAAGCTTTCTAGTCTTCTCCTCTATAATTTGATTGAGTAGCATAACACTATTTTGTAGTTCTTTAGTGATATTTACTTTATTTCTTGCTTTAGCATAATTTTCTCCATTATCATCATCTTGGTTGTCCATGGAGGTGGAAACACCAAAATGGGGGTCTGACTAAGGCAGACCCCTTTACAACCTCCAACCATTTTCATCTCTCTTGTATGTAGGTGGGAGAATACTTGAAACTAGCTGGTGAATGAGCACCTTTATGAGATCATCCTCACTATCCTTACTATTATTTATTTTCTTTATCATATTCATACATACTTTATCTACGTCCTAGTGTTATTTTGGCCTTTCAAGCATAGCTAGCTAGGTTGTTAGTTTGTTCTCTCGAGTCCAACCTTGTCTCTTCAGTCCTCTAGTCGTACAAACTCCATCACACTTGAGAGATGCTAGTGCACTGCACTATCATCCCAGAGCCGCACTTTCATCCTCGACTAGAGATCTCTCTAAGACATAAAGTTGACTCCAAAAATCAACTCACCTAGCTGAATTTTAACTCTTGGGTCTACAGATTGGTCAAAGGACCTTATAGTTCTCATCATTCTAGTCTTGTGTTTCTTAACACTCCCTTAAGTTGAGGTAAGTTAGGGCAGACTTCTACTCTTGGCCCTATATGACCTTGGGCCTTGACATGGTTGGTCCCCCTCTCTTATACTTGGTGAATGTTCTCTGAGTGTATGTGTAGTGTCTTAGTTCTAATTTCATGTGTTGAAGTGGTCTACAAGTTGTTCTATTAATTTCATATCTCTTGTTTGTGAATTTTTTGCTTCTAAGATGAAGTATTCTATTTTTGGTTGATATGTGGTGGGTGTTGGTGGAATCATAGTATGAAACTGTAGACACCGAAAATTGGTCTAGGCCTGCGAACACCACTTTCGACATAATTTTCTATAGTCCATGGTCTTGATTAAATAATGTCAATTATTTAATTAACCTTTCTAACACATATTTCCTCTATTAATTAAATACCCCTTTTGAATTAATTCATTATTAATCTTTATTCAACTTGGTTAATTAAATAAATCATATTTATTTAATTATGTTGCGAATTAATTAATTCCCCCTTTATCATACTTTTCCAACTATACTTAAATATCTTTATTTAATTATTCGTTTAACCCCCTTTATCTATAATTAAATATTTATTATTTAATTATTCATATTATTCTTTTCAAATAGTCAAATTAAATAAATTATCTTTATTTATTTAATTAAATATTTTATTTTTGAATGTTGAATTAAATTAACGTTTAATTCATATTTAATTATTTATGTCACATTCCTCTATCATTCAGTTATCTAAGTCATTCACTCACCTTCTGGCTTGAGATCTATTTTTAGTTCTCTAGTTATCTCTGAATTCAACACCAGTTTATCTCTACGAGAAGACTCTCCATCACAACTAGTCAGTTAACTAGTTCCAACTCATATGCATGATGATTTTATTAATTAAATATCTTTATTTAATTAATTAACTCATGTTTGCATTTGAATGCATTTGTCTTTGAGTTCTAACTTTGTCTTTTGCATACAAAGTCTATTTCTTCAATTTTTGGAGATTAAGATCCTGAACTCGTGTTCTAACTCACGTTCTAACTTAGTCTCTATCTGCAGTATTTCTTGAACTCATGTTCTAACTCACATTCTATCTAAGACAAAACTCACATCACATGGAATTCATCAATATCGTTCGTCGATCTCTCTTTCAATTTGAGCCAATCGTTTGAAAACCCAAAATCTATAAAATGGCCTATCATTATCATTATTCCTCCTCTCGAAATCATTCATTTTTGAGAAGAGAGATTCATATTCGATATCTTTCTTAGACACTCAACAAAGCTATACTTGCATTCAAACACATAAATCCGAGGGCAAGAATACTGAAAAGACAAAATGGAGAAGAACAATCAAGATAATTTGAAGGGGTGAATGCATATTCGGTGAGAGCTTTCCATTAAATTGTTTAGTTATTAGTTTATTTCCTCATTCTTTGTTGTTAGATTTTAGATTATTGTTAAGATTAAGATCTAACTTTGTTATTCTAGTTTGCAAAAAAATCTATCATGTTACGTTTGGTGAAGCTGATGTGAACACGCTTCAAAATCTACACATATTTTCGTCTTTTCATTTTTCTATTTTCTGTTCTTTTTTGCAGGTTTTTCGTATGGTGTATCGCATCTATTCTAGAAAATGATACATCTGTATCCACGAACCACATCTACCATCACAAACCGCATCCATGAAGTCACGAACTGCATCCACTTGTCAACAAAATTCGTGAACCGCATCTGTGGCTCCAAAAGCCGCATCTACCTGGTAATACTTTTCCTTTTTTTCTAGTCATTTTCGTACATCCATATTTTCAGTTTTCGCTTTTTGGGTTGTTTGGATTTTCGCTAATGTTTATTTCAGTTGTGTTTAGGGGGAATAACATAGTGTTTGTAGGATGAAGCTTTGAAGACAATTAAAACAAAACATAATTTTCTGTAGGACAAAAGCTGAAGAACAAGGAACTACTGATAAATTTGCATACAGGACCTAATGCCTTTGTGTCAATTTATTTATTTAAGCAAGCTTTTATTTGGTAGATAGATAATCATTGTGTGGGTTTAAAAAGAATTTCTTGTTTGATAGATAAACAATTGTCATTTGGATTAAAAAGAACCATTGTCTTCTTTGTCTAGTTCTTTGCATGCATTTGTAACCCTTACGATTCAATACGCCGAAGTATCCTCTCCCCTTGCATAGTCATGCGATATTGGGTGTAAGAGAAATGGTTACTATCTCTAGAACTTGGGCCCATCTTGGTGGGGAAAAGTTCTCACCCCAAGATGACTCAGAACGGTAGCACGCTAAAGCCAAGCGACTTCTAGCCAGAATATAAAAGAGGATTCTTGGGGAAAGCCCATGAATCACGCACACTATTTCGATGAGATGGACATAAATGGACTCTCACCAATGCTGGGTAGTGTCCCACGAATGGAATTCCCTCATTAAAAACCTTGTTGTGGAGTTACCAAAATCCTACCTACTTGTTGGCATAGCAAGGTCGACCCTATGAAGCTGTCTTATATTCTTATGGTTTATGTGTGGAAATGAAATGTATGCCATGGGAGTTTCATGGATACAGTAGCTTAGCTGGCCCATATAAGTGAGTGTCGTGGAGGGGAGCCAGTGGGGTCAAGCTACTAGTCATTCGCCATAAATATACATAGCTGGAGAAATCCAAATAAGAATTCAACAAGTATTGTCCTAAAAGCCTAGGTTGTAAATTTTTTCGAGTCTTAACAGTTCTTACATCACAAAAATTGAAAAAATACATTGATTGCTATGTTTGTTCTCTGCTGTATTCATCAAAATATTGATCAAACCAAACAAAGTCAGTCAACAACTTCTGGGAAAATTTCAACTTTAGGGAAAAATCCAACTGTTAGAAAACTGAGTCGCATTTGTCAGTTTAATTGCCGCATGTGTATTAGCGAGTCACATCTATTAGGGGAAAAGCCACATCTATCTATCAAAACATTCAATTTTCATAGTTTGCATATCACGAGTCGCAACTGTCATATTCTGAGTCACATGTGTGCACGCAAACCACATCTGTCAGTTTTCGAGCTGCATGTGTATTGGTAAACCACATATGTCAGTTTTCGAGCCGCATGTGTATCAGTAAACCACATTTGTCATAGGAAACACCACAACTGTCAGAAACACTGCATGCACTATAAAAAAAAATAGTATATGTCAGAATCTGAACAACAACTGTTTAGCGAACCGCATTTTCCTGTCAACAGAAAACATAAAAAACCAGGAGCTGAGTTTGAAACATCATTGTCAATATTTTATTTAGGTTCTTAAGATCAACCTTGGATTGTAAATTGGTAAATTTTTCTCAAAAACCTTCCATCATTAGGTGTCATATATGTCTTAGTCACAATAAATGTCATAGTCATAGTCATCCTAAGTTGCATGCATATCAATACTTCCTAGGAAATTGCATATCCCAGAATAGATAAATTTCCTCATCATTGGGCATGTCCATGTTTTGGTTAGTCGCAATCATTGAACCTTGTCACTTTAGTCCCATTTAGTGGATCTTTTCAACTCAATAGTCTAGTTTGAAAAATTCACCTTATCAACTGTCCTTGTCATCCAATCAAGTTCCTTAGTCAAAAATAAATATTTTCATGCATTTACTCAATTAGGTGGTAGGTTATACTCATCTTAGGCTCATTTATCATCATAATCTACTTGAGATTTTTCATATTTTCCATCATATCATACATCATCTTAATATACGTCTTTTTAGAACAATTTTAGCAATGTCTTTTAGTGTTAAAAAATAAAATAAAATCCAAAAACATAGACATAGGTCATATCAATTTTTAGACATAGTCTGCATTACGCATTTTGAGAAAATTTTTCATGGTTGAAACAAGGTCCAAAAATAAACACAAAGCAATGACAGACCCCAACGAATTTATCAATCCATTCGGAAACCAATCGTCAGGAAGTAAATGCCCACACAGACCTTTTCTTGAAAAACATGTCACTAGAGACACGCATGGGAAGATTTACATAGAAGACATAGACGCAATAGTACAAGATCCTAAATTTGCATCCTTTATGGATGAATGTTTGCTAAATGATCCCCAACGCTATCTAGCAAAGTTTCTATTAGACGGTGCCAAACTACCACGAGGATTTGATATTCGTACTTTGCAAACATAGTCAACTCAACCAACACAAACTGCAAGATCGACTGTCTCTATTCCCCAAATTATTGTAGTAATACCAAATGGTATACCAACTCAAACATCGTCAATTGTAAAGACAACCCCTTTCAACATAACACAAGGTTTACAATTTACTGCAAGGGTAACTCCCTCCAACCCCTTTGGCACCAACATGACTGGTAAGAGAACCAAAGTTGGCAGAAATATACCTATACCAAACCAAATCATTTAGGCAGGAAGCATTCCTATTCCAAATCAGACAATTCAAATAGGAAGCATTCCTATACCAACTTAGACCATTCAGACGGGAAATATCCCTATACTGAATCAAAATATTTTGATAGGATATATTCCCTCGCCCAATCACAACTCATCACAGAACATGGCGTATCAAAACACCTACAATGATCCAAATATCACAAACACCATGTCCTTGACACAAGTCGATGTCCTTCAAAACCAAATGCAAAATCTTCAACAAAAGATGGACGACATGTCTATATTAGGCAAACGAACTATATCAACACAAGACCTATGTCCATGTCCATTCGACAAAGCACTTTATATGACACCTTTCCCCCATGGATACATTATACAAAATTTGCCTAAGTATAATGGGAGGAAGAATCCTTTAGAACATACTAGAGAATTCTCAATGGCCTGCATGGACATATCATATGACCCCACTTACTTGATGGGCCTATTTCCATGAACCCTCATAGGGATAGCATTGGAATGGTCTTCCAAATTGCCATTCGGTATACGATCGTGGGGGGAATCGACTAAAAATTTTGTCAAAAATTTTGTCTTTAACATAGACAATGGAGTAACCATAGCAACCTTGTGCCACATGACACAAGAAGATGGTGAGACGTTCATCACTTTTTTCCAAAGATGGAGAAGTCTAGCTAGCCACTGTCCAGTTGAAATGCCTTAAAAAAAAAAGGTCACAATCTTCCTCGAAAACATCAACCCCAAACTGAGAGGTGACTTACGGGTACATTGTTGCACTTCATTCCTTGACTTGGTACAAAAGAAGATCATCCTTGAAAAGGGCCTTATTGACAAAGGTGAAATCAAAGTACCAGGCAAGAGCCCAATTGTCCAACATCCAAATGTGCTGAATGATAGAAACAAGTTTTGGTCTAGGAATAAGAATGTCACGAATGACGACATTGTGGATGCTAAACACATACATACTGGACCAGTTATCTCCCTTAGAGGATACAACCAACAAGTAGACATGATGACCAGTCCAGATCAAATGGCTAACTATGTCCAAAACTCACAACAAAGACCCCAAAGGAGATTTCCCACGCGAGAATTTACACCTTTGGGGCAACCAATCGAGATAGTCTTCAAAGAATTGGTAAAACATAATATTATCAAACCTTTGGAACCAAGAGAGTATGATCTTGGACAGTTCAAATCTTCATGGTGGGACGATAACGCTTTCTATGATTATCATTGAATGAAAGGGCACAACCTCCAACAATGTTGCCAATTAAAGAATATCATTCAAGACTTTGTTGGAAACGGATCCATAGAGGTAAACGGGCATTAAAATACTAAAAACAGTGATCATAAGGTCTTCACAGACCCTTTACATGACCACACAAAAGGAAACGCCTCCGGTTCAGGAACCAAGAACAATCCCTCTGCCAATTACACCAACTTCAAATATGACTATGGGAAAGGAAAGACCATATATAGCCTCCGAGACACACATAAACATGTTGATACCATCATCATCAATAAGCACCGAGAATGTAATGTGAACACACATAGGACTAAAATAGGTGTTCTAGGTCCTTCTTCTGAACCACCTACACAGAGGCCCAAGTATAGATACAATCTTATTGATCAATTGAGTAAAACTCCCACACAAATATCTATCTTGGAACTATTGACTTTGTCACGAGAACATTAAGCCATACTTGAAAAAGCATTACAGAACACTACTGTTCCCACGGACTTGGATGTCAATCGCTTCAAAGAAATGGTAGCATATTTGACCAACTCACATCATGCCACATTTTCCCAACAAGACTACTCCACGGAAAAGTCTGATCATAATGACCCATTACATCTTGAAGTCCTAGTCCATCAAACCAGAGTTAGACGAGTCTTGGTAGACGAAGGTGATGGTTTGAACCTGTGTACCCTAAAATTAGTTAAGGCATTAGGATTCTCAGAAGACTATGTAGACACTTCTAAGAGTATGGTCATCAAGGCTTATGATGATGAGGAAAGGTCATCCAAAGGAGTCGTCACACTCCCTATCAGAATTGGCCCAGTGATCATGAACACTAGCTTCCAAGTCTTGGATCTCACCCTTCCATACAACTTGTTGTTAGGTAGACCTTGGATACACGTAATGAGAGCTGTCCCCTCAACATAGCACCAATGTCTTAAGTTCCCGTATAATGGCACAAAGATCACTATTGATGGCAATCTAGATCCTTTCCAATATTGTACAAGCCTAAGGGACCTTCCACAATGACAAGTACTAGTTAACCAAGAAGCCTCATCATCCACTTTATCCCAATACGTTGACCCATCACGTCTCACTAAGTCCATTTCATTCCAACCACCATCAGCTACTCCTAAAATCAAGATCCAAGACAAGGGCTATGGCGAATATAATATAAAGGTATCATACTGTGTCAGTCAAATGATTCCACCTAAGGCATATAAGACAGTTAGTGGTCATGTTTCATGTTCCCCCTACAATGACATTAACCAAATGGGGAGAGTTAAGTGAAGAAATTGTGGATCAAGGTGATTCCTAGTTATATCAAGAAGAACATGAATACCCCTCCCCGTCTATTCAAATAGCTAAGGACCAGTATGGAAAAGGCTTTAAGATAATGCAAAATGAAGGCTATGACAAGCACAGTAGGTTAGGGCTATATCAAAATGGAAGGACATAACCGATTAATGTCTACCCACGACCAAAATACTTAGGGCTAGGGTGTCAACCACTTAGAATTGGGTATCCTGGTACTTCATCATCTTTTCAAGAGGAAGTGAGTGCTTGCACAGACATCGAGATATCTCATGAACCACTTCCCCCAGTTTACGACAAACCCCTAGTTTATGACAAATCTCCAGTTTATGAAAAACCTCTAGTTTATGATGAATCCCCTTACTCTAGCGATGGTGGATGGGAATCCCTTTCATCTACTAGTACCATGAATATCGATGCCCTATTTGGATAATTGGACCTCAACATGAAACCTGTACCAAAACAATCTAGTCCTCATCCTAAGAAACACTTTTCCAAAGCAGAATGGAAAGAGAACTATTATTGGGAAACCCTTGATCATGCATCTTGGGCACCTGAAAAACCATCTTTTGACGAATTGGCCCTCACTATAGTCCCACATCAGAGTATACCTATCCCTAGGAGGAAGAACAAGAAGGAGTTGGTCCAAAAATTCTGTGACCATGTCAATCATTCTATACTCACCTTGCCGCTACCTTTAAGAACTCCGATCATGACATGCCCCTTATATATCCCAAACTTATCGATTGGGATCAACAAGGTACACCTATCATAGATACATTTGAGAATGATGAAGCAATTGCTAAGTTCATGGGACTTAGAGAAGGCATACCAAGAGGGGATCATAAGGCAGGTTTTACCATAGTATTGGATGATAAAGCATATTTTGGGGAGTCTATTTACACCTCTAGTCGCAAAAATGAGAATGAAAAGAAAGAAGACAATGAAAACAAAAAATGATGAGTCCCTAGGTGAAAATCGAAAGGCGCCTTTGGACGATGAAAAAGTCAAAATAAAGGATGTATCTGAGGGTGAAAACCTCTCTAAGGTACCCAAGGATAGAGGTTTAAATATTCTCCCCGTTGAACAAGAAAAGTCATCGATGCTAGTAGAAGAGGCTGTTGCAGTCAACATAGGTACAAAAGAGAATCCTCAGATAGTATATTTTGCAGCTTCTTTAACAGAGACAAAACAACATGATTTTAAGGACTTCTTCAAAAAGAGATAGATAAAATTTGCATGGTCATATGCTGACATGCCTGGGCTAGATCCAGACCTAATATTGCACCATTTACCATTACTGCCAGGTATTAAGCCAATCAAACAAAAGCTAAGGAAAATGCATCTGCAAATCACTCTACTGGTAAAAGCAGAACTTAAGAAACTCCTAGATGTAGGATTCATAAGGACAATAGACTATGCAGATTGGATATCAAATATTGTACCAGTGACTAAACCAACTGGGGGCATTCACATTTGCACGGACTTTAGAGACATCAATAAGGCATGTCCTAAGGATGACTTCCCTTTGCTGAATATTCACATGATAGTAGATCTTACAACAGGATATGAGATGCTATCCCTTATGGATGGTTTCTTTGGATACAACCAGATTAAGATAGCACCTGAAGACCAACATAAGATAGCTTTCATGTGTCCATGGGGCACATACTATTGGAATATTATGCCATTTGGCCTTAAGAATGTAGGAGCCACCAACCAACAGGCAATGACTACAATTTTTCATGACTTTGTACATAAATTAATGGAAGATTATGTAGATGAAATTATAACCAAGTTAGAAACAAGGGAAGATCATTTAAAGGTTTTAGACAAAATATTCCAGAGGCTAGAAAATTACAATGTCAGGATAAATCCGAAGAAGTGTGTCTTTGGGGTGAAATCAGGGAAACTGTTAGGGTATATCATCTCTCGAAGAGGCATTGAAGTAGATCTAGAGAAGGTAAGAGCTATCATAGAAATGCCTCCTCCATTCAACATTGGTCAACTCAGAACCCTACAGGAGAGATTACAGTCCATTAGGCATTTCATAGTACAAATGGCAGATAAAATACACCCATTTCAGCATCTACTCAAGAAAGGAGTACCATTTGTGTGGACACCTAAATATCAAGAGGCCTTCCAAAAAATCAAGGACTATTTTCTTACTCCACCAGTCTTAATGCCACCTACAGAGGGAAAACCATTGATACTTTACATCTCAGCAACTCAGTTGGCATTAGGGGCTATTCTCGCACAACACGATGATCAAGGTCATGAGAGAGCAGTCTATTATATCAGTCGTACCTTAGTGGGATATGAATTTAATTACAACAACATAGAATGTGCCTGTCTTGCGGTAGTCTTTGCTACCCAGAAAATTCAACACTATATGCTCAATCGACAAACACTGTTAATTGCAAAGATTGATCCACTTAAATACCTCCTAAGTAAGGCAGCTTCAATAGGCCGATTGGCTAAATGGGTTATGATACTTAGTGAGTATGACATTCATTATGTCAAAAGGAAGGCTATAAAAGGGTAGGTGATTGCAGATCAACTAGAAAATGCACCTATAAAGGAAAACCATCCATTAGTGGCAGATTTTCCAGATGAATTTATCTTCAACATTGACATTAAAACTAAATGGAAACTGTACTTTGATGGGTCACATACAAATCGTGGTTCAGGAGATGGTATCTTATTTGTCACACCTCAAGGTGATACCATTGCCAAATCATTTAGGATTGCTTTCCCTTGTACCAACAATATAGCAGAATACGAAGCCTTAGTGATAGGCTTAAAAATGGTAGCTCAGTGGAACATTAAGAGCCTACATGTCTTTGGAAACTCTCAACTGGTAATCCAACAGGTAAATGATGATTACGAGACTAAGGATGAAAAAATTGCACCTTACAAGTGAATGGCTGATAGTTTCAAATAGTATTTCAATGACATAACTTTTCAAAAAATACCACGTATCCAGAATAGAGCTACAAATGCTATGGAAAATGTGGGTTCCTTGTTGGATATTCTGAATAATGTGCCTACATTCGAGTTTCTAGTTGAACATCTTTTGGTCCCCACTTATGACGTCCCCGATACTGCGATAGTGTGTACCATTGTTGGTCCTATGTATCCTTGGTATAAAGACATATTCGACTATTTCACTAACCAAACCTTACCCCAAGACTTGTCCAATAACCAACGCCGAACCTTTATCTTGAAGTTAGCTAAGTACACCATCATCAGAGAAACCCTGTATAGATGTAACTTAGATAATGCCCTAATGAGATGTTTCGATGCTAAGGAAGCACAAACAACTTTGCGAGCAGTACACGAGGGTATATGCAGATCTCATTCAAGTGGTCCTACTCTAGCCCATAAGATTATGAGACTAGGTTACTATTGGCCTACAATGGAGAAAGACTCATACGTATTTGTAGAGAAATGTAGACAATGTCAAATACATGGAGACTTGATAAGAGTGCCAGCGTAGGAGCTTCATCCAATTACTTCACCATGTCCCTTCGCCCAATGGGGACTTGACCTCATAGGTAATATACACCCTTCATCATCTAATCTCCACAAATTCATCATCACCACCATCGAATACTTCACCAAATGGATCGAAGCTATTCCCATGACATACATATCTGACACACAAATATCTAAGTTTATCCTAAACTATATCATTTGTTGGTATGGTGTACCCCAATCCATAATCACAAAAATGGCCGCCCATTCAAGAACCAAGAAGTACGCCATTTATGTGAAGAATTCCACATCAATCACCATTTGTCCACCCCATTTTACCCACAAGCTAATGGCCAAGATGAGGCATCTAATAAGACTATTGTTAGAATCCTTAAGAAGACTGTCAATGACGCTGGTCATGACTAGCACCTACAGCTTAATCCTGCCTTATGGGCTTATCACACAAGCATCCGTACTCCCACCGACACCACTCCATATTCCCTCATATTTGGGTCCAAAGATATCTCACCTATTGAGGTTGAAATACCTTCTCTACGGGTATCCTTGAAGGGTCATATCGACGATGAAGAATATCGTGTCTCTAGGTTACAAGAGCTAGAATTGCTGGATGAATGAAGATAGAAAGCATTAGATCATTTACAAGCATATCAGAATCATCTTCGTCATAGTTACAATAGGAAGGTTCTCAATAGAAACTTTGACATTGGTGACCTGGTATTAATGGAGAATCTTGAGAACCAAGCTGAATGAGAAAAGCCAAGAAATTTTGAACCTAACTGGGTAGGGTCGTATATTGTCATAGAAGCCTTTGGATTAGGAGCGTACCAACTCTCTACTCCTGAAGGAGAACCGATTTTGTCCCCTATGAATAGTCTGCATCTAAAGAGGTGTTATGCTTAAGTCTTTGAGAATTCGTGTCTTGATTTGGAAAAATACAAAAAAAAAATGAAAAAAAAATAAAAAATGGTTACCTTGATGAAAACCTAGCAAACAGGCATCTTTGTAACTCCAAAAAATAAAATAAAATTGAGAAACTCAAAAAAGTAAAGAGAAATAAATCTGTCCACTAGTGAAAACCGCTTCGGTGGTGCATGGATAAGTACCATGGTGAAAACCTGGAAAACAGGCGCCATGTGTATTCAAGCTCACTCTTCCATCTACCATCATTCTAATCAGACTTTTTCACCATCACTCATAATAAATGATTGTCTTATCCATTACTTGGAACAATTGACATCTAGCATCCATTCTGTCATATTACCCCTCCATATTCCAAATCTTATTCCCGACTGGGGGAAAATCCTTGTTCTATGCCCTAACACCTTGTACATAACGTCAAACCATCGAAAATGTCCTGCAAAATCTCAAAAACATTAGAAAACATCAAAAATCCAAAAAAATTAGATAAATGTCAGAAAATCCCAAAAACAAAGTCAAGTCAATCATGTCACGTCTGTCATGTCTAGTCAATCATGTCAAGTTAGTCATGTCTAGTCAATCATGTCAAGTCAGTCATGTTAAGTCGATCATGTTAAGTCAGTTGTAGACATAAACAAACTACATTGCCTCTACGACTAGGACGTAGGCAAGGCCATCAATCAATGTGCCCCTGAGGCATTAGGTCAGTCAGTCTAGGTTTGTCATGTATCACGCACATTAAAATCATGATGCTTTGTATATTCAAAGTCATTGGTCGTGTTGAACTATGAGGTCTCTACGTGTACAATGTAGGCAAGGCTAATCAATTGATGAGCTCCTGAGACCACACTAGGTCAATCCAATAGGGTTAATTCACAATCACTATCACACAAGTTGCATATCATATTTTAGGGCATCATTTCATGTCATACACTGTCACACACACAAAATTTTGATCAATCAATGAATCAAAACAATTCATGCACCAACAAGGCAACATCTCAAGCAGTCATCAAGTCAATATCAAATAAATTTTCAAAGCGATCAACCTATGTCTTATGCAAGATATGTCTTTCTTGTCAACAAACGTCATCAAATTGTCATAGTCTCATGTGGCTTGTCACTTCAACGTCATTGACTCCAACGTCTTATATGGAACGTATCTTTTTGAAACCAGGCTTTGTCATGCCTTATACAGAAGTCACCAAGTCAAAACCAGACTCAACGTCTTATGCGGTATGTGTCATCTCTCACATTCCGCTATGTCAAAAATCAAACAATCAAACAATCCCACAAGATCAAGTTTTGGCGAATACATTTATTTGGCTTTATGACTTCATATCTTATTTTGTCTTATCTTTTTATCGATTTGTGCTAGATCCTGTTACTAGCTTTCTCAAGGATGTCCCTTGAAGGATTTAGAGAAGCAATGATGTCTCATGACTCTTTTTCTTTGGTTGTTGTCTGTCAACTGTCTTTTTAACATTGGTTTTTGAGTCATGTTACTAGTTTCCTCAAGGATGTCCTATCAAGGATTTAGAGGAGCAATGACGTCTCATGACCCATCTTTTATTTGTCTGCTGTCTGTGTTTTGTCTCGACAAAATGACTGGGACATCTTGTCCTTTGTCTGAGTTAAGACACTCCTTGTCTATGACTGTCTATTTTTCACAGATGGATGACTTTGTACACTATGGTCTATCTCATATCATAGTGTGTACTATCCATTTGTGTCATGTCCCACCCAATGATGATAACAAGCAAGTATAGCGTATTTGGCACAATATCAAAGATTTAATCTTTTTCTCACCATCATTATATCGTTTTCTCAATCAATCAACATTAATTATTTCTTACTAACATTTTGAATTCATTTTCATCCTAAAATTTCTCTTCTTTGACATTCAGATAAAGTCCTGTGACACAATAAAAATATTAGATCATTTGCATTTGCATACATTCAATAAAAATTTCATATAGTTGTTGTATTTCAACATATAGGTAGTACCATTCATCTTCATTACATACATTCGAAATCATTACATAATAGGCATTGCATCATCATAACATACATAATGTCAACATTGCATGTACATATCACCATCACATATAAATGAGCATCAGTAGAACATTTATACCACTACCTCCTCGTCATTCTCCCTTTCACTGGGGCATACCCTAACCTGTTTCATGCTAGGGCATGATCGGGGCATATTTTCTTGACACAATGCTGAAACAACATTGTATCAAAGAGGGGCAAACTGTAGACACCAAAAATTGGTCTAAGCCTGCGAACACCACTTTCGACATAATTTTCTATAGTCCATGGTCTTGATTAAATAATGTCAATTATTTAATTAACCTTTCTAACACATATTTCCTCTATTAATTAAATACCCCTTTTTAATTAATTAATTATTAATTTTTATTCAACTTGGTTAATTAAATAAATCATATTTATTTAATTATGTTGCGAATTAATTAATTCCCCCTTTATCATACTTTTCCAACTATAATTAAATATCTTTATTTAATTATTCGTTTAACCCCCTTTATCTATAATTAAATATTTATTATTTAATTATTCATATTATCCTTTTCAAACAGTCAAATTAAATAAATTATCTTTATTTATTTAATTAAATATTTTATTTTTGAATGTTGAATTAAATTAATGTTTAATTCATATTTAATTATTTGTCACATTCCTCTATCATTCAGTTATCTAAGTCATTCACTCACCTTCTGACTCAAGATCTATTTTTAGTTCTCTAGTTATCTCTGGATTCAACACCAGTTTATCTCTACGAGAAGACTCTTTGTCACAACTAGTCAGTTAACTAGTTCCAACTCATATGCATGATGATTTTATTAATTAAATATCTTTATTTAATTAATTAACTCATGTTTACATTCAAATGCATTAGTCTTTGAGTTCTAACTTTGTCTTTTACATACAAAGTCTATTTCTTCAATTTTTGGAGATTAAGATCTTGAACTCGTGTTCTAACTCACGTTCTATCCGTGACAAAACTCACATCACATGGCATTCATCAATCTTGTCTGTCGATCTGTCTTTCAGTTTGATTCGATCGTTCGAAAACCCAAAATCTATAAAATGGCCTGTCATTATCATTATTCCTCCTCCCAAAATCATTCATTTTTGAGAAGAGAGATTCATATTCGATATTTTTCTTAGACACTCGAAAAAGCTATACTTGCATTCAAACACATAAATCTGAGGGCAAGAATATTGAAAAGACAAAATGGAGAAGAACAATCAAGATAATTCGAAGGGGTGAACGCATATTCGGTGAGAGCTTTTCATTAAATTGTTTAGTTATTAGTTTATTTCATCATTCTTTGTTGTTAGACTTTAGATTATTGTTTAGATTGAGATTTAACTTTGTTATTCTAGTTTGCAGAAAAATCTATCATGTTACAGAGAGAAGTGGGGTATGTGAAGGATCATCATGGAACAAGCAGGCCCTTAAGTGGCAATGAAAATTCAGGAAAATCAAACTTAGGTAACTTGACGTAAAAATTTGAATAAGTTATCTATATTATTTCAAAAATATGTAAGAATAGAATATGTAGAAAATTGAATGTAGTTTCTAAACTACTAGATATATTTAAAAAAAAAAAAATCTATTTGGTGAAAATTTGAAATTTCAATGCAACAATACTTAAATTTCAGGGAAAAAAAAAGAAGTAAGTGTCTGTCTGACCACCCTAACCACAATAAAATGATAATATTTTTTAATAAGATTTTATATGCAAGTAGAGGACTCATGTCCCGATGTGATGCATATTTTTTTTGTATTTTTTTTCGAAGTAAATAATTAATTAAGAATTTTTTATTACAACTTTTAAAAAATATAAAAAAACGTATGTTTGACCACCTTAACTTGGTCAAAAATTCACAAAATTCATTTTTTTTAATCCTATAGTATGTGAAGCATAGAATGTGATGCATGTTTTGGATTCAAAAAATGTGATACGATTTGAAAGATATAGATGATTTTCAATCAGCCTATCAATAAGGACTTTAGTTGTAATTCAAATAGAAAATGAATAATAATTATTTATTAAATAAAAAGTAAAGAATAATTTATATTGGTAGAAAGCTGAGAATCTCCTTTAAAAACCCTTTTCGTTTCGTCAATTTAGGGTTAAAAAAAAGTCGTCAGCCACATGGGCGAAGTCTAGAAAAGAAAGGTAAGTTGTTAAACACATTTTTTGTGTTGACTTCTTCGGATTGGCATGTCCTAGCCAAATTTCGAAGCAAACCCAAGCCTAATCCCTAGGTAGTAGGTTTTGTGTCAGACATATTGGATATCCAATTTTTTTTATATATAATTTAAAAAAATCTAATATAGTTTTTAATATATGATTTAAAATTTTGAAATTTTGAAATTAGATATCTGATTTATTTTATATATAATTAAAAAAAATATAATATAGTTTTTAATATATGATTTAAAAAATTGCAATAAATAATTTATAGTTTATTTTAATATATCTAGTTGAAAATTTGTACAATATAGTTTATAATTCAATTAATTTATGATAATCTCTTACGGAATTATGTATAATATATTATACTATTATGTATAATATTTAAATATTATTTATATATTCTAGTTAATGTATAAATATATATATATTAAGTTAATATATAAAATATTATATAACTAATTAATATTACTAATATATTAAATATTTAAATCTTCTCTCTTTCCCTCTCTCTTCCCCTCGCTCTCTCCCCCCCCCTCTCTCTCTCTCCCTCCTCCTCTTCCCCTCTTCCTCTCTCCCTTCCCCCCTAATTATCTCTCCCTCTCTCAGACCCTTCTTCCCCTCTTCCCTC